>VDFB02271358.1:297721543-297860537 GCA_007258455.2 Sequoia sempervirens
TATGTTGTGTAATGTGTTAAGTTTGTGCTTCTCAAACCTTTATTTATTTATTTTATATGTTATCTATACTGATTAGTATTCTAAGATCCTAATTTCTAACATGGTACTAGAGTAGACTAGGAAATACTAATCATTTTTACAAGAGATATTGAGAGATTTTTTCATACTAATATTTGTTTCTAACATACTCATAAAATTCTCTCTAATAACTCTTGCTAAAATATTTTGTTAAGAATTTTTTTGTAGTTAACTACCACTAACTCACCATAACATTCAAGATAGATTGATAGATGTAAGGCCACAATAGAAAGGTAGCATATTCCTTCACAAAAAAAAAAATTCCAATATGCTTAAATCATAGTAAGGTGTATCTTAAGTCGTACCTCTCTTTGGAAATGCTCAAACATTATTATGATTAGGTAAAAATATTTAATGATTTATATCATAAAATCATTTCCAACTTTTGCATCAACTCCTCTTGGATGGATAGCCAAAATTTACTTCTTGACGTCATATATTTTAAGCAGTCAACATATCCCAATTGCTTTTTAACTAATATTGTTTGTATTAAGAATGGATTATAAATAGTTGTGTCTCTTTAGAGGGGTAAGTGAGAGCCTAGATTCTATTCTATTCCACTTTGGATATACCTTAAGAATTAGTTTTGTAATTTGACATTGTTATAAAAATCCTTATTATAGTCGTGCAAAGACATTAGGCTTTGGTTGGCGATGATCTTAACCAACAAATATATAATTCTCGTCATTCAAATAACAGATCTTAAATGTAGGGGTCATTTCCACATAGAGGGAATGTGATCCATTATTTGTGATTTTGCTTATTAAATTTAGCAAATCCAAGTCTGACACATGTGTCATGACAATTAATCTAGGCATCAAAATTACCAATCATATAATGAAAAAAAAGAGTAGAGATATTTAAGACAATAAAAAAGTTATACAATCTTCTTGTTTGATCTTAAAAACAAGACAAATCGTTGAGTGAACATGTTTTAGTGAAATTACCTTAATTTTAACCCACTCATCCAATATAGTAGTAGTTTGCCAACAATTTCTTTTATCAATATAATTTACAAATTTAGTTGTATTAATTAAGAAGATAAAATCAAGATTATTGAATAATTTTTCATTTGATCTTCCCTTGTATATTGTTACATTAAGTATACATAAAGATAAAATGCTAGCATCTTTGTTTATAAATTATTTCACTTATTAATAATATATTTTACTTTTGTTGCCATGTGATGAGTGTGAGGAATGAAATCTTTAGCTTTATTTTGATCTTTTCATATTGGCAATGACATCTCACTCACTTGGATGACCATTAAGATTATAATTGTAAAGGGAAACAATGAAGTAGTTGAAAGACTTCCAATAAATCTAGAAGGCTTTTCCGTGGTTAGGAAACCCATTACTTTTGAGAGCAATGCTATTTTTGATGATTAATAATTTGTACTGAATTTAGCGGTTTGCTCAAATTTGAATAGCACACATAGGTGATATTTCACTCATTTTACTAGCTCACCATTTAAATTTCAATATAATAAGGACAATTTAGATTAAAAATAAAATAACTATCATTAAGGCAATAGTTAATACAATTCCATTATAAGTATTGTTGTGGTGCCATGTTGAAAGACATCATAAAAGCTAATGTCTTGGTAGAACCTCACCAAACAACATGATATCTATTGCTTATAAGAAAAAAAAATATATGATAAAAAAATAGGCATTGCATACACAATAACTCTAATGGAAACAATTTAGCTACAAACCATATGAAACCTAAAATGACAATGTTTATATGTTCAATCAAATCAATTTCCATTCCCTTGTCTATTTGTTGATAATTTGAGAAAACATGAAATGGATTTTGCTATGTGGAATACATTGATAGTGAGACATGTTTCATTGGATTCCTATTTGTGTTTAGTTAAATTTGTTACAAAGGGAGTACTCATTGTTGTCTTGTAAACTATCATATGGTCTCTTATTATTACAATAGTATCTTGAGTAAACTATCATATGGTATCTTTTTGACCTCAATGGTAGAAATTTTCTAATTCTTATTGGTATATTGTTGTCATTAGTACTTGTCTTGTGAGGTATTTCCTTAGTGATAACTATCTTGCAATAAAATGAAGTATATTATATCCTATATATACAATCTTACTTCCCTTCAAGATGTACTTATAAACATCAATAAATCCTTTTCACATAAACTTTAACCTTCACAAAGAAAAATTAGTCCAACCTTTCCCTCCCTCGAACTCCTGAACTCACACCACATATCTTGTTTGGTTTATCATTAGTATTTCCCAAAGGAAAACATTATTAGGGAGGCATAAAATTTGTTCTTCTTGTTCTTGTAAATCCCCAAAATGATGACACATGTGCTAGAGCTATGTAAAGTTGTTCTTGTTCTAAGCTGTTTTGATCTAATAGTGGATTACTTAACCTAGGAAATAAATGGTGGTAGTTTCGCTCTCTTTTGGGAAGATTCCTAGGACGACTTCCAAAGTTTGGAGAGGAGTGTGAATGGTTGATCTAGACCTACTCAAACATGATCAAACAATTGAATGTTAGTCATTAAACACATCTAAAACAATCATTCCCCATGCAATTCATTCAAATGCCAAGAACAAGAAACAAAGTGAAATTAAACAAATGAAAGCTACTAAATCTTGCTTAGAACATTCAAACCATTATCCCATGGGGGAATTGGTGCTACGTTGATGTGGAAAGTAGCCCTTTCCAAATTCCTTGCAAGCTTTGATGATCTTCGATGATGAACAATGTGATCCTTGATGAAATTCTCAATAACCTAGCTATGGTGATGAAATGCTATGATAAATTTGATGAAAAATGGATGAAATTGCATAAAATCTGTAGATAGTAATCTTGCCTTAAGTTGTGGATCCAAAATCAATAGAAGAGTCCTCCATTTATAGGAAAGAAGGATGGAGGAATGCAAAACATGAAGGATGTGAGACTAAAGATGAACCAATAACAAAGTGCCACTTGTCAACATGCTATTGAAGAGAGGTGGAGCACATTTTGATCAATGCACAAATAAATGCAATTAGGTGGAAATTTGAAAGATGGCTTGTGGAGGAAGATGTGGAAGAGGAGTTAATGCCACTTGGCTCAAGAAAAAGGACTTGTAAGAGTTATAAATGCCAAGTTTGAGGACAAGTCCCTTTGGGAGGGAGGTTTCAAAATGGAGGAATATTCCAAAGAGATGCCTTTTTGAATGAAAATAGAAGAATTAATAAATCAATTAAATTGATTTACTTGTGCAAGTTGCAAAATCTAGAGGATTTGAGTGATTAAAGTTAGAGTTAATTAGGATTTAATTAATTTAGATGGAGATTAGTTTGATTTGACACTTGACTTAGATTTTTGGATTTATTTAAATCAAATGAGAGGAATAATGAGCATTAGATTTAATTAAATAAAGTTTGATTTATTTAATTAAAGGGATGATGTTAGATTTAATCAAATAAAGGGTAATTTATTTAATTAAAGGAAGATTATGATTTAATCAAATAAAGGGATTTATTTAATTAAAAAAGGAATATTAAGATTAATCAAATAAAATGATTAAAAGAAGATAATGATTTAATCAAATAATGTTGATTTATTTAATTAATAGAGGAATTATGATGAATTAATTAAATAAGGATGATTTAATTAATTGGTTAGTAAAGAAGTGATTTAGGGAGAACTGATGTTAGTAAATTAGGATCAAGTGTGTGAGATCAATCAGTATAATTTACTTGTCAATATTTTGCCTCTTTTTGAAGCAATGTACCTACTGCGTTGGTTTAAAGAATAACCTTGCCAAGATCAAAATTAAAAAAAATTCTAATTTTTTTTGGATGCCCCACTACTGTCCAGCGATAAGAATTACGCTGGTATATTGCCCCCTTGAGAGATCGGATGAAAAATTTGATTTTTTGGTGATTTCTCGAAAAAAAGAGGACAAGCTACCTAACGGGTCCAAAAAGGTTCCAAGATGCTGAAAATGTGCCAAAACGCGAGAAAAAGACTTGAAACGAGCTTCGGTTGGGAAAAAATGGGGTTGGGGGCAAAAAACCCTAGTTTTTTGGCTAAAACGAGGCAAAAAACCCTAATTTTAATGTTTAAATAGCCAATGAGGGGTCACTTTCAATTCATTTTCACATTCAAACTTTGAGAATTTCTTCATTTTGAGCTCTAACCCTCCTGCAGAATGGCACAAAGAGTGCTTCCCCGACACATTTTCGAGCGAGTTCAAGTCTACTAGAGACCTCCAAGCGCAGGAGCACCGATATGTTATCCTAACCCAACCTTTAGTTTTGATTTTTGTGTGCATTTATTACATTTTGAAAGGTCAAAAAGTCCAGCATTTCTATATAGCGATGCTAAAAGTGCCAAATCGGCGATGCTAGGAGTCAAATAGTGCTGCTATTGTTTATTGTGATGCTGTGTCACAATTAGGCCTTAAGGTTACAAACTGCAAAGGGTGACACCAATGCATATGGCGACTCCATGGGTTAATTAGGTTTTTAGGGTTTTTGGTCAAATAGGCCCGCGTATGCAAACAACGATGCCGTGGCTTGGTTTGCACCTTAGGGGGTTCTAGCATTGTTGTTTGGAGTTTTCAAAGGGTGACACCTTGACAAATAGTGACACATTTGTTGTTTTAGTGCCGAAAACTTCAAACAGGGTCCAATATTTTTATGAAACTTGATGTTGTGGCTTCATGGGTGTAGGAGAATAGAGAGCTTGTTCATTCACGCGAGCAACGATCCTCGATACTAAGAAAATTTATTTGGTTGCACGAGTTATTACAGGATCACCTTGGCATGATCGACCTCTGGTATGTTGCTTGCGTACCCACTGTGAGGACCCACCTAGCTATGATGATTGAGCTGACAAAGAGGTGGCATAGTGAAACCTCATCATTTCATCTTCCCACCAGCAAGGCGACTGTCACACTGTAGGATGTCTGGTGCATCTTGCGATTGCCCATCCATGACGAGTGAGTTATATATGACATGGATGTCAGCAACAATGCATGCTACGAGATCATGGGGACAAATGAGATCATATTTACTGAGGGTCAGATTGATCTTGAGTATTAGAGAGGTTGGGTGTCGACTTTTCGACTGATTGTGGCCGCGATCATTTGCGGATTGGTGGCTCCAGATTAGGGAGGTCGATATTTCAGTCTAGGATGGTGTTTGGCTTGGGAGTGGATTCTCTATCAGAGGACACTTTTTTCCTAGGGACCAGTGATGTTGGCCTCTTTATATCATGATTTGCATGAGTTTTACTATTGTGATAGCAGAGCGATTGGTGTCAGCGTCACACTTTTACACATCTGGGCTTGGGAGCACATAGTCATGCTATGACCGAGGGTTACAGTGGTTGATGTCAAGCCTAACGACCCAACAGTTTGGAGGTATAGAGGTGGCCTCACTTTCAGACATACATGATAGCTAGGTCTTCTTCACTGGTGGAGGGTTTTGGATGAGATGATAGTTTTTACCTAGAGACCTTGGTTGCAAATGCCCACGTGGTATGATGATGTACATCAACTATTATATGCTCTCTAGGATTGGCTTATGTAGGGGTGTGAGCACACCACGATTGAGTGCTACCTACCAGACAAGGTAGCAAGATAGTTTGGGGATGTGCAAGATCACCCCAATGACCAGTATGTGGCTTTTTTTTCACGCACATCCAGAGAGACTACCTGGGGTCGGACGATCCTAGTGTCAGATGTGGTTGATTCTTTTAGACAACTGGTGGCTAGGCCATGGGCCTATGATCAGGGACAGGTGGACCCAAGCATGACACGTTCCTATAATGATTGGTTTAGGCCTCTAGTCCGATTGACTGTTTCAAGGGTGGCACTTCCACGGTGGAGACCCCAAGGCAGGGCAGCTAGGAGAGGATAGGTTGGACAGGTTCCAGGGTCACCTAGAGGAGGAGGAGGACCATCTCCACACCAGCCATATCATAATTAGGATCAGAGGGGACTAGGAGACCAATAGAGGGATGCTCCTAGAGACCAATAGAGAGGCAGGCAGAGAGATCAATAGTCGCTATAGCCAGCTCAGCCACCACAGTCAGACCTTCGAGATGCCTAGATACAACAATTTCAGGGGAAGATTCAGGGGCTATAGGCTTAGTTATAGGATGCTATAGTAGAGAGGGACCAGGACAAACAACAATTCCAGGCCCTCACTACCGAGCGAGATCATGAGTGATAGCAGTGACAGATGACAAAGTTGCAGCTGGCCTAGGAGGTTGGCAGAAAATAGAAACTAGAGAGTATGGCAACCTCCTCATAAGGTAAGACAGTCTTGGTGTAGATGTACTGTGAGGTAGTGTGGGAGGCAAAGTATTATCGGCTCCACTACCGATAGGTTGTACCCTCATCAACTAGGGTACTAGAGTACTCCCAACAAACTGGGATGAGACGAGTAGAGGACCAGCCAAAGAGACAAACAGATGAGGGGAGCAACCACCAAGGCTAGCTCACACAGTTTTGATTGGCACCATTCTTTTTGAGATCCACGGGATCCATTTTTTATAGCCCCGTGGGCATTTGTATATTGATTGATATACCCACACATTTGATCTTGATTTGTACCATGATAGTTACACTTTGAGATATATATGATATATATGATATGATGATAATTGATTCATTATGAGATGTATCCATTTTATTTATGCATTATGGATGGATGTAATTGATGTTCTATATGTGTGATGTGCCTCTATGATATGATGCAATGTGATTTTACATGTATGATTATGCAAATGTTTATGGATGTCATGGATGCATTTTCTTTTTCAATATCTTTTCTATGCACTTTTATGATGATGATGTATGGAGTATGGATGCAAATGTTATGATATGCAAATTATTTTAATATTCTTAGACTAACAAATCTATATTATGCAAAATGAATGATGTTATATGTTATGATCCTAAGATGTATGAGATATTATGACATGCACTTTTCTTTTTCAATATTTTTTTCATGTATTATATGATGATGTATATATGGATGATATGATGATGCTTATATGATTATGCAATGGATGCAAATGTATGATCTATGAGATGCTTAGAATAACCAATCTATATTATGCAATGATGAAATGCAATGCATGTGAGATGATCAGTGTTTCCTATATGATATGATATGGATGATATGTAACATGTTGACGGTTTGGTGGATGCAGGATGAATGCATTGGTGATGTTTTTGATTAACTGTCATGGTACATTGTTAGCACAGAGAGAAGAAAGAAGAAATGAGATGAAGACAAGAGGATCCAACGAGTCCATGATCTACGAGACCTTATTAGAGATGATGATGATGTATTGCTTATCAAGAATTGGGATTTTAAAAGGGCTTACTTACCTTATGTTTGATAACACACATAGGCACGATGCATCAAGGTATAAAGAACTAGGATGGCGTTGTACCTAGTGTGATGGAATTTGACTCGACAATTAGATAGGAGTATTCCTTTTCACACCTAACATATGAAACCTTATTTAAAAATGCAGTTAAGATATTCCAAACATATCAGACCAAAACATAGAAAGGAAAGCCTTCCTATGTGGTCAACAAGATACCTGAAATACCCTACCTACAAACCAAACAAAGCACATATGACCAAGGTTATATTACAAGAACATCCAACAAGCACAATAGATAAAAAGATAATGATTGTTGCCCCATTCCTTTCTCTCTAAATCCCTTTGTTTGGACATCATTGAGAGGTCATCGAAATGAGCACAATAAGATAAGCCAAAAGACAAAGATCAAGTAAATAAAGAAGCTAATGTTCTTCATATCACTAGCCAAGACTAAACTATGATGATGCCTGATGTTGATATCCATTGTAGGAAGGATGCATCCTAGGACATGATGTTATCAGATGATTTGGAATTGAATGGATGATGAGCTATTAGTACTAAGAGCTGACCAACTTGTTTACCTACTGACCTAGACTTGAGACCTTGACGTTTTGCGTTTTCACTTTCCATTTGCTAGACTTGTTTCCGACTATGTCACCAAAGGTTGAGGATGACAATGATTTATTATGAGTGTTGTTTATTGCGGGTGATCATGAGATGGGGTGGATGGATTTTTTTTCAAATATTTGGATGTTTTTGATGTTTTGAAATGTTTTGAGGCTATTTTTGGTAATTTCAAGATGTTTTGCAAATGTATTGATTTTCATATTTTCCAATGTTTTGTGTTTTATGAGATTTTGACCAAGGGACTAACCTAAAGACCTATCCTAGGGGCCTCAGGGGCTGATCAAAGATTATCCTTTCCTACATTATATACGCAGAGACCACGTAGTTTGACTGACACAAACTCAATTATTGATGAGATATGAATAGATGGATTGCCAGTTTATTATGACAGACTCCTAAAGGACTGACCTAAGTGTCTTAGAGGATAATCAAAGGTCAACCTTGCCTACGTTCAGAGCTCAAAGACCCATAGTTCGACAAGAAAACTCTATTTTTAAAACCTTTTTGGATTGAATTTTTGACCTATTTTTGGATCTTGATATGTTTTGAATGTTTTTGGATTTTGTTTTTATGAATGTTTTTGGATTTTTGGATTTTATGATTTTAAGGAAGACATCAAGAATACGCACGAATCCGGTCCAATGTAGGTATAAGAACATGCCCCCAACGTGATGCAATAGACTACTCTGATATAGGTAGGACAAACTAACCTTGGAATGGGCTGAGTAGTACTAGGAGGGATCATGATACAAATACAGGATCAAGCTATGATGTAGACGCAGATAGGTGATGGATGGAGATATGGAAGCATGATGGATGGATGATGCAGAACAAGCTACAAATTTCATGGTGGATGGAGAGTACTTATTTACAAAAGGCTCTTGTTTGCCAGGTTTTCACCAAGGTACTTGCCCAAAGCACCATTGAAGTGGTTTTCACTAGAGGATGATTTTTTTCTCTTTACTGTTTTCAATCCTTTTTCTGATTTTTTTGATTTTTATATTTTTATATTTTTTTGTATTTTTTTATTTACACCTTGTAAGATTTAGGCATAAATTTTTTTGAGATGGGAGCTATTCAAGGGCTCCTATAGAGGATCCCCTTTTTGTGTGGATAACTGATATTCCCCTGACTTGTAGCTTGCTATGATGATGAAGGGTTCTAACCAATTAGGTTCAAACTTGCCCTTACTGTATGGATTTGGTACATTTTTCTAATTCTCCTTCAGTACAAGCTCTCTGACTTGAAAGGTATAGACTCCTGATCTTCTTGTTGTAGCTATATTTGAGATGGTTTTAATAGAATTACAAATGGTTTAAGGCATCCATGCACCACTCATCCAGTAATTCTAGCTCGTTCAATTGTGATACCCGATATTCTTCATCTGTGATGAGATTCTGCAATGATATCCTTAGGGATGGGAGCTCGATATCAAGGGGAAGGATGGCCTCTGATCCATAGACCAGGGAGAAAGGGGTTTCACCTATTGGTGTGTAGATACTTGTTCGGTAGGCCCATAAGGTAGGATTCAACTGTAGGTGCTAGTCATGACTAGCGTCATTGACTATTTTCTTGAGGATTTTTAAGATGGTTTTATTCATAGCCTCAGCTTGGCCATTTCTTTGAGGGTAGTATGGAGTGGAAAGTGATGTTGGATTTTGAACTTTTGGCATAGGTCTTGAACATCCAGATTTTTGAAAGGCATCCCATTGTTTGAGATAATGGCTTGAGGGACACTGTAGCGAAAAATAAGGTAGTTCAAGATGAACTTGGAAATCTGCTTTCCTATGATGTAGGTCATGGGAATGGCCTCTACCCACTTTGTGAAGTACTTTGTGGCGGTGATGATGAAATTATGTCCATCAGATGAGGTGGGGGTGATTTTGTCAATGAGATCGAGCCCCCATTGTGAAAAGGGCCAAGGTGTAACAATTGGGTGGAGCTCCTGAGCTATTGCATGGATGAGATCCCCATGCTACTGACACTGCAAACACCTTCGGTCATAGTCATGAGCTTCCCTTTCCATTGTAGGACAATAGTACCCCATCCTCAATAGTTTCTTTGCCAAGGTCACACCATTTGAATGTGAACCACAAATGCCATTATGTACCTTAGTTAAAGCAGTCAAAACTTCCTTAGTGTTAAGGCATCATAAGAAGGTTCCCTCAATTCTCCTACGGTATAGGGTGTCTCCTAGGATAACAAAATGAGATGAATTCTTGAAAAAATTTCTCTTAAGGTTTGGGGTTATATCAGCGGGGAGGACTCCTATTCTCAAGTATGTGTATATATCATGATACTAGGGATCACCGGGAACAACAATTTCACACACAAATTCAAACTCTAGTACCTCGAATGTTGGTACGAGAAGTTGTTCTACAAGGAATTCTTGCTTTGGGACATTGCATGGGACATCTAGTAGTGATCCAATTGTTGCCATAGCATTCACTGCTTTGTTATTTTCTCTTGGTAGTTGCTCAAATGTGATATCAATGAAGGACTCTTAAAGGCTTTCCACCAATTTCTTGTATGGAGTCAACTTGTCATCCTTCAATTGGTACTTGTCATTTACCTAGTTGATGATAAGCTGAGAATCTCCATAGACCTTGAGTGTCATGATCTACCACTGTATAGTAATTCTTAGCCCTATGACAAGAGCCTCATATTCTACAATGTTGCTTGTGCAAAGAAAAGACAAATTGTATGATTTGGGTATGCAATCCCCTTGTGGTGTAATGAAGAAGACTCCCACTCCTGACCTGTGTTGTGTGTAAGATCCATCAAAGTACATTTTCCAGTTATCTGCTACACTTACGTTAAAGATGGACTCATCGGGGAACTCTGATATGAGTGGATTCTCTAAATATATCAATGCTTCTTCTAGCTGATCTGCAATTGCTTGTCCTTTAATAGCCTTCCATTCTACATACTCAATGTTGTGTTCTGTTAGGATCATAACCCATTTAGTTGTTCGCCCTGTGAGCATTTCTTTAGAAAGCAAATACTTGAGAGGGTCTATCTTTGCAATAAGTTTTATCTAATGTGATAGCATATAATGTCTGAATTTATATGCGGAAAACATGACTGCTAAGCAAGCCTTCTAAATGGATGTATAATTTATCTTGTGTCCCACCATGGTTCTATTGATGTTGTAAATAGCTCTCTCTTTCCCATTTTCATCATGTTGTGCTAAGAGAGTGCCAAGGGCTGCTACTGTTGTTGATATATACAGGATCAAGGGCTTTCCTAGAATTGGTGGCATAAGAACTGGCAGTGTGAGAAAGTACTCTTTGATCTTATTGAAAGCTTGGTCACATTTCTCATCCCATTTCTATGCTACCCCCTAGTGGAGTAGATGAGAAAATGGGATAGCCTTGTCTGCTAGTTGCACTATGAATCGACGAATGGATTAGAGTCTTCCCTGCAAACCCCTTAACTATTTTAATGTCCTTGGTGCCTCCATCTCTAGAATGGCTTTGACTTTGGCAGGGTCTATTTTGATTCCTCTCATAGATATGATGTATCCTAGTAACTTTCCTGATTGTACCTCGAAGACATACTCTTTTGGATTGAGTCTGACCTTGTACTCTTCTAACCTGTCAAAGGTGGAGCTTAGAGCTGGTATGTGATCTTGACATTTCTTTGAGTTGGCCAATATGTCATCTACATAATCTTCCACAATTTTGTGAATCATATCATGGAATATTAGTGTAATGGCCCTTTGATAGGTAGCTCCTACTTTTTTCAACCCAAATGGCATCATATTCCAGCAATATGTCCCCCATGGACAAGTGAAAGCCATTTTGTGTTGTTCTTCCTTAGCTATCATGATATGATTGTACCCTGAGAATCCATCCATTAGTGATAGCATTTCATGTCCCACTATCATATCCACAATCATATCAATGTTTGGGAGAGGAAATTCATCCTTGGGACATGCTTTGTTCAAATATTTGAAGTCAGTGCAGATGTAGATGCCCCCGGTGGGATTTGAAATAGGTACAAGATTTGAAACCCACTCTGGATAATTAATTGGCCATATGAAACCAGTGCAAGGAGCTTCTATAATTTCATCTTGACCAAAAATGCTATTTTTGGATGCATCTTTCTTAGTTTTTGTCTTACTGGCTTTGCTTTTGGGTATACAGCTAGGTGGTGAACCACAACTTCTAGATCAAGCCCAAGCGTCGGCATAGGTCCATGCAAAGTTTATCTTTCTTTCTCTTAGGAACGCAACTAGGAGCTCTTGTTCTTTTGTCAAGAGTGATTCTGCATAGAAGGTGATATGTGGCATTTCTTTTGTCCCCAGGTTGACCGGATTGCACTTCTCTGCTAAGACTGCTGACTTCTCCTAATGAATAGAACTAAGGGGAAGATTGAATCCTTCATCCTCTAGCACCTCAGAGAGGTTTTCACCATTGGATGCATCCTTTTTTTTTACTATTTTTGGGTTTGAGAGTGCCATAGTGTGGTTTTCACTCAAAGACCTAGATGTTATTCTTAAATTTTCACTTTTGTGACTGAAGGATTCAATCGCTTCCCCATAATAGGCATGTGTGTCAAGCTCAATGTTGAATCCAAATTTGTGATCTCCATAAGGTATAGTATCCTGCAATCCCATGAACTCCAAGAGAGCCTCATCATTTTTGAACATGTCGAGAATTGGTGGTCCTCATTGGTCGTAATCAATGAGTTGGGGATAGACTAAGTTTAGCTCATGGGTTTGGTTGTTTGACTCAAAAGATAGGGTAATAACATGAGAAGGGAGGAATCCTTGAATAGCATGGGTAAGCTAGTTATAGGGTCCTCATCACACACATTGGTTATGTCTAAGGGTAGACCTATGGATACTGACAACTAATGGGGTGCTTTGAATTTTCTAACCGAGGCACCTTTTCCAAGTATGGTTACTTTCAGAGGGGTACATCCAAGGCCAAGATTTCTCATACACTTCTCAGGAATGAGAGGTACCAGAAGCCCATTGTCATTCTGCCCAAGTTTCTTGTTTTTGTTATAGCCCATACCAAGCATCATTTTTAGTCCTTTGCTATTATCATCCATGGGAAGATCAGGCACGAGCCTTTCATCTTGGTACAACAAGCTTGATATGTCTTTTTCATCTACCACTTCCTGACTTAGGTCTCCCCAACATCTGAATCTGGAGGGGTATGCTTTGAAGGTTTGGAATGATGTTTCAATTAGTTGGGGATGCCTGTGAGACCTAGGAGATTGAGGTAACTCTCCTATAACGGAAATACTTTTCTTAATTTTGTAATCTCCACACCCATTGTATTGGATAATGACTTTGATTTCAAAGATGTCAGGAATGGCGGGTGTCTTTGTCTTAGAGGTGGAGGCTAAGGTAGTTGGGTCTACATATGGGGTTGAAGGGCCTTCATCATTCTTTGGGACTTGAGGGATTTTGTAGTATTCTGGTTCCAAGTTCTTGCAATAATAAAAGGGCTCAGGATAACCATGGACCGTGGCCTCTTTATTTTGTTAGGGAAAATTGACGAATTGATGGAAAGTAGATGCAACTGCTTGCATCCCATGGATCCATGGACACCTAAGGAGAATATTATATGGTAAATCAAGGTCAAGGACATAGAATGTGGTTTCCATGATGGCTGGCCCTACTTGAATAGGGAGTTGAATAGTGCCCTGAGACACTCTTTCTTGATCATCATATGCCTTTGATTGTTACGCCTTTACCTTTTTCAATGGCATCCTCAAAGAATCAAAAATTCTTTATTAGCTTGAGTGAACAAATGTTTAGACCTGCACCCCCATCCACCAAGACCCTTTTGAATTTGTTTTTATGGACCAAAACTTTGAGATGGAGTGTGCGGCTATGAGATGGTTGAGTGGAAAAGTCTTGATCAGAAAATGTTATGAGATGCGGGGTGGTGAGGTGTCCGACCATAGCTTGGAACTGGTCAGC
The DNA here is from genome assembly GCA_007258455.2 of Sequoia sempervirens. Lineage (NCBI taxonomy): Eukaryota > Viridiplantae > Streptophyta > Pinopsida > Cupressales > Cupressaceae > Sequoia > Sequoia sempervirens. Next base: position 297,735,563 of record VDFB02271358.1, read on the forward strand.
ATCAAGATCCGCGAAGATGGTGGATGAAGCCAATGCTTCCTTTAGGATTTTTCTATGTGCGGGTGAGATCTTCAATAACTCCATGATGGAGATATGAGCGGGGGTTCTTTTTAGCTATTCTAATACATTATAACCATTGGGAATAGATTTTGGATTTGAGGTGGATTCCCTAGGTGGATGTGATGATCTAGCAATGGTAACTTTTCTGCCACGTGTGGTGACTCCACAATCAGCTTTGGCTCCCTTAACATTAACAACAGTGACCCATTCATCTAGGGATGCGATAACATGATCGTAAACATGGTTTACATTTCCATACTTTTTCTTTCCATGGTTATTCCCTTTATTGTGATCCAACATTGGATTCATGTATATCTTAAGGTCTTGATTTCTTGCAGGTTGTTCAACATTTATGACTTTGTCATCAATAAGATCTTGGATTATATTTTTCAATCTCATTCAATTGGCTATTGTGTGTCCCTTGATTTTATGAAAATCGCAAAGGTGGTTTTCATTATACCATGGTGGTTTCACTTGGGGCTCTTGATAATTCTCATAGATAGGGATTTTAATGAGATTCTCCTGTACCAGTTTCTTCATGATAGATTTGATTGATTCCCCAAGGGTTGTGTATTTTCGTTTGGGGGGATACTTGTTTTGCAAGGGTGGTCCCCCTTGATTATTAAAATTGTTGACCACTTGATTATTGGGTGGTTGCTATGATACCGTGTTATCTTGTGTGTTGTTTCAATTGTTTCCTTACGGTTGTTGGTATGATTGGGTTTTTTTCCTTGGGGCATTGATGACCACTTTGGTGTCAATGACACCATCATTAGTGACATTCTTGTTCTTTACTCATGTGTGAGGTTTTTCGTTATAACTAGTTGATGGGAAATTATCTTGATTTTCTTGATATGTGGGTGTCGCCCCTTGTGCAATAAGGGCTCTTTTGATGTTGAGCCCCTTGGGGATCAACTAGTCGTATGTGGTGATGCATTGCATTTTTAGATGGAAAGATAAGGTCTTCTTGAGATTGGAAATGATGGCACAGATTTGTTGTTCTTCTGGCTTGGTCAACTTGCTCCTGTTGGCCTTGGATTACCATTGTTGCAATAAGGATGCAAATGTTTCCCCCTTGGCTTGTTTGAGCATAGATAGTTCCTTTAGGCTAACATCCATGCCAATGTTGAATGCATAGTTTTGTATGAATGCATCAACAATTTCTTGGAACTTTTTGATTCCAAGAGGAAGGTGAGAGAACCATTCCATTGTTGGTCCTGCCAAACTTTGAGGGAACAGTCGCATTAGATATGTGTCGTCATATGAAACTTCCATACAATGTACCTAGAATTCCCTAATATGATCTTTAGCGTTACCTATCCCATGATATTTGTCAAATTTAGGGATTTCAAACCCTTTTTGGAATGGTACCATTGCAAGGCTTTTGTCGAATGGATAGGGACACAAATTGCTTGGTTTTTTTGTTGTTTTCCCAAATTGGAGATCTAGCACTTGTTGCGAGAGCAATTTTATTTGTGTCGTCACATCATTTTGTGAATTGGGAGGTGGGGTGAATATGTTTTGAGATGGTTTGATTGTTTGAGTGATGGGTGGGGTGCTTTTCATGTTTGGGGGAGTGTGTTGCAAGATTTTTGTGTGATCAATGCTTGAAATTGTTGTTGTGCCAACAACACTTGTTGGTATTGTTGTTGTTGTGCCAACAATGCTTGTTGTTGGTCTTGCTGCTATTATGCCAACAATGCTTGTTGTTGGGCTAATAGCTAGATTGCTTCTTGTTGCGCTTGGTACTGTTGTAGGGCTTGCTAATATTCTTTTTGTTGTTCTTGGTATTGTGCTTGTGCTTGAGCTTGTTGAGCTAGATATTGGGCTTGTGCCTAAGCTTGAGCTTATTGAGTAGCTTGTGTGGCTTGGGTAGCCTGTGCAGCTTGAGTTGCTTGCATAACTTGGGCAACTTGGGTAGCTTGTTGTTGTTGCAATAAAGCTTTGGCTTGGTCAGCTTGTTGTGCTTGTTATGTGGCATGTTGTGCCTACACTTGTTGAGCGGCTTGTTGTGCCTACGCTTGTTGAGCAACTTGTTGTGTAGCTTCCGTAGCTTTTTAATTTTGAAATTTTTGAAGTGCCTTTGATAGGCTTGTTGGGAAGCTTGCAATGTGATGCTATATTGGTTTTCCATGTTTGGTTTTGGTGGTGGTAGTGGAGGATTCAAAATGGTGTGAGACGTTGTGATGAGAGGTGTTGTTGGATTGATTTTTGCGGTGGATGGTGTGGTTAATATGATAGGTCCTTGGGAGACCACATTTTGAGGTATTTGGGGTATCGTAGATGGTGTGTTGATTGCTTGTGTTGTTTGGATTGTTTCCACCTGTTGTTGTGATATCGATGGCATAATCAGAGGATTCAGTATGATGGTTTAATTTATGATTGGAGCATTGTTTTGATTTTATTGATTGAGGTTTGGTAAAGGGGGTTTCCCTAAACCAAGGATTGGTGTGGATGTTAGTGGTAGAGGTGGAAATGGTGGGAAGATGGGTGGTGTATTCCCTTGAGGAAATGATGATGATGAGGGGTCAAATATTCCCCCTTGTCCAAATAGTCAACCTTCTCCTTATGAATTCATGGGGAGAGAGACTTGTGTGTTAAGAGGATATGTCGGTGTTGTGGAGAAATGGGATGGATTGTTGGTGTCATGAAAGACAAGAAGAACGTATGGGTGTTTTGGATCTAATGAGACAGATTGACCCAAAATGGTGTTTGCATCCAAGTCTTGGTTGTTTACAAGGGGATGTGTTTGAAGAGCATGAAGCAATGAGCTCACCTTGTTGACAATAGGTTGAGTTGGAGCAAGAGATGATGTGGGTTGTGGGATGGTTTGAGTGATGCTTTGAAAGGAGGGTGTGAATGAGATTGGTGGCATAATCCCAAGAGTTTTCTCCAAAATAGTTCTTATATCAAAATCAGAAGGGAGTTTAGCCCCTTCTTTTTCCAATTCTAGCATGTATTGTGAAGGATTAAGTTTCATCATGGCATTGACAATTTTGTGAGTCTCAGAATTTTGGACCATTTCTATGATTTCATATTGAGTCATCCCTAAGAAATTGTTGGTGATGTCCTCCAATTGGCCACCTTCCTCTTGAGGATCTTGTGGTATTAGAGAAAGATTGGGTTGGGGATTGCTAGATCCAATGGGATTGATTTCGGGAGCGGTTTGACTCATGTCACTTGAAGTAGATGTTTCTTTATTTGTTTCCATGTTCTTCTTGTGTTGAGATCTAGTTTGGACCATAAAATAAGGATCAATTTTTAGGAATGTGGGAGATGAACCTCTAACTCCTTGGATTGATCTATACTTTAGGTACAAAAAAGAAAGTCTAAGATGTTAAGGATCAAAGGATAGTGATGAAGGATGGGTGATATGAATGATTGAACTCTTAGGAACCTTCAAGGAGATACTATACTTTAGGACTTTTGGATTTTGATGTTGGATTTGATTTTGGATATTGATTTTGATTTGGTTTGGATTTGTTTTTGATTTGATTTGGATTTGATAATGAACTCATAAACTCCAAGAAGTTAGATGTTGTCTTGGAATAAAATTTTCCACAAGGTGACAATTTAACTATGTCTTGGAATAAATTTGTCCACAAGGTGACAATTTAACTAAGTGTATCAAGAAGGATGCATCTACACACACTTAGCCAAACAAGATGATTTTGATTTGATTTTCCAAAAGTCTAGTATGAAGGATTTTTCCAAGATTTCAAGAGTTGTTTGTGGGATGGTTTTGATTTTATGTTTGAGGATGGATGAGAGTGTTGATCTTGATCCTAAGTGAACCTAGAGAGACTTTTATTTATAAGACCTCAGTATTGAAGAACATGCTATACTTCCAAGAAATTTTCAACCAAGAAGTTGTTCAAATTGAGCATACATATCTGGGTTGTTCAAAGGAATGAGTCTATAAAACCTTGTGAATTTCTTGCTTATCTTGAGATGTTTTTGGTTGCACTTCCTAATGTATTTCTTGATGGATTTTTGAGTATGACACCTAAAATTGAAACTTTTGCACAAAGAATTTTGTTTTGGGATTTTGATCTTTTTGGAAATCATTTGAAGACATACATGTGAGGTTCAATTGTTTGCTATCTTTCTTAATGAGTTCTTTTTACCACAAACACTTTTCTTACTTAGCTTTTGAACTTAATGTATAGTGTCTCAATTTCTTTTCATCCCACAAAGTCCATTATGAGGAAATCAAGGAAATCAAGGAAATAGTTCCCTAATGTTGACTTTAGAGAGAAAATTGAGAAAAAAATCCAAATACTTAGAAGCCTCTAAGGATAAAATCCCAAGGGACAAGTAGTAGCGCTTGGATTCTCTCAAAGGTATTTGCTCTTACTAAAGGGTTTGAAATTTGAGGACTATTGTTGAATTTTTTTTTCAAGATTTTGGATCCAATCAATGTGTTTAATTGACTCAAAATTGCACAATCCTAGGATGGAAGAGAAAATATTTGTTGAATTTCCCACTTGGATAAATCCAGTTGCGCTTATTCAGAGCGGATGACTAGAAGCTTGACCACACTGGATCCCCTCCACGAAACTCACTTCTATGGGTCAGCCAAGCTTTAGTTCTCATGAATCTCCCATGATGAAATTTTCATCTCTACAAAGAACCACAAGTATGTGGGATGGCTCTGAAGGTCCGACCTCCCGACACAAACAAATATTGGAATTTTTGGCTACTACACAATGGTTCATAATAAAGGCATCCAGTTCATAAGACATGACGATAAAATACCTCAAGAGGTCTCCCAACCCTTAGAACAAGGGCTTTACGAAACATAAAGATACTAGGGGAGAGCTATCATGTATCACTAAGTTGATTGCAAACTTTCCTTGCAACCACAAATTTGTATAGCAGTTTGGAAGAGCCTGGCTTATGCTTGTTACCACTTGGGTCATTCCTTGGGGTGAGTACTTTTTCCCACCAAGGTAGGCCCTCTAAAGGTAAAAAAATTGAATAAACACATCCGTAGTTCAATCAATATTTTTTTGTGTGAACAAAGAGAGAACACACGCAATGTACTTGTAGACATCGAAAATATACTGATTGACATCGTGCATTCAATCCTGACTTACTAACATCATTTCTTCCTAAATCATCCCTCGGTCTAACCGTTTAATCAAATTCCCTTATCTGATTAAATTTATCAATATTCGTCTCTTAATTAAATAAATCATTTTGTCTAATTAAGTCACTTTCTCTTGTTAATTAAATCAATCCATCTAATCTAATTATCCCTATTTAATTAAATAGTCAATTTATTTGATTAAATCTCTAAAGTCTATCTATTAAATTAAATAAACTAAAACCTTATTTGCTTTAATCTAATACCATCCCTTTTAATTAAATAAATCAAAATCTTTATTTAATTAGCCTCTTATCATATTCCTCTCTTATCTGATTTAAATAAATCCATAAATCTATGTCAAATAAGTCACATTATCTAATCCCTTGTTAAATTAATCAATCCTTGGTTAATTTAATCTAATCTCATGTCACATCCTCTAGATAATGCAAGTTTCACATGAAAATAGATTTAATTCATTTATTAAATCCCTATTTTCCCTCACATGGCATCTTTTGGAATATTCCCCTAATTTGAATTCAAAATCCAAGTGGGAATAAGTTCTTCCAACAAGGCATTTAAGATCTCTTACATGTCCTTTGCCTTGAGCCAAGTGGCATTTATTGCATTTTCCCCTTCCCTCTTACATGTCATTTCAACAAATTTGAATTTCAAATATTGGCATTTATTGACACAAACCCCAAATCTTGCACAACCATCATCCATTCATAGCTTGACAAGTGGCACCATATCCTTGGATGAAAGTTAGTCCCACATTGCTAAAATTTGGACTTTCATCCATCTTGAAATCCTATAAATGAAGAGCTCCTCTCCTCATTTTATCATCCACAATCCAAGCAAAGTTACCATGCTCAAATATCTCTTGAGCTTCACCATTATCATTGAATCATAGCTAGGTTATTGCAGATTTGGCTTGGAGTTCTCAATTCATCATCAAAAGTGGATCAATCTCTTCAACATTCGAAGCTTGCATCTTAGGGATTGGGAAAGGGCCAAATTTCCACATCAAATTGGCACCAATACCCCCATGGGAACAAGAGTTTTCTATTTAAATTAGGATTTCATCCTTGGTTTATCATTTTATTGTGTTTTTGCATTTTTTCATTCCTAGTTTGAATTGTAAATGGATTCCATGGGGAATCCTTGTTTATGCTTGCAATATCTAACTTAGGGTGTTTATTCTCTTTGTTTTGTAGGTACAATAGATTTGGGGTTCACATTTTGGTGCTAGAAGGAGGGCGGCATTCATAAATTCCAACATTTCCGCAAAATTTCCACATTTTCTTGACACACAGGAAATTCTGATGCGGGCTCCTCAGTGTCGCTATTTTTTAGCATCGCGAGCTCGTTAGCGTCGTTGTTTTAGCATCGCGGGCTTGCCAGGGTCGCTATATAGCACCGCATGTGCATAAACTCCACCGCTGGACTCATCTCGCCAAGAAATTTCAAATTTTCAATTGTGCTGCTGGACTCGCCGATCTAGAGCAGTTTCAAAAAATTTCTAAACTCCGACGCTTTCAAGAACTATGACGTTGGGTGAAAACAGTGACGCAATCGCGCTCTCTGTCCTGACACATAGCATCGCTAACTGGTAAAGCGGCGCTGTAAGAGCACCGCTGGAAGGAAAAAATAGCGACGCCTTCACGAGTTGCGACGCTGGAAGACAGTAAAAGAGAAAAATTAAATTTTTAGCACGTGCTTTAATTTATGATTGCTTCTTCCTCTGTTTTCTGCTTTTTAATTTCTGTGTTTTTCCAGAATTTAACTATTTTTCTTCTTTGTAGGTTGGAAGCCAAAAGCAAAGAAAGAAGGAGCATGGTGATGATATCTTATTTAATCAAAGTGTTTTTTAACACTTAAGTGTTTATTTAACACTTCTCTAAGGAATTTGTCATCTTTTTCTTTCTTTAGAACACTAGCTTTCATTTGGGTTTAAAAAGGACTCTTTTTTTTTATTGCTCACAAATGGATTTAAAAAGAATCTTAGGATCTACAACTTACTAGATTTCGTTTATGGGTTAAACAATTGAACAAATGTCTTTCACTTGTGATTTGGTGCTCTAAAATGAACTCACATATTGCTTTGAAGGTTTAAAAAGAACAAGTGTAGTTGCATTTTTCGTGAGGGCTTACTTAGACTAAAGCCATTGGAAAAGGACGTATGTGCTTCTCTCGTGCTTTATGGCGATCTTGAGAATCAAAAGGTCTTTTCCATGACTTTGGGTTAAGACAAAGCAATCATCTCCACACTTCAATTTGGGCTTAAAATTGAAAAAACTATCGTGTGAGTGAGTGGGGGAATTTTCGTGTATATTCTCTTTCTTTGTTGCTATCAAAGATTGATCGAGTTATGGATTTTGTTCTTCATTCACTTTTATTTATCTTAGAGGGCCCACCTTGTGGGAAAAAGTAATCACCCAAGGGAACGGCTCAACCAGTAACACTCTAAAGCCAAGAGTATTTCCAGTCAGGATATAAATGTGGATATTGGAAGAAACGCTAATATCACGCGGTTGACTTCGACAAGATGGATCCAAAAGGGGAATCTTGCCACATTGGGTCAACTCCTACGAATGGAAAGTCCTTACTAAAACCCATGTGCTAGAATTTTCCAAAATCCTTTTATCTATTTGTTGGTGCAAGAACGGTCGTTTTGAAGCCACCCCACACTTTTACGGTCTTTTAGTAGAGATGGAAAGCATGCCATGGGAGTTTCATGGGTGTTGATGCTTGGCTGCCCCGTATAAGTGAGTGTCGTGGAGGGGAGCTAGTGGGGTCAAGCATCTAACCATCTGCTAGAGATAAGCGTAGCTGGACTTGTCCAAGTGGGAATCCAACAAATATTGTCTTACACATCCATAGGATTGTAATTGTTCTTGGGTTACAAAATGCATTGCTTGATCAAAAACATCACGGAAACAAACACTTAACATTATCCAAATTTCAAACCCTTTTGAGGACAAATACAATTGACTCAATCCATATGTTATTGCTTTCCCTTGGGATTCACTTAGAGGTTTCTAAGCATTGGATTATATCTCAATTTGTCTTCTTAAGTAAACAATAGGAAAACCCTTGCCTTGAGTTCATTAAATTTCCACATAACATATCTTGTGGGGTTTAAAGAAATTAAGACATTGGACATCTTAGTTTGAAAACCTAATTGAAGAAAGTGTTTTTGGTAAAATAAAGACATTAAGCAAAGCTAAACAAAAATGAATTTTCATGTGTGTTGAAGACTCCAAATCCCAAAAGCACAAATCATTGATTGGAAATCTAAATGTTCAAATCATTTCTTGGTTACAAAGGTCATTAGGAAGCATTTGAATGCTCTTCAATACCTAGGTCTAGGAAAACAAAGTGTATCTATTTAGGTTCATCTTAGGATCAAAACATATCAAAATCATTTTTCACCCATCCTCCAAAACATCAAAACAAAATTCATCTCATTATCACCTTTTGGAAAATCTTGAAATCATCCTTGACACTAGGATTTGTGGTAAAATCAAAATTATCAAAATCATTAAGACAAAATCCTTGAGAACATTAGCAAAAACATCTTTGGCTAGGTATGTGTAGATGCATCCTTTTGCATATACTTAGTCAAAATTATCAAAATCATATTGTCTAGCTTGGTGTATGTAGATGAATCCTTCTTCATATCCTTAGTGAAACAATCATCTTGTTTGAATAGGTGTGGGTAGATGCATCCTTCTCCTCACACATATTCAAATTATCATCCTTTGAACAAAACTATCCCTTAGATCATCATCCAACATCTTAGGGTCTTTTTGTTCAAAAATCCAAATCAAAAATCAAGGACAAAATCTCAAAATCTCAAAATCCAAAATCAAGAATCCACAAGTCCTAAAAGCCTAGTGTCTCATTTAAGACTTATCAAAAGCCAAAACATCCATATCATCCATCCCCAAAACATCATTATCATATCATCACCTTTGATCCTCAAAAGCATCCTAAAACTTTTCACTTTGGAACATAAGATAAAGATCGATCCAAAGAATCAAGAGATTCATCTCCCATATTCCCAAAGATTGATCCTTGTTTTATGGTTCAAATGAGATCTCAATACAAGAAGAGTATGGAAGCTAACAAAGAAACTCCCGCTTCAAGTGATCTTAGCCAAACAAACACAGAAATGAATCTCACCGAATCAAGCATTCCATTGATCCCCTCATCATCCCAAAATCCACAAGAAGAAAATCAAGGGGAGGACCTCACCTTTGGAATGTCTCACGAGGAAATGACAGAAATGCTCCAAAATCCAGACAACCATAGAATCATCAACATCATGATGAGACTTAACCCTTCGTTGTACATGCTTGAACTAGCAAAACAAGGGGCCAAGTTTCCTTCGGATTTTGATGTGAGTACTATAGTGGATACATCATTTCCTCCGATCTCATCCACCATCCCCATTTCATCTACACCTCCATCTCAAAACATCACCCAAAACATTCCGCAAATCACAACATCATTTGCTCCAATGCAACCCAATGTCAACAAGGGAAATGCATTCATTAATGCTCTTCAATCACATCCCCTTGTTAACAATCAAAATTTGGATGCAAGCACCACCTTGGAATAAAACACAACCAACAATCCATTACACAAAAATGTTCCTCTCACTTTACATTATGACCCATGATCACCACCTTTTCATGGAGCACCACAAACACCTCTTCTCACAAATTCACAAGAAGAGGGAGATACATTCGGACTAGGGAGCTTATTCAACACCACGACATTCTCACAACAACTCACACCTCTCACATTTCCACCTCTTCCGCCATTGCCATTATCATCCACACCACTCCTTGGTTTAGGGATTCCTCACCTACCAAGTATCAATCAAACCTATATCCCAACCATCAATCAAAGCATTGCACCAAACACGCAAAATTTGTCATTGATATCACAACAACAAACGACAAACACACAAGCAATGACAACATCATCGAACATCCCCTAGCTAACATCACAAAGCATGGTCTCTCAAGGACCAACCACATCAATACCACTATCCAATACCCAAAACATCAACACAACATCATCATCCACCACCATTCCAAACCCACCACCAGCCCCACCACCACCAACGTTCACCACATCAAACCAATTTGGTGCAGCATTGCAAGCCACTTTCCAAAGAGGATATCAACAAGTTCAAAAACAAAAAGCTGTGCAACAAGCTACTCAAGCCGCACAAGCTGCCAAAGCTGCACAAGCTGCAATAGAAGCACAACAAGCTCAACAAGCTCAAGCTTTACTGCAACAACAACAACAACAACAAGCCGCTCAAGCTACCCAAGCTGCCCAAGCATTACAAGCACAAAGGGTCGCTCAAGCACAATTATTATTGCAGCAACAAGCCGCACAAGCGCAAGCCATACAAGCGCAAGCTGCACAAGCGCAAGCAGCACAAGTGCAAGTGCAAGCTCAAGCACAAGCTCAGTATCAAGCACAACAAGCACAAGCACAAGCACAATTTCTTGCACAAGCAGCACAAATGCAAGCATATCAACAAGCACTAAAGCAATACCAAGAGCAGCAAGAAGCAGCAGAGTTGGCAGCCCAACAACAAGCATTGTGGGAACAACAAGAACAACAAGTGTTGTTAGAAAAATAGCAAGCGCAACAACAAGCAAAAATCCTAGCGCAACAAGAACAAGATCAACAACAAGCATTGTTCATCCAAAAGAAAGTAGAAGCCTACTTCGCCTGCCACAACATACCGATACCATTGAACAATGCACCGACCAACCCATCCACCCAACCAATGATTCAAACACCCCAAAACACATTCATCCCACCCCCTGATCCGCAAAGCGATGTAACGACACAACTCAGGTTGTTATCACAATAAGTACTCAACCTTCAGTCGGGGCGAACAACCAAAACATCAAGCAACTTGTGTCCCTATCCATTTGATAGGAGCTTAGAGATGAAACCATTCCCCAAGGGATTTGAGATCCCAAAATTTGACAAATATCGAGGGATGGGAAACCCTGAAGATCACATTAGGGAATTCCACATTCATTGCATGGAGGTCACATATGACGATACTTATCTGATGTGGCTATTTCCTAGAAGCTTGGCAGGCTCCGCTATAGAATGGTTCTCTGGCTTACCCGCAGGCATCAGGACATTCCAGGAAATCACAGATGAATTCATTAGAAACTACGCATGTAACATTGCAATGGATGTTAGTCTCGAAGAACTATACATCTAAAACAAGGAAAAAATGAATCTTTTGCTTCATTTCTTCAACGATGACGATCCAAGGCCAACCGGAGCAAGTGGACCATGCCAGAAGAACAACAAGTTTGCACAATCATCACCAACCTTGAAAGCCACCTGTCGTTTCATCTCAAGGTTCAGGGAATCACCACCTATGATCAACTGATCTCCAAGGCACTTAGCATCGAAAGAGCCCTTGCGACCCAACCCACTAAATCAACGCCATATCATGAACAACAAAACAATCACCCACCATCAAATTACAATGATAAACCTTGAACATGGGAAAGAAACAAGAACATCACTAATGATGGTATCATTGACGCCAAGGTGGTCATTAGTGGTCCACGCCAAAATACACCCGCACCGCAAATCCAAAATCAACGCCAAAACAGTCATCACACAACATATCAACCCAACAATAACCCCACCATCAATAACCTCAATGACCAAAGAGGACCACCCCAACACAAAACATATCCTAAACAAAAATACACTATGTTGGGGGAACCACTTGAGGACATCATGAAAAGGTTGATTGACAAAAAGCTCATCAAAGCACCTACATTCAAGAATTACCAAGAACCTGACATCAAACCTGGTGCAGGAGCACTTGCCAAGGTGCCAGAGTACAAGCATATTTTTAAGTATTGTTTTGAAATCAATTTTATTTTTGTTGTGAAAGGTATTTAACACCTTTTAGATTATGTTTGAGGACCTTTTGGGTCATAGGTAAAAGTTAAATAAATTGGGAAATCTTTTTGTGGTCATTTCCTAAGTTTTTGTAAAAATTGGAAAACACACTGTGTTTTCAAACAGCATGCTTTTGGCCATTCTTTGGCTCGAGCAATAAACCTAACTGATTCTTGAGCATGGAAAAAGGTGGTACTCGACCTTGGGAGTGGTTGGATGTTTTTGGTTGTTGGCAGTTTTCATGAAAATAAGGAAGAAATAGTGATTTTGTTGTGAAGAAAACTGTTTTACCTGTTCTTGTTGGCGTGACAGTAATCAGATGAATGGATTAAGTCTTTTTTTGGTTTGAGAGCATGTAAAGCATCCTTTTGAAGTTTTTTTTTGGAAGTTTTAAATAATTTTTCCATCACTTTCTTCTTTTTGTAAAATATGTGTCTTTTCTTAAGTTCAATTTTGACTGGTAAAATCCAGAATAATGGAGTTTTAGTTTGTTTCTGACCGTACCAAGTAGTATGGGCACAGAGGAAACAATACTAAACTCCATTCTTGTAAATAGTGTAGATATAGGGGTCATTAAAGGTTCAATAAGCAAGCTAGAAGACTGTTCCTAGGTGAGTTTGGAAGCCCGACTAGGAAAGATAGTCAAAAAGGAAGAACCCTAACGTAGCAGGGGTGTGGTATTAATGTTATCCAAAGATGTATTATGAATGTAGGCAGCTATGAGAAGGTGTGGGATAGAAAATAGAAGACTCATCAGTGCATTGGAGGTTAGAAAAGGCAGAATAGACCAAGGATAGGTCTTAGGAAACCCTAGTTTCCACTAAGGTTGGATTGTACCTCTGTACGGGCAGGAAAGGTCCCAAATGCCAAAAAATCTATCAGAGCTTGGGAAAAGAGCCAGAGTGTCAAAATAAATTTTGGCACAAGCTGTTCAAAGGAGAGAGTTCTAAACTGTTCTTTGTGTTGAGAGGGCTAAAAAGGGGCTCAAGGCTTGTAGCCCTGCCCAAACCCTAGAACAGAGATTTTATGAAAACGATGGAGAGTTGGAGCCTGGTGTTTGTTCAAGCACCTGTATAATGTGATTTTAGAAGCCTTGGAAGGTGTCACACACCCCTACAATAGAGTTAGGTAAAATTGGAGTATGAGCTAGTCTTTAAGGTATTAAGGGCTAGGAATTGCATGAAAGAAAGAACACCAAGAAATGTTTTAGTTAAGGCATGGTGATTGTTCTAAAACATGATAGCAGGGTTGGCTAATGTACCAGGGGTTCCTAATTAGCATAGGACCTACAGGTTGTATGGTGGAGGAAGCAACACTAGGGGGTTATCTAAAGTGAGACCCGGAGCATTGAGTCAGTGAATGATTCAATCCAACCCTTGTTTCTATCAAAACCCCCTTGGTATAACGAAAATCAACTGTGTGAATTTCATAAAATCAAAGGTCACACCATGAACAACTGCATGAGACTCAAAAATATCATCCAAGATCTCATTTACAAAAGAATTATAAATTTTGAACAACCTATGGGAAATTAGGACCTAAAAATCTACACGAATCCGATGTCTAATCATGGCAACAAAGGGAATAAAAATGATAAAGGGAAGGGTAGTGTAAATCATGTGTATGAAATAGTTGTTTCCTCCCTAAATGAAGACTGCATGGTCATCACCATCAAGGGCGCCCATGCCGAAGATTGTGGAGTCACCACACGAGGCGGGAAAGTCACCATTGCAGGATCATCCCAACCTAATAGAGTCCCTTCATCAAGAGCTGTTCCATATAGCTACAATGTTGAAGACCAACTCAAGAGAACACCATCACACATCTCCATCATGGAGTTGTTAAAAATATCATCATCCCATAAAAAGATCCTTGAGCAAGCATTAGCCTCATCCACCGTCCCCGCAGATCTTGATGCAGACCAATTCCAAGCTATGGTAAGGAATATCATAACACCTAATCTCCTTACATTCTCTGACCAAGATTTCCTCGCCCAACCATCTCACAACCATGCACTTCATTTGGAAGCCATTGTAAACAAGAGAAAAATCAAACGGGTCCTAGTGGATGGGGATGCAGGTTTGAACATCTTCTCTCTTAGCCTAATCAAACAATTGAAAATATCAGAGGATACCATTGACAAAGGTAAAGGAATCACAATCAGAGCATATGATGACCAAGAAAGAGTGTCTCAGGGCACGATTAAACTCCCTATTCAAGCAGGGCCAATGCTCATGGAAACCACCTGTCAGGTCCTTGACCTCGACTTGCCATACAATATTCTCCTGGGACGCCCATGGATACATGCAATGAAAGCTGTAGCATCAACCTTCCACCAATGTGTGAAATTTACACATAATGGACAAGAGGTCACACTTTGGCAATAAGCATTATAAAATGAAAATGTAACCTATCGCTCGTCACAGAAGAGAACCTACTAGGGAAGAGAACTATAGCGATGAACATAGCGATTTAAGTGAATACAAACTCCCACGTGCAAATAAAATGTTTTTAAAGAGGGGCCATTCCATGTTAATGAGGCTCAAACCCTTAGGAAAAAAACATGAGGCCCACATCTTTCACCATGAAATATTTCCCACCCAACTATAAAAATATTAAACCGATGAACTTAAAACAAGGTAAGTGAAAACATGAATCGAAAGGCTCAAGTTGTGACTTAGATGATTGGGAACCAATTAATATAGGTCAATAGAAGATTAAAAGCTTCAAAGCTTAAAATATTGAACATTCAAGAGAGACTTTTCAACTAAAACCCTAAGCCCCACCTTGGACATGGATGCAATAGATCATTACAAGGCACAAAACCAACTCAAATTTTCTACAATTTTAGGAGCTCTACCAATGGCTCATGCTCAGGGATGCATACCCCTAGTGGGTATGGAGAGAAACATACCTCTTGGTGAAGCAAACCAACATAGAGAAACCCAACAACCCAGGAACTTGCCTAGACAAGGAAAGCAGGCACAACAGAAAGAAAACTCACCAAACCTATGTACACTAATTACAAAGATATACAATGTAAATTTAAGAATAACCTATTTCACGAGAAATAGGACTTCAGGAGTTGTCCATGTACTGGAAGTTCTAGAAGTTTACCTATCAAGGACTGCAAAAAGTATGAGTCCTCTCCATGTGTATCTACAATTAGATATGGCCCAAGCCAAGGATCAAACTTTCCATGTTTTCCTATGTCTTACATCCTTGCATTCCACATTACAACCATGCATCCAACTTCAAACTTCCTTTCAATGGCCTTCTCATCATACAAGTGTTTGACTTGAAGCTACAACCTCTCAATTTTTACACAAGCTTCTCTTCTAGTTTCATCAATCTCAATTAACTCATCCATCATGCACTCCATCTCATCGCAAATATCAATATCATATTCTTAAACAAAATTGTATATATTTATCAATTTACTATGGGGTATCTTTGCTTCCACCCCATATCAAAGGCTTAGGATCATCCCGTCTTCCCACTTTACCTGATGCTCTCTTATTATTTTCAATATTGACTTCCATTTTCTAGGCTTCTCTCAGGTTTTGTGGATTCTTATCTCTGAGCAAGTAACACATTTTTGAATCATATGTGTTGCAGTATACCACTAAACATGCATTTTCATTAGGCCTCAAATAAGCAAGGACTTTATACATAGCATTTTGGAACCTTGCATGTTACCATTTCATTATGTCCCTTTTATGATACTGTTAAAATTGCTTAACCTAAACCTAGGATTAGTTTGGTCTCCATATTGTTTTTTGAAAATTCATAGAAAGCATCCTTGGATTCAATGCTTGCATTAGGAAAGCTCGTGTACCAATCCCTAGCATCTTCAATCAAGGATTGCATAAAATATTTTATAGATACATCATCATCCCATGGCTCAAAATCTTCCACAAAGCTCTGACAAGCTTTCAAATGATCTTCACCACTGAGAGCATTATTGCTAGTAAATTCAAGAACATGCTTTCTTGTTTTGTTTGGGACATGATTAGGGTATCCAGGGATGTTGTCAAAGTACAATTTTCTATACCTATCAGTTTGGAGTGGTCTCCTAACATGTCTATCTCTATGAGCATACCTTTGCCCATCATCTCTTTTGTTGTCAAATTGATTTCCATTGGTACCCCTTCCATTTCCATCATCACCACCACCTCTCTTCTTGTTTCCCTCATCATCTTTAGAATAAGAATTGTTATTCTTATTATTTTCTCCACCTCCACCACCCCAATCTCCACCACTACCTCCACTAGTAGTATGTCCTTTAGAATTTTTCTTTTGGGAATCAATATTATTTTTTCTAGAGCTTGAAGCCTCTCGAGTTGGTGTAGACATATTAAGAAAGGAAATATTCCTACAGTGATCCCACAATAATGGGTTACAGTTTTTGGCCAAACTTGACATTAATATCAAGATTTTTCACCAGATATTCACTTTCTTACACCTATAGTAGCTAAACCATTAAGAATTCAAAGATGAATCAAATTATTTATTTGTTAAATCTTTTGTGTAGATTTTAATTATATATTTTTTAAAAAATAAAAAATAAATTGTGAATAATTTTATGTAATTTGTATTAGATTATTTTTTCTACTAATCAACATTTTAAAAAAGTGATGATTACTTCGGATCGTATAAATTTTTTTATAGACATGATACAATTCTAATTTTTAAAATATAGAATTTTCACACCAATATCTAGTGCCTGGATATTTTTTCATAAATTTTTGTTACATAATTTTTTTAAAATTAATTTTCCAAGTCAAAGTAATTATAATTTGGACAAAGGTGTACTTTGGCTTGCATAACATTTTTTGTATTCATTTGAATTAACTTTTTTGTTTCTTTAGTGGAATAAGGACATCAATACCTAGTGCACATGTATTTTTTATAATTTTTTCTCTATTTTTCTATTTTTTCGTGTGTGAAACAAAAAATTTGATGTTCATTGAAAATCCTACATTCACAAGAAATAAAAAAATATAATAATCAAATTAAACATATTTAAAATTATACTTTTTGGAAAGCTTATAATAAGGGCTACAAGATTACAAAACATAAATTTTAAATGAATTCGTTTGATCACCCAAAAGGTAAATCAAAAGTGGGTTTTTATCAACATTTTGATAGGTTTATGTAAGGAAAATTAGATGCAGAAAACAACTCTCCTAACGTCAATACCTCAAGAAAGAATGCAGATACACTTTAAAATTTACAATTACAGTCCAATTAAGATGCACTATGAAATAGATAATAGAAACAAAGTATTTGAAAATCACACATGAACACCAGATATACGTGGGAAAATCCTTACGGGAGAAAAACCCACCACACCAAGAGAAATCACTTTGTATTACAGTAATGGAGATTGCATACAAATGAAAAACTTATCTTTCTAGTGTCTATTTACAATAGAATTCACCATGTACAATTTATTTTAGGAACCTTCATGTTACATTCCACAGAATAGAATTCAACAACTAATACAATCACTCAACAATTTGTCGATTCAACCAACAAACTAACTCATCACAATCTGCAATCATAGAGTATATCCTTATCATTTCCTAACTGTCAAACTTCCTCACAGAACCATCACAACCAATTGTCTTCCAACTGTTCAAATTCGGCTTCCCCTATTGGTCCACGAGACTCCACATAGGATGGTCAAACAATCAATAGAATTCGCACTATGTTGGCATCTCGATGAGACAGTATCAGTGTCTCATCGATGCCAGATAACCTTCATATCAATGTCACCAAGAGTAACCGATATCGCCAAGACATTCCATCGAGCTTCATGTGTTACATCGAACCATCAAGTAGTCGCCCAGACCTATCACTTTTGCCAAGAGATCACAGCGAGTCATCAAAGGTTATACCAAAGTCACAAGTCATATCGAGCTCCAAAGAATAGTCAGCAAGACATACTGATATTGCCAAGAGGTTTCTTTGAGATCTCTATTGTCACCCTGAAGTTATCAATAGTTGCCAAGACATACACCCTTTGCTGAGAGATCATACCGAACTCCATATGTTACTCTGAAGGCTCCATCATAAAGCATTGTTGGCAAAACATGTAACTATCACTAAGACATTACACCAAGCTCTAGGACTTACCCTAAAGTGCTCATCTATCGCCAAGAGTGATACCGAAGATCCCAAAAGGTGTTTCTATCGGTGAGACCTTCAACGTTCACTGAGACGTCTTCCTGAGACCTTTGAGTTACCCTGATAGCCATTGGCTATCAACAAGACTTAACACTCTCACCAAGACCTTTCTTCGACCACTTTGAGTTACTCCAAAGAATGTTTGGATGTGTCCCCGTCAACATGACCTTCACTATTTGCTAAGACCTCACTCTGGGATCTATATGTTACAACAAAGACATCAGCAATATTCCTGTTGGTGAGACATTAACACTTCACTGAGACTTCTTAGCGAGAACCCTTAGTTTTTCTGAAAACTCAAATACATACGCTATCGGTGAGACTTTTCTATCGATGAGAGCTCATAGTGAACCACTAAGACTCTCCCCAACATATGATATCCGATTGAATGGCCTGTCGGCCAAAGATCTCTGCGTGCTAAGAGGTCATACCAAACACTCCTTGTCATAGTGAAAGCATTCGGCAAGACTTCTACAAGGTCACAACGACCTATTCAAAATAGAATGTAACAAAGCTACTAGTCAGCCAGACAATGAAGATGTCACACTGACTTGGCTCCAATGGAGGTTTCAGCCTGTGATGTTTGAGGCACATATTTCCAACAATCTCCCACTTGACAAAGATCACATAGGCACCTCCAGAGCACAACATAACTTACTAAAAATCATGGGCACTAAGGCCCTTTGAACTGGAACACCACTTGAACTTGTCTATGCTCACTAGCTTCGTCAATGCATCTACAACATTCTCTAGAGTGTCAACCTTTTCCAAACTGACCTTTCCATCCTCCACCATATCTCGTACAAAGTGGTATTGTACGTCCATATGTTTCATCCTAGCATGGAAAGTAGGGTTCTTTGCCAAACAAATTGCACTCTGATTGTCACAGAAAATAGTTATTTCCCCTCCATCAAAACCAATGTTAGAACACAAACATTTCAACCAAACTGCTTCTTTACAAGCATAAGTAGCTGCCATGTATTCAACCTCCATAGTGGACAAAGCAACTATAGCCTGCCGCTTGCTCATCCAACTCACTGCACCACCATTCAACATGAAAATGTATCCACTGGTGGACCTCCTGCTGTCAATGTCCCTTACCCAATTAGAATCTACATAACCTCAAATGCTGAGAGTCCTCTGTGATTCAACCAAGTTCCCATGGTAACACAAAGAAAAATTTGAAGTGCCCTTCAAATATCTGAAAACTCTCTTTACAGCATCCCAATGTGTTCTTCCTGGATTAGCCATAAAATGACTAAGAACTCCCACTGCTTGGGCAATGTCTAGCCTTGTACAGATCATTACATACATGAGATTGCCTATTGCACTAGCATAGGGTACACTAGTCATGTCCTCCATCTCAATAGGATATTTTGGACAGTCCTCAACAGATATCTTCGCTCCTTGCAAGACTAGAACAACTAACTGCTTGCAATCATTCATGCAAAATCTCTCTAGAATAGTCCTTATATACTTACTCTGACTGAGCCAAAGCTATCTATTCTTCTTGTCCCTAGTTATCTCCATCCCTAGAATATACCTTGCTGCACCAAGATCCTTCATTTCAAACTTAGTAGACAACTGAGACTTAAGATCAGAAATCATTAGCTTACTATTGCCTATGAACAACATATCATCAACATAGAGAGCAATAACTAATACCTAATCACTTTCAGATTTATAATATACACAATGATTAGATTTTGATCTCACAAATCCCAAAGATAATACAAAAGTATCAAATTTCTGGTACCACATTCTAGGTGACTGCTTTAACCCATACAGAGACTTCTTTAATTTGCATACCAGTTTTACTTTACCTTTTTCAACAAAGTGCTTAGGTGGGACATATATATTTCTTCTTCAAGATCACCATGAAGAAATATTGTCTTCACATCCATCTGTTCAATCTCTAAGTCATATGCTGCTGCAAGTGACAAAAGAAATCTGATAGATGTCAGCTTTGCTACAAGAGAAAATATTTCCCCATAATCGATTCCCTCTACCTGGGAATAACCCTTTGCAACTAGTCTCACCTTGTACTTTTCTACACTGCCATACAGACCAATCTTTTTCTTAAATACCCATTTACAGCCCACAGCTTTCCTGCCTTTAGGCAAGGGCACCAGACTCTAGGTTTCATTCTTTTCTAAAGATGCCATCTCTTCATTCATGGCTTCCAACCAAGAGTCTGAATCAGAAATTTTAAATGCCTCCTTTACAGTCCTAGGCTCATCAGTGCTAGAAATAAAAGCATAGGAACAAGTAGAATCAATCAATGAGAACCCATACCTATCTGGTTGTTTTCTTTCTCAAGTTGACCTCCTTAGTGGCTGAGGTTGAGGTTCTTCTTCTTCTTCCAAACTTTCAAAACTGCTCGAGCTCTCCTCAGTTTCAGGTACATTTTGAATTTCCAATTCCTCTTTCTCAGGTGTAGGAGGAATTAATGCTACATCCTTATTGTTTTCTGACTTTGTCTCTGACTATAGATCCAAAGTGGAAGGTTTCAGCTCATGAAAGATTACACTTCTGCTATATACAACCTTCTCTGTATCAGGATTCCAAAGCTTGTATCCCTTTATGATAGCACTATAGCCAATAAAAATACATTTTACAGCCTTGTTCTCCAATTTAGATCTTTTTACATCCAACACATATGCATATGCCTCACAGCCAAAAAACTCGAATATGTCTAAGAGAGGGCTTCTTACCAGACCACGCTTCCAAAGGTGTTTTTTCAACAAGAGAAAAATCTGGAGAATGATTAATTAGATAACATGCAGTAGATACAGCCTCAGCCCAAAATTTCTCCTCCAAGCCAACACTACTAAGCATACTTTGTGCTCTCTCCATCACTATCCTATTGAACCTTTCTGCAACTCCATTCTGCTGTGGAGTATAAGGTGTAGTCTTGTGTCTTTTAATTTCATGGTCTTTACAGTATCTTTCAAATTCATCAGAACATAATTCATTGCCATTATTAGTCCTTAAACAT
This sequence comes from Sequoia sempervirens, assembly GCA_007258455.2. NCBI lineage: Eukaryota > Viridiplantae > Streptophyta > Pinopsida > Cupressales > Cupressaceae > Sequoia > Sequoia sempervirens. The sequence continues at coordinate 297,756,874 of VDFB02271358.1, forward strand.
TTTATTTTTCTACCAGTCTGATTTTCAACAAGGTTCTTAAATTCCTTAAATCGACTGAACACTTCTGATTTACTTTTCAAAAAATAAACAAATGCTCTTCTTGAATAATCATCAATGAACGACACATAGTATCTTGATTTAGACAAAGAAGGAACATTCACTGGACCAAACACATCCGCATGAATATAATCTAACAAACTAGAAGATTTATGAGGACTGGAATAAAATGAAACACGGTGCTGCTTTCCATATATATAGTGTTCACAAAATTCAAATTCAAGATTACAATCTTCAAGCCCCTCAACCAATTTTTTGTTCTTCAAGATTTTTAAACCTTTTTCTCCTATTTGGCCTAACCTATGATGCTAGAGCATAGTCTTCTTTGCTAGAAGTTTTACTTCCATAGAGTTTACATAATTAGGGGTATTTCCCTCTTTACCTCCATAAGCAGCTTTCAGTGACTTTACAGAGACACTGTTACATTAAACACCCTGTGCATCCAGCTTGTACAGGGTACCAATTCGAGCACCTCTAGTCATCTTGTAGCCATTTCCAAAGAACATGACTTGTACTCAAATATCATTTAATTTACTGACAGATAGAAAATTTTGAGCCAGACCTAGTATGTGCATAACATCATTAATCCACTTTACTCTACCATCAGGGAATTGTATTCTGAATCTTCCACAGTCAACAATCTCCAAAGTTGAATCACTAGCCAAGTACACCTTTCCACCATCGTATTCTTCATACTTCATGAACCAGTCTCTATGAGATGTCATGTGGAAAGATGCTCCATAATCAATCAACCAAACATCATTTGATGCCTGTGTAGCCAAGGCTGCAATGAAGGCATCACCATCAATATGAGAAGAACCATTATCGGAAGAGCCCTTCTTCGTCTTTTTCTCCTCTTTACAATCCTTTCGGACATGACTAGGTTGCCCACAGTTCTAGCATTTCACCTTGGACTTCTTACCAGGAGACTTTGATCTCCCTTCTTATTTTGATTTGGACTTCTTGTCCTTCTTCTTGCCTTTCTCCTTTGACCTTCCTCTGACAACAAGAGCCTCCTTCTCCATGTCAGAAGATTTCCTTCTCATTTCTTTTGACAGCAAAGAACCAACAATATCTTCCATTTTGAAACTAGATGTTGTACTCCCAATAGCCATCACTAGATGATCCAATGAGTCTGGAAAAGAACACAATAGTAGCATACAACGATCCTCTTCTTCAGTCTTCACACCAACAAATGTTAATTGAGCAAGCAACATGTTAAATGCATTCAAATGATCAACCACAGACCCTCCTTCCTGCATTCTCAAAGAGTAAATTTTCTTCCTTAGGAATAGTTTATTCACCAAGGACTTCCCCTAATAAATAGATGCCAGTCTCTTCCACAAGGAAGATGCAGTCTTCTCTTCATGCACACTGAGAAGAACCAAGTCTGCCAAATAGAGCCTTATCAGCCCCTTAGAATTCCTATTTGCAAGGTCCCAATCTTCTTGCTTCATGCCTGTAGGTTTAGTTCTAGACACAACAATCCAAAGATCACGGTCAACAAGAAGATCCTCCATCTTGAGTTTCCATAACTCAAAGTTACTACCATTGAATTTCTCTATTTCAATCTTACCAGATGTACTAGCCATCTTAACCTGTAATCAGAAATGACAAACTCTACAAGACTCCCACTAAACAGAATTGACTCAAAAAACCCAATGTACCCATAAGGATAACACAACTGGCTAGGCTCTGATACCACTTGCAAGGAAAATTAGATGCGGAAAACAATTCTCCTATTGTCAATACCTCAGGAAAGAATGTAGGTACAATTTAAAATTTACAATTACAGTCCAATCAAGATGCACTATGAAATAGATAATAGAAACAAAGTATTTGACAATCACACATGAACACTAGATATACATGGGAAAACCCTTACAAGAGAAAAACCCACCACACCAAGAGAAATCACTTTGTATTACAGTAATGGAGATTACATACAAATGACAGACTTATCTTTCTGGTGTCTGTTTACAATAGCATTCACCATGTACAATTTGTTTCAGGGACCTTCACGTTACATTCCATAGAATATAATTCAACAACTAATACAATCACTCAACAATATATCGATTCAACCAACGAACTAACTCATCACAATCTGCAATCACAGAGTATATCCATGGCATTCCCTGATTGTCGAACTTCCTCACAGAACCATCACAACTTATTGTCTTCCAACTGTTCAAATTCAGCTTCTCCTATTGGTCCACGAGACTCCACATAGGACGGTCAAATGGTCAACAGAATTTGCACTATGTTGGCATCTTGGTGAGACACTATCAGTGTCTCACTGATGCCAAATAACCTTCATACTGATGTCGCCAAGAGTAACCGATATCACCAAGATGTTCCACAAGCTTCATGTGTTACATCGAACCATCAAGCAGTCGCCCAGACCTATCACTTTCACCAGGAGATCACAATGAGTCATCAAAGGTTATACCAAAGTCACAAGTCATATCAAGCTCCAAAGAATAGTTGGAAAGACATACTGTTATCACCAAGAGGTTTCTCCGAGATCTCTATTGTCACCCTGAAGCTATCAACAATCACCAAGACATACACCCTTTGCCGAGAGATCATACTAAACTCCATATGTTACTCGGAAGGCTCCATCATAAAGTGTTGTCAGCGAGACATGTAACTCTCGCAAAGACATTACACTGAGCTCTAGGACTTACCCCAAAGTGTTCATCTGTCGCCAAGAGTTATACCGAAGATCCCAAAAGGTGTTTATGTTGGTGAGACCTTCAACGTTCACTGAGACATCTTCCCGAGACCTTTGAGTTACCCCGATAGCCATCGGCTATTGGCAAGACTTAACACTCTTTCCAAGACCTTTCTCCAACCGCTTTAAGTTACTCTGAAGAATGTTTGGATGTGTCCCCGTTAGCGTGACCTTCATTTTTCGCTAAGACCTCACTCTAGGATCTATATGTTATGGCGAAGACATCAACAGTATTCTTGTCGACAAGACACTAACACTTCGTTGAGACTTCTTAGCTAGAACACTTAGTTTTCCTGAAGACTCCAATACATACATTGTCGGTGAGGCTTTCCTATCGATGAGAGCTCATAGAGAACCACTAAGACTCTCCCCAACATATAATATCTGATTGAATGGCCTGTCGGCCAAAGATCTCCACGTGCTAAGAGGTCATACCGAACACTCCTTGTCACAGCGATAGCTCCATAGTGAAAGCATTGGGAAAGACTTCTGCAAGGTCATAGCGACCCGTTCAAAAAAAAATATAACAAAGTTGCTAGTCGGCCATATGTCACACCGACTTGGCTCCAATGGAGGTTTCAGCCTGTGTTGTTTGAGGCACATATTTCCAATAGTTTAGAGGAGACTCGATTATAGGTATGGTTTAAATCTAACAAGGTTCTATCCAAGGGGGTTTGATCTAATGGGGTTTGATCAATCCCTCTTTAATTAACATGATTTAAATGGAATATTTAAAGTATTTAATCATTGTATTTTCTAAAAATATGTGATTTCAGGCAAAAATTAGGATGTCCCAAAAAATGTAACCCACTATTGTGGCAGTACCCCCTAACCATTTCTACATTGGAAACTTCTATTTCAAATTTCTTTAAATCTTCTTGTAGTTTGTCATTTACCAACTGCAATCTTAGGAGTTGAGGATTTTAGGGTGTAGTGGATGGAATAGAGTCAATTTTAGCATTGTTGATGGGGGTTTTAGCAGATGAAGAATGGGAATTTCTATTGGTGTTGGTATTGAAAGTATTGAAGGTATCTTTCTTGGTCTATTAACTGGGATTCTTCCCATGATCTATAAATGATGTTTTCTTAATAGTAGAAAAAGGATCAGAGGCCTTGGTATTTGCAACATTTTTTGTGTAGGTACTAGTAGTAGAGGTTCCCATCTGAACCATTACCTTAGGAATTTCATGGGTAGTCTTAGCATCCAATTTAGCAACATTTTCATCAAAGTCCTTACACCTAGCAACATCTTCTCTCACCTTCTCTATTTTTTCTTTCTTAGCATCTCCCTCAAGTTTCTTGTCTCTCATCCTATCTTCTTTCTCCTTTAACCCTTTGAGTCTATTTTATTCTTCTTTAGCAAGCCATATTTCTTCTTCTTCCAAGGCTTTCATGTGCTTATCTATATCTTCTTCATTTTATAAGAGATCTCCAAACTCACTAAGTGCAAGGGTGTGAAAGGTTTGTTCAATGAGGTCTTCCATGAAGGGAAGGTGCACTTTTGTATGAGGAGATTCTCCTCTTGGCTTAAAATTCCCTCCATGAAAAACAAACCCAATTCTAGGGGTTAGAGGTTCTGAGAATTTCTTACTTCTATCCCAAAATCCCCACCTATCCTCCTCTCTTGAGATGTCGATCTCATTATCAAACACTTTCTCAATTGGAAAAATTCCTAGATTTTCCATAGACACTTCAACCCCACATGCCTCTTCACAAGTTATTGCACTATTTACTTCATTAGTGAAGGTAGGAGATGCTTCAGTAAGGGATTTAATAGACTTACCTAATTTAGTAGTTTTCATTGCCCATAATCATTGCTTATCCTTTGCAAGCTCCGGCTCTAGCTTCAACCTCATCTGCCTCTTCATGAGTGCTTGCACTATTGACTTCATTATTGAAGGTAGGAGATGCTTCAACAAGGGATTTAATAAGCTTACCTAATTCAAAAGTTTTCTGTACCTATAATGGTTGCTTAACCTTTGCAAGCTCCAACTCCATCTTTTGCTCAAGATACTTCTTTGTGTAGCTCCTACTCTTCTTCATAGTATCTAATAATATTTCCAAATTGTCCTTCTCACGTTCTTTTGGAGAGTTTATTTTTACATTAGTATATAAGACCTTAGAGTCATCACCTAGAATGCTAGGAAATAAGAAGTGATTGCACTTCGACCTTTAACTTGTGACTTTAGATAGGATTTTAAACATAACTTGACAAAATGAGACATAATGGACTAGGATTCAACACATAGATTGTAAATGATGTATGTAACTTAAAAATTTGAACCAATTATCCTTTGAGCAGTGAAGAATAATACATTACTTGACTTTTATTGTACAACATCTGTGCTAGAGACTTTTGGCTTTAACATATCCCCAACAGAGTCGCAAATATGTTGGTGATTTTTTAAGAACCAATCAAATATCACCAAATACCTATGAGGTTACCAGACTCAATTCTCAAATACTTGAGAGATAATTGTCCAACGAACAAGATGAATCTATAATGCTTCTTCTCTTGCACTTCAAGCTCTACAAGACCTAGGAGGGTGATCCCACAATGTATATCCTATAACACTTCTAAACAATTAACTGATCCATTTTATAAAAAATCATATATATTCCCATCAGAAGCTAAGTAGATGAAATCCTTCAAGAAATTAACACTTCCTTAAAAGAATTAAACACATAAATCCAATAATACAATACAACACCAACCACAATAAAAAGTAGATCAATTAAAGATTGTTTATGCATATTGTTCTCAAATTGGATAACTAGAACCATGGAAAATGAATACAATACTTAAGATCAATGCCATATCTATGGGATAGGAGTCAAAGAAAATTGAACTGTAAGGTAAATTTAATCCTAAACATCCACGATCTACATGAGATTGCTTTGCAATTCAAAAATTAATAATCAAATTCTATGACTACTTATCAGATCCAATAAACCTGTATATGAATTTATGATTTGAGCAAAGGATTTTAACTGATCCCTTGAACTAGAGCTAAAATAAAAAATACATCAAAGTGTAATGAAAATAAATATTAATGAAATGATCCTTGATTAGATTTTTCATTAATAATTCAGATACAGAGTAAAGTTGGAGAGATGATAGACTCCAAAGATTCACATTATCATTTAGATAAGCTTAAAAACCATACAATTGAAGAAATTCACTAACCGGACTCAAAGCTTAAGATAAAGACTTAAAAATTGTTCTCTTTGTGTTCACCATTTGCATAATTCAAATCCAGAATTCAATAAGAGACCCACACTAATGGCCCTGAATTCCATTTTATAAGAACAAAGGAGCAAAAAAAATCTTCAGGCCAAAAATACACTTGTCATAATTTCATTTGACCGCCATGAAAAAAATTCCCTTTGCAGTTATATTTACACTTTCAATTAGAGGGAAAGTGTATGAGACAAAAATATTTCCACTCATAGAAGAAGATAGAATTTTCCTTCCAAAAGGAACTTTCACTTGTTATAATAGCTTTATAACTTCCTCCTTATCGACCAAAATAAACCATGTCCATGCCAAGTTAGCAGACAAAGAGCACAAAAACAATAGAAAGCAAGTGATTAATTCATACAGATCATCCCTTATGTCATCAACCTTTCTGATAAGAAGAGAACAATATTCTACAATACCTCAACCAAAGCCTAATCTGTACTATTTCTAGGCTATGTATTGTTCTTCTTTTGTCCATTACTCACCAAATTCCTTATCATTAATGCACAAAAAATTATTGAATAAACTTCTCCAAACAATGAATTGTATTCATCATCAATGACACACTATGTACTCAACAAAATATGCACTTTCTCCTTATGTTGTGTGTACCTAGCTCTAGTTAGTTATCTAGCCTCCATGAAAAATGCTCCCATCCTCATTTCAACTCTAGCCATATTGTCAATATGGGAATTCAGCATGGAGTAATCAACTTCACTCAACATATCTTTAGCCCGAGGCAACCATCCTTCCAATTCATGTTTCCACTTGGAAAATTCCATCAACTCTCCCTTATCATCATTTTTTTTGGCATACCATGCGCCTCCATGTCCCTAAATATTTTCAATTTGTTGCCCAATTGCATTCCTAACTTCCCATGGAAGTTCGTTATCTCACTGATTAGATCAATGATTTGTAATATCTTAGGAATGTGAGTAGGGACCTCTAGATATTCATTAGCTTTAGACATTATTTCCTTCAAGGTTCCCGCTCTAGTGCTCCATTGACTCCATTCATCTTGGAAATCCTTCTAAACCTACAAATATTTAATGTTAGCATCATGAATACTCTTATGAGCTTCCCATACATCATCAGTTTTGTTGACCAATTTGGTCACTCTATGTTTCAGCACATCTTCAAAAATATCATTGGCCACTTTGATGGTTTCCAATTTCACCTTCTTTGTGTGTTCCTTCTCTGCTTTCAAGGCTTGATTCAAATCTTGAATGTTGAGGGATAATGTTTCTCTTTCTTGAGTGGAAAAATATAAAGTAGAAGTAGTTGGGGATGGTAAACCTATTTGTGCAGTAGCCAACACTTAATTATGCTCATCCATCATTTAAAGAAATTCAACTTCCACTCATTTGTAGGAAAAAATTATTTTTGGGTTTTGTAGCCAAGGTTGAAATCTCAACTAGGTATCTTTTAGATTTTTGATCACTTGCATATATTTCAAGAAAATCATTGTACAAAAATCGTCACATGTCATTTTTCTCTTGACTAAAAAAAATTTATTTTGTCATTTTCTACTTGTAGGATCAAAAAATGATTTTTGAGTTTTGTTCTTAACTTCAAAATATTTTTGGGGTTTTACTTTTGTCTACTCATTAGGAACATATTTTTTAGACATCAAATCAAAAGTAAAAAATTTTTGCTAGAAAACCCATTTCTTGCAGGCTAAATTCATTTTTTTTGAAAAATTCATAACTTTTGGCCATGGTGTCCATTCTTAGAAAGCAAGATATCAACGGAAAGCTAGTTTCAAGCACTTAATAGTGGTGCTAGCCATTTTTTCTATTTTTTCATCTACACAAATTTGAGGTTATTTTTCATCATGGAGGCAGATGTGAACATTCATCAATGCATACACTATTTCTTTTTTGTGTGTGCATTAGGTTTGCATTTTCTCTGCACTTCATTTCAATTCCAGGTCATCTTTCAATCGACTATTTATTCATAGATTCCAGAGTTGTGCCAGCTTGTGAGTTTTCCAGTGTTCTTTTGCATTGGATTTGTTGTTATTCATGATTTTGACTTGAGTCCTTGAGTGACTCTATTATGGTTTCTAGCAAATAGAAGTATCTTTTCTTTCCTGCTAAATTAAGGATTCCCTTGTTACTCCACAATGTACTTCTTTTACTTCTCTTGCAGCAGGATATTTCCTTATGGGGGGCTGAATGGTCTCTCTTTTTATCCTTTTTGTGGATGGAGATTGATTGGATTTGTGATGGATATCATTATGGTATTTCATTTATCTTTTGGAGAGGATTTTTTTCCTACTGGGTTTTCTCCTTTTCTCCAGTTGTGAGAGATTTCTTTTTGCATTTGTAGATGGCTACCTAACATGGCCTCGTATTCGAGACCCATCATTTCATCTTTACATCATTTTCATAGTAATTTCCTCCCTAAGTTGTACTTGTGGGGGTGTTGGTGTAATTAATTATTTAATTACACTTACATAAATTTACTTATGTATTTAATTAAATATTCCTTGGTATCATTTACTAGGTGATAGGTTCGCATTTTTTCTTAGGATATAAGATTCCTTCTAGAAGGATGAGTTGTCTTTTCTATAAGTCTTATCTTATCTAGCATTATTTCCTAGTTAGTTAGTTATAACACATCATAAGATTATGACACATGTCAACATCATATTACATTCATCTCAACCTTTCCTATATAAGCAAGGCTTCATATGTACTTTTCCATATTCAATTTGGCATTCTTGCATCTTAATGATAGCATGATATTTCAACCATTTCTCTCTTATGGAAGTTATTTTGTCTTGTAGGTGATACTGGGGTGTTTAAGGAGTTCATCATCAACTCCTACATTATTTTATCTATCCAAAAAAATCTAGTAGTTGGCCTTTGTGAATGGTGCAGTGTCCAAAAACAACATTCTAGCATGCATCATCAGTTGTGTAGCTGTAATAGTTGTCATCTTTATTTCTCTCTTGAAAATCACTGCTCCAATTTCCATCTCTACAAATTGCATGACATTAGGTTTTACTATGTTAGGAACCACATACCAAACAACCAATGTATGTAGTCTAGGACTAAAACCTAAACCAAAGATCTTGTTCTCAAAAGCTTCCCAAGAAATGAAAGTATTAGGATCTTTTCTAACTACATCTAATGCAATACCAGTAGATGAAATGTCACAGCCGAGAAACAAAAGGGCACCACTTCCTTTCACTAGTGCCCTTGCCTCTTCTAACGACACATTAGCTATTTCCTATTTTATTTTATTCTCTTCTTCTTTCTCAACTTCTTCTTGCAAACAAGGGTCAAATTTCTCCTTTGCTTCTTCAATCCTTCTTTTGATGTTAACACTTTTGAAATGGATGAAAAATTCCCTAAATTCCTTAGACTTGATAAAAGCATCATCACACATAAGTTTAACACAAGCTTTTATCCTGGCATCATCATCCTCAACCTCATCATATACCCATTTCACAACCCTACTAGGTGGAACCATAATTTTTAATGCATGATTTCTCTCTTCAAGGAAATCTTGATGCACTTCATGCTCCATTAGGTCATCTTCACTAGATTCTTCTTGGAGTCAAGCCTCTCTAATATGCTCACTTTTTGGGTAATCCACTAATGGGGATAGAACAAGTCATCCACTAGTCTTACTTGATCTAACATGGATGCTTTGAGTAGAAAATTGAGTAAGCTAACTCCTTATCTGAACATCGTCATTTTCTTTAGAAATGTTAGCCTCAATCTCAGCTTGTTTCACCTTCTCAAAGAAACTCCTATCACTAAAATCACCAAGCATCAACTTTTCCTTTGCAAAATTTTCTTCCACTTCTAAATAAGGGATGGCATATACAAGGTTATCCTTTATCATCCTATCCTATATTGCATATATCTTTCTCCATGCATCCTTTCTTGCATTGACTTCATCATCGGTAGATAAATTCCTGATTACATCTTCTTGAAAATAGAAATGATGAGATCTTGTTCCTAATGACCTAGCTCTTCTTTAAGCTGAGATTATCCCTTTGGGATCACTGAACCTACAGACATCTTGGTTAACCTATAATTGTTTAGAAGAGAACAAAACCTCTCAATGACCCCCTTTAAAGTACAACTGAAGTATGAAAATTGCACATCAGGATTCACAAGAGAATATTTTTTTGTACCTCTAAAATACTCTTTATCCATGACATCCATTTTCCAAATTTCTTCCATAAAAGATTTTTTATTTGACACATAAATGGGAAATTTTTGAGGTGGCACTAGGGTTCCATATATCCTAATTATAGTGTAGTTGGTATGTAGATACCCATCCCCCCAATTGAATTGGTGCTTGGTGTCGCATTCATGTTCTAGTGGCCTTATCATCTCCTTGATAGCTTGTGAAATCATTTGCATAGGTTTCAAACCAAGTTGTTTGAGCACCAAGAACTTGAAAATATTGCAAAACATGTTATAATTAGAGTGTGGACAATGTACATCCTAGATATGTGTCCACATCTACACTGAGAATTCATTGTCATTGTCATCAAAATCTCTAAATTTTATATAATTCCTCATCATTTTCCTACTTTTCTATAGTAATAGATGCATCAATAAAGAATAATTCCTACAACACAACAAAGAAGTGGCACCCTTCAACTTTACCATATCCTCATGCAAGAAATGTAAGTGGCATAATACTAAACCATATTTTGATATTTGTGTTGAATATCAATTGCCAAAGTCATCGAGGAAATGTCCATCTTAATATCATACTCTTTATACAAAACTTGACATATAGCATAATAAGTATTCTAGAAATAGTATTCAAAGTCAATACAATCAAAAGGTTCCACCTTAGAAGAAAAAAAAGACACACCATTCATCGTCAAGTCATGCCTCCTTTGAATAGGTAGCACACCTTTTCTGTACCAAATTTTATTCTTCTCATATTCATTGTATAATTTGAGGAACTTAATGGGTTTAGAGGAAAATGGATTCAACTGGAAAGCCTTAATTACCTGACTCATAGAAATATCTAGCATGGGAAAAATATAAGGAAACATTTTGATTGTTCTATCATTTGGCTCATAACATCTGGCCAATGCTAACTAACATCAAGTCTACCTCCTCAAATACATTTGGGCACACTAATTTTCCTATGTCACATACTCATATGTTGTAGGAAGGGTGGTTGGCTTCTCTTCTTTTGAAATCATAGTAAAATAGGTCCCAACCACTTGGTGGCATCACAATATCATAGATTGTAGAAGTAGCATCCTAAAAAAGAGGAGTCAGAATACCCTCACTATTCTTTCTCTTCCCTACTTTCTTTTTTATTTATTGCTCTAGGTCCTGAGGGGGTTGTTCCATAAACCTAGGATGATCTTTCTTAACAGTCCTTTTCGAGTTGGGTGTACTTGTTTCATCAGACTAAATTTGGTTTCTATGAGGTTTAGCTTTGATAACCCAGTTTTGAGTGGGTTTTCTATCAGTTTTAGCTCTAGACCCATTATGTTGACTCATTATTACTTAGCAATGAAACTAGGGTTTTCAAGATACTGAGAAATCACCCTAAGTGGCTTAAACTCACAAGGTTTGCAATAAAACTAACAATTCTATCCTTCTTGCCCCAAACTGTAAGAACAATAGTTCCAATTCACCTTTAATAGATAAAATTATCACCTTTAAACATAATAACCCCAACCACTTATAAAATTTCCAAACCACCCAGTAAACAAATTGATTCAGGAGCCAAAAGATTAACTTACTTAGGAGCGAATTGGTTGCTCTTCATACTTAGCCCTATGTAGTGTTTTACTGCTACTACTTCTCGACTCAAATAATTCCTATTTATGTGCCAATTTCAATTACTCAAAGAAGATACCAAAAAATCTCTTTAATATCCAAATGTTGAAGTGCATTCACCATTAATGGTTGATTGGTTGTTTGTGCGAGCAAACTAATGGATAGTTTTTCTGGTTTGAATCCTAATCATTGATTCTCTAGTTTTAAAATATAATCAATGGTCCCCTTTTACCATCACCCATGCTTTTAACAATTATTTAAAGTAGCAAGGAGATCCTGAGAATATGCCACATAGCCATCCACTAACACGTAATAAAACATGTGCCCTTTTACTCATTGCAGAAGCGTGAGAGAAATTCTTAGAAGTTTTGATGATGGGCTTCTCTTGGTGATGCATTTGAATAAATTGAACTATCACATGTCATAGAAGTGAACTCATAGTTGGAAACATCTTCAATGATGGGAAAAGGTAGTGATGAAATATGAATCCAACATGTGGCCACTACACTACTTATTTTATGCTCCTTCCATTGCTTGTCACTAAAGCTAGAAAAATTTCTAAAATATTTCAGCTATGGGGTGATATAACACACCGACATACCCATTACTCATCATAGAAGTGAAGCCAAAGGTTTAAATAACTTTGGTGATAAGTTATTAAAAGGAAAATTTAACCCATTGCTCATAGTAGAAGAGAACCCGCTAGTGAAGAGAACTTCAATGATGAATCATGATTTAAGTGAATACAAAATCCCACATGGAAATAAGATGTTTGTAAAGAGGGGCCATGCCAAGTTAACAAGGCTCAAACCTTTAGGAACAAAACATGAGGCCGACATATTTCACCATGAAATATTTCCCACCCAGCGATAATAAATATTAAAATAATGAGGTGAACAAGGTAACTGATGAACTTAAAATGGGGTTTGTGTAAACATGACTCAAAAGGCTCAAGTTGTGACTTAGATTACTAGGAACTAGGTAAGATAGTCCAATAGAATATTAAAACCTTCAAATCTTAAAACCTCATACATGCAAGAGATACATTAGAACTAAATCCCTTTCCCCCATCCTGGACATGGATGCAATAGACTATTATAGGGCACAAAACCAGCTCAAATTTTTCAAAACTTTAGGAGCTCTACTAAGTTGTATGTTTGTTGTCAAATATTTTGTGACATGAGTTTTGAATTATCATTATGACTAGTGGTGAGAATTTTTCATATTATTGCTATTAGGCTGAAATATTTATTGTAGAACTATATATATCATTTTTGTGCCCATAGAATCAATCCGCATGCACCAATTTGGTCTATGTTTATGCACTTAGTTTATACAATTTTGGTTACCTAAAGCTTCTTCAACCCACTTTCTAGAATCTAAATTTCCCCAAAAAAGAAAATTTAAATAAACACCTTGGAGGATTTTTTTAGGGCACAATCCTCTCCTTTCTTCAATCCACACTCATCCCTATACTCTATACCTTGAACCTTATAACATAAACCCTTAAATTATCCCTCAACCATATACTCAAACTCTAAACCCTACATTCAACCTTGTACCGTAAACTCTAAACCCTCAATCCTAAACCCAATACCCCCAAACCTATACCCAATATTCTAAACCCTAATACCTATACCCTATACACTTAACCTTATACCCTCAACCTTAAACACTATCCCTCAACCCTCAACCCTATACCATAAACACTAAACCCTACACCCTCAACCCTCATCCCTATACCCTAAACATTATCCCTCAAATCTATACCCTCAACCCTATACTTAAACCCTAAACTCTACACTCTCAACTCTTAACCCTATACCATATACACTCAACCCTATACCCTAAAACCTATACCCAATATCCTAAATCCTAATCATTATATCCTATACACTTGTTGTGCAGTTTGCACACACGCCCCACTTGGAGTGGGGACCCTCTTTCTGGGATGTCTTTTGACCTTTGGTTTTATTGGATTTGTCTTTTTGAGGTCTTGAGATGTTCGTCTTAATGCCTTTGGTCTTGCCTTGGGGTTTAAATTGGTTAGAATTGGTTTTTAATGAAAATTTGGGTTTTGACCTGAATCTAGGATTTTCCAGCTTAGGCAGATTTTCTGGGTCCTGGTTCATTGTCCGTTTATTGCTTAATTTTCCGAATCTGGGTTTCTGCTTGAATCCAGGATTTTTTGGCTCTGGAAAATTTTTCCGAACTGCGGTAAATTCCTGAACTTCGTTAAAATCCCGGTTTATGCCGTATTCATGGAATTCATGTTCATTCGAATTTTCCGTGTGGCTTGGTTTTTTTCCGAAATTCCATCCTAGGCTCGGGTTTTCGAATATTTTTGACATGTCTTGTCGCTCATTAATGCTCGAAGTACCTTCATCAAGGCGCAAGTGTGGATGGATTTAAGACCCTTTGGGCATCATTTTGGTTTCATTATTCCCTTGCTATCTGCTTTGGCGTCTGAGTTCATTCTTCATTCGAGCTTTGATCATTGATTTTGAGTTGCTTGCGTGAGGATTGGTTAAGCGCTGATCAAGGTTTTTGTTGCTAGGGCACACTTGTTTTGCAGTCACTTCCTCGAGTTCAAGTTTCATCTGGACTGATCCATGGTAAGTTGTCACTGGCCCTTTCCATCCGTTTGCACTATGATTGAATCTTTCAAAGTTGATTGATGGTCATTTCAGATCAACCCTTTGCATGTTTCATAGTTATGTATTTGTCGAATTAGGGTTTGACCCATATTTTTGTAAAATTTTATCACCCGCACCATGCGTGCTTGTTTTTATCAATTGAATGGTGGGTATGTCAGTATGGACAGTGTTCTAGGTCAGATTTTTCCCTCTAAGTGCATAATTTGCTGTATTTTGCGAGGTTAGGGTTTTCGGTACTCTACCCAAATTTTGTTAGGCTTGATGAATTTGCTGCGATTTGCATATCTTGCGCTTAGATTAAACTAGCCCCTGCCTTGAGAAGCCCCAGAGTGCTTTAGATTGGTCTTTGAGGATAGTATTTCAAACCCCGAGCTTACCCTGATTTTCATGGCGGAGGTCTAGTCATCAAAATTAGGGCATCATTGTTTTGGCTTGAGGATTAGTCATTCGAAAGTCTTTTGAAATTAAAATTGATGTGTTTTCTGAGTTTGCTTATTAGGATCAATTTTACGACCATTGGAATTCAAATAGCAAGGTTTTGCATGATCATGCAGTCAATGGTTTGCATGTTAACATTCGTCGGGTTTTCGTGGTGTCCACAGAATTTCTGCGCACCCAAATTTTCTCGGTTTCGGCCAATTTCGCGGAGCATGGCAAATTCCGGAGTTTCAAGTTGTCTGCGGAAATCCGTCTTGTCCGGACTTTTCCGGTTTCCTGCCTGGTTTCATTCCTTTTATTTTTTTGAGGTTAGGGGTAATGGAGTAAATGCTAAATGACAATTTCTTGCTGCTAATGGATGGATTTCATGATAATCTCATAACCTTTTGTCCATACTAATGATTTATTTTGCAAATGATGTCTTCGTAGCAAGAATCCGGCTGGGTCGGATTTCTCTGAATTCTGCCCTGACCGAATTTTCCCAGTTTACCTTATTTTCCCGGATTGCTTTATTTTTTTCGAATTTTCAAGGATTGACGATTTGTGATGGATCTTAATTGCTTTATGTGATTTTATGCTAACCCTTTGATTGGAATATGTGTGATAATGGGATGCTCATGACGCTCTTTTGTGAATGCAGGCTGAATCAAGTAGGGCTACTGTAGGAAAGTCTAAAGGTGATACAGAGGGGTCCTCCATTTCAGAGGTAGAAAAATTGAGATTGGATACCAAGAGTCAACTGCCTGACAGCAAAATATCTTATGTGTGGTTTGAGGTCTCGGACACTAATGTTGGAGCGTGGAGATACGAGGAATTCAAAGAGAGAACAGGTCAGAAGGATTTGTTGTTCTTGAGACAAGGGATGATGAAGTCTGGATTGGTCCATGTGGCAGGATTCCCTCCTGCAATCCAGTGCTATGAGTTGATACTAGAGTGTGCCCGATAGTATGACTTCGACACACAAAGGGTTATCAGTACCGAGGGGAGAGTCTTGGGGAATTTTAATCTTGTTTATATTGCCCAAGCTTTGGACATGCCGGATTTGCCATCTATGTGTACCTTAAACATGGATTTGGCCAAAACCTATTATGAGAACGAGCCCACCAAAGCCCAGCAAATGATTAATTCCTGGTTGGAGAAACCAAAGTCTCACTTTTCCAAACTGCCCAAGCAATTACACATAGTCAAATTCAGATCAGACATATATGATGCGATCACATTTTTTAGTAGAGTGGCAGGGTTGAAGAGTGTTGGAGTGTTGGAAATTGGATGGTCCATGTGATCAACAAAATTGGACAAGGTACTAATTACCATTGGGCAGGGCTCATCAGTGCTGTAATTGATAGACAACTGAGGGATGTCTTAGAAACAAAGAGGTTCACCATGTCTTCCTATGTGATGTATGTCTTGGCTAGATTCTACCCATACAGGGGTTTGAATCCAAATGGGACATTTGGATAGGATGTAATCTATGACATATACTTGGAATTGCACCTAGGACACCGGGATTACAGAAGAGCCAACGATGCATTCACAATGCATATCACTAGGTTGCTTCAAAATGCAGAGCATGTGAGATTGTCCGATGGAGCAAAGGAGTTGATAAAGGGATATGGATCTTGGTTCATTCAGTTTCCCACTTTCTCCTACATCAGAATCGATGGATGTCAAACTACCCCATACAAGTTGCCTAAGTATCCGACTGATCATATTGTGCTATTGGAAGTTATAAGACAGATATGTGACTTTGATGCAATTGTCAAGAAAGCAAAGCATAAAAAAGGTTTTGGTGGGGATTTCGTTCTCAAAATTTGTATAGCTGAGGTATGCCCTTCCATCCAATCGGCGCATGCAGCAAGGGATGAATTAGCTGCATATGGTTTCTCCTTCCATTCCAAGAGGACAAAATTTGATATCATAGCGGAAGCATAGAAGAAGGCTACCAAGGAATACCATCACAAGGATGACCTAGAGGATTACTGGGAAAATATCAAAGATGATTTTGAGGCTTGGAAGAAAAGGTACTCTAGGATTCTTGTTGATGTGATTAGGTTGTACAAAGTTAAGTTGATCCCCGACCAACTAGAGGATGATGGAAATCTGGTGCAAGATCATGCATATGAGTCCATTAAGGACAGATCAATTGGGGAGATAAACTGGAATGAAGATGAGGTAATGGAGTTGGAATACCTACTGGCCCCGATTATGAAATTTACTACATCATGGTTAAAGCATAAAGTTTGGGAGTTGGAAAGTGAGAAGGTACCCTGTACCTTCAATTTAATGGGAAATCTGAATCCTATGTCCACCTCAGAGGAATCTGGGGAAGATGACCCCAAAGGGAAAGTCAAAGGGAGCTCACCCTTCAAAATTAAAATCAGAGGTCCTAAAGAAAGTGAGCCAGAGCCAAAAAAACCAAAGCGAAAGAAAAGAAGCCGAACTTTGGAAATAGGCAAGTCTTCTGAAGAGGAGGAATTTGAGAAGCCAAAAGAAGAAGATGCTCCTCCACAGGCAAAGAAGACAAGGACAACTAGGGTTTCAAAGAGAAAAGGTCAAGAGACTTCCAAAGATGAGACTTCGGTTGTTGATGTGGAGAGTTCAGGGGAAAAAACTAAGGTTTATTCGAGGAGATCAAGGACTCCATCTCCTAAGGAGGCTATGCAAAAGATGGATCCTCCTCCAAAGACATCAGTTGTGGAGCAACCTAAGGCTACTTCCCCTTCACCGAGTTTACCTAAGCAGATACCCCATCAAGAGTGAGAGACTAGTGGAGAGACAGAGCCATTCAAGGAAGGAGAACTCTTTGGTGCAGCAGCCGAGCTTGAAGTTGAAGAGGAAGAAAAGCACCCTTCTCCACTAGTGCAATATGAGGATTCTCTGGAAAGCAGTAAAGGTAATGGATCACCTAAGAAGGAGGATATCCCTATTAGAACCCCATCACCTGTGCAAGAGGAGGAACCTGAATTAGGTGATCAAGGTGAGCAGTCTCCTTGAAAAGAAAAGGACGAAACACCAAAAAAAACATGAAGAAGTGAAGACAGATGAAATCTGGGTGGAGCCTATTGTTCCGGATTGGTTGGAAAAGGAAATTACCAGAAAGAAGAAAGTTATTGCTAAGGATACCCCTCTTGATTGGGATGAGATGCTATCCAAGATTGTCAAAGGTAAGAAGAAAAAGATGGCTAAGGTAGTTTCAAGGATAGAAAGAGATGAATTAAATAACAGAGTTATCCATATTTCCACCCCTGCTGCTGATAAGAGCAAAGAAGAGGTCACTGGAAAAGATTATAATGTGCAGACTATTAATCTTGGACCAGCTTCTATGGAACAGGATATTGAAGAATATGAAGGGTCTAGTGCAGTAATAATCGGCAGACTAAGGAAAGAAACTCAGTCTAAACATGAGCTTAGAAAGGAAAATGAAAGGCTTAAGAAGTGTCTAGAAGATGTAATGAAGCCTTTGCAATCTCTCCACCCATCTTCCTCTGCTACTCCTAGTTTCTTTCCCAAGGAAACCATTTCTGAAATTGAAAAAATAAAGGCCTCTACCCAAACTGCAATGGATTGGTTAAAAGATGTGCAAGAGAAAGGGGATAATGCAATAAAGGAAATCCTTTCAGTTGGAAAGGATGCTGTAAGAGCCAAGGACTTATTGGAACATGTCTTATCTCAAGACAAGGAGGATGTCGACCTTCTATTGTAGAAGTCTAAAGTGATTATGGTATATGGAAAAGATCAGTTGGCTACATATGGAATCCTTCCTTCATCCAGACTTAATGAGCCTTGGGAATGGTTTGAAGCTTTGCAGATTCAGCAAAAGGTCATGAGGAAGACTCACAAATGAAAGAAGCTGATAGATGGTGATTTGACTAGAGTCTATGATGGGTGTATTGCATTTTTCGAGATAATGACTGGCAGGAAGAAACTTGCTCCTAAGTATCTAAGCCTAGAACAATTAAGGGAATGGTGGCATGATGTTTATGCTCCTGACTCTGAAAATGTAATAACAGGACACTAGCTGGATGATGCAGCAACCTACTTGGTGGTGATGGATAAGTACCAGGATCACAAAGATGATTGGGATAAGATCGTTAAATAGTCAAAAGAGGAGATTGGCTCCATCGAATGTCAGCTCAAGATTTCACCTTTGCCACCTATCACTGAGCTAGATAAAGTATTTTTGGGGGTTCAGGGATCATTGGCCCAGAATAAGGATAAGGGAGGCAGTAGTTAATGCCCATTTTGAGATTTGTGCTTCCCTATTATTATAGGGCATGTGTTGATCCAAGCTACATTGGGGAATGTGTCTAGGCTGACCTTGATGATGTATTGACATTTAATGTGTGCCTTATTTTGAAATTCCTAGGGCCGACTTGTTTTGGCTATTTTATTTTGTAAATGTTTGCTTGGGCCGACCTATTTTAAGAATTTTCTATAAATGGCATCCTTGCCTCTTTGTAAGAGTTATCTAGAAAAGATAATAGAGAAGTTAGATCAAAAAGAGCTAGAGCATTTTGTAGTAGGGATAATAGTCAATTTCTTGAAGCAAATATTGTAACAGAACAGTGGAATTGTTGCAGCATTTTGATAATCTAATACAATTGAAGGCATTGTGGTTTTCTTGTTGAAATCTCTTGTGTTAGTTTATCTTGCATGGTTCCTGTTGTTTCATCTTTCAAATTGCTTAAAGATTTAGGATTTAGTGTTTAGGGTTAGATTAGTTTGGTGAATGATGTTCATGATTTCATATTTAGAATGTTTGTAACAATCTCTGGTCTATACTCCCAGTAACTATCTGATTGTAGTAGGTTGGTGAAGTCAACCTGGACCATATATTTATTTGTGCTTAGTTCGATTGTGGATGAATATCTATGATTTGAAAATCTATATACCTTAGAAGATTGCACCGTTCTTGTGATATTGCATTGTGGGTTAAGCAAGAGTTGGTTATTTGATATTGGTCCATTCCAGATATCTGTCATTTGCATTGTTCATTCTAGGAATAGTTTAGATCTTATCATATCATTGTAACCTTATCTTTTGCTATTTCTTTATCATCTAGTTAGATTTAGGATTTGAGATCATCATATTGCAAGATCTGATAAATTGGAAAGATACAGTTTGCTTGTAGTAAGGTTCGATTGTGATTACCAGCATTTCACATTTTATTTGAGTTGTTTATGCATTGTCATGACCTGACACCTGAGAGACCTTGGGGTGATTTTCAGTAATTTATTGTTGAAGATTACCTTTCAAGAGGGATAGAATATTGCATTCTGTCTGAGTTGTTGCTGTGTAGAAAATACCATCAACAGATTGGCATTAGAAGGAGGGCCTGAATGAGCACACTGGATCATTTCTTAAACACCATCTCTCCTGAGAGATATAGAAGAAGTACCAGATCCACCCCAGGAGAGGAAGATTTACAAGAATTACAGTTCCCCACTAGGTCAAGAAGGACTCAAAAAAGGGGAGAATCATCATCACCCATTCCCTCACTAGTATCCTCCACATCTTCACTTCTTGAAGTTGAAACCATACCCATCCCTGAGGGAGTTCCCATTCAATAGCCCTAGCCTATCGTTAACCAACCACAACCACCACCCCTACTTTTACTAATGGATTTCCTTGATAATAATCCATCTCCCTTGTTTTTCCACGCTTACAATGCGATGCCCAAAAACCTTGAGCATTTCTATTCAAAATTCCATGTTAATTACCCAAATAGGACTGCAAAAGAACATATAAGGATTTTCCAAACTTGTCTCAAAGATAGAAGGATTGTTCATGAAGATGTTGCCTGTAGATTGTTTACTTATTCACTAGGAGAAGAGGCCATTTACTAGTATAATCACCTCCCCATCTGGTTCAATTCTTAACTGGAATGATCTTGAAACTACCTTTTATAGAATTTCAGAATACCTATCAGTGCCAATGAATTGTATCTGCAATTCACTAGAGTCAAGAGAGAGGTTAATGAACCAATATCCAGTTTCAATAATAGGTTCCACCGTGCATACACCAGACTTCAAGACCCTTATGTTTTAGATAATAATATAGCCTTGGGAGTCTATTATGAAGCTTTGGACAGCCTTACAGCAACCTTTCTGAAGTGGAGACCCAATCCCCCAGCTACCCTAACTAATGCTTATACAGAAGTTGTTAAGCTTAGCACAGATTTGAGACAACACTTGACTGGACCATTTCCTTCTTTAGGACCAATTGCACATCCCAATCAGGTTCAGGTAGTGAATCAGGCTCTTACAAATCATGCCCCAATCATGAATCTAGTACCTTAGTTACCTTTGGTGCCACACCCTGGTCCTCCCATGAGCCAGGTCTCCCCTATGATGAATTTTCCCCAACATCATGTTAACTATCCTATGTATCAGCCACAGCCGAATAGTTTCCCTGCCTATTTGCAGAACTCTGAAGTGTTGCGCCAGTCTATGGGATCTGCTACAATGCATGTCCCTTCTTAGAGTAATCTAAACCAGATCCCTTATCGAGATCCAAATAAGGATAGGATTGACGAAATGGCTGAGCAGATAAAGAAGTTAAATCTAGAGGTGACCTACCTAAGAAATCAAAACAGCCAATTACAAGCTGCCCAAAAGAGTATGCAGTCCAATCAGAACAGAGAATTTCCACAAGTGTAGAATTTTGATAGAGGATAGTGTAATGAAAGAGGATTCTATAGTGATAGGGGATACAATTAGGATAAGGGTTACAACAATGACAGAGGATTCAATAATGATAGGAGACAGAATTTCGATAGAGGACAAGGTAGTGGATCAGGATTTGATAAGAGGCAATCGCAGGGACAAAGCATGACATGGAATACAGGACCCAATAATGGAGGAGTCCCCACCCGATTGGATCAACCAGTTAATCAAATTGTTAACCAATCTGTAAATCAGCTAGTCAGTCAAGATAAGCCTCCCAGTGGTGTATATTTGGCTGAAGCGGCCCTATCAAGATGGTGTAGGCTCCATAAGACAAGCCAACATTTAGAGTTAGAATGTCCAGAGTTCCAAACTGCAGCCTCCATCTTCCAGTATGAGGTGGAGAATAATACAAATGGACAAGAGATTGTTCCCTCCACCCCTTATGACTCTCTTGTGCTAGTATTAAATCACACTCCCTTCCCAGCAAGTGACCAAAATGTACCAGAAGAGGAATCTGATTCTCAAGAGGAAATGGTAGATCAAATCTACAATGGAGAAGAGGTTGCTTGATTATTCAATGAAGAAGCAATGAATGATAATGGCCTCCTCGATCAGGAAGAGACTTATGTTGAAGAAGTACAGATGTTTCAGAGGCAGGGTAAAGGATATGATTTAAGAGATATGCCTCATAGATGCCCACAGGTTGGGGGACCTTTCACCACCTCCATTTCTCCTAATAACTTCAATACCCCTCTAGATCCTAATGCTAGTAATAATCAGTCTTATCCGCATGTTTCCAAGCAATATCTTTTGAAGGAAAGACAAGATCCAACTAACCTACAGAAGGAAAAGGCTGTTCAAGCAAGCAAAGACAAGGTGGAGGAACCTTCTAGGGAAGTCTCCACTGATATAAACGAGGAGCAAATGGCTTCATATGTCGCTGAGGAGTTCAAGAAATTAAAGGTAAATCTTTCAGCATTTGAGTTATTAAGAGTCCCTGCAATTAGGAAGGCAGTTTTGGGTACTTATGATGCACATCCAGTGTCTTTGGATAAACCTTCTGGTGAGGATATTAGCAAGACTTCTAGTTCTTAGCCTGTGAAGACACAAAATTAGGCCCACAGTTGGACTAACTTTCTGCCTGGAGATAAAGGAAAGGAAAAGGATAAGACTCAAGTGGCTCAAGTAGATACTCAGCCAACTTTGTTCCAAGAGAAGACAAAAACCCCACCATTTCTAATTTTTGTGCGCATATTCGGTAAGAATCTACATAATTGTTTACTGGATTCTGGTGCTTCCACCAATGTGATGCCATTTGGAGTTTTTAGAGCTTTAGGGATTACACCTGCTGACTCTCAGAAGAAGGTAACTCAATTGGATAGAACTGAAGTAAATGTGGTGGGAGAATTAAATATGATTCACATGCAGATAACCTCAGATCCAAGGATTCAATAGGTTAGCAATATTCAAGTAGCTGATATCCCAGATGCGTATGGTTTGATTCTAGGAAGAGATTTTACCAAGGCTCTGAATGGATATGTGTCTACTGACCACTCCCACATGTGGCTTCCCTAGAAAGGAGTGTTGAATCAGATCAGAATTGAGAGAGAACCAAGAATGAAATACATGATTACGAAGTACCAAAATAATTCAACTAAAGTTCTAATATCAGAAGTGGGTATGGGAAATTATATGCTATCAACTTAGTATGAGGAGTCAGACTTAGATGAGGTATTGATGCTACACACGATGCCTATTGATGTAGAGACAGGATCCAACCATGTTACTGTTTCGACAGAATCAATGGAGGAAGAAGAAGAATCTGAAGATAATCAGATCAGCCTATTAGACAGTTTCCAGGAATTCATCAAGTAGTGTGTTGAAAATCAAATTCACCTAGGTAGAAGGACAAGTTTTGAAGAATTACTCTTACCTAATTGGTGTAGAGTTCATAATGTTTCCCATTCAGAGTTGGAATGTTGTTTATGCCAAACAGCAGTAGAACAAGTACAAAAATTCCTAAATCCAACTCAGGCAACTAAGACAGATGTGCAAAATCCTCAGGAAGGATGTAAAAACAAGAAATCCATACTGTCTGAGGAATCCTCTAGCACTGATAAGCTGAAGGGTGTGATAAAGAGGACTACCACTGCTGAATGCTGGACTCTCAGATTTGATGGATCCAAATCTAAACATGGAGCTGGAGCAGGGTTCGAACTGATCATTCCATAAGGTAAAAACTTCTTTGCAGCCCGTAGACTTCAATTTCACTGCACTAATAATGTAGCAGAATATGAAGTATTAATTCATGGACTTTTTATGGCACTTAAGAAAAGGGTTAAGATCCTACAAGTTTTTGGTGATTCTGAGTTAGTAATTAAGCAAGTAAGGAAATAGTATTCATGTCACGACCGGAGAGTGACTAATTATAGGCATAGAGTATGGGACCTCATTGAGGGATTTGATGCCTTCAATATTCAACTAATACCATGGCAGAAGAATCAAACTGCCAATTCTCTGGCTCAGGTAGCAAGTACCCTGTAGCCTTTATCTCTGCCAAGTTTGAAGAAATTCACTGTAGAATTGACTCCTGTACCATCAGTCCCAGACAATGTTACTAACTTTCAGGTGTTTGAAGATGACAAGCATATTTTAGATTTTATTACAAATACAGACGTTTTTTCTTTCCAAATCATCGATGAAGCAGAACCCCAAGAAGCAGAACTAGATTTGGAAGGAGTGATAAATCTGAAGTCTAACACTATTCCAAGGGGAATGGTACAGTTGGAGCGAATTTTTGATATGGATAAGATTAGAGATTAGGAACAAGAGTCAAAGAAAGAGTCTATCAATGGACAATGTGACACTCATAATTTGGGAACTTAGGATAGTGTTAAAAATATTTTCATTGGAAAGGTCTGCACTCCAAAAGAAAGACAAGGGATAATTGAAGCCTTGCACAGCTTTCTAGATATAGTAGCCTGGAGTTATGAGGACTTGAAGACCTATGATACATCAATCATAACTCATACTATACCCCTGAAGCCGGATGCCAAACCTTTCAAGCAGAGACAGAGACCTATCAACGCATTGTTGGAGCCACTTATATAGAAAGAAGTTTAGAAGTTACTATCTGCCAGAATTATATTTCCTGTCAGACATTCAACATGGGTAGCAAACCTAGTTCCAGTAAGGAAAAAGAATGGAGAAATTAGACTCTGTGTTGATTTCAGGAATTTAAACAGATTGTCAAAAAAGGATAACGATCCAGTCCCTTCATTGGATGAAGTTCTTCAAGTGGTTAATGGATCTCAGATGATGTCCTTTCTAGATGGTTATTCAAGGTACAGTCAAGTAATGGTTCAATATGAGGACAGGCACAAGACTGCTTTCACAACTAAATGGGGTACCTTTGCTTACAGGAGAATGTCTTTTGGACTCATTAATGCAGGGGCTACATTTCAAAGGGCTATGGATATTGCCTTTAAAGATATCACAGGAAAATGCATCATTATTTATATGGATGACCTGACTATTTTTTCAAAAAATAGAGGGGATCACATCTCAGATTTGCGCAAAGTGTTCTAAAGGTGCAGGGAATTTGGCATATCCCTGAATCCCAAAAAATGTATTTTCAGAGTAACAGAAAGAAAGCTGCTCGGACATGTCATATCAGAAAAGGGAATTGCTATTGATCCAAAAAGAGTGGAGGCTATACTGAAGATTTAGCCACCTACTAGCAAAAAGGAGATGAAGTCTTTCTTTGGCAAGATCAACTTCGTCAGAAAATTCATCACTGGATTTGCTGAAATTGTTAAACCACTCAATGCAATGCTAAAGCAGGATGCTAAGATCGAATGGACTACGGAAGCCAATGAGGCATTTGCAGAAATCAAAAGGGCCATTGTTGATGCTCCAGTGTTGGTAAGTCCTAATTACAGTAAACCCTTTTTCATCTACTCATTTGCTTCAAACCATTCATGTGCTAGAATGCTAACTCAAAATTCTGATGAGGGAAATAAGCATCCCATTGCTTTTATGAGCGCACCATTAAAAGATGCTAAGTTGAAATATCCAAGTGTGGAAAAGCAGGCGTATGCCCTGGTCAGATCAATAAAGAATTTCAGACATTATATCCTCATGAATAAGGTTTATGCAATTGTCCCGGATTTTGTAGTCAAGTTACTTCTAATGCAAAATGAATTAGATGAGCGTAGAGCTAAGTGGGTGACAATGCTACAAGAGTACGATATTGAGATCCAGCCCATGAAGCTGGTAAGAGGACAAGGACTTACTCGGATTATGGCTGAAATAGGTCCTAGGCTGATTGTTTAGAATTATAATGTCAAGGAGGTTTCCCCAAATGGTTGGTATGATGGCATAGTTTATTACTTGCTGAACCAATGATCTCCAGGTCATCTTAATGTTGTGTAGAGGAGAGCTCTGCGGTTAATGAGTGATGGCTTCATGTTAAAAGGAGTTGTTCTATACAAGAAAAATCATGAAGGCATTTATTTAAGGTGTCTCAGGAAATAGGAAGTTGAAAGAGTGATGAACGAATTTTATGAAAAATATGGCACCGGCCATGGTTTTGCCACTACCACAGCAAATCAAATCTTAAGGGCTGGGTACTACTGGCCCACGTTGTTCAAAGAAGTCCACCATCATGTCAGGATCTATCACACCTGCCAGATTGCGGCAACAAGGGAAAGATATGCAACACTACTGCTCCAATCAGTCATTGAGGTAAGGCCTTTTGCTCAATGGGGTATGGATTTCATAGGCCTCATCAACCCACCATCTTCTGCGGGACACAAGTACATTCTCACTATTATTGATTATTTCACAAGATGGACCGAGGCTTTTGCTTGTAGGCAATGTACATCTGAGGTAGTGATTGATTTTCTAGAATCTGCTATTATTAATCGATTTGGATGTCCTATTTCTGTTGTCTATGATAATGGTCCTACTTTTGCATCCTTGAAGTTTTCAAACTGGGATTTTAATCATGGCATTATTGTGAAGTTTGCGTCCAATTATTATCCCCAAGGTAACGGCTTAGTAGAGTCCTCTAATAAGAACTTATTGAATGTCATCCGTAAGTTGTTAGAAAGGAACCCAAAAGACTGGCACTCCCAGCTTTGGTTTGCCCTTTGGGAAGATCGTACAAGACTTAAGTCATCCATCGGAACATCTCCTTATCACTTAGTATATGGTCTGGAGCCAGTATTCCCCATTCAACTCAAGATCCCAACCTTGCAGTTTATTAATGATTTTTATGATGAGGGGGATAGAAGGGAGGCTAGGTTGACAGAACTATTGCACCTTGAGGAGAAACGAGATAATGCCCTGGAGAATTTTGCTAAACATCAGGGGGTAGTTAAGAGGTGGTTTGATAGGAGGGCTAAAGTCAAAGCTTTTAGGATTTATGACCTTGTCCTATACTGGGATAAACTGCATGATTGAAAAGGGGACCATGGGAAGTTCGATAAACTGTGGCTTGGCCCATATCAAATTGCGGAAATACTTGGAGATAATGCCTTCCGTCTGAAGACTCTCACATGAGAAGATATTCCACTGCCTATCTATGGGCAGTATTTGAAACATTATTTCCAGTCCTGAGCTATTTTCAGCTCCCTGCTTTGTATATAGTTAGTATAGGTTGCTTTTCTTGGTTTGTTTGGTTAGATTAGGTTTGCTTTGGTTTGTTTTGTTTTGGGTTTGCTTTGCTCTCGCTCTTGGTTTCTTCTCTTTTGGGGATCCCTTGTTGTATTTGTATGATAGTGGTGACAAAGTAGGTGTGATATTCTTGGTATTTCTCTTACAAACTCTAATCATCCTTTCAGGACATCATGGTATGAATTCTCTACCCAATGTCACTTATCCTTGTGCTAAGGCAAGGGGTTTTCTAGTCAGATTGAATAGGAATACATTAGGGTCTCATATTCTTAAACATTGAAGATACCTGAAGTTGCATAAGGTCCTTATGAAATTTCAACAAGTGAAAAATCCTTTTTCTGCTCTAGTGCCACTGTGGTTCTCATCCCTGAGTGTGAACTTCATTATTCGCAGGTTGAAGTGAAAGCAGTGAAAAGACAAGCAGTATAAAAATAAAAAAATAAATAAGTTGGAATTCAACTCATCAGGAGGATCTGAATATCTCTACCGGGGCTATGGACACCTGGCTGGTAGTAGAGCTATGTTTAGGAGAATCACAGCGATAACCTCGTCGGGGCTATGGACACTTGACTAGCAATGAAGCTCTATCCAGGTTACTTTTAGAGTATGAATCTTTACGTAGCTTGTTCAGACCAAGTTCGGTTCCTGTTGCAACTAAAGGAAGGTAACAAATGCATATGCACACACTTCGACTCTGGTGTAGGAAAGTTTAGATGACTAGGGGTTCTCTTGTTTTAATCATAGGTGGTGGTAGGGTAGATAAGGTGAAACCATAAGTTCTGGGTTCTTGATTTTAGTTTGTCATTGAAATGATTAGGAGCATTTCCCCAGCAAAGTTGCCATTTGTTGTGCAGTTTGCACACACGCCCCACTTGGAGTGGGGACCCTCTTTCTGGGATGTCTTTTGACCTTTGGTTTTATTGGATTTATCTTTTCGAGGTCTTGAGATGTTTGTCTTAATGCCTTTGCTCTTGCCTTGGGGTTTAAATCGGTTAGAATTGGTTTTTAATGAAAATTTGGGTTTTGACCTAAATCCGGGATTTTTCAGCTCAGGCAAATTTTTTGAGTCTTGGTTCATTGTCTGTTTATTGCTTAATTTTCCGAATCTGGGTTTTTGCTTGAATCCAGGATTTTCCGGCTCTGGCAGATATTCCCGAACTACGGTAAATTCCTGAAATTCGTTAAAATCCCAGTTTATGTCGTATCCATAGAATTCGTGTTCATCCAGATTTTTCGTGTGGCTTGGTTTTTTCTGAAATTCCGTCCTAGGCTCGGGTTTCTGGATTTTTCTGACATGTCTTGTCGCTCATTAATGCTCAAATTACCTTCATCCAGGCACGAGTGTGGAGGGATTTAAGACCCTTTAGGCATCATTTTGGTTTCATTATTCCCTTGCTATCTGCTTTGGCATCTGAGTTCATTCTTCATTCGAGCTTTGATCATTGATTTTGAGCTTCTTGCGTGAGGATTGGTTAAGTGCTGATCAAGGTTTTCATTGCTAGGGCACACTCATTTTGCAGTTGCTTCCTCGAGTTCAAGTTTCATCTAGACTGATCCATGGTAATTTGTCGCTGGCCCTTCCATCCATTTGCACTATGATTGAATCTTTCGAAGTTGATTGATGGTCATTTCGGTTCGACCCTTTGCTTGTTTCATAGTTATGTATTTGTCGAATTAGGGTTTGACCCATCTTTTCATGAAATTTTATCACCCGCACCATGCGTGCTTGTGTTTATCTATTAAATGGTAGGTATGTCAATATGGATGGTGTTTTGGGTCGGATTTTGCCCTCTAAGTGCGTAATTTGCTGTATTTTGCGAGGTTAGGGTTTTCGGTGCTCTACCCAGATTTTGTTAGGCTTGATGAATTTGCTACGATTTGCATATCTTGCGCTTAGATTAAACTAGCCCCTGCCTTGAGAAGCCCCAGAGTGCTTTAGATTGGTCTTTGAGGATAGTATTTCAAAACCCGAGCTTACCCTGATTTTCATGGCGGAGGTCTAGTCGTCAAAATTAGGGCATCATTGTTTTGGCTTGAGGATTAGTCATTCGGAAGTCTTTTGAAATTCAAATTCATGTGTATTCTGAGTTTTCTTATTAGGATCAATTTTACGACCATTGGAATTCAAATAGCGAGGTTTTGCATGATCATGCAGTCGATGGTTCGCGTGTTAATATTCGTCGGGTTTCTGTGGTGTCTGCGAAATTTTTGCGCACCCGAATTTTTCCGGTTTCGGCCAATTTCGTGGAGCATGGAAAATTCCAGAGTTTCAAGTTGTCCGCGGAAATCCATCCTGTTTGGACTTTTCTGGTTTCCTACCTGGTTTCATTCCTTTTGTTTTTTCGAAGTTAGGGGTAATGGAGTAAATGCTAAATGACGAATTCTTGCTGCTAATGGATGGATTTCATGATAATCTCATAACCTTTTATCCATACTAATGATTTATTTTGCAAATGATGTCTTGGTAGCAAGAATCCGGCTGGGTCGGATTTCTCTGAATTCTACCCTGACCGGATTTTCCCAGTTTACCTTATTTTCCCGGAATGCTTTATTTTTTCTGGATTTTCAAGGATTGATGATTTGTGATGGATCTTAATTGCTTTATGTGATTTTATGCTAACCCTTTGATTGGAATATGTGTGATAATGGGATACTCATGATGCTCTTTTGTGAATGCAGGCTGAATCAAGTAGGGCTGCTGTAGGAAAGTCTAAAGGTGATACAGAGGGGTCCTCCATTTCAGAGGTAGAAAAATTGAGATTGGATACCAAGAGTCAATTGCCTGACAGAAAAATATCTTATGTGTGGTCTGAGGTCTCGGACACTAATGTTGGAGCGTGGAGATACGATGAATTCAAAGAGAGAATAGGTTAGAAGGATCTGTCGGTCTTGAGACAAGGGATGATGAAGTCCGAATTGTTCCATGTGGCAGGATTCCCTCCTACAATCCAGTGCTATGAGTTGATACTAGAGTGTGCCCGACAGTATGACTTCGACACACAAAGGGTTGTCAGTACCGAGGGGAGAGTCTTGGCGAATTTTAATCCTGTGTCTATTGCCCAAGCTTTTGACATGCCAGATTTGCTATCTGTGTGTGCCTTAAACATGGGTTTGGCCAAAACCTATTATGAGAACGAGCCCACCAAAGCCCAGCAAATGATTAATTCCTGGTTGGAGAAACCAAAGTCTCACTTTTCCAAACTACCCAAGCAATTACACAGAGTCAAATTCAGATCGGACATATATGATGCGATCACATTTTTGAGCAGAGTGGCAGGTTTGAAGAGTGCTGGAGTGTTGGAAAATTGGATGGTCCATGTGATCAACAAAATTGAACAAGGTACTAATTACCATTGGGCAGGGCTCATCAGTGCTGTGATTGATAGACAACTGAGGGATGTCTTAGAAACAAAGAGGTTCACCATGTCTTCCTATGTGATGTATGTCTTGGCTAGATTCTACCCATACAGGGGTTTGAATCCAAAGGGGACATTTGGATAGGATGGAATCTATGACATATACCTAGTATTGCACCTAGGACACCGGGATTACAGAAGAGCCAACGATGCATTCACAATGCATATCACTAGGTTGCTTCAAAATGCAGAGCATGTGAGATTGTCCGATGGAGCAAAGGAGTTGATAAAGGGATATGGAGCTTGGTTCATTCAGTTTCCCACTTTCTCCTACATCAGAATCGATGGATTTCAAACTACCCCATACAGGTTGCCTAGGTATCCAACTGATCATATTGTGCTATTGGAAGTTATAAGACAGATATGTGACTTTGATGCAATTGTCAAGAAAGCTAAGCATAAAACAGGTTTTGGTGGGGATTTCCCTCTCAAAATTGGTATAGTTGAGGTATGCCCTTCCATCCAATCGGCGCATGCAGTAGGGGATGAATTAGCTGCTTATGGTTTCTCCTTCCATTCTAAGAGGACAAACTTTGATATCACAGGGGAAGCACAGAAGAAGGCCACCAAGGAATACCGTCACAAGGATGACCTAGAGGATTACTGGGAAAATATCAAAGATGATTTTGAGGCGAGGAAGAAAAGGAACTCTAGGCTTCCTGTTGATGTGATTAGGTTGTACAATGTTAAGTTGATCCCCGACCAACTAGAGGATGATGGAAATATGGTGCAAGATCATGCATATGAGTCTATTAAGGATAGATCAGTTGGGGAGATAAACTGGAATGAAGATGAGGTAACAGAGTTGGAGGACCTGATGGCCCCAGTTATGAAATTTACTACATCATTGTTAAAGCATAAAGTTTGAGAGTTGGAAAGTGAGAAGGTACCCTGTACCTTCAATTTAATGGGAAATCTGAATCCTATGTCCACCTCAGAGGAATCTGGGGAAGATGACCCCAAAGGGAAAGTCAAAGGGAGCTCACCCTTCAAAATTAAAATCAGAGGTCCTAAAGAAAGTGAGCTAGAACCGAAAATTAAACCAAAGGGAAAGAAAAGAAGCCGAACTTTGAAAATAGGAAAGTCTTCTGAAGAGGAGGAATTTGAGAAGCCAGAAGAAGAAGATGCTCCTCCACAGCCAAAGAAGACAAGGACAACTAGGGTTTCAAAGAGAAAAGGTCAAGAGACTTCAAAAGATGAGACTCCTGTTGTTGATGTGAAGAGTTCAGGGGAAAAAACTAAGGTTTATTCAAGGAGATCAAGGACTCCATCTTCTAAGGAGGCTATGCAAAAGATGGATCCTCCTCCAAAGACACCAGTTGTAGAGCAACCTAAGGCTAATTTCCCTTCACCGAGTTTACCTGAGCAAACAGCCCATCAAGAGCAAGAGACTAGTGGAGAGACAGAGCCATTCAAGGAAGGAGAACTCTTTGGTGCAGCAACCGAGCTTGAAGTTGAATAGGAAGAAAAGCACCCTTCTCCACTAGTGCAATATGAGGATTCTCCAGAAAGCAGTAAAGGTAATGGATCACCTGACAAGGAGGATATCCCTATTAGAACCCCATCACCCGTGCAAGAAGACTAACTTGAATTAGGTGATCAAGGTGAGCAGTCTCCTGGAAAAGAAAAGGATGAAACACTAGAAAAAAATGAAGTGAAGACAGATGAAATCTGGGTGGAGCCTGTTGTTTCGGATTGGTTGGAAAAGGAAATTACAAGAAAGAAGCAAGTTATTGTTGAGGATACCCCTCTTGATTGGGATGAGATGCTATCCAAGATTGGCAAAGGTAAGAAGAAAAAGATGGCTAAGGTAGTTTCAAGGATAGAAAGAGATGAAGTAAATAACAGAGTTATCCATATTGCCACCCCTGTTGTTGATAAGAGCAAAGAAGAGGTCACTGGAAAAGATTATAACGTGCAGACTATTAATATTGGACCAGCTTCTATGGAACAGGATATTGAAGAATATGAAGGGTCTAGTGCAGTAATAATCGGCAGATTAAGGAAAGAAACTCAGTCTAAACATGAGCTTAGAAAGGAAAATGAAAGGCTTAAGAAGTGTCTAGAAGATGTAATGAAGCCTTTGCAATCTCTCCACCCATCTTCCTCTGCTACTCCTGGTTTCTTGCCCAAGGAAACCATTTATGAAATTGAAAAGATAAAGGCCTCTACCCAAACTGCAATGGATTGGTTAAAAGATGTGCGAGCAAAAGGGGATAATGCAATAAAGGAAATCCTTTCGGTTGGAAAGGATGCTGTAAGAGCCAAGGACTTATTGGAACATGTCTTATCTCAAGACAAGGAGGATGTTGACCTTCTATTGCAGAAGTCTAAAGTGATTATGGGATATGGCAAAGATCAATTGGCTGCAGATGGAATCCTTCCTTCATCCAGACTTAATGAGCCTTGGGAATGGTTTGAAGCTTTCCAGATTTGGCAAAAGGTCATGAGGAAGACTCACAAACGAAAGAAGTTGATAGATGGTGATTTGACTGGAGTCTATGATGGGTGTATTGCATTTTTTGAGATAATGACTGGCAGGATGAAAATTGCTCCTAAGTATCTAAGCCTAGAACAATTAAGGGAATGGTGGCATGCTTTTTATGCTCCTGACTCTGAAAATGTAATAACAGGACACCAACTGGATGATGCAACAACCTACTTGGCAGTGATGGATAAGTACCAGGGTCACAAAGATGATTGGGATAAGATCCTTAAATAGTCAAAAAATGAGATTGGCTCCATCGAATGTCGGCTCAAGATTTTGCCTTTGTCACCTGTCACCGAGCTAGATAAAGTATTTTTGGGGGTTCAGGGATCATTGGCCCAGAATAAGGATAAGGGAGGTAGTAGTTAATGCCCATTTTGAGATTTGTGCTTCCCTATTATTATAGGGCATGTGTTGATCCGAGCTACATTGGGGAATGTGTCGAGGCCTACCTTGATGATGTATTGGCATTTAATGTGTGCCTTATTTTGAAATTCCTAGGGCCGACTTGTTTTGGCTATTTTATTTTGTAAATGTTTGCTTGGGCTAACCTATTTTAAGAATTTGCTATAAATGGCATCCTTGCCTCTTTGTAAGGGTTAGCTAGAAAAGATAATAGAGAAGTTAGATCAAAAAGAGCTAGATCATTTTGTAGTAGGGATAATAGTCAATTTCTTGAAGCAAATATTGTAACAGAACAGTGGAATTGTTGCAGCAGTTTGATAATCTAATACAATTGAAGGCATTGTGGTTTTCCTAGTGAAATATCTTGTGTTAGTTTATCTTGCATGGTTCATGTTGTTTCATCTTTCAAATTGCTTAAAGATTTAGGATTTAGTGTTTAGGGTTAGATTAGTTTGGTGAATGATGTTCATGATTTCATATTTGGAATGTTTGTAGCAATCTCTGGTCTATACTCCCAGTAACTATCTGATTGTAGTAGGCTGGTGAAGTCAACCTGGACCATATATTTATTTGTGCTTAGTTCGATTGTGGATGAATATCTATGATTTGAAAATCTATATACCTTAGAAGATTGCACCGTTCTTGTGATATTGCATTGTGGGTTAAGCAAGAGTTGGTTATTTGAGATTGGTCCATTCCAGATATCTGTCATTTGCATTGTTCATTCTAGGAATAGTTTAGATCTTATCATATCCTTGCACCCTTATCTTTTTCTATTTCTTTATCATCTAGTTATATTTAGTATTTGAGTTCATCATATTGCAAGATCTGATAAATTGGAAAGATACAGTTTGCTTGTAGTAAGGTCCGATTGTGATTACCAGCATTTCACATTTTATTTGAGTTGTTTATGAATTGTCATGACCTGACACCTGAGAGACCTTGGGGTGATTTTCAGTAATTTATTGTTGAATATTACCTTTCAAGAGAGATAGAATATTGCATTCTGTGTGAGTTGTTGTTGTGTAGAAAACACTATCAACAACACTTAACCCTATTCCCTCAACCTTCAACAATATACCTTAACCTTCAACCCTATACCTTAAACCCTAAACCCTACACCCTCAACCCTCATCCATATACCCTATACCATAAATTGTATATCTTAAACCCTAAACATTATCCCTTAACCCTATAGTTAAATACTAACCATATAATCTCAACCCTTAACCCCATACCATATAACCTAAAATCTATACCCAATATCATAAACCCTAATCCTTGTACCCTATACACTTAACCTTATACCATCAACCCTAAACATTATCCCTCAACCCTAAACCCTACATTCAACCTTGTACCCAATACCGTCAACCCTATATCCAATCTTTTAAACCTTAATCCCTATACCCTACACAATTAACATTATACCCTCAACCCTAAACCTTAAACCGTAAACCATAAACCCTACACCCTCAACCTTATACCTAATATCATCCTAAACCCTATAACCTCAACCCTTACCTTAAACACTAATCCTTACATTTTCATCGCTCATAAAGGGGAGGGTAAGAGGGGCAAGGAAAAAAGGGAGAGAGAGAGGGAGATGATAAATAGAGAGTATAGACAAAAGGAGAGAGTGAGAGAGAAAAGGGTGAAGGATGGAGGGACAAAGGGAGAGAGGGAGGGAGGGAGAGAGAGGAAGGGATAGAGGAAGAGAGAGAGAAGGAGAGGTAGAGAGAGGAAAGATAAAGAGTATATAACAAAGGAGACAGGGAGGTGAGATAGAGGTGAGATAAAGGAAAATAGAGAGTTTGATAGGGATTGATGGACAAAGAGGTGGGTAGAGAGGGATAGTTAAGATATAGACTAGTAGAGATACAGATAGAGGGAAGGAGAGAGGGTGGGAGAGAGGGGAGGAAGGAAGTGGTAAAGAGAGATAGGTGAGATAAAAACAATTAGAGAGATAATGATGAGAGAGAGAAATAAAGAGAGTGATGTAGGGAGAGGTAGGTAGAGAAGGGGGAGAGGAGATAAAGCTAAGTAGAGAGAGAGAGAATGGTGATATAGAGAGGAGAGAGTGAGAGTGAAAGAGGGGGGAGGAGAGAGAAATAGATAGAGAGAGAGAGATGGAGGGAGAGGTAGATAGGGATACGGGGAGAGGAGATAAACATAAGTAGAGAGGGAAGTGGAGGGAGAGAGAGAGAGAGAGGAGTGATGGATGGAGATGTAGGTAGAGAGGGAAGGAGAGGGAGAGGTATGGATGGAGAGAGTGGGAGGTGAGAGAGAGGTGAGATAGAGAACAATAGAGAGAGTGGTATAAATTGATGGATGGAGAGGTACGCAGAGAGGGAGAGGGGATATATAAATAATTAGAGAGGGAGGAAGAGGTAGGGAGGGTGAGAGGTGAGATAGAGAAGAAAAAGAGAATGATGGATGTTGGAAATAGAATGTCATTTAATTGCAATCCTAAATTATTTATTTCATGTATTTCCTAAGTCCTTGGAAAGTGTTCTCAAATACTACAATTAGAAAGAGATTAATTTTGAATGAAATAATCATGGTAATTGAAATTTATAATTATTCCCAAATAATAGGAACATGTGTAGACACCCTAGGAGAGCTCCTACAAAATAGAAGCACATAGGTGCACACATGGGAGGTGGGACACACCTTGGTTTAGTTAACTATTTGATGGATTTATAACTCTTATGTAATGCATGTCTTATTCCTACAAAATAGGGATTAATAATTATAATGCATGTGTATGGTACTGTTCAGTTTAGTTTAGTTTAGTTTAGTTCAATTATGGTTCAGTTATCTTCAGTTGCATGTAGTTGAATTTAGTTGACCTGAGTTTCATGGCTAATGACTTTATTTGCATGTTAGATAACAAGTTGATACTTTTAGTTAACAGGGGGAGATCATTCATGCATGATGTTTACATGAATGGTGGAGAGATATGTTTTGGTTAATAGAGAATGACTTGGACCCACCTTGGGTGACCAAGTTGGCTTCTTGGAATTAAATCCTTTTGCATGCTAAGATATTCCAAAAGGCTGAGTTAAGTGGGACCAGTCTTGTGCACCTAATTTGAGGATAAGCTTTGAAGATATTTACGAAATAAAGGTTGAGTTATGACTTCAGTTTGGGATGCCCAAATGGATGAAGCACATGTTTTGACATTGTTCTTCATGGAAGAAATCTACTTTCAAGATATAGTTGTACCATTTTGGAGATAGGCATTAAGCATTGTAATTATAACTCTTTGGATTTTACAAGGTTGATTATTGCCTATTTATCTCAAGCAAGTTGAAGAGAGTTTGTATCAGTTTTATTGGAGGTTGTGAATAAGATTTGGTGAAGGAAAAAGAAGCATTCTCAAGAAAGAATTGGAGTTATTGTAATCTACTTTAAACATTAAATAATACATTAATTCTTGGTGGAGTTTTTTCCTAAAAGGGTTTCTCCATGGTATATGTTGTGTATCTTGTAATATTCTGTCTATTTCTTCTACAACCTTTTGCCTTCATTCTACAAATGATAAAATGAATTAATCAGATAATCACCCACAAAGAATTTATAACAAAGAATACATATTTAGATCAACAAGTATAATAGTTTTACAAAGTATTAAGCCACAAAATCGCATCAATTTTAAATAATGGAGGGAGAGGTTGATAGAGAGAGGGAGAGAGGATATAAAGATAAGTAGAGAGGGAAGGAGAGGTAGAGAGACATGAGAGATAAAGAAAAGTAGAGAGGGAATGAGGGAGGGAGGGAGAGGTAGAGATGGAGAGATCTTAGATAGAGGTGTACAAGGAGTGGTAGGGTGTGATTAATGGAGATGTAGGTAGAGAGAGGGATTGAGAGAGAGAGAGTAGATAGTGAAGAAGAGAGGGAGAGAAGTATGGAG
Organism: Sequoia sempervirens; assembly: GCA_007258455.2. Lineage (NCBI taxonomy): Eukaryota > Viridiplantae > Streptophyta > Pinopsida > Cupressales > Cupressaceae > Sequoia > Sequoia sempervirens. Next base: position 297,794,353 of record VDFB02271358.1, read on the forward strand.
GGAAAGAGGGGGAGGCGAGAGAGAGGTGTGAGAGAGGTAAGATAGAGAGAAATATAGAGAGTGGTAGAGAGTGATGGAGGGAGAGGTAGGTAGAGAGGGAAGGAAGGGGGAGGGAGGGAGAGATAGAAACAAAGAGACAAAGATAGAGATAGAGATAGAGAGGGAGAGGGAGGGAGGTAGGGAGAGAGAGAGAAGTGATAGCTCAAGAACTAGAGGGGGAGGAGAGAGAGTTCTTGAGCTCAAGGGAGAGAGTCAAATAAAAGGATGGAGATAGCCACAGAGAGGTCTAGAGAGTAAGGAATAAAAAATGAGTAAGATAGAGAGAGAGAGAGAAATAATACAACTTGTCAATTACTAAAATTTGACCTCCTAATTACTAAAATTTGACATGTCGATTACTAAAATTTGACTTTAAAGTCTAAATTTTTTTAAGATCTTCCAAAAACTATATTTTTCATTATAACTATAAGATATCTAAAAATATTCTCAAACATCCTAAAAATATATACATGAAATATAACTTAAATTATAAAAAATTAAATGTCCATATATATATATATATATATATCAACTTATACTTAAAATTGATATAGTTTCCTTAAAAAATACCGAGAAGAAAGAGACAAAAAAGAGAAGATTTTTTTTAATGTCAACCAAAACACGAGTGCATTATAACACACTCACATTTTGTCAATACATTCAAATAATGGTAGGGTATTATAACTTGCTTGTTTTTTATCTTGCTTTGGGAATCCCAAAGCTTTAGGCTTGGATTTTCTTTGGATTTCAAACTCAAAGGTTTCGAGGGTCTTCACAACATCCAAATACATGTTTTTGCATATTCTATAGGATTTCACATAATCTTATTTTGCTAACTGTCAAGTTTACATATGTTTCAAGGTCAAGTAAATCTAACACTTGGGTAGTTATCTCCTCTCTTAGCTATTTAATGATGTATTTTTTTCACATTTTGACAATTTGAAGACTTTCATCTTTAATTTCTTTTATTTGTGTGTTTTTTCACCAACTAGTGTTTTGTATTTTTTACTTTATTTTTGTACCATTCATTATAATTTAAAATAAATTAATTTTTTTAAAACTAGAATCCATTCTACACATATAAAATAAAAAATGATTACTTTTCAAAAATTATAGGGGTTCCTAGAACAGACACAAACTCCTTAGAACTCTTGGTGATTGGGGTCAAATCGAGACTGCTCTTAAAGAAATTTGGGGAGATAAAGTTAGAGATTATTTGCAATTTGGCCTTAGTAATAAAAACATAATTGGTTGGAAACATTTTTATTTTCTTTTGCTTCCAATTCACATGAAAATTTCTCTCAAATCTGAACTAAGGAAAAGATAATTTTTTTAGTCCAATAAACATGAATCTATTATCTAGACCAAAATTAAATCTATAAATTACAAAGTAAAAGATGGATAGAATTCTTTAACTTCTTCTAATTTATCAAGGCCATGGCCTTTTAAACTTTCTAGGGGGCTAAATGTCATCCCTAAAGAGGGAGATCTTACTTGGATTTCCTTGAAAGACGAAATATTAACAAGGATGTGTCTTGATAGATATGGGATCACTCCTCTTTTTTCTTGTGTTTTATATGGCCAGACTTATGCATCTTCTAGTCACCTCCTCACTAGTTGTGACTTTTCTCATCAATGCTAGACTTGGTTTATGAAGAAAATCAGGTGGACAATTCCTCTTCACAATTCGATCTTGACTCATTTTCTTAGTTTTCCTCTCCTCTTTCCTAACTCTTCCTTTTCTTGTATTTGGGAGATAGGTGCTTCTATTGTTTGTTGGAATATTTCTCTCAAAAGGAACAATAGAATATTTAGATAAAAGGCTCTGAATGTATGTCAAGTGCTATAGAAGATTGAGATTTCTATTTCTGAAGTAACTATGTCTAGTATTTTTAAAAGTCTAAATGGGATGCCTCTAATCAAACCCCCAAGGTCTAGGTCTATTCAAGTCTACAAATCTCCAATCATTAGAAAACTGATCAATTGGGTTCCTCCTCCTCATGAGTTTGTAAAAATCAATTTTTATTGGGCCTCATGAGGCAACTCGGGCAATTCCGATGCAAATATTATTTTAAGAGATTGGTAGGGTAATTTTCTGGAGGTTGTTTGTGAAAGACTTGTTGATGGAACTAACAATGTTGCAGAGTTTAATGGTTTGATACTTGGTATTGACTTTGGCTCTAAACTTTCTTTTCCTCATATTATTATTTAAGGTGATTCTATGGTGTTAATATCTACAATTAAAAATAGAAAAATTGAAGCTTGGCATCTAAACTATCTATTATCACCCATCTTGTCCCAACTCAAAAGCTTCACCTCATTATAGATCATGCACTGGTATAGAGAAGCCAATCCATGTATGAATTGCTTGGCCAATCAAGAAACCAAAACTTTAACTAAGGTTAAAATTTTCATGGGCTAGGAATGCTTGGGTTTATTCTCATGTTTGAGTTGATTCCTCCCCTATACTCCTAATTCTAGTTTTCAAGACTTTTGTCTTTGATTTATGCCAACTTAAATCTTTTCTATTGACTTCCAGGATTACTGTCATTTTTTTTGGTAATATATTTTATGATTGAAAGGGGCTTCAATTTCCAAAAATTTGAATGGAATTTTACCTAAGTTTTCTCACCAAATTGGGCTTGCTTTGGTTGTTTTTGGCAGTGGGGAATTTTGGAGTATCTATCCTGCACATGTTGGTTCACCAATTTGGCCTTGCTTGTATTGAGGACTACCTCTATTTCTTTCTAATATTCCCTTTGATATTGTTCTAACTGCTAGGTAGCTTTGTGATTAGTCTAGTTCCCCCAGATGTATTTATTTGGTGCTAAAAATTGTTATATACCATCTTCATTTTTTTCTGCTAGTATGGGCTCACTCCATATTTTTAGACAAAGGTGGAAGAATTTATGAGTCCTTTGTTGCAAATGGAATTAATGCAATATCCAAAAAAACGTATGATACTTGTTGGATAAATTAATTTCCCCTAATCCTCCTCCCTTTTCCACTTAACTATCAGGGGCATTTGTTGCCAACACAGCTGGAAGTTTATTTTTGGGGATTGCTTTCCCAACTTGCTCCTGACATGTAACTTAGTTTGTAGAAGAATTAAATGTGGGAGATAGTTTCAAATTTGAGAGGGAATTTTGTGAAGACAAAAGGAATGAAGAATAGAATGTGAGTTACCTTTTTGTGCAATAATAGTTTGAAAAAAGGATTTTTTTTGTGTGGGTTCTCTATGTGATTCAAAGAAGCTCGTGAATAGTAGTAGCTATATTTTGTTCTGTGCATTTTGCAATGAGTAGCCAAAAGCTCCAGATCGCTCAGTGTTTTCCAAGGGCAATAGATAGCTCCAATCGAATAGAAGGAAAGAGAGCTTTGAGAAGCTCTTGAAAGTTTCTGAGTTTGTGGGTGCAACTCCAGATTGTTGCAAGTTTAGTTTGTAATTAGTAGATTGTAGTTTCAATTTGAAAGCATTTAATAATTTGTTATTTTTTTGAGTTAATACCAAAAAAAATTGCATGCCCAGTTTTGTGTCTCCAATTCTATTCCACATTTGTTTTCTATATTCCCTTTTTGTTTGGGGAAATAGGGTAGTAGCCCTATAGTTTTTATCCTATTGAAATTTCTAAAATGATATTAGAGCTAGAAGACCCTAAGTCTTGAGTGAGTTGGGATTTTTTTGGGGTTTTTAAAGTTTTCTTGTTGGAGACATGGATGGAGATGAAAGTAAGAGTTGGCAGCATCCACCACCATTTAATTGAAAAAAATATGATGTTTGGGAAAAGAATATGAAGACCATAATGGTTGCTAATGATTTGTGGGAGTTTGTGATCAATGGGTTCGATGATGTGACTAATCCAACAGTATATGTTGTTCTCACAAACAACAAGAAGACCCAGTTGAAGGAGTTGAGGAGGAAAGATGAAAAAGCATTGAGTCTAATTGAAGTAGCCTTGATAGAGGCCATTTTTCTCATAATAGTAGTAGTTAACTATGCAAAGGAAGCCTGAGAAATCTTCTAAACCAACTACAAAGGGACTGATAAAGTCAGATTGGTGAAGCTCTAGATGCTTTGAAGAGAGTTTGAGACTCTCCAAATGAAGGATAATGAGTCCATCTTAGAATTTCATGCAATACTCTCAAGTTTGATAAACTAGTTGAGAGTGAATGGAGAAGTCATGGAATATTAGAGGATTGTGGAGAAAATCCTCAAAATTTTACCAACAAAGTTTGATGTAGTGGTGATTTCCATTGAAGATGAAAAGGATCTCTCAACATTTTCCATTGATGAGCTAATGATTTCTTTGCAAACCCATGAGTAGTGCCTAAATAGGTCTACAATTTCTTCCCAAGAGCAAGCATTCAAATCTCAAGCCAATGCAAGAGGTAGGGGGAGAGGTGGAAATATCTCTAGACATGGTAGAGGTAGATATGGAAATGGTAATGTTGGAGAAGATAGCTTAGGATGAGCACATAGCCAAGAGGAAGAAAGAAACTCTCAGTCTAGCTTTGGACAAGCCAAGAAGAACGAAAACTCGAGTAGGAAGGGTGAAAAGAGAAATATTGAATCCTACTATTGCCATAATTTTTCCATTATGCAAGTGAGTGCTAGAAAAAATAGTGTGATCAATCCAAGCAAAGTGTAAATGTGGCTGATGAAAAAGTGGATGAAGGTAATCAATAAAATGCCTTCATCATGTGCAACATTGCTAAGCAAGGAAGTGATTAGGTATGGTTTTTAGATAGTGGTTGCACCAACCACATGAGTGGTAATGAAATTTCATTTTCTTTCATTAATAAGAATGTTAAATCTGAAATAAAAATGGGGAACAATGAATAGTTTCAATTATGGGAAAGGGATCTGTTATTTTTCGAACCGAGCATGGTGAGAAGAAGAGATTGATGATGTGTATTTTTACCTCAATGGTATAAAGCACAATCTAATGAGTATTGGATAGTTGATCCAAAATGGTTACAAAGTTTTGATGGAGAAGGGTGAATGCATTATTTATGAAAAAGATGGAAGCAAGAAAATAGTTGCAGCAGTGTGAATGACAAAGAATAGGATGTTTCCATTGAGGCTGGAAAGGTGTTTCTCAACTCAATCTACAACTATAGGAAAATGTAAAGTATGACAACATAAAGAATCCTTCAAAGCAGTCATTCAAAACTCTTCCAATCTTTGGCATCTCTGGTATGGACACTTAGCCTATGCTAATTTGAGTATTTTGTCAAAGAAGGGTATGGTTGGAGGTTTACCAACCATTGTAGAGCCTAGTGGTAGACGTGAAACTTGCATTTTAGGAAAGAAACATAGGTATCCCTTTCAATTGAGTAATTCTAGAAGGGAAAGAGCTCCATTAGAGCTGGTGCACATTGATTTGTGTGGCCCTATGCAAGTAATTTTTATTATTAAGTTCCAATATTTTAATACCTTCATAGATGATTATAGCTGTAAGACATGGGTTTATTTTTTATAGCATAAATCTAAAGATTTTGACAAGTTTGTAGTGTTTAAAGCCCAGGTTGAAAAGGATAGTGAAAATTTCATCAAGGTCCTAAGGTAAAATAGAGGGGGAGAGTATACCTCCAATCATTTTTTAAATTTTTGCAAGTAAAATGGCATCAAGAAGGAGTTAACAGTCAGTTATATTCCGTAGAAAAATGGAGTGGCTAAGAGAAATAATAGGGACCATCATGGAGATGGAAAGGAGAATGATAAAAGCCAAGGGACTCCCAAATGAATTTTGGGGTCAAGTTGTAGCAACATAGTGTACATGATAAATAAAATTCCGAGAAAGGAAATTTTTGACAAGATTTCACAAGAGGCATGGAAAAAATGCAAGTGAATGGTTGAGCACTTGAGGGTGTTTGGATGTGTGGTGTATGCACTTGTGCAAAAAAAGAAGATGAAAAAGTTGGAAGAAAAAGGTGAGAAGTGCATCTTCATGGGCTATAGTGAAGAGTTAAAATCCTATAGGCTATATAACCCTGTCACCAAGAAAATCATCATCAGTAGAGATGTGGAGTTCCTAGAGGATGAGGCATGGGACAACATGATATTTTTTGATAGCTTAGAACCACTCCCAATAGCTCTTGAAGAAGAAGAAAAAGAACAAGAAGTGCAACAAGATGTGCTTGTACTCACTTCTGATAGCTCCAGACCAACTTCAGACCACTCCCGACAACTCCTGATAGATCCTAACATAGGTGGATAGTCAAGAAGATAGTAACAAATAGCCAAAGAATTGGACACAAAGAGCTCATGATAGCTCCTAACATGAGCAGACAAAAAGGAAATTAGTCATAGACAACTAGAGGATTGGCACCTGAGAGCTCTTGATAGCTCCAAACAGGGTCTATTTAGTAATGAAGTAGCAATAATGAAAGTTTAGACCCTACTCTCACCTCCCTAATGCCAAGAAAAACCAAGAGTCTAAGTGAGATCTACCAAAGTGAAAGGTATGATGAATAATTTAATGAGAGTGTGAATTTTGCATTATTTTCTCATAGTGATCCAATTTATTTTGAGGATGCTATGGAAGAACCAAAATGGTGTGAAGGCATGGATGAGGAGATAGATGCAATAGAGAAGAATAGAACATGGGAGTTAACTAATTTTCCTCTCAACAAGCAAATAATTGGAGTGAAATGGGTCTATAAGATCAAAAGGATGCTCATGGAAGAATAAAGAGACATAAGGAAAGATTAGTTTTCAAGGGATACAAACAACATTTTGGGAGAGATTCTGATGAGACATTTTCTCCAGTAGAACGGATGAAAACTGTGTGGGCATTTATAGAAATTGCAGCCTACCACAAGTGGAAGGTGTTTAAAATGGATGTAAAGTCTACCTTCCTAAATTGAAATAAGAGGTATATGTAGAGAAGCCACCTAGTTATGAAGCTTCAGGTCAAGAAAACAAGGTATATAGGTTGAATAAAGCTCTTTATAGGCTAAAGAAAGCTCCACCGACATGGTACAACATGATTGACTCATATTTGTTGAGCAATGGCTATAGAAAAAGCAATTATGAGCCCACTCTTTACATCAAGGTTGTTGATGGTAAGGTTTTAATTATTGTCTGGTATGTTGATGATTTATTTTTCACTACGAATGATGATTTCTTCATTATTGATTTTAAAGAGGACATGAAAAGAGAGTTTGAAATAATAGACTTAGGTCTCTTGAAGTATTTTCTAGGCATAGAAGTAAAACAAATGCATGATGGTATTTTTATCTCTCAAGAAAAGTATGTAGTAGAGATTTTGAAAAGGTTTAGGATGCAAGATAGCAAGCCTTCCCCCACACCAACAACCATTTTTTAAAATTTGAGCAAAGAATATTGCAGCAGAAATGTGGATCTGACCATGTTCAAGAGTTTGGTTGGAAATTTAATGTATTTAACAACTAGGCCTAATATAATGCATAGTGTAAGTCTAAATTACATATTTATGGAGACACCAAATGAGTCACATTGGAAAGAGGGTAAAAGAATCCTAAGGTATGCGAATGGAACCAAAGGATATGTTATTTTGTGTAGTGCAACAAATGATTTTGGGTTGGTTGGTTACATGGATAGTGATTGGGAAGGAAGTGTGGATGATAGGAATAGCATATTAGGCTATGTATTTCATTTGGGTTTGGGAGCTATCTCATGGGCTTCCAAGAAGCAACCCATAGTTTCCCTATCAACAGCCTAGGTTGAGTATATAGCAACAAATGCAACAAAATTTCAAGCTATTTGGCTAAGAAGAATCTTGGCAAATTTGGGAGAAGAACAAGAGGATGGAACAACAATATTTTGTGACAATGTTTCCTCAATAGCTTTGATGAAAAATTCTATGTTTCATGGAGGAAGAAACATTGAGATTATCAGGTATCACTTTATTAGAGAATTAGTTGAAAATGGTGAAATTAGAATGGAATTTTGCAAGTTTGAGCAGTAACTACCAGACATATTCACCAAGCCTTTGAGCAGGGACAACTTTGAGTGCCTAAGGAATAGTTTGGGCATTCTTTCAATTTGGATAACAATTGATCTCTTTTTCATCAACTTAGGACAAAAGGGGAGTGTTGGAGAAATTAATTTCCCTTGAGCCTCTTCTCATTGCCACCTACCTATCAGGGGCATTTGTTGCCAGCACAGTTGGAAGATTTTTTTTTGGGATTACTTTCCCAACTTTCTCCTCACGTGTAGCTCAATGTACAAAAGAATTAAATGTGGTAGGTAGATTCAAATTTGAGAGGTAATTTTGTGAAGCAAAAAAGGAATGAAGAATAGAATGTGAGTAAGTTTTTTGTGTAGCAGCAGTTTGAGAAAAGGAATTTTTTTGTGTGGGTTCTCTGTGTGATTCAGAGAAGCTCCTGAATAGTAGCAACTATATTTTTTTCATTTCATTTTGCAATGAGAAACTGAAAGCTCCAGATCACTCAGTTTTTTATAGGAGTAGTAGATAGCTCCAATCAAATAGAAGGAAAGAGAGATTTTAGAATCTTCTAAAAGTTTGTTAGTTTGTGGGACATGGAACTCCAAATTGTTGCAAGTTTAGTTTGTAATCAATAGATTGTAGTTTCAGTTTGAAAGCATTTTGTAATTTGTTATCTTTCTGAGTTAATACCAAAAACAAGATTGCATGCCCAGTTTTATGTCTCTGAGTCTATTTCATTTTATTTTTTTGTATTCCCCTATTGTTTGGGGAAACAAGGCAGCAGCCCTATAGGTTTTATCCTATTTAAATTTCTGACAATAATCCATTGGTATTTGATACTTTGGATGGAAAATTTTGGCATGCCACTTGTTTTACATTTTGATTCTCTAAATATCTATCTTTCTCTCCTCTTTTCTCTGCCTGTGTGAGGTCTACTCATGTTGATGGACATTGGAGAAGCTTATTATAGCAGTTCTTGCTATCTTGGCAATGATTCCATGACTCTCCCACTTGAAATGACATTTTGTTTGGCTTCTTGTTGGGGCAACACTCTGCATTTATAGTTAAGCCTCTTGGTACTTTTAAAGATAATTCATTTATGGTTTTTCACCTCCTCACCTCTTTATGGTACAATGGGAGTCTAGTGTATTAATGTTGGCTTGTGTGATTGCTTCCTAGTTCATTCTGTTGTAGTAATTCTTGGTTTATTAATATGGCTTCTTGGTAGCTTATTTTCACACTTCTTTGGCTTTCTCTGATGCTACAACAATGGACAACTCTTTTAGGGTTCTTTTCCTGGCTAGACTTCATGAGATTTGGGAAAACTTGCCTCTCACACTTGAGAAATTGAGGATTTTTGTAATAGAATGTAACTAGGTGGAAGATGTAATTTTGACAATTCTTGGCTAGGATTGGATGGAATTCCACACTTTGGCATTGCCTCATGAATTAGCTTCAAGGTTTGTCTCCAGTCTCATGGAAATTCTTTGGAGTGTTGAAATGGTTAAATTCTTAGAAGGAATGTATCTACTTCCATACATTTTCCCCTTGTTGGCCTTGCAACTGGCTTTGGAAAGTTACGATATTTTTTAGGGTTCCAATTTGGTGGGGGAATCTTATGTCACCAACATTTTCTTTCAAACATGTGCCTTTCTACTCTCCTCTACTCTGGCACATGGCCTTCTTGATTATTTCCCACATGAGTTTGATTTTCAACTTCATAGACTAGGGTTTCACTATGGAAATTTTGTTTATGATTTGATTCAAAACCTCTATAATGTCATCTGGTTTCTCATTTGCCATGCTCTCATTGAGCCCCATGTTGAGCCTTACTTCTCACCTCTTGTGAAGATCACCTCTTCTACTAAAAGTGACACCTAATATCCTTCTCTTATTGGATTTTTTGGTGGTTGCTCCCTGTATGGATTTCATTCTACACTTAAGGGTTCTACTTGATATTGATGTTTTGGTTCTTTTCCTTTTTGGTTTTGGTCAATTTAATAGTTTCTCCTCCTTTTTCCTGATCAACTTTGGATACTTGTACTCATAATGTATTACCTTTACTTTGGGTTGTATATTTGCAACATATTTTGGATATTTTTGTAATGTATCTCTTTCATATTCTATATATCTCTCATCTATTGAGAACTTCTCAACTTGTATAGGTAATTGTAATCTCTCTTTTTCTATTAACAATATTTTCAATGGCCCCACCACTTTTAATGAAAAAAATTATAAGGGTATCACAACCAAAGTTTTGATTTGCAAGATGTGTCTACTTTGAAAATTATTAAAAAATAAAATATTCACTAAAAAATTATCAAAAAAACCAAGCATAAACTACATGCTATTAGCTAATTTCTCACTCAATCAATTTTAAAAATACCAAAAAAAAAAAAAAAAAACCTTTTAAGAGCCACAAAAGACACTATGTTATGTTTTTTGATAAGAACAACACCAATTTTTGTGGATCCCTTTTTTTAACCTCTTAATCTCTACCAAATTTTTAAAAATAGTAGTTTAGAAAGTGGACTCGAAGCACTATGAACATTTTTTTTGTTGCATCTTAAAATTTTGAGTGTAATTATCCTCAATTTTTCATCCAAGGTGAGTATTTCTTGATTTAAAAAAAAAAAAGTGGCTAGTTAAGACCCTAATTTGGGCCCCCATCAATCTCTACTTACCCCCCTACCCGAGGACTTGTTCAACAAATTGACAAAACTTGTATGATTTGACAAAGAAGGCTCATTCCTAGATAAAACTTCTTGAAAAGACATATTTTGGTTTCAATTTTCTCCTCCAACTAAGGCCATCCCACCGCTAAGGAAAAAATACCCATCCAAAATCCCTAGTCAAAGCCCTTTCAAACATAGAATAGGTAGAAAAAACACCCAAAAATCACCAACGCTTACAAAAAAGAGGGAAATAAACCCTTGCTCCCACTAGAAACTACAAAGACCCCTCTCACACTGCTAAACTCCACATCACAAACAAACCTTCACAACCCAAAGAAGGTTTGTTGTTATGTCTTGTAACCCTAGCATGTGCAACAACTCCTCTCCAAGTAACTCATCAATCACATCATTTTGCATAACAAGCCCAAAAATATCCTCTTTCCAAGTTAGTTCATGATTAAAAATAGTTGAGAAGTCTCTAAAAATAGTAAACCATTTCCTTTTAACATATACACAATCCTAAAAAATGTGCTTCAAACTTTCCATAGCCTTACAAAAAAGGCAGTTTGCTGGTTGGACCATAATGCACTTCAATCTATCTCCCACAGGTAGCTTGTAGTGCAATATCTTCCAAAACAACACCAGTGAGTCAAAACCAGCTTTGGAACACCATATTTAAGCACTTAATTTACACCAAAATTTAGTGTTGAGCCTACATTTCAACTTTTGATTCAAAGGAATAGTAGTATTCCAACTAGGAAGCAACTTTAAATATACATTTTTTAATGGAAGATTATTGAAGTGACTATAAGATAACCATTTCCAATCTCCAAAGAAAAATTAGTCCCTTGAAGTGCAAAGCTTCATTGTTAGAACAATTGGCACTAGATATTTAATAAAATTATGAACTATTCATAACTAGAATTCAGCCCATACTGCTCCTTAATGTTGTTCCAAGGAACCCAATCAAAAATATGAAAATCCCAAAGCTCCTTAAATTTTCTATCTCCCTTTTTAAACAAATAATAAGCTTTTCTTGGGAAACATAAGGCCAATGGTTGATCATAATAAGAAATTATTTTGTTCCACCAAATTGACATGGAAAAAAAGCTAAACCCTATATGCAAGGAAGATCCATTCCAATTTAAGAAAGTGTTAACTTTTTTCCAAGCTTTCCAAATAGACTAGAGGGGAACAAAAGCTTTGATTCTAAAGTGAGAAGGTAAAAGAATTTTATCTGGACAATGAACCTCTTGCCATTTACTCTTAATAGTATCATCTATAATTCTTTGATGAACTAAAATCTTCCATGGTTCATCTTCGTTGGCATATCTTATAATCCATTTTGCAGCAAGGCAAATCCCTTGGGTTTGGGGATCAATAATCCCAAATCCACCTTTGTGTTTTGGTTGAATACAATGAGACCATGAAGAAGCAATAAAACCACCATTACCATCCCATCTAGACCACAATAATTTACATATTATTTTATTTAGCTCCTCATAGCCTTGTTTGGAAGGCATCCAACAAGAAGATTAGTACACATGGGAAGCAATGAGAATCTTATTAGCCACTTGAATCTTGTTTGCCAAGGACAAAAATTTATTGCCAAAATTGAACAACTTATTTTTAATTATGTTTAGGAACCAAGTCCACATATCAAAAAGAGAAACTCGTAAACCAAAGGGTATACCAAGATATCTAGTTATCTCACCATGCTTAATTTTCCTCCATTCTTTTGGTATCCATTGTGGCTTAGCATAAGGTTGAATCATTAAAAACTCAATTTTATTATGAGAAATAAGGGAGCCAAATAACTCATAGTACAAGTTAACAATTTCCAAGGCATTGTTCACCTCCTCTTCAAAATTATGCAAAAATAGCATACTATCATCAGCAAAGTGGGAATTAATAACCACCTAGTTTTGAGGGATATAAATGCCTCTGATAAGTTTCATTTGATGGGATTTGTGCATAAAACAACCCAAGGCATCAGTTGTAAGAACATACAAAAATGGAGAAAGGGGACATCCCTACCTAATGGAACATTGTAACTCAAAAGAGTTTGACATAATTTTATTAATAATCAAATGAGCATTAGCATCTTGAAACAACATTTGAAAATTCTTTTGAATTTTAGGACCAAAACCCATCCATTGAAGCATTTTAAGGATAAATCTCCAATGAATTCTATCATAAGCTTTGTCAAAATCCATCTTGACAAAGCATTTTGGCCTGATTGTTGTGCCCATTCCATGGTCTCCCAAGCCAACATAAGGTTATTAAGGATATATTTTCCTTTTAAAAACCCCATTTGCTCAACTCTCAAAATCATTTGAACAATGGGCTTAATTTTAATTGCTAAAGCTTTTGCAATAATTTTATATTCAAGTGTTTAGTAATGTAATTGGACGCCAACTAGAAATGGTATCCTCATTCTTCCCCTTAGGAATAAGCTTGATGATACCTTTATTGATAATAGGACCCAAAGAACCACTTTGAAAAGCTTCCAAATATAGCGTATAGAAATCATTTTTAATATGCTTCCACATAGTTTGATAAAATTCAGCAAGAAGACCATCAAAACCCAAAATTTTATTTGGTTTCATAGAAAATAAAGCATGTTCAATTTCCTCCAAGAAGAATTCTATCCAAATATTTTCTATAACTTGGATCAATCATATTTGGAATAAATTCTTGTATGCTATCTTCCAACGCATGTTGGATATCAATCCAATTAGTTTATTCTATAAACAACCTTTCATAAAAATTATGAAATAGGTTAATAATTTTTGCTTGATCAGTATGGTGTCCACTTTCATCCCTTATAGCTTCAATTTTCTCTTTTTTATGCTTATAGTTAAGATGATTAAAAAATAATTTAGAACCCTTGTTCCCTTCCTTGATCCAATGAATTTTGGCTCTGATTTTGGCACCTTGTCCTCTATAATGATCAAGTTTTCATAGCTAAGCTTCCATAACAACAATATGTTTTTGAAGATTTTTATTGATATGATCAAGATTAAGTTTTGTTCAATCAAGTTCTAGCTGTCCTTGGAGAGATTTTTCACTGCATTTATGTTTCCATGCCATTCTTCTTCAGAATGAACAAAGAAACTCAACACATTGTGATATAGCAAAAATCCACCAACTCACCCATGAGTCTCCTTCAAGAGGTTTAGGAATAGAGTTCCAAATCCCAACTAAAGCTGAAACCCATTCTTTATTTTTAAGATGAGAAATATTAAGCTTGAAAGGAAGTTGAGAAGAAGACTCAACCTCAACATTCTTTGAAGAGGAAAAAGAACAAATAATTGGATAATGATCAGATAAAGTTGTTGAGTATCCACTAAAACCAAAAAATCCTAAGATAACTTATCCAACTTGAGATTGAGAGATGAATAAAAATGATCCAATATTCTCAACTTCTTGTCATTACCTAATCTGCAATTAGACCAAGTGTACCAATTATTAGCATGACAAGAGAATTGGTTGTGAAGAGGATCATCAACTCCAAGTACATTCCTACAATAGATCCATTTTTCAAATTATTCTTGGTTGAGCTTAAAATGATTAAACCAACTATGATCCTCATGATGTTCCACCATGTTAAAATCTCCTCCCAACACCCAATCAACAATAGGAAGGTTCTTAGACATCCAATACCAAAGAGCAACTCTTTCTCTCAGATTGTTAGGTGCATAAATTTAATAGAAGCCAAGGGGTTGTCTATTGATAAAGGTAAGGGCCCAAACACAATTATGAGTTGGGTCCTCACCCTTATCAATGACATGTCTAGAAATTGAAGGAGCCAATGTGAGAATAGCCTCGCCGCTACCCTCCTTATGCAAGGTATGAACAAACATAGCATCTTTCTATAGATTGAAAAGAGACATATTTAAATGTTCAATACCAAGCTTAAATTCTTGTAGCATAAGTACATTAGGCTTCCACTTCTCAAGAGTGTCCTTAACTTTAAATTTGTGATGAGGGTGGGAAATCCCTCTCACATTCCAAGATAATATTTTGAATCTCATAGTGAAACATCAAGAGAATCATCCCCCTCTTGTGGAAAAACTCCATAGTGATTTGAGATGGGAACTTCTTGATCATTGGTTATTTTTTCAATAGAACCACTAGAAGGGGATTTGGACCATTGTCGAGAATTAGGAGGGGGAGACAAAGATCTATGAGAGGATTTCAACAACCTAGAAGAAGATGGAGTAGCTAGTTCATTATGAGGGGAATGAGTATTTGAGGAAGGGGAAGAGAGTTCTTTATGTTTCTAAACTGTTTTCCAATCATCACTCATAATGACATCTTTGTAAGAAGCATTAGCCAAAATAGGGGATTCAAAAGTAGAATGAGGACTGGAAGAGGGAGTACTATTGTCCATTTGATGGGCAGAAGGTAGTGGAGTGTTGATGATTGGCTTGGACTATAAGGAAGGATTAGTAGTAGCCTTGGATGGGGCAGCTTGTAAAGTGGAAGAGGAAACCTTGTTTTTTCAGATAAGGCAGCCTTGGATCAAATGATCCTCTTGTTGACAGAGAAGAAAAGCATTGGGCTTATTCAAATAAATGACTGGTTGATCAATTTCATGTCTAGGACCATATCATTTAATATTCTCTCATAGAGGTCTGTTCAATTCCACTTCTACACAAACTCTTGGGTGAACTCTTATATTGTAATTTTTTTAGAGCTTTGTTTGCACCAAATAACTTTGTCCAGTTGTGCCACAATGTTCGTAAGATATGGTAAGAAGACTAAGTTTAAAAAGAGCAACTCCAGCCACATTAGATAATGAATGAGAGGGTCCTTTAGGGTGAAATTTAAATTTCCAGGCTTGGAGGTAGCAAATTTGTCCACAGATTATCCATGTGCCATACTATAACACAACCTGGGCATGCTCTGCAGATTTGAACATGCAAGAGACATAACTGTTTCCCAAACCCCTTATTGTCTCAATCATCCAACCCCTATTTTCCCAGTTTATTCTCACCCATTTATAAAATTTAGACTCTATAGGAATTCCTCTCAAAAAGAAAAAAAATCACAATTTTACTCTGATGTTTAGCAATGAGATCTACAACATCATCAGACAATTGAAATTCTAGCGATTTACCTTATTTGTCACTTGACTATTCTAGACTCTTTTCCTCTCATTCAACAATTTGGGGAAAAACCTTGGCCTTCATACTGGGCATCTCATTTGCTCCTATCCTCATATCATCAATTTTTCCCCCCCATAGCACCATTTTCTTCCATATCATCAAAACCGGTAGTTGAATCTAATAAATTGTTAGCGTTGGAAGCACTTGATTGTCGTGCCACATAATGTAACCTCATCACTGGCTTTTTAATCTCCCTATCAAGATTTCACTACTCTGCATTGGAAGCTGAATTAGCAACAAGGAAATCCACAGAGGGATTCATGGACAGAGTAGAAATCATGGACTGAAATGTCAAAGGTTGCAGGAATTTTTGCAACTAAAAACTAGGGTTTCATGGTTCACACCAATGGTTTTAGAGTATGCTTATTTGGTATGTATGTTATAAAGATAATACTACTAGAAAAGATACCCAAACATGAAAATATTATTTTATAGAAAGTGATTTTTTACGCAACATTTAAAATGTATATTGGGTGGAAAACAAAAGAGCTTAATGAGATTCTTTGATGGTACTGCAATCCTCATGTAGAATACTAAAATTTGGCATTAAATAAATACTTTAAATAGAAAACAAAAAATATTGTATTTTCAAAATTATAAACTAATATTAAAAGGAACATGACTAGAAATAAAAGAATGAACCCTCTTTAAAACCTTATTTTGAGGCTACAACTCGCCAAATTGGTGAAGTGACAACTCAATACCAATGAGGAAGAGTTTGGAGGAGGGGAAACCAATAGCAACAGGGAAGTAGCAAAATATGGCAAAAACCATTGTTATTTTAAAAAAAAAATCAATTTTCAACGAGCTTATTTTACATGGTTTTAAAAATATATTTTAGTATTTTAATACAATTTTTTAATATCAAATTTTGTACTATATCATAGATTATATTTTTTTATATACTAAATTTTTTTAATACAGTTTGTTAATTCTAAATTTTGTAAAACAATATTTTATATTACCAAAACCTAATCATGTTTTTCACCCATTGTTGTTTTGAGATATATTAATTTAAAAAAAATCTATATTTTCTATACAATTATTATTTTATACAATCATATAATAGCATTATTCTAATCAAGGGGGCCTAAGTTTGTTTTCAATCTTTTTATTTTCTTAATAAATTAATTTAAAAAATATTATATTGAATTTTTTATACACTAATAATATTATTTTTTATACTAATAATAATAAAAAATTAATTTTTTGTTTAAAATATTTAGCATATACAATTATTATATTCTTAAAATATATTTAAAATTTTATATTATATAAAATTTATATCTACTATATAATAAAAAATAATTATATTTTAAAAGCTACATTATTTATATACTTAAAATATACTCATTATAATAACAAAAGACAAATGATATCTCTAAAATTAAACATCAAATATCATAGCTAAATTCAAGCCATGTTACAAAATTCATGTCTCCAACATGTGCACATCAATGGCTATACCTCATAACCATTTAGTGCATCTGCTCCATGCAACACTACACGTGGCACAACATACATTTTTTACATTCATTGCAAACAAAAAATATTATATTAATTTTTTTATACAATAATTATATTATGTTTAATAATAATAGATAATAAATAAAAATATATATACAATGAGATAAATAATTTGTTTAAAATATTTAGCATATTCAATTATTATATTTCTAAAATAGATTTAAAAATTTAATATTATATTATTATGACTACTATATAGTAATAAATAAACATTATATTAAAATATAATATAATTAATATTATATTTTAAATAATACATTGTTTATGTATTTAAATTTGTATTTATTTTACTTTATATAACATTAGATATATATTTATATTATATTATAGAATATTAGATAATTATATAATTCTTTAACTATACTATTTATATAACATTTATTATATTTATTTTTATATTTTGTATTATATTGTAGCATTTATATATATATATATATATATATATATATATATATATATATATTCCATATAACTTATTATATTTATATTTATAATATTATTTTTTATTAAATTTATATTTATATTATATACTATATTATATTTTACACTATATAATATATAAACAATAAACATATATAAATAATTTAGCTTACCCATAAATGAAACAAGGCCCAAAACATCCACCTTGTTGTTTCCACCAACCTCAAGTAATTCAATTACTTCAACTTACTAATATATTCCAAGCTGTACTCATAGGAAATATTGTACGAACCATTTTGCACTTCAAAATTACTACTATGACATTTCTTTATTGTCTAAATTCTCTACACTGAATTGTCCTGTAGGCCAATCGCTTCAAATGTCTTCCAACATCATCATGCCTACATTAACTACAAATGCCATTGCCAACATCCTATCTGGCATGCCTGATGTAGGTCCTTTTCTACAAGTTACATCTATCGATACCATTGACCAAGCTCAAGCTACGCTTGTCAAGTTTCATATACAATTTTCAGATGTGACACACACACATCCTCCATTGCTACCCACCTAGTTTAATGAGCTTATCGTGGAAGAGGCTTTATTCAAAGGTTCCATTGTCCACCTCAAAGAATTCATTTGCTAAAAAAATCACAAATTCATGTACATACATAATTACCTTATAATTTTTAGTTGTTGTCGATAAAGCTTGTACATTTCATTCACTATCAAATTATCCTTTCATTGCAGGGCTATCATAATTCATACCCTATAAGTATTAACAAGCAATGCATCAATAATTGAAGCTCTAATTGCTATTCATCAAGCTGCAATTTGTATGCCCTCTAGCAACTCTCAAGAGCCATTTTCCACCAATGAATCTCTGACCACTTCATTTGATGAGCCATCCAAACCAAATCCCATTGCAACCTTGTTGGAAATATATGCCTCAATCTCACAGGCTGAAACCTCTAAGAGAGGCAAGTCGGTGTGACATGCTTTGGGTCTGGATGACTAGTAGCTTTGGATCTTATGGTTTGTACAGGTCGCCGAGACAATGTTTAAGTCATGTCGAAGGAGCTTATTGTTGTGACTTGTGACAATCATTGTAACCCTATGCTGAGTGGAGATATCTTGCTGACAGGCCATTCATATCATATATCAAGGAGACCCTTGGCCAAAAGGCTTACTTTGGTGTGAAGTCCCAGCGATGAATGAAGTCTCGCCAACATTGTTTTCTGTTGAAGCTTTCGGGGAGAGTCTTGGGTGTTCGGTAAGAAGTATTACTGATAGGAATGTCTCACCGACTGTATTCACTTGGGGTAACTCAAAGGTCTTGGGAAGAAGTCCCAACGACTGATGAAGGTCTCGCCAATAGGGATACACTTGGAGGCATCGGGGTAACACTAAGGGTTCACTAAGAACTCTTAGCAATGGACAGAAGTCTTGTCAACTATTGGTTGGTGATCGGTATGACTTAAGACTTCAGAGTAACGTCTCAGCGATAGCGATATGTCTTGGCAATAGATGAGCACTTCAAAATAACTTTGAACCTCGGTATGATCTCCTAGCAAAAGTGGTATGTCTTGCCAAATGTTGAACATTTTGGTATAACCCTTAATGACTCGGTATGATCTCTCAGCAAAAGACGATTGTCTCACCGAATGGAAAACTCACGTCTATGTGACTTTGAAGCTTCAGTATGATGTTTCACCGATAGCGATAAGTCTTGACAATAGCGATACATGTGATGATCATTGGTATGAGGTATTGGCAACATGGAAAAGTTTGAGCAATAGCTCTCTGGACTCGATGTAACATCTTGGCAATAAGGATGACTCTTGGAGACATCGATGGTTAAGTCTTGTGGCATCGGGGAGACACGGTTAGTGTCTCACTAACATGCCAATACAGGTTGATCGCTTTGATCGAGAGAAGACCGTCCTACGTGGTGAGTCTACGACCAATCAAAGAAGCCAAATGGGAACCATTGGGAGACAGTTCATTGTGGCAGTTCTATGAGGAAGTTCGACAGAAAGGAATAACATGAATATAGTCTAGAATAGTAGATAATGTTTGGTTCGATGGATCAACGGATTTTTGTATGATTGTATGATCAGTGGATGAATTATATTCTATGAAGACTGTAACGTGAATTTTCTATAACAAGGTTGTTCATGGTGAATGTTGCTGTAAACTGACATCAGAAAGATAAGTCAGATATCTGTATGTAATCTTTATTACTGTAATACAAAGTGACTTCTCTTGGTGTGGTGGGTTTTTCTCCCGTAAGGGTTTTCCCACGTATATCTGGTGTTCATATGTGTTTTTCTCATACTCTGTTTCTGTTATCTCTTTCATGTGCATCTTAATTAGACTATAATTGTAAAATTTAAAAGGTATCTCTGCATTCTTCCCTGAGGTTTTGATGTTAGGAGAGTTGCTTCTGCATCTAGCTTTCCTTTCAAACCTTAATGCTAAACCATAAGCATTGGTCCATTCAAGGTTGTGCCCTTGCTAAAAGTCCAATTCATGAGTACAAAAATTCTACCAATGATGGGAAAGTCTTTGGGTTACATTTTGTAGATAAAGCAAGGTTTGAGATACATGTTACCTACTTTAATGAACTTGTAGATAGTTTCTACCATTTCATCAAGACCAATAGTACTTATGTCATCTCCAATGGTTGCATAAAAGTTAAGAACACAAAATATAGTAGTGGCACAAACCCTTATGAAATATTCCTCCATAGTTCCTCAGCCATAACTCCATTAACTTGTGTAGACTCCACTATACCAACACACAACTACAATATCAAAAGAATTGAATCATTAATGTCATTTCCTATTAATTCCCTTGTAGATGTCATTGGTATTGTTCTATCTATCTTTGTTGCATCAACCATTCGTAAGAGGTATGGCACTAAAACAACAAAGTGTACAACTACAATCATGGACATGCCAAGCCGTACAATTGACATCACACTTTGGGGTAGCCATTGCCAAATTTCTGGGAAACAACTAGCTGACCTTCCCCTAGAACCCAACCCACCAATTATTTTGATTAAAAGTGGTCATATCACCTCATGGTCTAGAAAATCTATAGATTCTATCTTCCTAACAATCATTGTAATCAATTTGAACTTGGTTGAAGCCTCAAAATTGTAGACTTGGTATACCACTATAGGGATTGCCCAACCTTGTGTTTCCCTCTCAAAGACCCATCTATCAACCCAAAAATTTGAAAACCCAATTCCAATTTCAAGTGTTGCCTTACCAAGCTCTCTTGAAAAATAAAATAATTGTGTAAACGCCACTATAACAAAGCTCCACTTAGACAAATTCTACTACCTATCATGCCATTGCATGGTGGAATGCAAAAAGTGTAAGAAAAAGGTCCTCCAGATTACCCTGGGTGCATTTAAATACCCCAAGTCATCTACAGAGATTGATACATTTGATTTAACCTACATGCTAAAGATGGAATTGCAATATGGTATAGGCCATCTTCTTAATGTTATAGCATTTCAAGAAGCAACAATAGCATTGTTAGGAGTTTGCATAGAATATTTCCAACTCCTACTAGCAGAACCAGATGTAGTGAGCACAATTCTAGACACAGTTGTCAATTGTGAGTTTCTATTGGAACTTACCATCCAATCTAATACTTTCGAAGGTCATGAAGCACAAAGAATTTTTACCACATCTATTAAAAATGCTTAGCTCTTCTACTACATGCTTCTAAATTACACTTGTCATTTCATGTCCAATTGTGCATATTTGTGTGTGTGTATATATATATATTCCCATTTGTTGAATTGTAAACCACTCTACTGCATAATGTCTGTAGAATTTACTTTTAGGCCTCTTCACATTTAATCTCACACCTAGTTGTAGCATATGAAGAACAAAATTTAATGGTTTAATTTAGTGAAGAATTATACTTCCAAATCTTTTAGCATACTTGCAATTGCTTTGGAAAGAATTCAACTTATGTACACTTTCATATCCATTTCAAGTTTCAAACATGTAATACCAAAATTTCTTAAAAAAAACATTACATTATTCCCAACTCTTATTGGTCGAAATGATGTTATTGCCATCTGCTCGATATATTTAGTTTACACATTATCTTGATTATTTAATCTTTCCATTTTAGAACATTTATTACTCCAATATTTTATGATGTTATCCCCATTAATGTTGCACCTTCTATGAAAACTTATGATGACTTACAATCTTGTTCTTTCGTAAGTTTCCCAATGCTTTACTTCCAATCAATGTTATTGCCTACTACTCGATGTAATTAGTTTTGGTTATATTGCTTAATGTTGAACCTTTTATGTAAATGTACAGAAAATGCTATATGGATTTGGAAAATCCAAACTTGCAAGTTAAGCAAGCTCTTCGTAACCAACAACAACGCACCACCTACCATGCACAAAAAGACATCATCAATAGAAGAAGATGTCACCCTCGCTGACACCTCCACATCTACACTCCCCTCCTCTGCTTGCTCTGTCCATAACCATCCACCTCCAATTTTTAATCAAACATTTTTTTCTGCAATAAATTATTTCCATTCTACGCTAGATAGACTTGCAAACATGTCAACTTTTCTAGTTTGCATGGAACAATATCCAAGTATTAACGCAAAAAAATTACATTGATTGTCCACTTGTTCTAGATGTGCAGCTGAAAAAAATGCCCATCACTTCTCAACATGGAATACATGGACCCTATTGAGAAACCTCTATGTTTAAAAAACCTCACTCAAGTTGAAGAGATGTTAATAGCTAGGGTGATCCCTATTCTTCAAGTTACCTATGCAAAGGGTAGGAAGAGAAAATATACTAGCCACACTATTTTCTTTCCTCAAGATATATCTATGATTTCCATCCACTTGCTTAGATTTATTGATGAATTAGACATCCTATTAGTTAATAGAAAAACATTGGCCAACAATACTATAGCTTCTATTTGAGTAGAGGACACATTTATGAGAAACTACATTATAAAACCTTGCACGACCCATACTACCACAATGTACACTTAGATGAGGTTGCATTAGCTTGTCTACCAATTTCTTCCACTAATATTACTGACCTCCTATCTGCAACAAGAACAATTAGTATCCCAACATCTACAAGCTCTATGCATACAAATTCTACAACCTCTAACCCTTCTAAAGAGGACATTCACCACTCGAATTCCTTTGTAGCTAACCTTCCACCAGCATGTAGAGAAGTTGAAGAATTGTGCTCTATATTGTAACTAGGTAAAGGTTGACCAACCTTGTCTATGGATTGGCCACCCATTTCACCATCTCCCATCAATGAGTACACCACTAAAGGAGTGTTTGTTATGGGTTTCCCCACTTTCTTTCCAAAAGGAATAGTTGCATTCAAACAACAACACATGCAAGAAGTTAAGTTACATGAATATGCTCTCCACTTTCTTAGGTACTTTGATAATAGGTTTTTCCAACATCCTCGCTTCAGTTAATTCATACTTAATATTAGTATTCACCATCACAGCCAAGCCACAACATCTGTATTCATCCAGAAGCACATTGATACATGCTCTCCAACAATAATTTTTAATCTTCGTCAACAATGATTAAAGGATTTTCCAGATGAAAAACTTGTTGAAAAACTCATACGCTTTGGATCATCAATGTGAGGAACATGCCCTTTTTGGAACATTTGTAGAGGGGAGCTCTATGATATGATTATCCAAGTTGGCTGCCCATCACTATTCTTCATCCTTAGTGCAACTAACACAAAATAGACAAACCTGCACAATATCATGTTGTCAACTAGACCTTCAAATTTGTAAGCCACTTATAAATGGATGATACAAAACATTGTTCAAAATCCACACCTAGCTACACACTATATGCACCATAGATTCACTGCATTTTTTGAAGAAGTTTTGGGGAAACTACTTGGCACAACCAACTACTGGTATAGGTATATTTTTTACTACCCTCATTCAATTCCATTAGATACCATTAAAATACTTTCTAAAAAAATAAATCCACCAAGTATGAATGACAACACAAAGGGTTTGCACATATTCATGGTTTCCTTTCGCTAGCAAAAGCACCTGATATTGGGATACTCCAATGGAATAACCTTCAATCGGTACAAAATTCCCTTCAATACATTAAAAGGAATATCTTTTCTTGGAACCCTCGAGCACTATTATCACGGAACCAAGAAATTCATCGATCTCTTGGCGATGACCCATGTTTAATTAACATTATAAATATTTAGCAATCTAACCCTCTCATTGACTACACTGAACTGATCAATTTTGTTTAGTGTCATACAAAGTGTACCTTGTAAACATGCCTTAGGAAAAAAGGCCAATCCCTACAATTTTAGTACAAAGCCCCTTGGGCCATTCAAAATCCTTCCACCCTTGCAATTGATGAAGCTGGCCAACCGAAATCCACTGCTGCTTGAAATGACGACGGCTTAAATCTATAGAACCCTTCCATCCTCCCCATTTGGAGATATAATATTGATTTCCAAACTATTATCTCTATCCATGCAATCCTCAAGTATATTGCAAAGTATACAACAAAAAATGAAAACAAGTCAAAAAAATACCATGCAATGTTATCTCATATTTCTACCAATATAAAATCTAACAAGCCCACCCCAACAATGGACCTACAAGGCTTCTTGAAAGCACTGTCAATGGAAAGAGTGGTCCATTAAAGCCATTGTTCGTATCTCACTACACTTCATCTCCATCCCTGCAAGAGACAATAGCTACTTTGAAGCATTTTGTTGGAGTGAGCTACTACTATACAAATTGTTTTGTAGTATTTGCAATGAATTCACTTTATCAACCACTCCTATTATAGAACTGTGGGAGAGTTTTGCATCTATTTACCATCCTTGGCATGTGCTCCACACATCATCAGAGCCTTTTGAAGAAACTAATTCTACCTCCTCTACCAGTCAAGAAGGAACAATGCAAGAAAATAACCCATCTGAATGGCAGGTTCTATCAAGCCTCCACCCAAGCATTCCTTTTCACTTTAATGAACTAGATATGCTTGGTCACCATGACATTGACTTGCACCATGATTGGGGTTCTTCCCAACTCAATCTGCACCAAAAAATCTATGCTACTACCTACATACAATCCAATCATCCAACATTTGAAGTCCCCCATATTTCCACTCACCCTACCACTTTAACCTCTCTATCGAACAACAAAAATCATTTTATATAGTTTTCACACATCTAAATGCAAGTACTTTCCAAAATATTTTTAAATTGATCGTTCAAGGAACTACTGGAATAGGTAAATCACACCTAATAAAATCCATTTAATTTGCAATCCATAATTCATCCCAAAATTTCCCTTCACCATTACTACTTCTTGCACCTACAAGTGTAGCAACATTCAACATCCAAGCATTAACTATCCACTCAGCCCTATGGGTACCTATCAAAGATATTTCCCCCTACAAGGCCAAACACTAGCAAGCTTCCAAGAAAAAATGTACTACATTCACTACATTTTAAAAGATGAAGTGAGCTTCATTGGACCTAAGTTGCTTCAAAGCACTTACATGAGGCTATGTGAAGCATTCCCCAACCATAACTAATTCCTATTTGGAGGGTGATCTATCATACTCTTTGGTGACCTTGGCCAAATTCCACCAGTCAAGGACATTCCTATGTATGCCTCAACCTCATACAAGGGTTCTCTATGGTGCAACTTCACCATAGTTTTAACACTAAGAAATATATTTCATCAAATTGGTGAGGATCTAGCACAAGTTACCTTCCGTAGTATCCTCTCCAATTTGTGATATGTAGAGCCAATAGTGGAAGATTGGCAAGTTCTAATGTCATGCTCAAGCTGATGAATGGCCATTATAGAACAAGTAGATTTCTTGTCCTCAACACACCTTTTTTCAACAAATTAAATGGTCTCACTTCATAACCATCAAATGTTATTATCTTTGGCAACACCTATTTCCTTTTCAACTATAGTACAACTTCGAGGGTCACCATGCTCCAATCCTAATGAAGAAAAACTACAATCAAAGGTCCTTTTGTGTGTTCAACAAGAGGTAATATTATGTTCAAATTTATGGGTGGAAATAGGCCTTGTCAATGGTGTACTTGGGAAATTCCAAGCTATAGTCTACAAGGATGATGAAAATCAACCTTCACTTTCATGATTTATTGTAGTTCAATTTCAAAATTACATAGGTCTTGATTGGGATGTCAATAATCCAAAAAATGTCCCTATTTCTCCCTATTTCCCTTGTGAGTCATGGACTTCATCATCAAATCTCCCTAAAAATGGCATGGGCTTTAACGATCCAAAAATCACAAGGCCTTACACTAGAAAAGGCAACTATCAACATTGGCAATGTAGACTGGAAAAGCCTTACATTCATAGCTATTTCTAGAGTTCGTGCATTTTCAGACTTGCATATCAAACCATCCTTCACATTCCAAACATATGCATGAATGACACAGAGTCCATATGTAGCACACCAGAAGCAAGAGGAGAAATGATTATTGGCATTTTCTTAAATAAACTCTTGAACAAGAACTCATTCTAAAAATATCTACAAGATTAGTTTCTCCAAATGTGTCTACTATAATCCTCTATCTGCACAATGCTTCTTTACAAACTCCTTTTTATGCAAATCTTTCATTGCTTACTATTATGTCTACTCAAAAAATGTTTACCAATTCATCTACCCTATCTGCATTTCCACATTGTGCATACAATTCTATTTTGCATGTACAATTTGTCTTTGGCATGTGCAAGGGAGATACCAAATTCATATATAGATTAATTTCCTCATAAAGATTTTCTATTTAATTATTTGAAATGTTTTCTTTACATAATGTTTGTTTAATCTATTTAATTTGTTAATTCATTTTTAATTACTTGCCACCTTTTTCTCTTTCATTCACCTGCTTCCCTTCTAATGTTGTACTTCAACTTATATGTATATGTCATCCATGCATGTCAGGTCATAGCTACACATGATTATAATCCTATACAACCAATCCCCTCCATTCTCATGCACCCAAAACCAACTATATCAAAGTCATCATCATAAACTTGACTCTCTTTAGACAATTGTTTAGCATCTCTCTGCAATAGTATCTAATATTTGCATTGACATCCTTAAAAAACTCAAACTTTCAAGTTAGATAGCAAGTCCTATTGAAGATTTGGATGTCGAAATGATTCAAGAAGCAGTGTCAACTTACCAAGCTAGCTGCACAAAACTTGAAGGATTTTGCAATTTCCTAAGGGAACTTAAATATGATCAACATTATAACACTAGTGTGACACCTACGATGATCAGTTCTTTCCAACTTTATCTTAAAATAGCCTGTAGTCCCAATATCAACAATGTATTTGTTTTCATTGTTTCAAATTAAACTTTCCTACTTACTTTAATGCTTGTTTCCATATGAATATTTCTACTCAAGACACCTTTAAGTATCATTTGTTGTCAAGTTTTTTTTTTTCAAATGTTTTTCACTGCAGGTTCTATAGAAGGCACTACACCAATATGTAATTAAAAAATACCCTGTACTTTTTTTAATGGTTTTTGTACACATATAATATCTCTAGAAATTCATATCATTGACAATGTATCCTCCTCAAAATTCATACTACAAATGAACATGTGTTTCTACAATTATGTTATTATGAAACACAAAGTTCTATACATAGTTATTAATGAGCTGGTACAAAATCCTTTGTAAACTTTTAATGCTCTGAACTAAACATTTTGTTTATTGAGATAATTTTCAATCCCAATTTTTTTAGTGTATGTTTCTTCTTATTATGAGACAAATTTCTATTTGTCAATATAGGAGCTCATTCAGTATTGCTATGTAAATTTAATTTTCCTTGCAATGTTGTATTCAAATTGAGGATCATTATGGAAATAATATTTAATGGTACATCATTTAGCAATTATGCATTCACTTACATCCATTGAAACACAAATAAATCAAAAATTTTCAATTAAGAAGATACTTTCACCAAATTTAATTTGTACATAGATACTTTCACCAAAATGTAATTGGAAAATAAATTATTTTCAAATTACAATTTTACTGTGGATTTTAGACTTGCAATTATAAATCAAAACAACTTACTATGTATAGTCCTACATATGAATCTATTATACCTAGATATATTGTTTGCAAAAATAAAATTCTTCTAAATAACTCTTTCAATTATCTTGCATTTGTTTGAAAAACAATATTGACTTAGGAATACTTCAGATGAGATCTTTTGCTTCAAACTTACAATTGCTTCAAATTTACAATTTTCTTGAAAGGTTCTAGAGTTTCGTTTTACACCTACCAATTGCATTTACTTCAAACTTTCTAAATTATTTTCAACAAATCCATTTTGTACAAATGTTGCAATCATTGTAGTTATTGTTTAATGGAGGAGTGATGTCACAAGTGCTAAAAAGAAAGAAACTTAAGAGAATTAACAATAGGTGGTTGGGTGAAAGTGTCAGTGTACAAGTATACTCCATACAAAATTTTGTTGGGAAAATTTAGTCATCTCAGAGAAAGCTCCAAGAACAATAGTTCCTTCTATAACTTTAATTTCAATTAGATTGCCTCAAAAACATGTACAACTATGTCACAAAGTGGAATCAAACATAGTTCATTTCCCACATTAATCCTTCTGAGAGAAGCACACTTAAAATTAAGTTTCAACAACTTGCATAAACAGATTCAACAAACATAACCATTAAACATGAAAGATGGTATAGAATATTGCAACACACAAATTTACGTGGGGAAAACCCTTTCAGGAGAAAAACCCCACACTCCAAGTGATCTAAGCCATTGTATTATTCAACAACAAACAGAGTTACAATACAATCTCAGGCTCATATCCTTTTCATAGAGTTTACATCTTGTTTCATTCTGGAGTCAAACGGGCAACAACCATGTTCTAAGTCCCTCTCCCTTTTTTATTTACATTTCTCTGATCAACCTCTCAATCCATTTCAACCTTTGCACTATTACAATACTCTCACATAGTATACAGTGCAAACTCACATAGAGAGAGGTTTCACAATTTAATCACACATAGAGAGAGGAGTCACCTCCTTCAGAATAATATTCTACTTCTCCAACCAACCCCTGAACAATCCTGTATAACAAATTTATCCTAACTTAGAACCATTCAGTTCATCTTCTACAATTAGATCAATCATCAACCTATCTTGGACAATGAATAGTCTCCTCCAACTCATCATGTTCCTCCAATGAACAATCGACACATCAGTAGGCCAAAAAAGTCATCGTTTGTTCAACCAAGTCCATCTTCACTTCCATCGGCCTAACTTTGTCTATTGGTCATAGGCATGCTAATATACAAAGTCTCCCCAATGTTTCCATCATCCTGAGGTCTCACCCAAGCCCATCGGCAAGAGTTCATAATGTTACATCAAACCCACAAGTCTCCCCAATGTCATTAAGCTCATACATCATTTGAACCATCTTGTCAGCTTGAGTCACCCTAAAAATCAACAGAAGCACCAACTATCCTTATCCGCAAGAGAACACACATCGAAGGAGGTTTCACCAAGGCCCCATGTCACACCAATGAAAACACCTTATCGGAAAGAGAACAAGCATTAGAGAAGGTTTCAGCGAGGTCCCATGTCACACCAAAAAAAACACCTCATCGGCAAGAGTTACATCAAATGCAAACCCCATCAACCAGACATGCTCTGTCGCTAAGACTCTTATAGAGTCTTCATGTCACCTCGACCAAAAAACCATTGGTAGGAGTCACAACGATATGCATCAGGAACAGCTCCATCGGCAAGAGAACCATTATTGACAGCAAAACTAAAAACTCACAACGATATCTCAAGTCACACCGATCACAACCATTGGCAAGACAGACTAAATGTCACATTGATATTGGCCAGACTTCTATCATTGGATAGAGTTAGGAAACTTACACTAATATTTTAGGTCACACCAATGACCCTCATCACTAGGACATTCCAGAGGTCACATCAATATAGTCATGAAGGAACTTTACAAGGAGAATATAGATCAGGTTGAGTCACACCGATCTCATAGATAGTTCAGGATCACTTAAGCAGATTAGCCAGACATCTCAGTGGTCACACCAAAATCGCTCACTCAGAGGTTTAGGCCTGTGGGATTGAGGCACACAATTCAAACAATCTCCCACTTGACGAAGATCTCACAGGCACCTCCAAAGCACTTAGGAACTAAGATCATACTAGCACCACCAATCTAGACATTGCTTTATACAAGTCTCTATTCAATAGCACTCAGGACACCCAATCAACAAATTCCCACAGATACGAGTCTACTAGACAATTTGCAACAAAAAAAAAGTGTCCAACTGCAACTAACTGTCCAAACATTGCAACTGATCACAACCTTCCATGAAACCACATAGATCTCAATCATGGTCTCATTCTCTATCAAAACTTTTGCACCAACATCCAAGATGTCCACCATTTAGGAAAAAAATCCCTGACATCTTCCAACATGCCACCTATGGAAGAAAGGTACAAGCCAAGGTGGATAAGCACCAGTCCAATGAACACAAGCAAGAGGATCCCAGTGGTATCATCAACAAGAAACTGCCATCACTCCAAAAAACAAGATAGAACATCATCTAGAACAACAATCGTCCTGACTACTTCCATCCAACTAATAAACCCACATGACTGAAAATAGCACCCACAACAAGTGCTAGATCATCCAATCAACCATACCTCAAGGGTATACACATTAGTAAACTCATGTCAATAGTAAAACCAATCTACCATTGTAGATACAAGCACCAAACACAAACCATTTGAAAAAGACAAAATACATCTAGGTACTCCCACTGCATGGGTAATGCCAAATCTAAAAGATCAAAGGAATAACAAATCTACCAATTATAGCACATAGAAAATGTAACCATGTAGTACCAAGGAACATCCACAATGATATGCACAACCTGCAAATTAATAACCTACAAGAACAACTCTCACCACAAGTCTTCAAAACTCTCCCAAGTTCTCCACACCCAACAAAGGAAAAAGATTAAGAACCTCCATGTCATCACCCAAGAATATGAGTGAAAACACATGACCACAAGCTAGTGATCACTCCAACTCCAACTAAACCTCAAAATAGTGTAATGTGAAACCAAAAATCAGGAAGACAATCAAGACCAAAGAGAGAAACTCTACACAACATATACCTATCGAACATCCTCCTACATACACTTCTAATAGCTAGCTGTTTCAAGTATGATCTCCTTCCCATCCCAAAGAGACACCATAACAACATCCAACCATTCAATCACCAAGATCAAGCACAAAAAATGTAACATGTAAACAATCATGGATGTAAGCCTCTCAAAGAAGACCAAACTATTTCATTTCCCATATCAGGAAATCATCCCATAAAGCATCTCCTACCGGTTCTCATCAGTAAATGATATAACACAAAAGCTCAAGGAAATAAACTATGTTGTACATCTTTTACCATGAATCCCCCATAACCATTTAAATAGTAATTCAAGATCCATATCATGAAAGAAAGTATACAACACATCTAAAGGATATAATGGTAAAATACCTCTCAGATAAACTACCAAGTAGACCAAGAGTGGGAACGAGAATACTCCTTCAAGATGTACAAGCCATCATGACTAATCCAAGGGTAATCTTCTCATTGATCTCTATTGAACTCACGTTCAACCAAGGTGTAGGCTACTCAAACTTTCTTCTAAAAACAACAAATTTCTTATCTCAAGAGAATTACAGCCTCACCTTATTCTCCATGTATCCATGTGCACCTGCAAACGATCATCCCATGTTGAGCTCCAAACTACATTATTGTGATAACATGAAGTTCTCAAGCATATGACCAATGTACTCATAACATAGAGAATCTCTAGACCATTGTCAAAGCTCCAATCATCTAAAACAAGAACTTATCATGACACCATGATCTACTTATTCCCCTTAGGGGATACCATGCTCCAAGTGAACATACCATGGTCTCAGCTGCAATGCATAATGCTAAAACTCTAGTGCATAAACAAGAGTATACCATGATATAGAGAAAACAAAATCAAAACCAACATCACCTATTAAGCACTAGCAACACCTCAGCCAAAGACTCCAAACGTCCTCCATGGTTCCAATATTTTTCACATCCTCAAATAGTGTCCATGCAAAAGTGAAAGAACCCTTCCACAACAATAGGAACAAAGAGCTCCTCCTAGTAACATCTACAACACTAAAGAAGACCATCCATCACCAAGTGATGAATCCATAGTCACTGCTAAAGTTCCCACTGAAACATGACATCCAAGCTTTCCAAGCATCATGACCAATCATCTGTTGATCTGAAAATCCTCCAAGTACAATTGACAACATGTCCATATGACAACAATGCAAAGAAGCACCAAGATCTCCACACCAAGCAGACAAAACCATCACTGTCAAAATCCTACACAAAGTAGTGTATCCAATCTATCCATGACAACATACTATTTAAGTACTCAACACCATCCATCCTCTCCTATCAAGGAAATCACACCAATGCACAAGTGACTAGAGACAAGGTCAACTAATGAAATCTACATCTTCAGAAAAAAATCTCGTGGATATAGACAGTCCACTTCCAAGTTATCCCACTGCAATTGAATGGGTGATCAATCCATACAACTGCATAACTTGTAGATCCAAATACTAAAGCATGCAAAACCATCATTGTGTTTGAAGCAAAAAAAATTAAGATATCAGAGAGGAATTAACCATGTAGACAACATGACTCAAACACTAGATCAATTCAAATTTGATTTGCCAATCATTTCCACATGAGCACCATAGTCTAGGAATCCATAAGCACCACCACAAGAATACTAAGTGACAAAACACATACCAAGACTCTCATACAAAGAAAGCATCTCCTTATATCATGTTGAAGCATGCATGCAGAACTGCAACCATCTCATCTAGCAATGCCCCAAAAGCCAAGGTCTAGAAAATAGTTTAACAACTCCACATAACCACAAGTTTTTCTTGATGTGTAAAACCTGCAAAACCACATAAACACATGCAAGTACAATACATTCTTAAAAAAGGAAACAACAGTTGAAGAACTCCAAGCCCCCTTCAAGCCAATTCCAAAACCATCAATATGCACATGCATCTGAGAAAGAGATAGGCTATTCCAGAAGCTTTCAAATCATCTAATGATTAACTCCATAGCCTTCATGCATTTGAGGTTAACAAAATAAAATTCCTTCCAACAACAGGAAATACCACCCAACATAAGCACTCTCTTCCATAGCTGAGACACAGCCCAAGCTTCTCCATATCACCATGAAGCCTCTCACACAGACACCCAATATGAAATATTTTTTGCAACACAACCACGAAGCAAAGAAATCCACCTCATACATTAAGTTTATATTGCTGCCTAGATAACCAACTCCATTGTCTCCACCTTCACCATCCTTCAAGCAGCATGCTGTCTCTGAATACTACAAGACTTCCACTCACCAAAGGATCAATACATCAGCTAATTCCTCTAGATTTCCTCAAGCCTAATAGACTAAGAAATCTTCACAGGAGAAATTCACAGAACCAGCAACCAAAAGAAGGCTATGATACCACTTGTTGGGAAAATTTAGTCATCTCAGAGAAATATCCAAGAACAGTAGTGCCTTCGATAACTTTAATTTAAATTATATTGCCTCAAAACATGTACAACTATGTCACAAAGTGGAATTGGACATAGTCCATTTCCCACATTAATCCTTCTGAGAGAAGCACATGTAAAATTCAATTTCCACTTGTATAAAAAATTCAACAAATAGAACCATTAAACATGAAAGATGGTACAAAATATTACAAAACACAGATTTACGTGGGGAAAACCCTTTTAGGTTAAAAACCCCACACTCCAAACAATCTAAGCCATTGTATTATTTAGCAACAAACAAAGTTACAATACAATCTCAGGCACATAGCCTTTTCACAAATATTACATCTTGTTTCATTTTGGAGTCAAACGAGCAACATCCGTGTTCTAATTCCCTCTCCCTTTTTTATTTACATTTCTCTGATCAACCTCTCAATCCATTTCAACCTTCGCACTGTTACAACACTCTCACATAGTATATAGTGCAAATTCACATAGAGAGAGAGGTTTCACAATTGAATGATAGAGAGAGAGGAGTCACCTCCTTTAGAATAGTATTCTACTTCTCCAACCAACCCCCAAACGATCATGTATAACAACTTTATCCTAACTCAAAAATTTTCAGTTCATCTTCTATAGTTAGATCAACCATCAACCTATCTTGGACAATGAACAGTCTCCTCCAACTCATCCTGTTCCTCCAACGAACAATTGACACATCAGTAGGCCAAAAAATTCATCGTTCGTTCAACCAAGTCCATCTTCACTTCCATCGGCCTGACTTTGTCTATCGATCATAGACACACCAATCTCCAAAGTCTCCCCGATGTCTCCATCATCTCGAGGTCTCGACCAAGCCAATCAGTAAGAAAACATCCATCGGCAATATTTCATAATGTTACATCGAACCCACAAGTCTCCCCAATGTCATTAAGCTCATAAACCATTTGAACCATCTTGTCAGCCTGAGTCACCCTGATGATCAACAGAAGCACCAATTGTCCTTATCAAAAAGAGAACAAACATTGGAGAAGGTTTCATCGAGCTCCCATGTCACACCAACGAAAAAACCTCATCGGCAAGAGAACAAGCATTGGAGAAGGTTTTAGTGGGGTCCCATGTCACACTGACGAAAACACCTCATCAGAAAGAGTTACATCGAATGCAATCCCCATCGGCCAGACATTCTCTATCGCTAAGACTCTTATAGAGCCTTCATGTCACCTCGACAAAAAAACCATCAACAGGAGTCACAACGATATGCATCAAGAACAGCTCCATCGACAAGAGAACCACTATCAGCAGCAAAACTGAAAAATCACAATGATAGCTCAAATCACACAGATCACATCCATCGGCAAGACAGACTAAATGTCACACTGATATCAGCCATACTTCTATCGTTGGACAGAGTTAGGAAACTTACACTGATAGTTCAGGTCACGCCAATGACCCTCATCGCTAGGACATTCCAGAGGTCACACTAATATAGTCATGAAGTGTAGTGCCCAAAATTAACGTTAGGGCAAAACACAACTAACTTTTTTTTAAAAATAATATTACAATATATTAACATTTAACAACCATATGTGTGCATGGTATATGCAATGCGCATTGGGTGATGTTGCCTATGCAGCTTCATCAATGACATGTCGCTCGAGGGGAGGGGTAAGGAAATGAAAATGATTTTGGGTTGACTCCAAACATAGGATTTACAAGACTCTTAACTACCAACCAAAAGTTGATGCTCACATTTCAAACATAGTTATTGTCCTTGTTAGACCTCCATGTATGGGTTCCCACATGGGAAAGTATATAAATTATATTATCCATTTAATTTACTAGAAAACCTAAAGATCAATTAGCAAAACATTATTTACTTGTTTTCCCTACCCTATTTAGCCATCTTGACAATATTGTTGAAGGCCATATAGAACATTTCAAAATAATTTAAATATTTATAAACGACATGCTAATTATTGAATTCCCAATTTTAATTTATTTATTATTATCCTCTATTAAATTATTATTAATTTAATTATATATATATATATATATATATATACTCATATTCTAGAAAAAGTAAAAAGGTTAATACAAATAAATACGTTAAAAATTTCTTTACATTTATATATTACTAATTCCTTAAAGGGGTGAAAGAAATAATATAAGTATTTTTTTTTTTTAAGAACCCCTAATATTAGGTGTTTAATAGCCCTCCTTATTTCTTTAGTTAAATTAAAAGAATATTTCCTAAGGAAATGAGAATACATTCCCTTATTTTAGCTTTTTTAAAAGTAACTAAACATGGGATATAAGGTGATCTAAATCATAGACACCACTTATAAGGAATAAAGTGAACTCTAACACAGCAGATGGAGATAAATTAAAGGTAAGGTTTCAACATAATTTAATTAGCAATGCCTTAGACATAACTAATATCATTTAAACATGAATCACGTGATTTTCTATTTAAACCTACGACTCATATCCCAATATAAGATCAATGGCGATAGTCTAGGGTGCACAAGGCGAAAACAAGAAACCTTAAAACCACACGATATTTTAAACTTGTTTAATTTGTCTAGCTATGTATATATATATTTTTAAAAGTAAATCATTCGATGTTTTTTTTAACATATGCCTTAGTGGAGGATCTACTTCATTTTCTCGAAACTTCCATGGAATTCTCTATGATGGGCTAAAAAGTAGTACGTATTTAAGGCAGCAACTATCATGTGCCCATTAGATTATGGGGACCCACACACATTACTCACCCGTGAATATTAGAAGTGATTATATGGCTGAATTCATTTTATTTGGGCTCCATTTTGAATACACGTTGGTGAAAGACTATATCAAAGATAACTAAATAAAAACCCTAATCGCTATGTTATTTCCCAACTCACCTTGAGGTTATGCTACTGTGTTTTTTTGTTTTTTTGTTCTTCATAGACTCCCCAATGCTAAACATCATCCCTTTGCTCAGCGAACTACAGATTCAATGTTGGATTTCTTTTTGTTTTGTTTGTTTCATTCATTTATTTTTCTTGTTATTTTCATTTACAGATGCTTGAATGTGGGGCAACGGTGAGCACGTTTCCTGGAGAGCACCGACTCATGCTGGTGGAGAGGAGGCATGGGGTCAACCACCAGAGGTTTGTGTGGTTACTTCAATTTATTTTTTTTATAAGAATTTTTATTTTATTTTTAAGGAACCAGCATCTTTTCTCAAAGACCATAGGTATGCATCGATTTCAACCACCTAGACACATTGGCAAGGAGATGAGGAGAAGAGGGGGTGGATCTGTTAGAGCAGGTCACGACCTCCTTCTGAGCTATGGTACCTGCACTAGGGCTGGCTCATTATGAGGTTTGCAATAATATTTAATAATTTAATTTAAATTTAATCCCCCATTCTCCTTTTTCTATTACTTTTTTTTTCTTCTGTTACACTGGAACATTAACCTATGTTGATTCACAACTCATATACTGATAAACCATTTTTTTTCATCTAACTTTGTGCAAGGTTCTGGTTGTGTTCAACAGAGAGCCAAAATGCAATATCTCACAAAAGAACATTTAGGGAAAATAGAGGCTTTCGTTATTCATTGTAAATAGGCACCTCCCTACTTCTTTTCTGAACTTAACCAACAATGTATTCCTATAAATCTACTAAATCAATGAAGTTTTCTCATATATAATGCAAGAGACTACTTTAGTCCTTTCTTTTATCAACATAGTAGCATACGATATCAATAAATGAAATTTTTATCAGACAATGATATCATTTCAACCTATGCATACACCAAAATTCAATGTATGTCAAACGCTAGTTTACACAGATTTTAAAAGGGATTTCTCAGAGGATACAAACAAATATTGTATTATCATAGAGGTTCATATAGTCTTTCCTTGAACCACATAAAGTATTTTCTACAGAAATAAAAGAAAATAGAGACTTCAATGTTTTTCTCTCTCTTTTTTTATGATAGTCACGAAGCCAGATTTTTGAACATAATGGTTACAACTTGAATGCCAAGCACAACTTTTAAACATACTACACACACAGGCAAAAAGATTCATATCTTGTCATTTTACATTTCCTAGAATAAAACTTTTAATCTCGTCCACCCTAGCTTAGCAAATGACCTTACATAGAACTTGAAATACTTGAAAGAAATAACTTTTTTTTTTTTTTTTTTGCAATAAGTACTAGGACATGAACTAGACTTTTTCTTTCTTTCTCTCTCTTTTTTTTTTTTTTTCCAACCCTGAAATAATTATTTAAGCACAACATGCAGCCTGTTATGTAAAAGTAAAATAGTCTACTATATTGAAGTAAAAATGGGACAGTAATATTCATCTATTCAAAAAGCAACTTTAAGACAACAGAAAATACAGTGATATGCATTTATACAATAATATATCTATATATATATATATATTTACATTATATCACCGCAAATTTATTTTCTTGTTCACAAACACACAGTTACAATACTGCACTTTGGCTTATTTAAAGCAACATACATCCTAGAGGGCAGATCCCTCTTGAAACTTTAATAACATTTCTCAACACCATAGGTACTCTTAAATCTGCAAAACCAAACAAGGCACAAAACTTCTTCTATAGACCAATGGTGTGCTCACCTCCTAGCCTTTGGTTGGAAAATTAACCACCCTCGAGCTCGGAGGCACCTTGGGAACCAGGTACATTCATGCAAGCCAAATACAAAATACACACATAAATTATACACAAAAATTGTACACACCCACCCAAGGAAATTTTCACATAACAAAGAGTTCATTATGAACCCAAAATGGGGAATGGAGGACTGTGGACTACACACTCCATTTTGGGGACTCAAAAGAAAACACCATGAATAACAATCACCAAATTTTATTTTTTTCAACCCTTCATTACAACCCTTCTTTCTCATTTCCTTATCCAACCCAACCATCATTCACATTTCACAAACATAAGGGTACTCATACCCTCTTATTAACATCTCCTTTTAAAGGAGGAATAACTTGCCCCCATGGAGGTTCGTACTCCAACTATCCCCAAACTTGGAATGCTCTTCCCAAATTTGGGTGAGCCTATCCCATTACAATACTTTTTTCCAACAACACTCATACAAAGAAAAAAAACAAAAGAAAATAACACTTAAGGGAAAGAATTTCAAACACACAATTACATGTACATAGCATACAAATTTGAAAACATAAAAAGCAAAAGGGTTTGGTGATCCTACCTTAAATCCAAGCTTTGGAAGCAAGTGATGAGGATGAGCACAACTCCACCTCCTCCAAGCTTGCTTTCCAATCTCACCAAGCCAAATCCAAGATCTCCAAAAAAATTCAAGCCCAAAACCAAAAAAAATGCAAAAGAGAACCCCCAAAATCCTTGTTCTTAGTTTCTCTTATAGAATTCAAGTTTGAATTTCTTTTGAATGGGGAAGTGACACTTATCATTCACCCATGTGTGCTCTCACATGTGTGAGAACTTGAGGAACTTCTAAGACAACATGATGAGCAGCCAGACTTAGAAAATAACCCACAAACAAGAGAATAATTTTATTATTCAGAAAATGAAACTTCTTACATGCAGAGGATCTCAAATCCCCAAGTTCTACAACACATGCAAGTTACAGAAAGCTACAGAATCACCCTTTCGCAATATGCGAGCTTGTCCCCAAAAAGTTACCCAAAAATTAGAAACCCGCCCATAAATAGAGCTCCTCTTTAGTTTGGAACCAAAACAACATTCAAATTTGAGTTTAGGCGGTTTGGCACCGAAAAATTACAACTTGAAGTTCAAATTTCAAAAGAACATTTGCAATTGTATCTTCTAGAAAGTGTGCCAACTTCCCGGGGCCATAACTTTTGATCTGGGACTCGATTCATGAACTGTTTGAACCGTTGAAAAGGTCTTGAAGTCAATAACACGCTTTAAAATTTCTATGCCAATTTTGAAAAGTTTTGGGGCCAATATGAGAACTCTAAGTGCCTCAAATCTAACTCGAAAGATTTTAGGTGCAAATTTGAGAAACTAAAACTGTAATATCTTTCAACCCAGAATAGAAAATAAAAACCATAAATTGGGAATTTCATTATGATGAAAAGGGTATCCAAAAATGTAAAAACATCTAAAAACTAAGAAACTGAAAATTTAACTATTTTTGGGTGATGCAAGATTGCCCTTACACCACTGGATGCTCCTGCATCACAACATAGAGAAGTGGGAGTGGAAAGGCACTAGTCCCCATCCCACTTCTCAAAACCTTATTTTCGCCAAACCTCTTTAAGGCCTCAAAAAGGGTGCCCAATCATGAAACAAATTAAAAAATTTAGGCTGAAAAGGTACCTAACCCATAGGTACTTGACCTAGGGACCTTAAATCAATAAAAACACTTTAAAAAACTCAACTTTTCAACCCCCAAAAAGTGTCCTAAAGATCAAATCCGAGTTTGTCCACTTGGGTGGACAACTCACCACTTAAATGGATTGACATGAAAATTAAAACCAATTTACAAACATGCACAAATAACATCACAAAAAAATATATTACATAATAGAACTATAGTCCCTCCATATGGACTATAGTGCGGCGTCACTGGTAACTTCACTCAGGGTTCCCAAAGGTCACCTCCAATTTCCACTGGCCATGGAAAGTGTACCTGCACACTCAATGCACACATTAATCCATCAAATAAATCATATATCAAAACATTTGAATCACCATTTCATATACACAAGCTTCCATCCAAATAATATATCAAAACAATTGAATCATCATTTCATATAATCAAGTTTCATAACTTCACATGGCATATATATCTCATATCATAACTAGAACAAACACTAATCACATATCATATCCAATTCTTTTTACCTTAATTTTCAAATTTATCAAATTATAACATGGTTTATTCACAACACCTATTTCATTTGTTTATCATTTCAAAGCTCAAATTGAACAACCACAGTAACTAGCATAATTTAGGTCAACCATTATAGTTATCTAACTAAGCATGGAGCATCATAATCAAATCATCATAAGAACTTGAATGTCTAAATACCATAATCAAATCATCATAAGAACTCAAATGTCTAAGTATCATGTCATCAAAAGTATCTCTAAGCATAATCAATAACCACAACTCAAAATAGTCTAAATACTAAGTGTATCATAGGGGTAGGCCTCACATGAAGGAACCTTACAAGGAGAATAAAGATTAGGCTAAGTCACATGGATCTCATAGATAGTTCAAGATGACTTAAGCTAATTGGCCAAAAATTTCAATGGTCACATCGAAATCACTCACTCAGAGGTTTAGGCCTATGGGATTGAGGCACACAATTCCAACAATTTTTTTCATATGCTACAAGCATTAAATTTTCATTTATATAATTTTCTACTGGTTCTTGCTAGGATGGTACTAAAAGCGTAATTCACTTTATTTGTGCTTTGGAAAAAATAGATAAACTATATAATATTTTTGTAAATTTCTTATACACATATTTTACAGTGCTTTACAAGCAACTTCCAATATGAAATTTTTGAA
Organism: Sequoia sempervirens; assembly: GCA_007258455.2. NCBI lineage: Eukaryota > Viridiplantae > Streptophyta > Pinopsida > Cupressales > Cupressaceae > Sequoia > Sequoia sempervirens. The sequence continues at coordinate 297,835,432 of VDFB02271358.1, forward strand.
TGGTGCTTTTTTTTCTTACCCCTTTTTTAATAATAAATGGAGGATCTTTACTTGATAAAGTTATAGATTACATTCAAACTTTTTGAATTGTACAATTAGCCAAATGACAGTGTTGGACCATAAAATAATACAGGTTACATTTTTACTTCTGTGAGAAGGAATTGGAACTGTAAAATCCTCCAAATAGTAGTATTTACCATTATATATTTGTTTTGCTATGCATTTCATATTTATGTTTTTGTTAATACAAAACATGCTTTTGTAGAACTGTAATAATCCTTACCCTCTTCTTAAACTGTTATATTCTCAAATTTAAAATCATTGTTTGGCATGTACCTTACACTATCATGCTCCTTCAAAACACTAGCAATTTCTATGTACACAAAATTTAGAGAAAACACTAGCATAAAACATTTTTATCCTCCAATTTATATTTCCTTTACTCTTTTCAAATTAAATATCTTCAGCGTACCCATTGCACACACAGGTGCAATTGCTAGTTTCTATCTATTCTTCACCAGGTTGATATTGTCTCTTGTTTTTGGTTGATACAAGTGTTAGTCACATAAAAGGGTTGATCTCATCATTTTTGAACTCATATCCATGTAGCTAATTAATCCTAGAGCTATGATGTTAGGCTACTTAAGAAAATAAAGGGATTTTATTTCTATATGGTTCCAAATTATTTTTTTGACCATATAAATATTAAAACAAGAGTATGAAGAAGATTTTATTTCCTATTACTTTAACATATTTATTACTTTAGTATTTTGAGGAAGATCCTATAAAATGAAGTGTTGACCTAAAATCCATGACTTCCATATGTTGGGGGGATATAAACATGGGGTTCTAACCTATAAAATTACTAATAATTAAAAGAGAGTAAAATTGAATTTTTCCATTTAAAAATTTAAGAATTTGAAATGTTGCATTAACAAGCAATTCTTTGTTTAATTCTTAATTAAAAATTCTTAAAAATTCTTATATAATATAAGATAATAGGTTGAAGTGTTTGCTAATTTATCTAACAAAAATATAAACATCATTGACAAAGATCCTATAAAATGTGAGCATAATATTTGCTAAGTGAATCATGCTTGCATAAACAAAAAAATATTTTATTTTATGTTTTTTTGTACTTTGAAAGTGTTTATTTTTTTTCTAGTTAGATTTTTGACAAAAAATATAGTCATAGACCTTTAATCCATTCATTGAGTTAAATCATTTGATTCCAATTAATTTCTCCAATTATTGTTCATCTTTTAAAATTAGAAATAATAAGTAGACATAAAATATTCTTCCCAAGATATTTAGATAATATGAAAAATAAATTTAAAGATTAATTTATTATAAAGGTATTATATCTAAAATACATTTATTTATATAATTTGAATGAGTTATTCATTGAAAAATAATGTTTACATGTAGCCTATGACAACGCATACTACGATTGTAGATATAGATCACATTCTTTGTTTCATTTTAAGAAAATAATTTTACTTCAAAAATGGTGTTGGATAAATTTTGATGGCATGTACTGGAAAAATTAGAAAAGTGGTAAACATAAAGTGTTGGCATCCCTTACCACTATTGCACTAATTTTCTCTTGCACCCTACTTAGCCATGACCATGTTTCCATTAAATAATTTATAATCAACCTCTTCTAACAAATTGTTCCTTTTAGACTATAAATTAACAACCATTTCTTTTAATAGATTCCCCAAATTAAAAATAAATAAAAGGTACAATCCATATCCAATATTTCGATAAATATGTTTCACAAATAGAGGACCCTTTAAGGATATGATAAATATGGATTCCATTCCTTTACATAAAATCATCAAGGACATGTTTGAGATAAGTTAATAGACAAATAAATTATTAGATGTGCTTTCACAAGCTTGGAGATAAGATTTTAAAAATATCACAAATCAAAATAGTCTTTTATAAAGAAGAATGAATATAATTTCAAGAATAAAAATAATATCCTTTTTTTAATTTTCTTTTTATTTCTCTACATATATAATCCAATAATAATGTTTTCCTTATAAATGGCTAAAAATTACACACCATCTTCAAATATAAAGAGTTTGGCTACACATTATATAGTCCCCCTTAGCCTATTATGAGATAATTTCACCTCCTCCAAAGTTTGGCTAGTAGAATGTGATCAAGTACAAGATGCTTTAGTCATGGGAGATCATCAAGACTATCTGGAGCTTGGGATTCTCCAATGAGTTGGTTTTCCCTTGAATCAATTTTGTTACTTTGATAGTTTTCCAAACCTAAAATGGAATCACTCCTGTCAAGTTATTCTTGTCAAGATAAATTTTTTTGAGTTGAGTGAGCATGCCAATTTCAATAGGAATATTACCATGGAGTCTATTTGTTGACAAAGACAATTTAGTTAAATAGGACAAGTTTCCTAGGGTAGGTGGGATTGTACCTATCAATTTGTTTGTCACAAGATAAAGTTCATTGAGTTGAGTGAGCATACCCAGCTCAATAGGTATATGACCATGGAGTATATTTCTTGCCAAATCCAATTCAATTAAAGAGGCAAAGTTTCCCAAGAAAGATGGGATTGTGCCTGTGAGGTTGTTTCCCCAAAGATAAAGGAATTGGAGTTGAGTGAGCACACTGAATCTAATTGGAATACCACCATAGAGTCTATCTTCACTGAAGTCCCATTTGATTAAAGAGGATGCACTTCCTATGGAAGGTGGGATTGTGCCTATGAGGTTATTTTTATTTGTAACATGTATTTTAAGTTGAGTATGCATACCCAATTCCATAGGAATACTACCATGGATTTTTTTTTCTCCCAAATCCAATACAATTAAAGAGGACAAGTTTCCTAGGGAGTGTGGGACTGTGCCTGTGAGGTTGTTTCCCCAAAGATAAAGTATTTTGAGTTGAGTGAGCATACCCATTTTAGTAGGAATACTACAATAGAGTATGTTGATGCACAACTCCAAGTCAGTTAAAGAGGATAGATTTCCTAGGGAGGGTGGGATTGTTCCTATGAGGTTGTTTCCCCAAAGATGAAGTATTTTGAGTTGAGTGAGCATACCCAATTTAGTAGGAATACTACCATGGAGTATGTTGATTGAAACATCCAATTCAATTAAAGAGGACAAGTATCCTAGGGAGGAGTGGGAGGGTGGGATTGTGCCTGTGAGGTTGTTTCCCCAAAGATAAAGTTTTTTGAGTTGAGTGAGCATACCCAATTAAGTAGGAATACTACCATGGAGTATGTTGATGCACAACTCCAAGTCGGTTAAAGAGGATAAGTTTCCTAGGGAGGGTGGGATTGTTCTTGTGAGGTTGTTTCCCCAAAGATAAAGTTTTTTGAGTTGAGTGAGCATACCCAATTTAGTAGGAATACTACCATGGAGTATGTTTTTTGACAACTCCAAGTCAGTTAAGGAGGATAGGTTTCCTAGGGAGGGTGGGATTGTGCTTGTGAGGTTGTTTCCCCAAAGATAAAGTATTTTGAGTTGAGTGAGCATACCCAATTCAGTAGGAATACTACCATGGAGTGTGTTGTTTGACAACTCCAAGTTGGTTAAAGAGGATAGGTTTCCTAAGGAGGGTGGGATTGTGCCTATGAGGTTGTTTTGCCAAAGATAAAGTTTTTTGAGTTGAGTGAGCATAACCAATTTAGTAGGAATACTACCATGGAGTTTGTTGATTGACAACTCCAATTTGGTTAAAGAGGATAGGTTTCCTAGGGAGTCTGGGATTGTCCCTGTGAGCCTTTTTCCCCAAAGATAAAGTATTTTGAGTTGAGTGAGCATACCCAATTCAGTGGGAATTCTTTTTTTTTTTCCGGCCACTTGGGGGTCAAAGTCTACATGGGTAAATGGCTAAGAAGAAAAAGATGAGAACATCAATTTACAATAAAACATCATTCACAGAGAACATCAATTTTAAATCACGTTAGTTTTAATCTTTTTTTTGGTGGACAATGTCTGCTAATTAGTCTTCTCACACAAGAAAAAGCGGGGATATTAGTTTACCAATAGATGACATATTTATTTAAATTTTAAAATATAAGAGTTGTGGAAAGTTAGCCTCCTAATTATTGTTTTGCAAGCACAATGTTAGACAATAATTATTAACAAGCAATAAAATTAAGTTGTGAATATTAGTTTTAATAGAGTGTTTTAAAATTTAATGGGTAGCTTTAAGTGTTAGGTATTTATGAAGTATTTTAAGTTGTTAGAATATTTTTTTAATAATTAAGTTATAGTGTTATTAAAAAAAAATGGTTCTATTTTGAATTAAGAATTTGATTTTAATAATGACAATAATAAATAAAATACATTTAAAATTTAACATTATAATTAAAATATGTTCTTGTTATAATTTATTTATGATTATGAATTATTCATTGCATTATTTAAATATGTATTAGGCATGTCAATGCGAGTAATACAAATAGTTATAAATTACAAATGAATTAAGTGAGATATTTTGCTTTTGTATGTTGTAACTAAATTCTTGAAGGAAACATAATTTTGTATAGGGTGACACAAAAATGTGTAAATCATACGTGGAGTAGACACAATATTTTGGGTCATTTCAATTTATAGCTTTCTCATTGCCCTACTTTCTTGTCCGACGGTCCGACATGAGATAACAAATGTCTTCAAGTGAGCCATATTTCTTATATCTTAATTTCACATAAAAATATTGGTCCCATCATATCGTAGCTCCAGGGTTAAGGGACTTAGTTGTGTTGGTATTTTTTTAAGAACCAATCAGATCTCACCAAATACCTATGAGATTTCCAAACTCAATTCTCAAATACTTGAGAGATAATTGGCCAACGAACGAGATGAAGCTATAATGCTTCTTCTCCTGCACTTCGGTCTCTACAAGACCCAAGAGGGTGATCCCAAAATGTATATCTAATAACACTTCTAAAAAAATAAGTGATAAATTGTATAACAAAGCACATATATTTCCATCAAAAGCTAAGTAGATGAAATCCTTCAAGAAATTGGCACTTCCTTAAAATAATTAAACACCTAAAGCTGAGAATTTATAATACAACACCGACCACAACAAAAGGTAGATCAATTAAATATTGTCTATGAATTTTGTTCTCAAATTTGATAACCAGAACCACATAAAATGCATACAATACTTAAGATTAGTGCCATATCTCTGGGCTAGGGTCAAAGCAAATTGAACTGTAAGGTAAATTCAATCCTAAACATCCATGATGTATGTGAGATTACTTTGCAATTCACAAATTAATCATTAGCTTTTATGACTACTTATCAGATCCAATAAAACTATATACAAATTTATGATTTGATCAAAGAATTTTAACTGACCCCTTGAACCAAAGCTAAAATCAAAACATACATCAAAGCATAATGAAAATGAAGATTAATGAAATGATCCTTGATCAGAGTTTTCATTAATAATTCAAATACAAAGTAAATTTGGAGAGATCATAGACTCCAAAGATTTGTATTATCATTTAGATATGCTAAGAAACCATACAATTGACGAAATTCACTAACTAGACTCAAAGCTCAAGATAATGACTTCAAAATTGTTATCTCTATGTTCACCATTTGCATAATTCAGATCCATAATTTAGCAAGAGAGCTACGGGAATGGCCCTGAATTCCCTTTTATAAGAAGAAGGGAGAAAAAACAAGCTTCAAGCTAGAAGTACACTTGTCATATTCTCATTTGACCACCATGACAAAAATTCCCTTTGCAGTTATATTTACACTTTCAATTGGAGGGAAAGATTATGAGACAAAAATATTTCCACTCGCTGAAGGAGAGAGACCCGCCTTCCAAAAGGAACTTTCACATGTTATAATAGCTTTATAACTTCCTCCTTATCAACCAAAATAAACCACATACATGCCAAGTCAATAGAGAAAGAGCAAAAAAACAATAGAAAGCAAGTGACTAATTCATCTAGATCATCCCTTGTGTCATCAACCTTCCTGATAAGAAGAGAACAATATTCTACAATACCTCAACCGAAGCCTAATCTATACTATTTCCAAGCTATGTATTGTTCTTTTTCTATCCATTACTCACCAGATTCCTTATCATTAATACACAAAAACTATTCAATAAACTTCTCTATCCATGAATTATATTCATCATGAGTGGTAAATTATGTACTCAACAAAATATGCACTTTCTCATTATGCCGTGTGTACCTGGCATCAGTCAGTTCTCTAGCCTCCCTGACAAATACTTCCATCCTTGTTTCAACTCTAGCCATATTGTCAATATGGGAACTCAACATGCAGTGATCAACTTCACTCAACATATCTTTAGCCTAAGGCAACCATCCTTCTAATTCAAATTTCCACTTGGAAAATTCCATCAACTCTCCCTTATCATCAAATATTTTTGGCATACCATGCACCTTCATGTCCCTAAAAATTTTCAATTTGTTTCCCAATTACATTTCTAACTTCTGATGGAAGGTTGTTATCTCATCAATCAAATCAATTGTTTGAAATATCTAAGGAATGTGAGTAGAGACCTCTGGATATTCATTAGCTTTAGACATTATTTCCTTAAGGATTCTCGCTCTAGTGCTTCATTATGTCCATTCACCTTGGAAGGCCTTCTAAACCTACAAATATTTAATGATCGCCTCATGAATACTCTTATAAGCTTCCCATACCTCATCACCTTTGTTGAGTAATTTAGTAACTCTATGTTTCAACACATCTTCAAAAATATCATTGGCCACTTTGATGGTTTCCAATTTTTCCTTCTTTGTGTGTTCCTTTTTTGCTTTCAAGGCTTGATTCAAATATTGAATCTTGAGAGATAACGTTTCTCTCTCTTAAATGGACAAATTTGAAGTAGAATTGGTTGGGGATTGTAAACCTCTTTGTGTAGTAGAAAACACTTTATTATGCTCATCCATCAACTTATTATATTTTTCTAGAAACTTTTAGTAGTTGGCCTTTATGATCTAAGTAGTGTCCATAGTCAACATTGTAGCGTGCATCATCAGTTGCGCAACTACAATATTTTTCATCTCTATTGCTCTCTTAACAATCACTACTCCAGTTTCCATCTCTACAGATTGTATGACATTAGGTTTTCCTATGTTAGGATCCATATACCAAACAACCAATGTATGCAGTTGGGAATCGAAACCTGAACCAAAGATTTTTTTGTTCAAAAGCTTCCTAAGAAACAAAAGTATCAAGGTCTTTTCTAACTACATCTAATGTAATGACAAATGAAATGTCACAATCAGGTAGCAAAAGGGCACCGCTTCCTTTCACTAGTGCCCTTGCCTCTTCTAATGACATATTAGCTATTTCTTGTTTTAGAAATTATCCTCTTCTTCTTTCTCAACTTCTTCTTGCAAAGAAGGGTCAGCTTTCTCCCTTGCTTCTTCAATCATTCTTTTGATGTCAACATTTTTGACATGGATGAAAAATTCCATAAATTCCTTAGACTTGATAAAAGCATCATCACATATAAAATTAGCACAATATTTTATCCTAACATCATCATCATTAGCCTCATCATATACCCATTTCATAACTCTACTAGGTGGAACCATACTATTTAATGCATCATTTCTCTCTTTAGGGAAATATTGATCCTCTTCTTGCTCCACTAGGTCGTGTTCACTGGATTCCTCTAGGAGATGAGCCTCCTCAATATTCATACTTTCTAGGTAATCCAATAATGGAGCTACAATAGGTCATTGACTAGTCTTACTTGATCTTACATGGATACTTGGAGTAAAATATTGAGTCGACTAACTCCTTGTTTGAACATCACAATTTTTTTTAATTGAGAACTTTAGCCTCAATCTCAGCTTGCTTCACCTTCTCAAAGAAACTCCTATCACTAAAATCACCAAGCATCAATTTTTCCTTTGCGAACTTGTCTACCACTTTTGAATAAGGGATGACATATAGAGGGTTATCCTTTATCATCATGTCCTCTATTGCACATATCTTTCTCCATGCATCCTTTCTTACATTGACTTCCTCATCGGTAGATAAATTACTGATTACATCTTGAAAATAGAACTGATGAGCTCTTATTCCTAATGACCTATCTCTTCTTTGAGCTGAGATTATCCCTTCGGGATCACTAAACCTATAGACATCCTAGTTCAACCTATAATTTATTAGAAGAGAACCAAACCTCTCAATGCCCTCCTTTAAAGTACAACTGAAGTATGCAAACTACACATTGGGATTCACAAGAGCTTTGGACCTTTAAAATACTCTTTAGCCATGGCATCCATTTCCCACCTTACTTCCATAAAATCTTGTCTATCTGACACATAAATGGGAAATTTGTGAGGTGGCACCGGGGTTCCATATAACCTAATTTTGGTGTAGTTGGTATGTAGATACAAATCCCCCCAATTGAATTGGTGCTTGGTGTCCCATTCATGTTCTAGTGGCCTTATCATCTCCTTGACACCTTGTGAAATTCTTTGTGTAGGTTTCAAACCAAGTTGTTCGAGCATCAAGAACTTGAAAATATGGCAAAACATGTTATAATCAGAGTGTGGACAATGTACATCCCATATATGTGTCCACATCTACATCGATAATTCATTTTCATTGTCATCAAAGTCTTTAAATTTTATATAATTCCTCATCATTTTCCTAATTTTCCATAGTAATAGATGCATCAATAAAGAATAATTCCTTCAAGAAAATAGACGAGTGACATCCTTCATCTTTACTAGATTCTCATGCAAGTGTTCAACAATTTGTAAGTGGCATAATCATAAAACCTATTCTGATATTTGTGTTGAATATAAATTTCCAAATTCATCAAGGCAATGTCCATCTTAATATCATACTCTTTATGCACAACTTGACAAATAGCATAATAAGTATTCTTGAAATAGTCTTCAAAGTCAACAAAATCAAAAGGTTCCACCTTAGAAGAAACAAAAGGCACACCATTCATCTTCAATTCATGCCTCCATTGAATAGGTAGCACTCCCTTTTTGTACCAAATTTTATTCTTCTCATATTCATTTTATAATTTGAGTAAATTAATTGGTTCAGAGGCAAATGGATTCATGTGGAAAGCCTCAATGATCTGACTCACATAAATCTTCAGCATGGGAAAAAGATTAGGAAACCTTTTGATTGTTTTATCATTTGGGTCATAACATCTGGCCAATGCTAACATCAAGTCTACCTCCTCAAATACATTCAGGTACACTAATTTTCCTATGTCACATACCCATATGTTGTAAGGAGGGCGGTTAGATTCTCTTCATTTGAAAGCATAGTAAAATAGGTCCCAACCACTTTGTGGCACCACAATATCAGAGATTCTGGAAGTAACATACTTAAAATGAGGAGTCAAAATACCCTCACCATTCTTTCTCTTCCCTAATTTCTTCTTTATTTCCTACTCTGAGTCTTGAGGGAGTTCTTCCACAAACCTAGGATGATATTTCTTAACAGTCATTTTCCTTTTGGGTGTACTTGTTTCATTAGGCTAAAGTTGGTGGCTATGAGGTTTAGGTTTTCTAACCTATTTTTGAGCAAGTTTTCTATTAGTTTTAGCTCTAGACTCATTAGGTTGACTCATTATTACTTAGCAATGAAACTATGGTTTTCAAGATACTGAGAAATCACCCTAAGTAGCTTAAAATCATAAGGTTTGCAATGAAACCAACAATTCTATCCTTCTTACCCCAAAATATAAGAACAATAGTTCTAATTCACCTTTAGTAAATAAAATTATTGCCTTTAAACACAATAACCCCAACCACTTATAACAATTCCAAACCACCCAGTAAACAAACTGATTCAGGAGCTAGAGGATTAACTTTCCTACGAGTGAACTGGTTTCTCTTCAAACTTATCCCTATGCGGTGTTTTACTGCTACTACTTCTTGACTCAAAGAATTCCCATGTTCGTGCCAATTTCAATTACTCAAAGAAGATACCAAACAATCTCTTTAATATCCTAGCATTGAACTACATTCACCATAAATGGTTGATGGGTTGTTTGCACAAGCAAACTAATGGATAGTTTTTCTAGTTTGAATCCCAACTATTTATCCTCTAGTTTTAAAATATAATCAATGGTCCCCTTTTACTATCACCCATGCTTTTAACAATAATTTTTTAAATTAGCGAAGATATCCTAGGAACATGCCATTTAGCCATCCACTAACACATAATAAAACATAGGTCCTTTCGCTCATCGCAAAAGAGTGGGAGAAATTCTTAGAAGTTTCGATGATGGGCTCCTCCTAGAAATGCATTTGAGCAACTTGAACCATCACATGTTTCATAAGTGAACTCAAAGCTAGAAACATATTCAATGATGGGAAAAGGTAGTGATGAAATATGAATATGACATGTGGCCACCACACTACTTATTCTATGCTCCTTCCATCGCTCGTCACTGAAGCTAGAAAATTTTCTAAAACATTTTAGCTATGGGGTGATATAACACATCGCCATACCCATTGCTCATCATAGAAGTGAAGCCAAAGTTTTAAAGAACTTTTGTGATAAGTGATATAAAAGGAAAATGTAACCCATTGCTTGTCATAGAAGAGAACTTTCCAGCAAAGAGAACTTCTACGATGAATTGTGATTTAAGTGAATACAAAATCCCACGTCGACATAAGATGTTTTTAAAGATGTTCCATGCCAATTTAATGAGGCTCAAACCCTTAGGAACAAAACATGAGTCTGAAATTTTTCACCATGAAATATTTCCTACCTAGCTATAAGAAATATTAAAACAATGAGGTGAACAAGGAAACTAATGGACTTAAAACGGGGTTGGTGTAAACATGACTCGAAAGGCTCAAGTTGTGACTTAGATGACTGGGAACCATGTAAGATAGGTCAATAGAAGATTAAAACCTTAAAATATTAAAACCTAAAACATGCAAGAGATACTTTAGAACTAAAACCCTAACCCCCACCCTACACATGGATGCATCATACCATTACAGGGCACAAAACTAGCTAAATTTTTTCAAAATTTTAGGAATTCTACCAACTTGTATGTTCATTGTCAAATATTTTGTGACACGTATTTTGAATTATCATTATGACTAGTGATGATACTTTGTCATATTATTGCTATTAGGCTGAAATATTTATTGTAGAGTTGTATATATCATTTTTGTGCCCATAGAATCAATCCACATGCACCAATTTGGTCTATGTTTATGCACTCAACTTATACAATTTTGGTTACCTAAAGCTTCTTCACCCCACTTTTTTGGAATTTAAATTCCCCCAAAAAGAAAAGTTTAATAAACACCTTGAAGGAATTTTTTAGGGAACAATCATCTCCCTTTGTCAATCCATCCTCATCCCTATACTCTATACCTTGAACCTTATAACCTAAACCCTTAAATTATTCCTCAACCATATACTCAAACTCTAAACCCTACATTCAACCTTGTACCCTAAACCCTAAACCCTCAATCCTAAACCCAATACCTTCAAACCTATACCCAATATTTTAAACCTTAATCCCTATACCCTACAAACTTAACATTATACCCTCAACCCTAAACACTATACCTCAACCCTCAACCCTATACCTTAAACTGTAAACCTTAAACCCTACACCCTCAACCCTCATCCCTATACCATATACCCTCAACCTTATACCTAATATCCTAAACCCTAATCCCTATGCCCTATACACTTAACCCTATAACCTCAACCCTATACCTTAACCACTAAACCTTACATTGTCATCCCTCATAGAGGGAGAGTTAAGAGGGGAAAGGAAAAAAGGGAGAGAGAGAGAGAGAGAGAGGGAGATGATATATAGAAAGTAGGGACAGAAGGAGAGAGTGAGGGAGAAAAAGGGGAAGGATGGAGAGACAAAGGGAGAGAGGGAGGGAGGGAGAGATAGGAAGGGATAGAGGAAGAGAGAGAGGAAAGGTAGAGAAATAAAAGATAAAGAGTATATAACGAAGGAGAGAGGGAGGTGAGAGAGGGGTGAGAGCGATAGAAATAAAGAGATTTTGGTAGGGATTGATAGACGAAGAGGAAGCTAGAGATGGATAGGAGAGATATAGACTAGTAGAGATAGAGATAGAGGGAAGGAGAGAGGGTGGGAGAGAGGGTAGGAAGGGAGTGGTAAAGAGAGATAGGTGAGATAAAAATAATTAGAGAGATAATGGTGAGAGATAGAGAGAGAGAGGGAGGGAGGAGGAGAGAGAGTGGGAGAGAGAAATAAAGAGAGTGATGGAGGGAGAGGTAGGTAAAGAGGGGGAGAGGAGATAAAGATAAGTAGAGAGGGAAGTAGAGGTAGAGAGGGAGAGAGAGAGAGAGTGATGGAGGGATTGGTAGGTAGAGATTTGGGGAGAGGAGATAAAGATAAGTAGAGAGGGAATCAGAGGGGGAGAGATAGAGAGATGAGTGATGGATGGAGATGTAGGTAGAGAGGGATTATGGAGATAGAGAGTAGAGAGGGAAGGAGAGGGAGAGGGAGAGGTATGGATGAAGAGAGTGGGAGGTGAGAGAGGTGAGATAGAGAGCAATAAAGAGAGTGGTAGGAATTGATGAATGGAAAGATAGGTAGAGAGGGAGAGGGGATATATAAATAAGCAGAGAGGGAGGAATAGGTATGGAGGGTGAGAGGTCAGATGGAGAGAAAAAAAAGAGAGTGATGGATGTTGGAAATAGAATGCCATTTAATTGCAATCATAAACATTATTTATTTCATGTACCTCCTAAGTGCTTGGAAAGTGTTCTCAAACACTAGGATTAGAAAGATATTAATTTTTAATGAAATAATCATGTTAATTGGCATTTTTTATTATTCCTAAATAATAGGAACATGTGTAGATTCCCTAGGAGAGCTCCTACAAAATAGGAGCACATGGGTGCACACACGGGAGGTGGGACACACCTTGGTTCAATTAAGTATTTGATGGATTGATAACTCTTATGTAATGCATGTCTTGTTCCTAAAAAATAGGGATTGATAATTACAATGCATGTGGAGTGGTATTGTTCAGTTCAATTTAATTCAGTTTAGTTTAGTTTAGTTTAGTTTAGTTTAGTTTAGTTCAGTTTAGTTTAGTTATGGTTCAGTTATCTTTAGTTGCATGTTAGCTATTTTGAGTTAAATGTACTTGAATTCAATTGAATTGAGTTGCATGCTAATGAATTTAGTTGCATGTTAGCTAATAGGTTGATACTTTCAGTTAACAAGGGGAGATCATTCATGCATAATTTTTACATGAATGGTGGAGAGATATGTTTCAGTTAATAGAGAATGACTTGGACCCACCTTGGGCACCCAAGTTGGCTTCTTGGAATTAAATCCTTTTGCATGCTAAGATATTTCACAAGGCTGAGTTAAGTGGGCCCATTCTTGGGTGCCTACTTTGAGGATAATCCTTGAAGATATTTAGAGAAGAAAGGTTGAGTTATGACTTCAATTTGGGATGCCAAAATGGATGAAGCACATGTTTTGACATTTTTCTTCATGGAAGAACTCTACTTGCAAGAGATAGGTGTACCATTTTGGAGATAGGCATTGAGAATTGTAATTATAACTCTTTGGAGTTTACAAGGTTGAGTATTGCCTATTTATCTCAAGCAAGTTGAAGAGAGTTTGTATCAATTTTATTGGAGGTTGTGAAGAATATTTGGTGAAGGAAAAAGAAGCATTCCCAATCAAAAATTGGAGTTATTGTAATCTACTTTAGAGATTAAATAATACATTGATTCTTGATGGATTTTTTCCCTGAAAGGGTTTCTCCATGGTATATGTTGTGTATCTTCTAATATTTTGTCTATTTATTCTACAACCTTATGTCTTCATTCCACAAATGATAAAATGAATTAATCATATAATCACCCACAAAGACTTTATACCAAAGAATACATATTTGGATTAGAAAGTATAATAGTTTTACAAAGTATTATGCTACAAAATCAAATCAATTTTCAACATTTTGTATCAGAGCTTAGGTTGGGTAGAGTATTGGGATGCCTTTCTCTTAAAAGATTGGAGATTTTTTGGCTATAGTGGGAGATTTTTACTATTTTTTTGTTATCGTTGATTTTGGAAAATAAGTTTTTTACAATTAATTCTCATTTAGATATTGAAAGATTCAATGGATCTAATTATGAGATGTGGAAATTAAAAATGGAGGATCTCCTTGAAGAGAGAGATCACTGGTTATTTGTTGGTAATGAGACAAAGTCACCTACAATGATGTTAGATGAGGATTGGGATAATATTGATAAGAAGGCAATAGGGACCATAAGATTATGTATTGCTGATGTTGTTCTCTTGAATGTTTTAGAAGAAACTACTACATATAAGTTGTGGAAGAGAATAGCTGATATTTATCAAACTAAAAGTCTTACTAATAAGTTGTATCTAAAAAGACAGTTGTATTCATTTAAGATGAAAGAAGGTGATTCTATTGCAAATAATTTGAATGATTTTAATTTGATTCTAAGTCAATTAGCATATGTAGATGTAAAGCTAGAAGATGAAGATAAATGCATTTTATTACATTGTTCTTTACTAGAATCTTGGGAAAATCTAATTGTTGCTATTAGTGGTAGTGGTGCAGATCTAAAGATGGAGAATATAATTCCTACACTCCTATTAGAGGAGATGAGGAGGAAGTCTAAAAATAGAAATCCAAGATTCCTTGTTTGTAAAAGGTAGGCCTAAGAAAAAGGAACCTAAGGGAGACAAGGGAAGGGTAAGTGAGAAGGACGAAGTAAGGTAAAGTGTTGGAATTGTGGGAAACCGGGACATGTGAAGAAGGATTGTAAGAACAAGAAAGAGAGTTATGATGCTTCTATAGAAGAATCCTCAGATGATAGTAATGATGCATTGGTTATTTCAAATAATATTGTTTGTGATCTCCTAGTAGGAGATGGTTAGATCATGGATGTCATATTTATGTTCCCGATTCATGATTGGAGTTTTTCCATTGATCTTGTGTAGTTTTCTTAAGTATTTGGTACATCAATCATTTTCTTGATTACTTCATGAAAGTGTTGTTTTGCATTTGGAGTTTGTCATGGATTGGTTGGTTACAGGTCCACATGGATACTAGGAGAAATAGGTGAGGTTTGAGCTCTCTTATGTTAAGACATTTTTTTGGAATGGTTACTTGCAAGAAAAAATATTTTCAACAAAAAATATTGAGGAGCCTACACCTTGGTTGAACATGAGTTCAACACACTCGGTAGTTTAACATGCCTCCAAAGAGTAAGTTTGGATAAAAAGACTTGGGAAAGGTATTGGTTTGGTTGATACTAGGAAGGTATTAGTTGAGAAAGTTGACACTTTAATTAATATTGCAGATTATCTTATGAAACTATTTCCCATAGATAAGTTATCTTGGATTTAATCATTTGCTTGGAAGCTTCATGATTATGTAGGTTGCATTTGAAGTTGGCATGGATTGATTAGTTGGTGCAGGAAGGCCATTGGCCTTGAGTCCTGTACTTCATTTATAATATTTATTCCTTATTTAGAATAATTGCAATGTATAGTGTCAAGTGGAAGAATGTTGGAAATACGATGCCATTTAATTACAATCCTAAACATTATTTATTTCATGTATCTCCTAAGTCCTCAAAAATTGTTCTCAAACAATAGGATTAGAAAGATTAATTTTGAATGAAATAATCATGTTAATTGATATTTGCAATTATTCCTAAATAATAGGAACATGTGTAGATTCCTTAGGAGAGCTCCTACAAAATAGGAATAGATGGGTGCACACATGGGAGAAGGGACATACCTTGGTTCATTTAACTATTTGATGGATTGATAACTCTTATGCAATGCATGTCTTGTTCCTACAAAATAGGGATTGATAATTACAATGCATGTGGAGTGGTACTATTCAATTCAGTTCAATACAGTTCATTTTAGTTCAGTCATCTTCAGTTGCATGTTAGTTATTTTGAGTTGCATGTAGTTGACTTTAGTTGACTTCAATTACATGGCTAATGAATTTAGTTGCATGTCAAATAGAAAGTTGATACTTTCAATTAATAGGGGGAGATCATTCATGCATGATGTTTGCATGAATGGTGGAGATATGTGTTTCAGGTAATAGAGAATGACTTGGACCCACCTTGGGTGCCCAAGTTGGCTTCTTGGAATTAACTCCATTTGCATGCTAAGATATTTCAAAAGGCTGAGCTAAGTGGGCCCATTATTGGGAGCCTACTTTGTGGATAAGCCTTGAAGATATTTACGTAATAAAGGTTGAGTTATGACTTCATTTTGGGATGCCCAAATGGATGAAGCACATGTTTTGACATTGTTCTTCACGAAAGAAATCTACTTGCAAGAGATAGGTGTACCATTTTGGAGATAGGAATTGATCATTGTAATTATAACTCTTTGGATTTTACAAGGTTGATTATTTCCTATTTATATCATGCAAGTTGAAGAGAGTTTGTATTAGTTTTATTGTAGGTTGTGAATGAGATTTGATGTTGGAAAAAGAAGCATTCTCAATAAAGAATTGGAATTATTGTAATCTACTTCAAAGATTAAATAATACATTGATTCTTTGTGGAGTTTTTTCCCAAAATGGTTTCTCCATAGTATATGTTGTGTGTCTTCTAATATTTTTTCTATTTATTCTACAACCTTATGTCTTCATTCTACAAATGATAAAATGGATTAATCATATAATCACCCACAAATAATTTGTAAAAAAGAATACATATTTAGATCAACAAGTATAATAGTTTTACAAAGTATTAAGCTACAAAATCAAATTAATTTTCAACAATGGAGGGAGAGATTGGTAAATAGAGGGGGAGAGGATAAAATGATAAGTAGAGAGGGAAGGAGAGGTAGAGAAAGAGAGGAGGGATAGAGAGAAGTAGAGAGGGAATGAGGGAGGGAGGGAGAGGTAGGGAGGGAGAGAGGTGGGATAGATAAGTGTCCAAAGAGTGGTAGGGTGTGATGGATGGAGATGTAGGTAGAGAGAGGGATTGAGAGAGAGAGAGAGTAGATAGTGAAGAAGAGAGGGAGATAAGTGTGGAGGGGGAGAAGGGGAGGTGAGAGAGAGGTGTGAGAGAGGTAAGATAGAGAGAAATATAGAGAGTGGTAGAGAGTGATGGAGGGAGAGGTAGGTAGAGAGAGGGGGAGGGGAGATAGAGAGAAGTAGAGGGGGAAGGAGGGGTAAGGGAGGGAGAGATAGACATAGAAAGATAGAGATAGAGATAGAGATAGAGATAGAGAGGGAGGGAGGCAGGGAGAGAGAGAGAGAAGCGAGATAGCTCAAGAATTAGAGGGGGGGAGAGAGAGAGTTCTTGAGCTCAAGGGAGAGAGTAAAATAAAAGGATGGAGATAGTTAGAGAGAGGTATAGAGAGTAAGGAATAAAAAATGAGTGAGATAGAGAGAGAAATAATACAACTTGTTGCTTACTAAAATTTGACCTCCTAATTACTAAAATTTGATATGTCGAACACTAAAATTTGAATAATTCTAAAAAAATTTAAGATCTTCCAAAAACTATAATTTTCATTATAACTCCTAGAGATCTAAAACAATTCTCAAACATCCTAAAAATATATACATGAAATATAACTTAAATTATAAGAAAGTAAATTTCCATATCTAAATATCAACTTATACTTAAATTTATATAGTTTCCTTAAAAAATACCAAGAAGAAATAGAAAGAAAAAAGAATATTTTTTTAATGTTGACCAAAATGTGAGCGCATTATAACACACTCACATTTTGTCAATGCATTCAAATAATGGTAGCACATTATAATGTGCTTATGTTTTATCTTTCTTTGGGAATCCCCAAGCATCAGGCTTGGATTTTCTTAGGATTTCCAACCCAAAGGTTTGAGAGTCTTCACAACATCCAAATACATGTTTTTCCATATTCTACAGGATTTCACATAATCTCATTGTGCTAACCGTAAGGTTTACACATGTTTAAAGGTCAAGTAAATCTAACACTTGGGTAATGTTGTGCTCTCTCTTAGCTATTTAACGAGGCAATTTTTTCACATTTTGACAATGTAAAGACTTTCATCTTGAATTTCTTTTATTTGTGTGTTTTTTCAACAACTATTGTTTTGTATTTTTTACTTTATTTTTGTACCATTGATTATAATTTCAAATAAATTAAATTTTTTAAACTAGACTCCATTCTACACATATTAAAAAAAAAATTGATTAGTTTTCAAAAATTATAGGGGTTCCTAGAACAGACACAAACCCCTTAGAACTCTTGGTGATTGGGTTAAAATCAAGACTGCTCTTAAAGCACTTTGGGGAGATAAAGTTAGAGATTAGTTGCAATTCTTCCTTGGTAATCAAAACCTGATTGGTTGGAAATATTTTTATTTTCTTTTGGTTCCAATTCACATGAAAATTTCACTCAAATCTGAACTAAGGAAAAGATAAATTTTCCTGTCCAATAAACATGACTCTATTATCTGGACCAAAAGTAAATCTAGAAATTACAAATTAAAAGATGGATATAATTATTTAACTTCTAATTTATCAAGGCCATGGCCTTTTAAACTTTATTGGGGGCCGAATGTCCTCCCTAAAGCAAGAGCTCATACTTGGATTGCCTTGAAAGATGGAATATTAATAGGGATGCGTCTTGACAGTTATGGGATCACTCCTCTTTTTTCTTTTATTTTATATGGCCAGTCTTATACATCTTTTTCTCACCTCCTCATCTATTGTAACTTTTCCCATCAATGCTAGACTTGGTTTATGAAGAAACTTGGGTGGAAAAGTCCTCTTCACAAGTCAATCTTGAATCATTTTCTTAGTTGTCTTCTCCTCTTTCCCAACTATTCCTTTTCTTTTATTTTGGAGATAGGCCCTTCTATTGTTTGTTGGAATATTTGTCTCAAAAGGAAAAATAGAATATTTAAATAAAAGGCTCTAAATGCATGTCAAATATTACAGAAGATTGTAGAAGATTGAGAACTCTATTTTTGAAGTAACTATGTCTGGTATTTTTAAAAGTCTAAATGTTTCAAGAATTTTTTCCTCATGGGATCATTTCATCCTCAAAAACTAGCCTCTAATCAAACCCCCAAGGGTTGGGTCTATTCAAGTCTACAAATATCCAATCAATAGAAAGATAATCAATTGGGTTCTTCCTCCTCGTGAGTTTATAGAAATCAATTTTGATGGGGCCTCCTAAGGCAACTCGGGCAAGTCTAGTGCAACTATTGTTTTAAGAGATTGGCAAGGTAATTTTTTGGGGGTTGTATGTGAAGGACTTGTTGATGGAACTAACAATGTTGTAGATTTTAATGCTTTGCGACTTAGTATTGACTTTTTCTCTAAACTTTTTTTTTTCTCATGTTATTATTGAAGGTGATTCTTGGTGTTAATATCTATAGTTAAAAATAGAAAAAATGAAGCTTGGCATCTGAACTATCTATTATCACCCATCTTGTCCCAACTCAAAAGTTTCACCTCATCCTAGATCATGCACTGGTATAGAGAAGCCAATCCATGTACAGATTTCTTGGCCAATCAAGCAATCGAAACTTTCACTGAACTGAAAATTTTCATGGGCCAGGAATGCTTGGGTTTATTCTCATGTCTAAGTTGATTCCTCTCCTATAATCCTAATTCTAGTTTTCAAGACTTTTCTTCTTGATTTGTGGAAAATTAAATATTTTCTATTAACTTCCAAGGTTAGCGTCATTTTGTTTGGTAATATATTTTATGATTGAAGGGGGCTTCAATTTCAAAAAAATTGAATGGAATTTTACCTAGGTTTTATCAGCAAATTGTGCTTGCTTTGGTTGTTTTTGGCAGCAAGAAATTTTGCAGTATCTATCCTGCATGTGTTGGTTCACCAATTTGGGTTTGCTTGTATTGGCGACTACCTCTATTTATTTCTCATATTCCCTTTGATACTGTTCTAATTGGTAGGTGGCTTTGTGATCAGTGTAGTTCCCCAAGACATATTTATTTGGCGCTAACACTTGTTATATCCCATCTTCATTTTTCTTCCTAGTATAGACTCACTCCATATTTTTAGACAAAGGTGGAGGAATTTATGAATCCTTTGTTGCAAATAGAATTACTACAATATCCAAAAAAATGTATGATACTTGGAGAAATTAATTGCCCCTGATCCTCTTCCCTTTTCCACTTAACTTTCAGGGGGCATTTGTTGCCAGCACAATTGGAAGTTTTTTTTTGGGGATTTCTTTCCCAACTTACTCTTGACGTGTACATCAGTTTGTGGAAGAATTAAATATGGGAGGTAGATTCAAATTTGAGAGGGAGTTTTGTGAAGAAAAAAGGAATTAAGAATAGAATGTGAGTAAGATTTTTGTGCAACAATAGTTTGAGAACAAGATTTTTTGTGTGGGTTCTCTGTGTGATTCAGAGAAGCTCCTGAACAACAACAATTGTATTTTTTTTTGTGTATTTTGCAATGAGCAGTTGAAAGCTCCAGATCCTTTAGTGCTTTCCAAGAGCAACAAATAGCTCTGATCAAATAGAAGGAAAGAGAGCTCTGAGAAGCTTTTGAAATTTTTTGAGTTTGTGGGTGCAACTCTAGATTGTTGCAAGTTTTGTTTTCAATCAATAGATTGCAGTTTTGATTTGACAACATTTTGTAATTTGTTATTTTTCTAAGTTAATACAAAAAAAATATTGCATGCCCATTTTTGTGTCTCCAAGTCTATTCCACATTTTTTTTCTATATTCCCTTGTTGTTTGGGGAAATAGGGTTGCAACCCTATAGGTTTTATCCTATTTAAATTTCTAACATGGTATTAGAGCTAGAAGGCCCTAAGTCTTGAGTGAGTTGGGCATTTTTTTTGGTGTTTAAAGTTTTCTTGTTCTAGACATGGATGGAGATGAAAGTAAGAGTTGGTAGCATCCACCACTATTTAATGAGCATAACTCTGAGGTTTGAGAAAAGAAGATGAAGACCATAATGGTTTCTAATGATTTGTGGGAGTTTGTAATCAATGGGTTCAATAATGTGACTAATCCAACAACATATGTTGTTCTCACAAACAAAAAAAGACCCAGTTGAAGGAGTTAAGGTAGAAAGATGAAAAAGCATTAAGTTTGATTGAAGTAGAATTGACATAAACCATTTTTCTCTTAATAGTAACATCTAACTATGCAAAGGAAACTTGGGAAATCCTCCAATCCAACTACAAAGGGACTGATAAAGTCAGATTGGTGAAGCTCCAAATTCTTCGAAGAGAGTTTGAGACTCTCCAAATGAAGGACAATATTCCATCTCAAAATTTCACACAAGAATCTCAAGTTTGATAAACTAGTTGAGAGTGAATGGAGAATTCATGGAAGATAAAAGGACTGTGGAGAAAATCCTCAGAAGTTTACCAAAAAATTTTGATGCAGTGGTGATTGCCATTGAAGAGGAAAAGGATCTCTCAATCTTTTCCATTGATGAGCTAATGGGTTCTCTACAAACCCATGAGTAGTGCCTAAATAGGTCTACAATTTCTTCTGAATAGCAAGCATTCGAAGCTCAATCAAATGCAAGAGGTGGGGGGAGAGGTGGAAATAGCTCTAGATGTGCTAGAGGCAGATACAAATGTGGTAATGTTGGAGAAGATAGCTTAGGATGAGAACACAACTAAGAGGGAGAAAGCAACTCTCAATCCAGCTTCGGACAAGCCAAGAAGAAAAACAACTCGAGTAAGAAAGGTGAAAAGAACAATATTGAATGCTACTATTTCCATAAGTTTGGCCATTATGCAAGTGACTGTTAGAAAAAGTAGTGTGATCAGTCCAAGCAATGTGTAAATGTGGTTCATGAAAAAGTGGATGAAGGTAATCAGTAAAAGTCCTTCATCATGTGCAACATTGCTAAGCAAGGAAGTGATGAGGTATGATTTTTAGATAGTGATTGTAGTAACCATATGAGTGGTAATGAAATTTTATTTCTTTCATTAAATATAAGAATGTTAAATCTGAAATAAAAATGGGGAACAAAGAAATAGTTCCAATTATGGGAAAGTGGTTTGTTATTTTTTGAATCAAGCATGGTGAGAAGAAGGAGATTGATGATGCATTTTTTTCCTTGGTATAAAGCACAATCTAATGAGTATTGGAAAGTTGATCCAAAATGGTTTGAAATTTTTGATGGAGAAGGGTGAATGAATTATTTATGAAAAATATGGAAGCAAGAAAATAGTTGCAGCAATGTGAATGATGAAGAATAGGATGTTTCCATTGAGGATAGAAAGGTGTTTCTCAACTCAGTCTACAACTACAAGAAAATGTACAACACTACAACGAAAAGAGGCCTTCAAGGAAGCCATTCAAGACCCTTGCAAGCCTTGGAATCTCAGGTATGGACACCTAGGCTATGCTGGTTTGAGTATTTTTTCAAAGAAGGGTATGGTTGAAGGTTTTCCAACCATTGTAGAGCCTAGTCGTAGATGTGAAACCTTCATTTTAGGAAAGCAACATAGGTAGCCCTTTTAATAGGGAAATTATAGAAGGGAAAGAGCAACATTGGAGCTAGTGCACATTAATTTGTGTGGCCCTATGCAAGTAATTTCTATTAATACAATTCAATATTTTAAGACCTTCATGGATGATTACAGCCATAATACATGGGTTTATTTTTTACAGCATAAATCTAAAGCTTTTGACAAGTTTGTAGTGTTTAAAGCCCAGGTTCAAAAGGAGAGTGAACATTTCATCAAGGTCCTAAGGTCAAATAGAGGGAGAGAGTATACCTCTAATTAGTTTGTAAATTTTTGCAAGTAAAATGGTATCAAGAAGGAGCTAACAACTAGTTACACTCTACAACAAAAATGGAGTGGATGAGCAAAAGAATAGGATCATTGTGGAGATGGCAAGGAATATGTTAAAAGCCAAGGTACTCCCAAATGAATTTTGGGGTGAAGTTGTAGCAATAGTAGTGTACTTGATAAATAGAAGTCCTACAAAGGTAGTTTTTGACAAGATTTCACAAGAGGCATGGAAAAAATGCAAGTGGATGGTTGAGCACTTGAGGGTGCTCAAATGTGTGGCATATGCACTTATGAAAAATGAGAAGAGGCAAAATTTGGATGAAAAGGGTGAGAAGTGCATCTTCACGGGCTACAGTGAAGTGTCAAAATCCTATAGGCTATATAATCCCATCACCAAGAAAATCATCATCAACAAAGACATGGAGTTCCTAGAGGATGAGGCATGGGACAACTTGATAGTTTTTGATAGCTTAGAACCACTCCCAATAGCTCCTAAAGAAGAAGAAAAAGAATAAGAAGTGTAGCAATATGTACTTGTACTCTCTTCAAATAGCTTTGGATCAGCTCCAGACTGCTCTCAACAACTCTTGAAATCTTCTAATGTAGGTAGATAGTCAGGAAGATAGTTAGAGATAGTCAAAGAATTAGACATAGAGTGCTCACAACAACTCCTGACATTAGCAGATAGAAAGGAAAGTAGCCACAGATAGACAGAGGATTGGCACCCGAGAGCTATCGACAACTTTAGACAGGGTCTATTTAGTAAAGTAGTAGTAGTGAATGTTTAGACCCTACTCTCACCTCCCTAATTCCAAGAAAGACTAGGAGTCTAAGGGATATCTTCCAAAGTGAAAAGTATGATGAATAATTTGATGAGAGTGTGAATTTTGCATTATTTTCTCATAGTGATCCAATTTATTTTGATAATGCTATGAAAGAAACAAAATGGTGTGAAACCATGGATGAGGAGATAGATGCAATAGAGAAGAATAGAACATGGGAGTTAACTTATTTTCCTCTCAACAAGAAAGTAATTGGAGTGAAATGGGTCTATATGAACAAAAGTGATGTTGACGGAAGAATAAAGAGACATAAGCCAAGATTATTTTTCAAGGGACACAAACAATAGTTTGGGAGAGATGGTAAGGTTTTAGTTATTGTCTTGTATGTTGATGATTTATTCATTGTTTATTTTAAAGAGGCCATGAAAAGAGAGTTTGAAATAATAAACTTAGGTCTCTTGAGGTATTTTCTAGGCATAGAAGTAAAACAAATGCATGATGGTATTTTTATCTCTCAAGAAAAGTATGTAGCAGAGATTTTGAAAAGGTTTAGGATGAAAGATAGAAAGCTTTCCCCCACACCAACAACCATTTGTTTAAAGTTGAGAAAGGAAGATTGCAACAGAAATGTGGATCCAACCATGTTTAAGAGTTTTGTTGGAAGTTTAATGTATTTAACAACAACTAGGCCTGATATAATGCATAGTGTAAGTCTAATTTCTAGATTTATGGAGACACCAAAAGAGTCACATTGGAAAGAGGGTAAAAGAATCCTAAGGTATGTGAATGGAACCAAAGGATATGGTATTTTGTATAGTGCAACAAATGATTTTGGGTTGGTTGGTTACATGGATAGTGATTAGGGAGGAAGTGTGGATGATAGGAAGAGAATATCAAGCTATATGTTTCATTTGGGTTTAGGAGCTATCTCATGGGATTCCAAGAAGCAACCCATAGTTTCCCTATCAATAGCCTAGGCTAAGTATATAGTAACAAATGCAGCGACATTTCCAAATATTTGGCTGAGAAGAATCTTGGCAGATTTGAGAGAAGAACAAGAGGATGGAACAAAAATCTTTTGTGATAGTGTTTCATCAATAGCTTTGATGAAAAATCTTGTGTTTCATGGAACAAGCAAGCACATTGAAATTATCAGGTATCACTTTATTAGAGAATTATTTGAAAATGGTGAAATTAGAATGAAATTTTGCAAGTTTGAGTAGTATCTAGTAGACATATTCACCAAGCCTTTGAGCAGGTACAACTTCGAGTGCCTAAGGAATAGTTTGGGAATTGTTTCAATTTGGATCAGAATTGATCATTTTTTCATCGGCTTCAAACAAAAGGGGAGTGTTGTAGAAATTAATTTCCCCTGAGCCTCTTCTCATTTCCACCTACCTGTTAGGGGAATTTGTTGCTAGCACAGCTGGAAGTTTGTTTTTGGGGATTACTTTTCCAACCTGCTCTTGCCATGCAACTCAATTTGTAGAAGAATTAAATGTGGCAGGTAGATTCAAATTTGAGAGGGAATTTTGTGAAGAAAAAAGGAATGATGAATAGAATGTAATTTTTTGTGT
>VDFB02271358.1:297860637-297915171 GCA_007258455.2 Sequoia sempervirens
TGTTATTTTCATTTACAGATGCTTGAATGTGGGGCAACGGTGAGTACGTTTCCTAGATAGCACCAATTCATGCTGGTGGAGAGGGGGCATGGGGTCGACCACTAGAGGTTTGTGTGGTTACTTCAATTTATTTTTTTATAATAATTTTTATTTTATTTTTAAGGAGCCAGTCTGTTTTCTCAAAGACCACAGGTATGCATCAATTTCAACCACCTAGACACATTGGCAAGGAGATGAGGAGAAGAGGGGGTGGATCTGTTAGAGCAAGTCACGACCTCCTTCTGAGCTATGGCACCTGCACTAGGGCCAGCTCATTATGAGGTTTGCAATAATATTTAATAATTTAACTTAAATTTAATCCCCCATTCTCCTTTTTCTATTACTTTTTTTCTTTTGTTACACTGGAACATTAACCTATGTTGATTCACAACTCATATACTGATAAACCATTTTTTTTCATCTAACTTTGTGCAAGGTTCTTGTTGTGTTCAACGGAGAGCCAAAATGCAATATCTCACAAAAGAACATTTAGGGAAAACAGAGGCTTTCGTTATTCATTGTAAATAGGCACCTCCCTACTTCTTTTCTGAACTTAACCAACAATGTATTCCTATAAATCTACTAAATCAATGAAGTTTTCTCATATATAATGCAAGAGACTACTTTAGTCCTTTCTTTTATCAGCATAGTAGCATATGATATCAATAAATGAAATTTTTATCAAACAATGATATCATTTCAACCTATGCATACACCAGAATTCAATGTATGTCAAATGCTAGTTTACACAGATTTTAGAGGGGATTTCTCAGAGGATACAAACAAATATTGTATTATCACAGAGGTTCATTTATCATAGAGGTTCATATAGTCTTTCCTTGAACCACATAAAGTATTATCTATAGAAATAAAAGAAAATAGAGACTTCAATGTTTTTCTCTCTTTTTTTTAATGATAGTCATGAAGCCAGATTTTTAAACATAATGGTTACAACTTGAATGCCAAGCACAACTTTTAAACATACTACACACATAGGCAAAAAGATTCATATCTTGTCATTTTACATTTCCTAGAATAATACTTTTAATCTCGTCCACCCTAGCTTAGAAAATGACCTTACATAGAACTTGAAATACTTGAAAGAAATAACTTTTTTTTTTTTTTGCAATAAGTACTAGGACATGAACTAGACTTTTTCTTTCTTTCTCTTTTTTTTTTTTTTCCAACCCTAAAATAATTATTTAGGCACAACATGCAGCTTGTTATGTAAAAGTAAAATAGTCTACTGTATTGAAGTAAAAATAGGACAGTAATATTCATCTATTCATAAAGCAACTTTAAGACAACAAAAAATACACTAATATGCATTTATACAATAATATATATATATATATATATATATACATTATATCACCACAAATTTCTTTTCTTGTTCACAAACACACAGTTACAATACTGCACTTTGGCTTATTTAAAGCAACATACATCCTAGAGGGTAGATCCCTCTTGAAACTTTAATAACACTTCTCAACACCATAGGTACTCTTAAATCTGCAACTTCTAAAACCTGCAAAACCAAACAAGGCACAAAACTTCTTCTATAGGCCAATGGTGTGCTCACCTCCCAGCTTTTGGTTGGAAAACCAACCACCCCCGAGCTAGGAGGCACCTTGGGAACCAGGTACATTCATGCAAGCTAAATAAAAAATACACACATAAATTGTACACACCCACCCAAGGGAATTTTCACATAACAAAGAGTTCATTATGAACCCTAAATGGGGAATGGAGGACCATGGACTACGCACTCCATTTTGGGGACTCAAAAGAAAACACCATGAATAACAATCACCAAATTTTATTTTTTTCAACCTTTCATTACAACCCTTCTTTCTCATTTCCTTATCCAACCCAACCATCATTCACATTTTGCAAACATAAGGGTACTCATACCCTCTTATTAACCTCTCCTTTTAAAGGAGGAATAACTTGCCCCCATGGAGGTTCCTACTCCAACTATCCCCAAATTTGGAATGCTCTTCCCAAATTTGGGTGATCCTATCCCATTACAACCCTTTTTCCCAACAACACTCATACAAAGAAAAAAAAATAAAAGAAAACAACACTTAAGGGAAAGAATTTCAAACACACAATTACATGTACATAGCATACAAATTTGAAAACATAAAAAGCAAAAGGGTTTGGTGATCTTACCTTAAATCCAAGCTTTGGAAGCAAGTGATGAGGATGAGCACAACTCCACCTCCTCCAAGCTTGCTTTCCAATCTCCCCAAGCCAAATCCAAGATCTCCCAAAAAAATTCAAGTCCAAAACCAAAAAAAATGCAAAAGAGAACCCCCAAAATCCTTGTTCTTATTTTCTCTTATAGAATTCAAGTTTGAATTTCTTTTGAATGGGGAAGTAACACTTATCATTCGCCCATTCACCCCCCAAGCACATTCACCCATGTGTGCTCTCACATGTGTGAGAACTTGGGGAACTTCCAAGACAACATAGAGAAGTGGGAGTGGAAAGGGACTAGTCCCCATCCCACTTCTCAAAACCTTATTTTCGCCAAACCTCTTTAAGGCCTCAAAAATGGTGCCCAATCATGAAACAAATTAAAAATTTTAGGCTGAAAAGGTACTTAACCCATAGGTACTTGACCTAGGGACCTTAAATCAATAAAAACACTTTAAAAAACTCAACTTTTCAACCCCCAAAAAGTGCCCTAAAGATCAAATCCGAGTTTTTCCACTTGGGTGGACAACTCACCACTTAATTGGATTGACATGGAAATTAAAACCAATTTACAAACATGCACAAATAACATCACACAAAAATATATCACATAATGGAACTATAGTCCCTCCATATGGACTATAGTTTGGCTTCACTGGTAACTTCACTCAGGGTTCCCAAAGGTCACCTCCAATTTCCACTGGCCATGGAAAGTGTACCTACACACTCGATGCACACGTTAATCCATCAAATAAATCATATATCAAAACATTTGAATCACCATTTCATATACACAAGCTTCCATCCAAATAATATATCAAAACAATTGAATCATCATTTCATATAATCAAGTTTCATAACTTCACATGGCATATATATCTCATATCATAACTGGAACAAACACTAATCACATATCATATCCAATTCTTTTTACCTTAATTTTCAAATTTATCAAATTATAACATGGTTTATTCACAACACCTATTTCATTTGTTCATCATTTCAAAATTCAAATTGAACAACCACAGTAACTAACATAATTTAGGTTAACCATTATAGTTATCTAACTAAGCATGTAGCATCATAATCAAATCATCATAAGAACTTGAATGTCTAAATACCATAATCAAATCATCATAAGAACTCAAATGTCTAAGTATAATGTCATCAAAAGTATCTCTAAGCATAATCAATGACCACAACTCAAAATAGTCTAAATACTAAGTGTATCATAGGGGTAGGCCTCACATGAAGGAACTTTACAAGGAGAATAAAGATTAGGCTAAGTCACATAGATCTCACAGATAGTTCAGGATGACTTAAGCAGATTGGCCAAACATTTCAATGGTCACATCGAAATCACTCACTCAGAGGTTTAGGCCTATGGGATTGAGGCACACAATTCCAACAAATTTTGTCATATGCTATAGGCATTAAATTTTCATTTATATAATTTTCTACTAGTTCTTGCTAGGATGGTACTAAAAGCATAATTCACTTTATTTGTGCTTTGGAAAAAATAGATAAACTATATAATCTTTTTGTAAATTTCTTATACACATATTTTACTGTGCTTTACAAGCAACTTTTCCTGTAGTTTTCCAATTTGAAATTTTTGAATGGTGCTTTTTTTTCTTACCCCTTTTTTAATAATAAATGGAGGATCTTTACTATATAAAGTTGTAGATTACATTCAAACTTTTTGAATTGTACAATTAGCCAAATGATAGTGTTGGACCATAAAATAATACAGGTTACATTTTTACTTCTGTGAGAAGGAATTGGACCTGTAAAATCCTCCAAATAGCAGTATTTACCATTATATATTTGTTTTGATATGCATTTCATATTTATGTTTTTGTTAATACAAAACATGCTTTTGTAGAACTGCAATAATCCTTACCCTCTTCTTAAACTATTATATTCTCAAATTTAAAATCATTGTTTGGCATGTACCTTACACTATCATGCTCCTTCAAAACACTAGCAATTTCTATGTATACAAAATTTAGAGAAAACACTAGCATAAAACATTTTTATCCTCCAATTTCTATTTCCTTTACTCTTTTCAAATTAAATATCTTCAACGTACCCATTACACACACAGGGGCAATTGCTAGTTTCTATCTATTCTTCACCAGGTTGATATTGTCTCTTGTTTTTGGTTGATACAAGTGTTAGTCGCATAAAAGGGTTGATCTCATCATTTTTGAACTCATATCCATGTAGCTAATTAATCCTAGAGCTATGATGTTAGGCTACTTAAGAAAATAAAGGGATTTTATTTCTATATGGTTCCAAATTATTTTTTTGACCATATAAATATTAAAACAAGAGTATGAAGAAGATTTTATTTCCTATTACTTTAACATATTTATTACTTTAGTATTTTGAGGAAGATCCTATAAAATGAAGTGTTGACCTAAAATCCATGACTTCCATATGTTGGGGTGATATAAACATGGGGTTCTAACCTATAAAATTACTAATAATTTAAAAAGAGTAAAATTGAATCTTTTCATTTAAAAATTTAAAAATTTGAAATGTTGCATTAACAAGCAATTCTTTGTTTAATTCTTAATTAAAAATTCTTAAAAATTCCTATATAATATAAGATAATAGGTTGGAGTGTTTGTTAATTTATCTAACAAAAATATAAACAACATTGACAAAGATCCTATAAAATGTGAGCATAATATTTGCTAAGTGAATCATGCTTGCATAAACAAAAAAATATTTTATTTTATATTTTTTTTACTTTGAAAGTGTTTTTTTTTTCTAGTTAGATTTTTGACAAAAAATATAGTCATAGACCTTTAATCCATTCATTGAGTTAAATCATTTGATTCCAATTAATTTCTCCAATTATTGTTCATCTTTTAAAATTAGAAATAATAAGTAGACAAAATATTCTTCCCAAGATATTTAGATAATATGAAAAATAAATTTAAAGATCAATTTATTATAAAGGTATTATATCTAAAATACATTTATTTATATAATTTGAATGAGTTATTCATTGAAAAATAATGTTTACATGTAGCCTATGACAACGCATACTACAATTGTAGATATAGGTCACATTCTTTGTTTCATTTTAAGAAAATAATTTTACTTCAAAAATGGTGTTGGATAAATTTTGTGGCATGTACTGGAAAAATTAGAAAAGTGGTAAACATAAAGTGTTGGCATCCCTTACCACTATTGCACTAATTTTCTCTTGTACCCTACTTAGCCATGACCATGTTTCCATTAAATAATTTATAATCAACCTCTTCTAACAAATTGTTCCCTTTAGACTATAAATTAACAACCATTTCTTTTAATAGATTCCCCAAATGCCAAAAAATAAAAGGTACAATTCATATCCAATATTTCGATAAATATGTTTCACAAATAGAGGACCCTTTAAGGATATGATAAATATGGATTCCATTCATTTACATAAAATCATCAAGGACATGTTTGAGATAAGTTAATAGACAAATAAATTATTAGATGTGCTATCACAAGCTTGGAGATAAGATTTTAAAAATGTCACAAATCAAAATAGTCTTTTGTAAAGAAGAATGAATATAATTTCAAGAATAAAAATAATATCCTATTTTTTAATTTTCTTTTTATTTCTCTACATATATAAGCCAATAATAATGTTTTCCTTATAAATGGCTAAAGATTACACACCATCTTCAAATATAAAGAGTTTGGCTACACATTATATAGTTCCCCTTAGCCTATTATGAGATAATTTCACCTCCTCCAAAGTGTGGCTAGTAGAATGTGATCAAGTACAAGATGCTTTAGTCATGGGAGATCATCAAGACTATCTGGAGCTTGGGATTCTCCAATGAGTTTGTTTTCCCTTGAATCAATTTTGTTACTTTGATAGTTTTCCAAACCTAAAATGGAATCACTCTCGTCAAGTTATTCTTGTCGAGATAATTTTTTGAGTTGAGTGAGCATGCCAAGTTCAATAGGAATATTATCATGGAGTCTATTTGTTGACAAAGACAATTTAGTTAAATAGGACAAGTTTCCTAGGGAAGGTGGGATTGTACCTATCAATTTGTTTGTCACAAGATAAAGTTCATTGAGTTGAGTGAGCATACCTAGCTCAATAGGTATATGACCATGGAGTATATTTCTTGCCAAATCCAATTCAATTAAAGAGGAAAAGTTTCCCAGGAAAGATGGGATTGTGCCTATGAGGTTGTTTCCCCCAAGATAAAGGAATTGGAGTTGAGTGAGCACACTGAATCCAATTGGAATACCACCATAGAGTCTATCTTCATTGAAGTCCCTTTTGATTAAAGAGGATACGCTTCCTATGGAAGGTGGGATTGTGCCTGTGAGGTTATTTTTATTTGTAACATGTATTTTGAGTTGAGTACGCATACACAATTCCACAGGAAAACTACCATGGATTTTGTTTTCTCCCAAATCCAATACAATTAAAGAGGACAATTTTCCTAGGGAGGGTGATACTGTGCCTGTGAGGTTGTTTCCCCAAAGATAAAGTATTTTGAGTTGAGTGAGCATACCCATTTTAGTAGGAATACTACAATGGAGTATGTTGATGCACAACTCCAAGTCAGTTAAAGAGGATAGGTTTCCTAGGGAGGGTGGGATTGTTCCTATGAGGTTGTTTCCCCAAAGATGAAGCATTTTGAGTTTAGTGAGCATACCCAATTTAGTAGGAATACTACCATGGAGTATGTTGATTGAAACATCCAATTCAATTAAAGAGGATAAGTATCCTAGGGAGGGTGGGATTGTTCCTGTGAGGTTGTTTCCCCAAAGATAAAGTTTTTTGAGTTGAGTGAGCATACCCAATTAAGTAGGAATACTACCATGGAGTATGTTGATGCACAACTCCAAGTCGGTTAAAGAGGATAAGTTTCCTAGGGAGGGTGGGATTGTTCTTGTGAGGTTGTTTCCCCAAAGATAAAGTTTTTTGAGTTGAGTGAGCATACCCAATTTAGTAGGAATACTACCATGGAGTATGTTTTTTGACAACTCCAAGTCAGTTAAGGAGGATAGGTTTCCTAGGGAGGGTGGGATTGTGCTTGTGAGGTTGTTTCCCCAAAGATAAAGTATTTTGAGTTGAGTGAGCATACCCAATTCAGTAGGAATACTACCATGGAGTGTGTTGTTTGACAACTCCAAGTTGGTTAAAGAGGATAGGTTTCCTAAGGAGGGTGGGATTGTGCCTATGAGGTTGTTTTGCCAAAGATAAAGTTTTTTGAGTTGAGTGAGCATAACCAATTTAGTAGGAATACTACCATGGAGTTTGTTGATTGACAACTCCAATTTGGTTAAAGAGGATAGGTTTCCTAGGGAGTCTGGGATTGTCCCTGTGAGCCTTTTTCCCCAAAGATAAAGTATTTTGAGTTGAGTGAGCATACCCAATTCAGTGGGAATTCTTTTTTTTTTTCCGGCCACTTGGGGGTCAAAGTCTACATGGGTAAATGGCTAAGAAGAAAAAGATGAGAACATCAATTTACAATAAAACATCATTCACAGAGAACATCAATTTTAAATCACGTTAGTTTTAATCTTTTTTTTGGTGGACAATGTCTGCTAATTAGTCTTCTCACACAAGAAAAAGCGGGGATATTAGTTTACCAATAGATGACATATTTATTTAAATTTTAAAATATAAGAGTTGTGGAAAGTTAGCCTCCTAATTATTGTTTTGCAAGCACAATGTTAGACAATAATTATTAACAAGCAATAAAATTAAGTTGTGAATATTAGTTTTAATAGAGTGTTTTAAAATTTAATGGGTAGCTTTAAGTGTTAGGTATTTATGAAGTATTTTAAGTTGTTAGAATATTTTTTTAATAATTAAGTTATAGTGTTATTAAAAAAAAATGGTTCTATTTTGAATTAAGAATTTGATTTTAATAATGACAATAATAAATAAAATATATTTAAAATTTAAAATTATAATTAAAATATGTTCTTGTTATAATTTATTTATGATTATGAATTAGTCATTGCATTATTTAAATATGTATTAGGCATGTCAATGCGAGTAATACAAATAGTTATAAATTACAAATGAATTAAGTGAGATATTTTGCTTTTGTATGTTGTAACTAAATTCTTGAAGGAAACATAATTTTGTATACCTAGGTGACACAAAAATGTGTAAATCATAAGTGGAGTAGACACAATATTTTGGGTCATTTCAATTTATAGCTTTCTCATTGCCCTACTTTCTTGTCTAACGGTCTGACATGGGATAACAAATGTCTTCAAGTGGGCCATCTTTCTTATATCTCAATTTCACATAAAAAGATTGGTCCCATCATATCGTAGCTCCAGGGTTAAGGGACTTAATTGTGTTGGTACTTTTTTAAGAACCAATCAGATCTCACCAAATACCTATTAGGTTTCCAAACTCAATTCTCAAATACTTGAGAGATAATTGGCCAACGAATGAGATGAAGCTATAATGCTTCTTCTCCTGCACTTCGATCTCTACAAGACCCAGGAGGGTGATCCCAAAATGTATATCTAATAACACTTCTAAAAAATTAAGTGATAAATTGTATAACAAAGCACATATATTTCCATCAAAAGCTAAGTAGATGAAATCCTTCAAGAAATTGGCACTTCCTTAAAATAATTAAACACCTAAAGTTGAGAATTTACAATACAACACCGACCACAACAAAAGGTAGATCAATTAAATATTATCTATGAATTTTTTTCTCAAATTTGATAACCGGAACCACATAAAATGCATACAATACTTAATATCAGTGCCATATCGCTGGGCTAGAGTCAAAGAAAATTGAACTGTAAGGTAAATTCAATCCTAAACATCCATGATGTATGTGAGATTACTTTGCAATTCACAAATTAATCATTAGCTTTTATGACTACTTATCAGATCCAATAAAACTGTATACAAATTTATGATTTGATCAAAGAATTTTAATTGGCCCCTTGAACCAAAGCTAAAATCAAAACATACA
This sequence comes from Sequoia sempervirens, assembly GCA_007258455.2. Lineage (NCBI taxonomy): Eukaryota > Viridiplantae > Streptophyta > Pinopsida > Cupressales > Cupressaceae > Sequoia > Sequoia sempervirens. The sequence goes on from VDFB02271358.1 coordinate 297,869,865, forward strand.
TGAAAGCATAATGAAAATGAAGATTAATGAAATGATCCTTGATTAGAGTTTTCATTAATAATTCAAATACAAAGTAGATTTGGAGAGATGATAGACTCCAAAGATTTGTATTATCATTTAGATATGCTAAGAAACCATACAATTGACGAAATTCACTAACTAGACTCAAAGCTCAAGATAAAGACTTCAAAATTGTTATCTCTGTGTTCACCATTTGCATAATTCAGATCCATAATTTAGGAAGAGAGCTATGGGAATGGCCCTGAATTCCCTTTTATAAGAAGAAGGGAGAAAAAAAAAGCTTCAAGCCAGAAGTACACTTGTCATATTCTCATTTGACCGCCATGACAAAAATTCCCTTTGCAGTTATATTTACACTTTCAATTGGAGGGAAAGAGTATAAGACAAAAATATTTCCACTCGATGAAGAAGAGAGACCCGCCTTCCAAAAGGAGCTTTCACATGTTATAATAGCTTTATAACTTCCTCCTTATTGACCAAAATAAACCACATACATGCCAAGTCAATAGAGAAAGAGCAAAAAAACAATAGAAAGCAAGTGACTAATTCATCTAGATCATCCCTTATGTCATCAACCTTCCTTATAAGAAGAGAAAAATATTCTACAATACCTCAACCGAAGCCTAATCTGTACTATTTCCAAGCTATATATTGTTCTTTTTCTATCCATTACTCACCAGATCCCTTATCATTAATACACAAAAACTATTCAATAAACTTCTCTAGCCATGAATTATATTCATCATGAGTGGTAAATTTTGTACTCAACAAAATATGCACTTTCTCATTATGCCATGTGTACCTGGCATCAGTCAGTTCTCTAGCCTCCCTAACAAATACTTCCATCCTCGTTTCAACTCTAGCCATATTATCAATATGGGAATTCAACATGCAGTGATCAACTTCACTCAACATATCTTTAGCCTAAGGCAACCATCCTTCTAATTCACATTTCCACTTGGAAAATTCAATCAACTCTCCCTTATCATCAAATATTTTTGGCATACCATGCACCTTCATGTCCCTAAAAATTTTCAATTTGTTTCCCATTTACATTTCTAACTTCTGATGGAAGGTTGTTATCTCATCGATCAAACCAATTGTTTGAAATATCTAAGGAATGTGAGTAGAGACCTCTAGATATTCATTAGCTTTAGACATTATTTCCTTAAGGATTCCCACTCTAGTGCTTTATTACGTCCATTCATCTTGGAAAGCCTTCTGAACCTACAAATATTTAATGATTGCCTCATGAATACTCTTATAATCTTCCCATACCTCATCACTTTTGTTGACTAATTTATTAACTCTATGTTTCAACACATCTTCAAAAATATCATTGGCCACTTTGATGGTTTCCAATTTTTCCTTTTTTGCTTTCAAGATCTAATTCAAATATTGAATCTTGAGAGATAAGGTTTCTCTCTCTTAAGTGGACAAATTTGAAGTAGAATTGGTTGGGGATTGTAAACCTCTTTGTGCAGTAGAAAACACTTTATTATGCTCATCCATCAACTTATTATATTTTTCTAGAAAATTTTAGTAGTTGGCCTCTATGATCTGAGTAGTGTCCATAGTCAACATTGTAGTGTGCATCATCAGTTGTGTAACTGTAGTATTTTTCATCTCTATTGCTCTCTTAACAATCACTACTCCAATTTCCATCTCTACAGATTGTATGACATTAGGTTTTCCTATGTTAGGATCCATATACCAAACAACCAATGTATGCAGTTGGGAACTGAAACCTGAACCAAATAATTTTTTGTTCAAAAGCTTCCTCAGAAACAAAAATATCAAGGTCTTTTCTAACTACATCTAATGTAATGACAAATGAAATGTCACAATCAGATAGAAAAAGGGCACTGCTTCCTTTCACTAGTGCCCTTGCCTCTTCTAATGACATATTAGCTATTTCTTGTTTTAGAAATTATCCTCTTCTTCTTTCTCAACTTCTTCTTCCAAAGAAGGGTCAACTTTATCCCTTGCTTCTTCAATCATTCTTTTGATGTCAACATTTTTGACATGGATGAAAATTTCCATAAATTCCTTAGACTTGATAAAAGCATCATCACACATAAAATTAGCACAAGATTTTATCCTGACATCATCATCATTAGCCTCATCATATACCCATTTCACAACTCTACTAAGTGGAACCATACTATTTAATGCATCATTTCTCTCTTCAGGGAAATATTGATCCTCTTCTTGCTCCACTAGGTTGTGTTCACCGGATTCCTCTGGGAGATGAGCCTCCTCAATATTCCTACTTTCTAGGTAATCCAATAATGGAGATACAATAGGTCATTGACTAGTCTTACTTGATCTTACATGGATACTTGGAGTAAAATATTGAGCCAACTGACTCCTTGTTTGAACATCACAACTTTTTTTAATTGAAAACTTTAGCCTCAATCTCATCTTGCTTCACCTTCTCAAAGAAACTCCTATCACTAAAATCACCAAGCATCAATTTTTCCTTTGCGAACTTGTCTACCACTTTTGAATAATGGATGACATATAGAGGGTTATCCTTTATCATCATGTCCTCTATTGCACATATCTTTCTCCATGCATCCTTTCTTACATTGACTTCCTCATCGGTAGCTAAATTATTGATTACATCTTGAAAATAGAACTGATGAGCTCTTATTCCTAATGACCTATCTCTTCTTTGAGCTGAGATTATCCCTTCAGGATCAGTAAACCTACATACAACCTAGTTCAACCTATAATTTCTTAGAAGAGAACCAAACCTCTCAATTCCCTCCTTTAAAGTATAACTGAAGTATGCAAACTACACATCGGGATTCACAAGAGAAGCTTTCTTTGGACCTTTAAAATAATCTTTAGCCATGGCATCCATTTCCCACATTACTTCCATAAAATCTTGTCTATCTGACACAAATGGGAAATTTGTGAGGTGGCACTGGGGTTCCATATAACCTAATTTTGGTGTAGTTGGTATGTAGATACAAATCCCCCCAATTAAATTGGTGCTTGGTGTCCCATTCATGTTCTAGTGGCCTTATCATCTCCTTGAAACCTTGTGAAATTCTTTGTGTAGGTTTCAAACCAAGTTGTTTGAGCATCAAGAATTTGAAAATATGGCAAAACATGTTATAATCAGAGTGTGTACAATGTACATCCCATATATGTGTCCACATCTACATCGATAATTCATTTTCATTGTCATCAAAGTCTTTAAATTTTATATAATTCCTCATCATCTTCCTACTTTTCCATAGTAATAGATGCATCAATAAAGAATAATTCCTTCAAGAAAATAGACGAGTGACATCCTTCAACTTTACTAGATTCTCATGCAAGTGTTCAACAATTTGTAAGTGGCATAATCATAAAACCTATTCTGATATTTGTGTTGAATATAAATTTCCAAATTCATCAAGGCAATGTCCATCTTAATATCATACTCTTTATGCACAACTTGACAAATAGCATAATAAGTATTCTTGAAATAGTCTTCAAAGTCAACAAAATCAAAAGGTTCCACCTTAGAAGAAACAAAAGGCACACCATTCATCTTCAAGTCATGCCTCCATTGAATAGGTAGCACTCCCTTTTTGTACCAAATTTTATTCTTCTCATATTCATTTTATAATTTGAGTAAATTAATTGGTTTAGAGGCAAATGGATTCATGTGGAAAGCCTCAATGATCCGACTCACATAAATCTTCAGCATGGGAAAAAGATTAGGAAACATTTTGATTGTTTTATCATTTGGGTCATAACATCTGGCCAATGCTAACATCAAGTCTACCTCCTCAAATACATTCAGGTACACTAATTTTCCTATGTCACATACCCATATGTTGTAAGGAGGGCAGTTAGATTCTCTTCATTTGAAAGCATAGTAAAATAGGTCCCAACCACTTTGTGGCACCACAATATTAGAAATTTTGGGAATAACATCCTTAAAATGAGGAGTCAGAATACCCTCACCATTCTTTCTCTTCCCTAATTTCTTCTTTATTTCCTACTCTGAGTCTTGAGGGAGTTCTTCCACAAACCTAGGATGATATTTCATAATAGTCATTTTCCTTTTGGGTGTACTTGTTTCATTAGGCTAAAGTTGGTCGCTATGAGGTTTAGGTTTTCTAACCTATTTTTGAGCAAGTTTTATATTAGTTTTAGCTCTAGACCCATTAGGTTTACTCATTATTACTTAGCAATGAAACTAAGGTTTTCAAGATACTAAGAAATCACCCTAAGTAGCTTAAAATCACAAGGTTTGCAATGAAACCAACAATTCTATCCTTCTTACCCAAAAATATAAGAACAATAGTTCTAATTCACCTTTGGTAAATAAAATTATTGCCTTTAAACACAATAACCCCAACCACTTATAACAATTCCAAACCACCCAGTAAACAAACTGATTCAGGAGCTAGAAGATTAACTTTCCTATGAGTGAACTGGTTTATCTTCAAACTTATCCCTACATGGTGTTTTACTGCTACTACTTCTTGACTCAAAGAATTCCCATGTTCGTGCCAATTTCAATTACTCAAAGAAGATACCAAACAATCTCTTTAATATCCTAGCATTGAACTGCATTCACCATAAATGGTTGATGGGTTGTTTGCACAAGCAAACTAATGGATAGTTTTTCTAGTTTGAATCCCAACTATTGATCCTCTAGTTTTAAAATATAATCAATGGTCCCCTTTTACTATCACCCATGCTTTTAACAACAATTTTTTAAATTAGCGAAGATATCCTGAGAACATGCCATTTAGCCATCCACTAACACATAATAAAACATAGCTCCTTTCACTCATCGCAAAAGAGTGGGAGAAATTCTTAGAAGTTTCGATGATGGGCTCCTCCTAGAAATGCATTTGAGTAACCTGAACCATCACATGTTTCATAAGTGAACTCAAAGTTGGAAACATATTCAATGATGGGAAAAGGTAGTGATGAAATATGAATATGACATGTGGCCACCACACTACTTATTCTATGCTCCTTCCATCGCTCGTCACTGAAGCTAGAAAATTTTCTAAAACATTTCAGCTATGGGGTGATATAACACATCGCCATACCCATTGCTCATCATAGAAGTGAAGCCAAAGTTTTAAAAAACTTTTGTGATAAGTGATATAAAAGGAAAATGTAACCCATTGCTCGTCATAGAAGAGAACTTTCCAGCAAAGAGAACTTCTGCAATGAGTCATGATTTAAGTGAATACAAAATCCCACGTCGACATAAGATGTTTTTAAAGAGGGTCCATGCCAATTTAATGAGGCTCAAACCCTTACGAATAAAACATGAGTCCAAAATTTTTCACCATGAAATATTTCCTACCTAGCTATAAGAAATATTAAAACAATGAGGTGAACAAGGTAAATAATGGACTTAAAACGGGGTTGGTGTAAATATGACTCGAAAGGCTCAAGTTGTGACTTAGATGACTGGGAACCATGTAAGATAGGTCAATATAAGATTAGAACCTTAAAATATTAAAACCTCAAACATGCAAGAGATACTTTAGAACTAAAACCCTAACCCCCACCCTACACATGGATGCATCATACCGTTACAGGGCACAAAACTAGCTAAATTTTTTCAAAATTTTAGGAATTCTACCAACTTGTATGTTTCATTGTCAAATATCTTGTGACACATATTTTGAATTATCATTATGACTAGTGGTGATACTTTGTCATATTATTGCTATTAGGCTGAAATATTTATTGTAGAGCTGTATATATCATTTTTGTGCCCATAGAATCAATCCACATGCACTAATTTGGTCTATGTTTATGCAATAAACTTATACAATTTTGGTTACCTAAAGCTTCTTCACCCCACTTTTTGGAATTTAAATGCCCCCAAAAAGAAAAGTTTAATAAACACCTTGAAGGAATTTTTTAGGGAACAATCATCTCCTTTTGTCAATCCATCCTCATCCTTATACTCTATACCTTGAACCTTATAACCTAAACCCTTAAATTATTCCTCAACCATATACTCAAACTCTAAACCCTACATTCAACATTTTACCCTAAACCCTAAACCCTCAATCCTAAACCAAATACCTTCAAACCTATACCCAATATTTTAAACCTTAATCCCTATACCCTACAAACTTAAAATTATACCCTCAACCCTGAACACTATACCTCAACCCTCAACCCTATACCATATACCTAATATCCTAAACCCTAATCCCTATACCCTATACACTTAACCCTATAACCTCAACCCTATACCTTAAACACTAAACCTTACATTGCCATCCCTCATAGAGGGAGAGCTAAGAGGGGAAAGGAAAAAAGGGGGAGAGAGAGAGAGAGAGAGGGAGGGAGATGATATATAGAAATTAGAGACAAAAGGAGAGAGTGAGGGAGAAAAAGGGGAAGGATGGAGAGACAAAGGGAGAGAGGGAGGGAGGGAGAGATAGGAAGGGATAGAGGAAGAGAGAGAGGAAAGGTAGAGAGAGCAAAGATAAAGAGTATATAACGAAGGAGAGAGGGAGATGAGAGAGAGGTGAGAGAGAGAAATAAAGAGAGTTTGGTAGGGATTGATAGACGAAGAGGAAGGTAGAGATGGATAGGAGAGATATAGACTAGTAGAGATAGAGATAGAGGGAAGGAGAGAGGGTGGGAGAGAGGGTAGGAAGGGAGTGGTAAAGAGCAATAGGCGAGATAAAAATAATTAGAGAGATAATGATGAGAGATAGAGAGAGAGGGAGGGAGGGAGGAGAGAGAGAGGGAGAGAGAAACAAAGAGAGTGATGGAGGGAGAGGTAGGTAAAGAGGGGGAGAGGAGATAAAGATAAGTAGAGAGGGAAGCAAAGGTAGAGAGGGAGAGAGCGAGAGTGATGGAGGGAGAGGTAGGTAGAGATATGGAGAGAGGAGATAAAGATAAGTAGAGAGGGAAGTAGAGGGGGAGAGAGAGAGAGAGAGATGAGTGATGGATGGAGATGTAGGTAGAGAGGGATTATGGAGATAGAGAGTAGAGAGGGAAGGAGAGGGAGAGGTATAGATGAAGATAGTGGGAGGTGAGAGAGGTAAGATAGAGAGTAATAGAGAGAGTGGTAGGAATTGATGAATGGAGAGATAGGTAGAGAGGGAGAGGGGATATATAAATAAGTAGAGAGGGAGGAAGAGGTATGGAGGGTGAGAGGTCAGACGAAGAGAAAAAAAGAGAGTGATGGATGTTGGAAATAGAATGCTATTTAATTGCAATCATAAACATTATTTATTTCATGTATCTCCTAAGTGCTTGGAAAGTATTCTCAAACACTAGGATTAGAAAGATATTGATTTTTAATGAAATAATCATGTTAATTGGAATTTTTAATTATTCCTAAATAATAGGAACATGTGTAGATTCCCTAGGAGAGCTCCTACAAAATAGGAGCACATGGGTGCACACACGGGAGATGGGACACACCTTGGTTCAATTAACTATTTGATGGATTGATAACTCTTATGTAATGCATGTCTTGTTCCTAAAAAATAGGGATTGATAATTACAATGCATGTGGAGTGGTATTGTTTAGTTCAATTTAATTCATTTTAGTTTAGTTTAGTTTAGTTTAGTTTAGTTTAGTTTAGTTATGGTTCAGTTATCTTCAGTTGCATGTTAGTTATTTTGAGTTACATGTACTTGAATTCAATTGAATTGAGTTGCATGCTAATGAGTTTAGTTGCATGTTAGCTAACAGGTTGATACTTTCAGTTAACAAGGGGAGATCATTCATGCATGATGTTTACATGAATGGTGGAGAGATATGTTTCTGTTAATAGAGAATGACTTGGACCCACCTTGGGTGCCCAAGTTGGCTTCTTGGAATTAAATCCTTTTGCATGCTAAGATATTTCACAAGGCTGAGTTAAGTGGGCCCATTCTTGGGTGCCTACTTTGAGGATAAGCCTTGAAGATATTTACAGAAGAAAGGTTGAGTTATGACTTCAATTTGGGATGCCCAAATGGATGAAGCACATGTTTTGACATTTTTCTTCATGGAAGAACTCTACTTGCAAGAGATAGGTGTACCGTTTTGGAGATAGGCATTGAGAATTGTAATTATAACTCTTTGGAGTTTACAAGGTTGAGTATTTCCTATTTATCTCAAGCAAGTTGAAGAGATTTTGTATCAATTTTATTGGAGGTTGTGAATAATATTTGGTGAAGGAAAAAGAAGCATTCCCAAGGAAGAATTGGAGTTATTGTAATCTACTTCAGAGATTAAATAATACATTGATTCTTGATGGATTTTTTCCCTGAAAGGGTTTCTCCACGGTATATGTTGTGTATCTTCTAATATTTTGTCTATTTCTTCTACAACCTTATGTCTTCATTCCACAAATGATAAAATGAATTAATCATATAATCACCCACAAAGAATTTATACCAAAGAATACATATTTGGATTAGAAAGTATAATAGTTTTACAAAGTATTATGCTACAAAATCAAATCAATTTTCAACATTTTTTATCAGAGCTTAGGTTGGGTAGAGTATTGGGATGCCTTTCTCTTATAAGATTGGAGGTTTTTTGGCTATAGTGGGAGATTTTACTATTTTTTTGTTATTGTTGATTTTGGAAAATAAGCTTTTTACAATTAATTCTCATTTAGATATTGAAAGATTCAATGGATCTAATTATGAGATGTGGAAATTAAAAATGGAGGATCTCCTTGAAGAGAGAGATCACTGGTTATTTGTTGATAATGAGACAAAGTCACCTACAATGATGTTAGATGAGGATTGGGATAATATTGATAAGAATGCAATAGGGACCATAAGATTATGTATTGATGATGTTGTTCTCTTGAATGTTTCAGAAGAAACTACTGCATATAAGTTGTGGAAGAGAATAGGTGATATTTATCAAACTAAAAGTATTACTAATAAGTTGTATCTAAAAAGACAGTTCTATTCATTTAAGATGAAAGAAGGTGATTCTATTGCAAATAATTTGAATGTTTTTAATTTGATTCTAAGTCAATTAGCATATGTAGATGTAAAGCTAGAAGATGAAGATAAATGCATTTTATTACTTTGTTCTTTACCAAAATCTTGGGAAAATCTAATTGTTGCTATCAGTGGTAGTGGTGCAAATCTGAAGATGGAGAATATAATTCCTACACTCCTATTAGAGGAGATGAGGAGGAAGTATAAAAATAGAAATCCAAGATTCCTTGTTTGTAAAAGGTAGGCCTTAGAAAAAGGAACCTAAGGGAGACAAGGGAAGGGTAAGTGAGAAGGACGAAGTAAGGTAAAGTGTTGGAATTGTGGGAAACCGGGACATGTGAAGAAGGATTGTAAGAACAAGAAAGATAGTTATGATGCTTCTATAGAAGAATCCTCATATGACAGTAATGATGCATTGGTTATTTCAAATAATATTGTTTGTGCTCTCCTAGGAGGAGATGGTTAGATCATGGATGTCATATTTATGTTCCCGATTCATGATTGGAGTTTTTCCATTGATCTTGTGTAGTTTTCTTAAGTATTTGGTACATCAATCATTTGCTTGATTACTTCATGAAAGTGTTTTGTTGCATTTGGAGTTTGTCATGGATTGGTTGGTTATAGGTCCACATGGATACTAGGAGAAATAGGTGAGATTTGAGCTCTCTTATGTTAAGACATATTTGTTGGAATGGTTACTTGCAAGAAAAACTATTTTCAACAAAAAATATTGAGCCTACACCTTGGTTGAACATGAGTTCAACACATTCGATAGTTTAACATGCCTCAAAAGAGGAAGTTTGGATACAAAGACTTGGGAAAGGTATTGGTTTGGTTGATACTAGGAAGGTATTCGTTGAGAAAGATGACACTTTAATTAATATTGCAGATTATCTTATGAAACTATTTCCCACAGATAAGTTCTCTTGGTTTTAATCATTTGCTTGGAAGCTTCATGATTATGTAGGTTGCATTTGAAGTTGGCATGGATTGATTAGTTGGTGCAGGAAGGCCATTGGCCTTGAGTCCTATACTTCATTTATAATATTTATTCCTTATTTAGAATAATTGCAATGTATAATGTCAAGTGGAAGAATGTTGGAAATACGATGCCATTTAATTACAATCCTAAACATTATTTATTTCATGTATCTCCTAAGTCATCGAAAAGTGTTCTCAAACAATAGGATTAGAAAGATTAATTTTGAATGAAATAGTCATGTAAATTGATATTTGCAATTATTCCTAAATAATAGGAACATGTGTAGAATCCTTAGGAGAGCTCCTACACAATAGGAACAGATGGGTGCACACATGGGAGGAGGGACATACCTTGGTTCATTTAACTATTTGATGGATTGATAACTCTTATGTAATGCATGTCTTGTTCCTACAAAATAGGGATTGATAATTACAATGCATGTGGAGTGGTACTATTCAGTTCAGTTCAGTACAGTTCATTTTAGTTCAATCATCTTTAGTTGCATGTTAGTTATTTTGAGTTGCATGTAGTTGACTTTAGTTGACTTCAATTACATGGCTAATGAATTTAGTTGCATGTCAAATAGAAAGTTGATACTTTCAATTAACAAGGGGAGATCATTCATGCATGATGTTTGCATGAATGGTGGAGAGATATGTTTCAGGTTACAAAGAATGACTTGGACCCACCTGGGGTGCCCAAGTTGGCTTCTTGGAATTAACTCCATATGCATGCTAAGGTATTTCAAAAGGCTGAGCTAAGTGGGCCCATTATTGGGTTCCTACTTTGTGGATAAGCCTTGAAGATATTTACATAATAAAGGTTGAGTTATGACTTCATTTTGGGATGCCCAAATGGATGAAGCACATGTTTTGACATTGTTCTTCATGAAAGAAATCTACTTGCAAGAGATAGGTGTACCATTTTGGAGATAGGAATTGATCATTGTAATTATAACTCTTTGGATTTTACAAGGTTGATTATTTCATATTTATATCATGCAAGTTGAAGAGAGTTTCTATTAGTTTTATTGCAGGTTGTGAATAAGATTTGATGTAGGAAAAATAAGCATTCTCAAGAAAGAATTGGAGTTATTGTAATCTACTTCAAAGATTAAATAATACATTGATTCTTGGTGGAGTTTTTTCCCAAAATGGTTTCTCCACGGTATATGTTGTGTATCTTATAATATTTTGTCTATTTCTTCTACAACCTTATGTCTTCATTCTACAAATGATAAAATGGATTAATCAGATAATCACCCACAAAGAATTTGTAAAAAAGAATACATATTTAGATCAACAAGTATAATAGTTTTACAAAGTATTAAGCTACAAAATCAAATCAATTTTCAACAATGGAGGGAGAGATTGGTAGATAGAAGGGGAGAGGATAAAATAATAAGTAGAGAGGGAAGGAGAGATAGAGAAAGAGAGGAGGGATAGAGAGAAGTAGAGAGGGAATGAAGGAGGGAGGGAGAGGTAGAGAGGGAGAGAGGGGGAATAGATAAGTTTCCAAAGAGTGGTAGGGTGTGATGGATGGAGATATAGGTAGAGAGAGGGATTGAGAGAGAGAGAGAGAATAGATAGTGAAGAAGAGAGGGAGATAAGTGTGGAGGGAGAGAAGGGGAGGTGAGAGAGAGTTGTGAGAGAGGTAAGATAGAGAGAAATATAGAGAGTGGTAGAGAGTGATGGAGGGAGAGGTAGGTAGAGAGAGGGGGAGGGGAGATAGAGAGAAGTAGAGGGGGAAGGAGGGGGGAGGGAGGGAGAGATAGACATAGAGAGACAAAGATAGAGATAGAGACAGAGAGGGAGGGAGGTAGGGAGAGAGAGAAAGAAGTGAGATAGCTCAAGAATTAGAGGGGGGAGAGAGAGTTCTTGAGCTCAAGGGAGAGAGTAAAATAAAAGGATGGAGATAGTTAGAGAGAGATCTAGAGAGGAAGGAATAAAAAATGAGTGAGATAGAGAGAAATAATACAACTTTTTGCTTACTAAAATTTGACCTCCTAATTACTAAAATTTGATATGTCGAACACTAAAATTTGAATAATTCTAAATTTTTTAAAGATCTTCCAAAAACTATAATTTTCATTATAACTCCTAGAGATCTAAAACAATTCTCAAACATCCTAAAAATATATACATGAAATATAACTTAAATTATAAGAAAGTAAATTTCCATATATAAATATCAACTTATACTTAAAATTTATATAGTTTCCTTAAAAAATACCAAGAAGAAATAGAAAGAAAAAAGAATATTTTTTTAAAGTTGACCAAAATGTGAGTGCATTATAACACACTCACATTTTTTCAATGCATTCAAATAATGGTAGCACATTATAATGTGCTTATGTTTTATCTTTCTTTGGGAATCCCCAAGCATCAGGCTTGGATTTTCTTAGGATTTCCAACCCAAAGGTTTGAGAGTCTTCACAACATCCAAATACATGTTTTTCCATATTCTACAAGATTTCACATAATCTCATTGTGCTAACCATAAGGTTTACACATGTTTCAAGGTCAAGTAAATCTAACACTTGGGTAATGTTATGCTCTCTCTTAGCTATTTAATGAGGTAATTTTTTCACATTTTGACAATGTAAAGACTTTCATCTTTAATTTCTTTTATTTGTGTGTTTTTTCAACAACTATTGTTTCGTATTTTTTACTTTATTTTTGTAACATTCATTATAATTTCAAATAAATTAAATTTTTTAAACTAGACTCCATTCTACACATATTAAAAAAAAAATTGATTAGTTTTCAAAAATTATAGGGGTTCCTAGAACAGGCACAAACCCCTTAGAACTCTTGGTGATTGGGTTAAAATCAAGACTGCTCTTAAAGCACTTTGGGAAGATAAAGTTAGAGATTAGTTGCAATTCTTCCTTGGTAATCAAAACCTGATTGGTTGGAAATATTTTTATTTTCTTTTGGTTCCAATTCACATGAAAATTTCACTCAAATCTGAACTAAGGAAAAGATAAATTTTCCTGTCCAATAAACATGACTCTATTATCTGGACCAAAAGCAAATCTAGAAATTACAAATTAAAAGATGGATATAATTCTTTAAATTCTAATTTATCAAGGCCATGGCCTTTTAAACTTTATTGGGGGCTGAATGTCCTCCCTAAAGCAAGAGCTCATACTTGGATTGCCTTGAAAGATGGAATATTAATAGGGATGCGTCTTGACAGTTATAGGATCACTCCTCTTTTTTCTTTTGTTTTATATGGCTAGGCTTATGCATCTTTTTCTCACCTCCTCATCTATTGTAACTTTTCCCATCAATGCTAGACTTGGTTTATGAAGAAACTCGGGTGGAAAAGTCCTCTTCACAAGTCAATCTTGAATCATTTTCTTAGTTGTCTTCTCCTCTTTCTCAACTATTCCTTTTCTTTTATTTTGGAGATAGGCCCTTCTATTGTTTGTTGGAATATTTGTCTCAAAAGGAAAAATAGAATATTTAGATAAAAGGCTCTGAATGCATGTCAAATATTACAGAAGATTGCAGAAGATTGAGATCTCTATTTCTGAAGTAACTATGTCTGGTATTTTTAAAAGTCTAAATGCTTCAAGAATTTTTTCCTCATGGGATCATTTCATCCTCAAAAACTAGCCTCTAATTAAACCCCCAAGGGTTGGGTCTATTCAAGTCTACAAATATCCAATCAATAGAAAGATAATCAATTGGGTTCCTCCTCCTCGCGAGTTTATAGAAAGCAATTTTGATGGGGCCTCCTAAGGCAACTCAGGCAAGTCAAGTGCAACTATTGTTTTAAGAGATTGGCAAGGTAATTTTTTGGGGGTTGTATGTGAAGGACTTGTTGATGGAACTAACAATGTTGTAGATTTTAATGCTTTGTGACTTGGTATTGACTTTTTCTCTAAACTTTTTTTTCTCATGTTATTATTGAAGGTGATTCTTGGTGTTAATATCTATAGTTAAAAATAGAAAAAATGAAGCTTGGCATCTAAACTATCTATTATCACCCATCTTGTCCCAACTCAAAAGTTTCACCTCATTCTAGATCATGCACTGGTATAGAGAAGCCAATCCATGTATAGATTTCTTAGCCAATCAAGCAATCAAAACTTTCAGTGAACTTAAAATTTTCATGGGCCAAGAATGCTTGGGTTTATTCTCATGTCTAAGTTGATTCCTCCCCTATAATCCTAATTCTAGTTTTCAAGACTTTTCTTCTTGATTTGTGGAAAATTAAATATTTTCTATTGACTTCCAAGGTTAGCGTCATTTTGTTTGATAATATATTTTATGATTGAAGGGTGCTTCAATTTCAAAAAAATTGAATGGAATTTTACCTAGGTTTTCTCACCAAATTGTGCTTGCTTTGGTTGTTTTTGGCAGCAAGATATTTTGCAGTATCTATCCTGCATGTGTTGGTTCACCAATTTGGGTTTGCTTGTATTGGCGACTACCTCTATTTATTTCTCATATTCCCTTTGATACTATTCTAATTGGTAGGTGGCTTTGTGATCAGTGTAGTTCCCCCAAACATATTTATTTGGCACTAACACTTGTTATATCCCATCTTCATTTTTCTTCCTCGTATAGACTCACTCCATATTTTTAGACAAAGGTGGAGGAATTTATGAATCCTTTGTTGCAAATAGAATTACTGCAATATCCAAAAAAATGTATGATACTTGTAGAAATTGATTGCCTTTGATCCTCTTCCCTTTTCCACTTAACTTTCAGGGGCATTTGTTGCCAGCACAATTAGAAGTTTTTTTTTGGGATTTCTTTCCCAACTTACTCTTGACGTGTACATTAGTTTGTGGAAGAATTAAATGTGGGAGGTAGATTCAAATTTGAGAGGGAGTTTTGTGAAGAAAAAAGGAATTAAGAATAGAATGTAAGTTTTTTGTGCAACAATAGTTTGAGAACAAGATTTTTTGTGTGGGTTCTCTGTGTGATTTAGAGAAGCTCCTGAACAATAGCAATTGTATTTTTTTCTGTGTATTTTGCAATGAGCAGTTGAAAGCTCCAGATCCTTTAGTGTTTTCCAAGAGCAACAAATAGCTCTGATCAAATAGAAGGAAAGAGAGCTTTGAGAAGCTTTTGAATTTTTTTGAGTTTGTGGGTGCGACTCTAGATTGTTGAAAGTTTTGTTTTCAATCAATAGATTGCAGTTTTAATTTGACAACATTTTGTAATTTGTTATTTTTCTATGTTAATACAAAAAAAATATTGCATGCCCATTTTTGTGTCTCCAAGTCTATTCCACATTTTTTTTCTATATTCCCCTGTTGTTTGGGGAAATAGGGTTGCAACCCTATAGCTTTTATCCTATTTAAATTTCTAACATGGTATTAGAGCTAGAAGGCCCTAAGTCTTGAGTGAGTTGGGAATTTTTTTTGGGTGTTTAAAGTTTTCTTGTTCTATACATGGATGGAGATGAAAGTAAGAGTTGGCAGCATCCACCACTATTTAATGAACATAACTATGATTTTTGGGAAAAGAAGATGAAGACCTTAATGGTTTCTAATGATTTTTGGGAGTTTGTGATCAATGGGTTCAATAATGTGACTAATCCAGCAACATATTTTGTTCTCACAAACAACAAAAAGACCCAGTTGAAGGAGTTAAGGTAGAAAGATGAAAAAGCATTAAGTTTGATTGAAGTAGAATTGACAGACACCATTTTTCTCATAATAGTAACAACTAACTATGCAAAGTAAACCTACGAAATCCTCCAATCCAACTACAAAGGGACTGATAAAGTCAGATTGGTGAAGCTCCAAATTCTTCAAAGAGAGTTTGAGACTCTCCAAATGAAGGATAGTATTCCATCTCAAAATTTCACACAAGAATCTCAAGTTTGATAAACTAGTTGAGAGTGAATGGAGAAGACATGGAAGATAAAAGGAATGTGGAGAAAATCTTTAGAATTTTACCAAAAAATTTTGATGTAGTGGTAATTGCCATTGAAGAGGAAAAGGATCTCTCAATCTTTTCCATTGATGAACTAATGGGTTCTCTGCAAACCCATGAGTATTGCCTAAATAGGTCTACAATTTCTTCTGAATAGTAAGCATTCAAAGCTCAATCAAATGCAAGAGGTGGGGGGAGAGGTGGAAATAGCTCTGGATGTGCTAGAGGCAGATACAAACATGGTAATGTTGAAGAAGATAGCTTAGGATGAGAACACAACTAAGAGGGAGAAAGCAACTCTCAATCTAGCTTCAGACAAGCCAAGAAGAAAAACAACTTGAGTAAGAAAGGTGAAAATAACAATATTGAATGCTACTATTTCCATAAGTTTGGCCATTATGCAAGTGAGTGTTAGAAAAAGTAGTGTGATCAGTCCAAGCAATGTGTAAATGTGGTTGATGAAAAAGTGGATGAAGGTAATCAATAAAAGTCCTTCATCATGTGCAACATTGCTAAGCAAGGAAGTGATGAGGTATGATTTTTAGATAGTGATTGTAGCAACCATATGAGTGGTAATGAAATTTTATTTCTTTCATTAATAAGAATGTTAAATCTGAAATAAAAATGGGGAACAATGAAATAGTTCCAATTATGGGAAAGTGGTTTGTTATTTTTTGAATCAAGCATGGTGAGAAGAAGGAGATTGATGATGTGATTTTTTCCTTGGTATAAAGCACAATATGATGAGTATTGAAAAGTTGATCCAAAATGGTTTGAAATTTTTGATGGAGAAGGGTGAATGAATTATTTATGAAAAATATGGAAGTAAGAAAATAGTTGCAGCAATGTGAATGATGAAGAATAGGATGTTTCCATTGAGGATAGAAAGGTGTTTCTTAGCTCAATCTACAACTACAAGAAAATGTACAACAATACAATGGAAAGAGGCCTTCAAGGAAGTCATTCAAGACCCTTCCAAGCCTTGGAATCTTAGGTATGGACATCTAGGATATGTTGGTTTGAGTATTTTTTCAAAGAAGGGTATGGTTGAAGGTTTTCCAACCATTGTAGAGCCCAATCGTAGATGTGAAACCTTCATTTTAGGAAAGCAACATAGGTATCCCTTTCAATAGGGAAATTCTAGAAGGGAAAGAGCAACATTGGAGCTAGTGCACATTAATTTGTGTGGCCCTATGCAAGTAATTTCTATTAATACGATTCAGTATTTTAAGACATTCATAGATGATTATAGCCATAATACATGGGTTTATTTTTTATAGCATAAATCTAAAGCTTTTGACAAGTTTGTAGTGTTTAAAGCCCAGGTTCAAAAGGAGAGTGAACATTTCATCAAGGTCTTAAGGTCAAATAGAGAGGGAGAGTATACCTCTAATTAGTTTGTAAATTTTTGCAAGTAAAATGGTATCAAGAAGGAGCTAACAACTAGTTATACTCTGCAAAAAAAAATGGAGTGGATGAGCGAAAGAATAGGATCATTGTGGAGATGGCAAGGAGTATGTTAAAAGCCAAGGTACTCCCAAATGAATTTTGGGGTGAAGTTGTAGCAATAGTAGTGTACTTGATAAATAGAAGTCCTACAAACATAGTTTTTGACAAGATTTCACAAGAGGCATGGACAAAATGCAAGTGGACGGTTGAGCACTTGAGGGTGGTCAAATGTGTGGCATATGCACTTGTGAAAAATGAGAAGAGGCAAAATTTGGATGAAAAGGGTGAGAAGTGCATCTTCACGGGCTATAGTGAAGTGTCAAAATCCTATTGGCTATATAATCCCATCACCAAGAAAATCGTCATCAACAAAGACATGGAGTTCCTAGAGGATGAGGCATGGGACAACTTGATAGTTTTTGATAGCTTAGAACCACTCCCAATAGCTCCTAAAGAAGAAGAAAAAGAACAAGAAGTGTAGCAATATGTACTTGTACTCTCTTCAAATAGCTTTGGATCAGCTCCAGACCACTCTCAACAACTCTTGAAATCTTCTAATGTAGGTAGACAGTCAGGAATATAGTTAGAGATAGTCAGAGAATTGGACATAGAGAGCTCACAACAACTCTTGACATTAGTAGATAGAAAGGTAAGTAGCCACAGATAGACAGAGGATTGGCACTCAAGAGCTATCGTCAACTTCAGATAGGGTCTATTTAGTAAAGTAGTAGTAGTGAATGTTTAGACCCTACTCTCACCTCCCTAATTCCAAGAAAGACTAGGAGTATAAGGGATATCTTCCAAAGTGAAAGGTACGATGAATAATTTGATGAGAGTGTGAATTTTGCATTATTTTCTCATAGTCATCCAATTTATTTTGATAATGCTATGAAAGAAACAAAATGGTGTGAAACCATGGATGAGGAGATAGATGCAATAGAGAAGAATAGAACATGCGAGTTAACTTATTTTCCTCTCAACAAGAAAGTAATTGGAGTGAAATGGGTCTATATGAACAAAAGTGATGTTGATGGAAGAATAAAGAGACATAAGCCAAGATAATTTTTCAAGGGACACAAACAATAGTTTGGGAGAGATGGTAAGGTTTTAATTATTGTCTTGTATGTTGATGATTTATTTTTCACTAGGGATGATGATTTATTCATTGTTTATTTTAAAGAGGCCATGAAAAGAGAGTTTGAAATGATAAACTTAGGTCTCTTGAGGTATTTTCTAGGCATAGAAGTAAAACAAATGCATGATGGTATTTTTATCTCTCAAGAAAAGTATGTAGCAGAGATTTTGAAAAGGTTTAGGATGCAAGATAGAAAGCTTTCCCCCACACCAAAAACCATTTGTTTAAAGTTGAGAAAGGAAGATTGCAACAAAAATGTGGATCCAACCATGTTTAAGAGTTTTGTTGGAAGTTTAACGTATTTAACAACAACTAGGCCTGATATAATGCATAGTGTAAGTCTAATTTCTAGATTTATGGAGACACCAAAAGAGTCACATTGGAAAGAGGGTAAAAGAATCCTAAGGTATGTGAATGGAACCAAAGGATATGGTATTTTGTATAGTGCAACAAATGATTTTAGGTTGGTTGGTTAAATGGATAGTGATTAAGGAGGAAGTGTGGATGATAGGAAGAGCATATCGAGCTATGTGTTTCATTTGGGTTTAGGAGCTATCTCATGGGATTCCAAGAAGCAACCCATAGTTTCCCTATCAATAGCCTAGGCTAAGTATATAGTAACAAATGCAATGACATTTATAAATATTTAGCTAAGAAGAATCTTGGCAGATTTGAGAGAAGAACAAGAGGATGGAACAAAAATATTTTGTGATAGTGTTTCATCAATAGCTTTGATGAAAAATCTTGTGTTTCATGGAACACGCAAGCACATTGAAATTATCAGGCATCACTTTATTAGAGAATTATTTGAAAATGGTGAAATTAGAACAAAATTTTGCAAGTTTGAGTAATATCTAGGAGACATATTCACCAAGCCTTTGAGCAGGTACAACTTTGAGTGCCTAAGGAATAGTTTGGGCATTGTTTCAATTTGGATCATAATTGATCTTTTTTTCATCGGCTTAGGACAAAAGGGGAGTGTTGTAGAAATTAATTTCCTCTAAGCCTCTTCTCATTTCCACCTACTTGTTAGGGGAATTTGTTGCTAGCACAACTGGAAGTTTGTTTTTGGGGATTTATTTTCCAACTTGCTCCTAGCGTGCAACTCAATTTGTAGAAGAATTAAATGTGGCAGGTAGATTCAAATTTGAGAGGGAATTTTGGGAAGAAAAAAGGAATGATGAATAGAATGTAAGTTTTTTGTGTAGTAGCAGTCTGAGAAAAGGAATGTTTTTGTGTGGATTCTCTATGTGACTCAGAGAATCTCCTAAACATCAACAGTTGTATTTTTTTCTATACATTTTGCAGTGACTAGCTAAAAGCTCTAGATCACTCAATGTTTACAAGGAGAAGCAGATAGCTCCAATTGAATAGAAGGAAAGAGAGATTTGAGAAGCTCCTGAAAGTTTGTCAGATTTAGGACAACTTGCCTCTCATGTTTGATAAATTGAGGATTTTTGTGATAGAATGTAACTAGGTGGAAGATGCAATTTCAACAATTCTTGGCTAGGATTGGATAGAATTCCATGCTTTGGAATTGCCTCACGATTTAGGTTCAAGGTTTTTCTTCAGTATCATGGACATTCTCTGGTGTGTTGAAATGGTTAAATTCTTAGCAGGAATGTATCTACTTCCAAAAACTTTCCCCTTGTTGGCCTTGCAACTAGTTTTGGAAAGTTACGATATTTTGTAGGGTTCCAATTTGGTGGGACCCTTTTATGTCACCAACATTTGATTTTAGAAAGGTTCCTTTCTACTCTCCTCTCCTCTATGGCACATGGAATTCTTGATGATTTCCCACATGATTTTGATTTTTGACTTCATAGATTGCGGTTTCACTATGGAAACTTTTCTTGTGATTTGATTAAAAACTAATTGAGTTTGACTATACCAAATCTACACTAGAGACTTTTGGCTTTAACAAATCCCCAACAGAGTCACCAATGTGTTGGTGTTTTCTTAAGAACCAATCAAATCTCAATTCTCAAAATACTTGAGAAATAATTGGCCAACGAATGAGATGAGCCTATAATGCTTCTTCTCCTGCACTTCGATCTATACAAGACCTAGGAGGGTGATCCCAAAATGTATATCCTATAACACTTCTAAGAAATTAACTAATACATTGTATAAAAAAGTAGATATATTCCCATCAAAAGCTAAGTAGATGAAATCCTTCAAGAAATTGACACTTCCTTAAAAGAATTAAACACCTAAAGCCGATAATACAATACAACACCAACCACAATAAAAGGTAGATCAATTAAATATTATTTATGTATGTTGTTCTCAAATTGGATAAATGGAACCATGGAAAATGAATACAATACTTAAGATTAGTACCATATCTACGAGCTACGAGTCAAAGAAAATTGAACTATAAGGTAAATTTAATCCTAAACATCCATGATCTACATGAGATTCCTTTGCAATTCAAAATTAATAATCAAATTCTATGACTATTTATTAGATCCAATAAACCTATATATGAATTTATGATTTTATCAAAGGATTTTAATTGACCCCTTCAACTAGAGCTAAAATAAAAAATACATCAATGTGTAATGACAATGAAGATTAATGAAATGATCCTTGACTAGAGTTTTCATTAATAATTTAGATACAAAGTAAATTTGGAGAGATGATAGACTCCAAAGATTCACATTATCATTTATATATGCTTAGAAACCATACAAACAAAATTCTCTAACTAGACTCAAAGCTTAAGATAAAGACTTCAAAATTGTTCTCTTTGTGTTTACCATTTGCATAATTCGGATCCATAATTCAATAAGAGACCAAAACTAATGGTCCTAGATTCCCTTTTATAAGAAAAAATGGAGCAAAAACAAGCTTCAGGCCAAAATTACACTTGTCATATTTTCATTTGACTGCCATGAAAAAATTTCCCTTTGCAATTATATTTACACTTTCAATTGGAGGGAAAGTGTATGAGACAAAAATATTTCCACTCACAAAAGAAGATATATCTTCCTTCCAAAAGGAACTTTCATGTGTTATAATAGCTTTATAACTTCCTTATTATTGACAAAAATAAACCATGTCCATGCCAAGTTAGCAGAGAAAAAGTACAAAAACAATAGAAAGCAAGTGACTAGTTCATCCAGATCATCCCTTGTCATCAACCTTTCTGATAAGAAGAGAACAATATTCTGCAATACCTCAACCAAAGCCTAATATGTACTATTTCTAGGCTATGTATTGTTCTTCTTTTCTCCATTACTCACCAGATTCCTTATCATTAATACACAAAAACATATTCAATAAACTTCTCTAAAGCATGAATTGTATTCATCATCAGTAGGACACTATGTACTCAAAAAAATCTACACTTTCTCATTATGTCAATTGTGTACCTGGCATCAATCAGTGCTTTAGCCTCCTTGAAAAATACTTCCATCCTCATTTCAACTCCAACCATATTGTCAATATGGGAATTCAGCATGGAGTAATCAACTTCACTCAACATATCTTTAGCTTGAGGAAACCATCCTTCCAATTCATGTTTCCACTTGGAAAATTCCATCAAATCTCCCTTATTATTAAAATATTCTTGGCATAACATGCACCTCCATGTCCCTGAAGATTTTGAATTTTTTCCCAGTTGCATTCCTAACTTCCCATGGAAGGTTGTTATCTTGTTGATTAGATCAATGGTTTGCAATATCTTAGGAATGTGAGTAGGGACCTTTGGATATTCATTAGCTTTAGAAATTATTTCCATCAGGGTTCCTGATTTAGTGCTCCATTGACTCCATTCATCTTGGAAATCCTTCTAAATCTAAAAATATTTAGTGTTGGCATCATGAATAATCTTATAAGCTTCCCATACATCATCAATTTTTTTGACCAATTTGGTCACTCTATGTTTCAGCACATCTTCAAAAATATCATTGGCCACTTTGATGGTTTCCAATTTCACCTTCTTTATGTATTCCTTTTTTGCTTTCAAGGCTTGATTCAAATATTGAATGCTAAGAGATAAGGTTTGTTTGTCTTGAGTGGAAAAATCTAAAGTAGAACTAGTTAGGGATGGTAAACCTCTTTGTGCAATATCCAACACTTAATTATGCTCATCCATCATCTTCAAAAATTTAGCTTCCACTCATTTGTAGGAAAAACGATTTCTGGGTTTTGTAGCCAGGGTTCAAATCTCAACTAGATATCTTTTTTATTTTTGATCTGTTGCACAGATTTAAAGAGAATCATTGTAAAAAAATCATTGCATGTCATTTTTCTCCTGACAAAAAGTTTTTTAAAAATTATTTTGTCATTTTCCGCTTGCTAGATCAAAAATGATTTTTGAGTTTTGTTCTTAGCTTAAAAATATTTTTGGGTTTTTTCTTTTGTCTACTCATTGGGAACAAATTTTTAGAAATCAAATTAGATGTAAAATTTTTTGCTAGAAAACTCATTTCCTGCAAGTTAAATTTAGTTTTTTTGAAAAATTCATAACTTTTGGCCACAATGTCTGTTTTTGATAAACAAGGTATCAACAAAAATCTAGTTTCAAGCACTTCACAGTGGTGCTAGCCATTTTTTTAGATTTTTTCATCTACACAAATTTGAGGTTATTTTTTTATCATGGAGGAAAATATGAACATTCATCAATGCATACACTATTTCTTTTTCTTGTGTGCATTAGGTTTGCATTTTCTCTACACTTCATTTCAATTCTAGGTCATCATTCAATTGACTGTTTCTTCATAGATTATAGAGTTGTGCCAATTTGTGAGTTTTCTAGTGTTCCTTGGCATCAGGTATGTTGTTGATATTCATGATTCTGACTTGAGTCCTTAAGTGACTCTATTATGGTTTCTACCAAATAGAAGTATCTTTCCTTTCCTGTTGAATTAAGGATTCCAGTATTACTCCATAGTGTACTTCTAGTGCTTCTCTTGCAACATGATATCTCCTAATAGGAGGCTGAATGGTATCTCTTTTTATCCTTTGTGTGGATGGACATTGATTGGATTTGTGTTTGATATCATTATGGTATTTCATTTCTCTTTTGGACAGGAGTTTTGTCCTATTGGGTTTTCTCCTTTTCTCCAGTTGTGAGCAATTTATTTTTGCATTTGTACGTGGGTAGCTAACATGGCCTCGTATTTGGGACCCATCATTGCATCTTTACATCATTTGCATAGTAATTCCCTCCCTAAGTTTCACTTGTGGGGGGTGTTGGTGTAATTAATTATTTAATTACACTTAAATAAATTTACTTAGGCATTTAATTATATTCCTTGGCATCATTTACTAGGTGATAGGTTCACATGTTTGCTTAGGATATAAGATTCCTTCTAGAAGGATGAGTTGTCTTTTCTATAAGTCTTATCTTATCTAGCATTACTTCCTACTTAGTTAGTTATTTATCACATTTCATAAGATTATGACACATGCCAATATCATATTACATACTACATATCAACCTTTCCTATATAAGCAAGACTTCATATTTACTTTGCCATATTCAATTGGAATTCTTGCATCTTAATGATAGCATGATATCTCTACCATTTCTCTCTTGTGGAAGTTATTTTGTCTTGCAAATGATTCTAAGGTTTTTGAGGAGCTCATCATAAACTCCTACATTATTGTATCTATCCAAAAAATTCTAGTAGTTGGCCTCTATGAACAGTGTAATGTCCACAACCAACATTGTAGCATGCATCATCAGTTGTGTAGCTATAATAGTTTCCATCTCTGTTTCTCTCTTGACAATCACTGCTCCAATTTCCATCTCTACAGATTGTATGAAATTAGGTTTTCCTATGTTAGGATCCATAGACAAACAACCAATGTATGCAGTAAGGGACTAAAACTTGAACCAAAGATCTTGTTCTCAAAATATTCCTAAAAACATAAGCATTAGGGTATTTTTGAATGACATCTAATGCAATGGAAGATGAAATATCACAACTAGGCAGAAAAAGGGCAGGTCATTTCCTTTCAATGGTTCCCTTTCCTCTTGTAATGCCATATTAGCTATTTCTTGTTTTATTTTATCCTCTTCTTCTTTCTCAACTTCTTCTTGCAAAGAAGGGTCAAATTTCTCCCATGCTTCTTCAATACTTCTTTTGATGTCAACACTTTTGAAATCGTTGAAAAATTCCCTAAATTCCTTAGTCTTGATAAAAGAATCATCACACATAAACTCAACACAATATTTTATCTTGACATCATCATCCTCAGCCTCATCATATACCCATTTCACAACCCTAATAGGTGGAACCATAATGTTTAATGCATCATTTCTCTCTTCAAGGAAATCTTGATCCAATTCCTGCTCCATTGGGTCATGTTCACTAGATTCCTTTGGGAGTAGCCTTTCCAATATGCTCACTTTCTAGGTAATCCAATAATGGGGATACAACAAGTCATCCACTAGTTTTACTTGATCTTATGTGGATGCTTGGAGAAGAAAATTGAGTCAGTTGACTCCTTATCTAAGCATCATGATTTCCTTTAGCAACTTTAGCCTCAATCTTGGCTTGCTTCACCTTCTCAAAGAAACTCCTAGCACTAAAGTCACCAAGCATCAATTTTTCCTTTGCAAACTTGTCTTCCACTTTTGAATAAGGGATAACATATAGAGGGTTATCCTTTATCATCCTATCCTCTATTGCACATATCCTTCTCCATACATCCTTTCTTGCATTGAGTTCCTCATCAGTAGAAAAATTCTTGATTACATCTTCTTTAAAATAGAACTGATAAGCTCTTGTTCCCAATGACCTAGCTCTTCATTAAGTTGAGATTATCCCTTCAGGATCATTGAACCTACAAGCATCCTGGTTCAACCTGTAATTGTTTAGAAGAGAACCAAACCTCTCAATTCCCTCCTTTAAAGTACAACTAAAGTATGTAAACTACACATCAAGATTCACAAGAGAAGCTTTATTTGGACCTTTAAAATACTCTTTATCCATGGCATCCATTTACCACATTGCTTCCATAAAATATTGTATATCTAACACATAAATGGGAAATTTGTGAGGTGGCATTGGGGATCCATATATCCTAATTTTGGTGTAGTTGGTATGTAGATACCAATCCCCCCAATTGAATTGGTGCCTGGTGTCCAATTCATGTTCTATTGGCCTTATCATCTCCTTGACACCTTGTGAAATCCTTTGCATAGGTTTCAAACCAAGCTTTTCAAGCACCAAAAACTTGAAAATATTCCAAAACATATTATAATCAGAGTGTGGACAATGTACATCCCAGATATTTGTCCACATCTACACCGATAATTCATTTTCATTGTCATCAAACTCTCTAAATTTTATATAATTCCTCATCATCTTCCTACTTTTCCATAGTAATAGATTCATCAATAAGGAATAATGCCTACATGACAACGAACAAGTGGCATCCTTCAACTTTACCAAATCCTCATGCAAGTGTTCAACAATGTAAGTGACATAATCCTAAACCCTATTTTGATATTTATGTTGAATATCAATTGCCAAATTGATCAAGGAAATGTCCATCTTAATATCATACTCTATATGCAAAACTTGAAAAATAGCATAATAAGTATTCTAGAAATAGTATTCAAAGTCAACACAATCAAAAGGATACCCCTTAGAAGCAAAAAAAAGCACACCATTCATATTCAAGTCATGCCTCCTTTGAATAGGTAGCACACCCTTTATGTACCAAATTTTATTCTTCTCATATTCATTGTATAATTTGAGAAATGAATGGGAAAGAGATCAGGAAACCTTTTGATTGTTCTATCATTTGGGTCATAACATCTGGCCAATGCTAACTAACATCAAGTCTACCTCAAATACATTCAGGCACACTAATTTACCTATGTCACATACAAATATGTTGCAGGTAGGGTAGTTGGCTTCTCTTCATTTGAAATCATAGTAAAATAGGTCCCAACCACTTTTTGGCACCACAATATCACAAATTCCAAAAGTAGCATCCTCAAAATGAGGAGACAGAATACCCTCACCATTCTTTCTCTTCTCTAATTTCTTCTTTATTTCCTACTTTGTGTCATGAGGGGGTTCTTCCATAAACCTAGGCTGATATTTCTTGATAGTCCTTTTCCTTTTGGGTGTACTTGTTTATTAGGCTGAAGTTGGTTGCTATGAGGTTTAGGTTTTCTAACCAATTTCTAAGTGGTTTTTCTATCATTTTTAGCTCTAGACCCATTAGGTTGACTCATTATTACTTAGCAATGACACTAGTGTTTTCAAGATACTGAGAAATCACCCTAAGTAGCTTAAAATAATAAGTTTTGTAATGAAACCATAAATTCTATCCTTCTTACCCCAAACTGTAAGAACAATAGTTATAATTCACATTTAGTAGATAAAATTATCACCTTTAAACACAATAACCCCAACCACTTATAACATTTCCAAACAACCCAGTAAACAAACTGATTCAGGAGATAGGAGATTAATTTTCCTAGGAGTGAACTAGTTGCTCTTCATGCTTAGCCCTATGTTGTGCTTTACTGCTACTACTTCTCGACTCAAAGAATTCCCATGTTTGTTCCAATTGCAATTACTCAAAGAAGATACCAAAAAATATCTTTAATATCCCAATGTTGAAGTGCATTCACCATTAATGGCTGATTGGTTGTTTGCGCAAGAAAACTAATGTATAGTTGTTCTAGTTTGAATCCCACCTATTGATCCTCTAGTTTAAAAATATAATCAACGGTCCCCTATTACCATCGCCCATGATTTTAACAACAATTCTTTGAAGTAGCAAGGGAACCTAAGAACATGCTACATAGCCATCCACTAACACATAATAAAACAAAGGCCCTTTCACTCATCACAAAAGAGTGGGAAAAATTCTTAGAAGTTCTGATGATGGGCTCCTCCTAGTGATGCATTTGAGCAACTTGAACCATCACATGTTGCAGAAGTGAACTTGAAGTTGGTAACATCTTCAATGATGGGAAAAGGTAGTGATGAAATATGAATCTAACACATGGCCACCACACTACATATTCTATGCTCCCACGTGGAAATAAGATGTTTTTAAAGAGGTTCCATGCCATGTTAACAAGGCTCAAACCCTTGGGAAAAAAACATGAGACTAACATCTTTTACCATGAAATATTTCCCACCCAACTATAAGAAATATTAAAATAATGAGGTGAACAAGGTAACCGATGAACTTAAAACAAGGTTAGCATAAACATGACTTGAAAGGCTCAAGTTGTGACTAAGATGACTGGGAACCAGGTAAGACAGGTCAACAAAAGATTAAGACCTTCAAAGCTTAAAATTTCAAATATGCAAGAGATACTTTAAAACTAAAACCCTAACCCCCAACTTGGACATGGATGCAATAGACCATTACAGGGCACAAAACCAACTCAATTTTTTTGAAATTTTAGGAGCTCTACCAAGTTGCATGTTTTTTGTCAAATATTTTGTGACACGTATTTTGAATTATTATTATGATTAGTGGCAATAATTTGTCATATGATTGCCACTAGGCCGAAATATTTATTGTAGAACTGTGTATATCATTTTTGTGCCCATAGAATCAATCAAAATGCACCAATTTGGTCTATGTTTATACACTCAACTTATAAAATTTTGGTTACCTAAAGCTTCTTCACCCCACTTTTTGGAATCTAAATTCCGCCAAAAGATAAAATTTTAATAAACACCTTGGTGGATTTTTTTAGAGCACAATCCTCTCATTTTGTCAATCCACCCTCATCCCTATACTCTATACTTGGAGCCTTATAACCTAAACCCTTAAATTATCCCTCAACCATATACTCAAACCACAAACCCTACATTTAACCTTGTACCCTAAACCCTAAACCCTCAATCCTAAACCCAATACCCTCAAACCTATACCCAATATTCTAAACCCTAATACCTATACCCTATACACTTAACCTTATACCCTCAACCCTCATCCCTATACCCTCAACCTTATACTCTAAACCCTAAACATTATCCCTTAAATCTATACCCTCAACCCTATACTTAAAACCTAAACCCTACACTCTCAATCCTTAACCCTATACCATATACCCTCAACCCTATACCCTAAACCCTATACCTAATATCCTAAACCCTAATCATTATACTCTATACACTTAACCCTATTTCCTCAACCTTGAACAATATTCCTTAACTTTCAACCCTATACCTTAAACCCTAAACCCTACACCCTCAACCCTCATCCCTCTACCATAAACCGTATATCCTAAACCCTATACTTAAATTTTAAACCCTATAATCTCAACCCTTGAATCTATACCATATAGCCTAAACTCTATACACAATATCCTAAACCCTAATCCCTATACCCTATACACTTAACCTTATACCATGAACCCTAAATCTTCTACTTAAACCCTAAACCCTGCATTCAACCTTGTACCCAATACCATCAACCTTATATCCAATATTTTAAACCTTAATCCCTATACCCTACATATTTAACATTATACCCTCAACCCTGAACACTATCCCTCAGCCCTCAACCCTATACCTTAAACTGTAAACCATAAACCCTACACCCTCAACCCTCATCCCTATACCATATACCCTTAACCTTATACCTAATATCCTAAACCCTATACACTTAACCCTATAACCTTAACCCTATACCTTGAACACTAAAGCTTACATTTCCATCCCAAATAGGGGGAGAGGTAAGAGGGGCAAGGAAAAAAGGGAGAGAGAGAGAGGGAGATGATAAATAGAGAGTAGAGATAGAAGGAGAGAGTGAGGGAGAAAAGGGGGAAGGATGGATGGAAAAAGGGAGAGAGGGGGGGAGGGAGAGAGAGGAAGGGATAAAGGAAGAGACATAGAAGGAAAGGTAGAGAGAGGAAAGATAAAGAGTAATTAGGGAGATAGAGAGTAAAGAGGGAAGGAGAGGGAGAGGTATGGACGGAGAGAGTGGGACGTGAGAGAGAGGTGAGATAGAGAGCAATAGAGAGAGTGGGGGGAATTGATGGATGGAGAGGTAGGTAGAGAGGGAGAGGGGATATTGTAAGATGGGGTCATAAATCAAATAGCATAGAAAAAGTGAAAGCCAACACTTCTAAACTTTTAACCTCATCAAAACAAGAGAAAACAATGAAAGCATAAGGAAAATAAAACATCAAATCAAAATACTCCCCATGCTTGAACTTGAATCACTTCTCTTGCTCTCCTATATTTTTGTAAATATGCCCTCAGATTTGTAGTCTAACTTGTGCAAATACCTACAAATTGTAAGTAGAAAGTTGAAGAATAGTTGTTAAGGTGAAAATGGAGAAGGAAGGTTGCTTTTATAGAAAACCTTTTGAATGGACAGTTGAGATTAATCTTCTAGAAATATTCCAAGATCAATGGATGGGAATGCATGAGAGGGAAGTTACAAAATGGATGGTTGAGATTAAGTCTTAGAAAAGATGCCAAGATCAACAGACCAGAATTGATGCACCAAAAATATACCATGCATGGAAAAGCTATGACGTTGATGGCTATGATGCTTGACAACTATGACAAACATGCAAGACATGCAGGCTATGACAGAAATGAATGTTATGACAGGGTATTATGATAGAGCATGTTTAACCAGGTAATGCGTAAATAATTTATTTTAAATTATTTATTCAAAAATGGAGAGAGTGGAGGAAATGGATAACTGGAAAATAAATAATTTATTCAAATTATTTATTTGGAGAAAATGAAAAGAGGAGCATTTAATTAAATTTATCAATTTAATTAAATGGAGAGATGAAAATTAGACCTTAAATAGATAAATAATTAATGGTAATTATTTAACTATAGATGAAAGGTGACAAAATAATTAAATAAATAATAATTTATTTAACTATTGAAGAAGAGGGAGAAATTAGTGACACAATTAGTTTATTTAATTGATCAGGATAGAATAAATATTAGGAAGTGAATTAATTAAATAATTATTAAAAATTATTTAATTAATAGAGGAATATGATCAAACATAATTGAATAACTAAAATTATTCAATTATCGAAGCACGAGGATGAAGAAAAATGACAATCATAGGCTTAGAACATTTTTCATTGTCTACATATTTCCCCTCTTTGACATAATGCAGTTCATCACATTGTGTCAAAGAAATTTAATTCTGAAATATGCCCTAGTGAAAGAAGAATGATGAGGAGGGTTGTGTATGCCCCCTCGAGAGGATAGGTGAGTTCAAAGAACATGAATGTGATCTTGAAATGGATGATAAGACTAGAGGATGAAGGATAGAAGAAATGCTAGCTTGGAAGGGGATGGATATTAGCGTGGAAGAGAAAGGAGGATGAAGATGGAAAACTAGATGAGAAATGATAAGGGAACTAACTTTCATGCTTACATTTTTATATTTATCATCATTGGGAAGATTATTGTAATGACCAACAAACACCATGATATGACGTAGACCAAGGTGTGCAAGGTTGTACCATCACATGAGACAAATAGCTATAGACAAGGATTCAATCATGACTCATACTAATAGAGTGATTGTCCTAGTCTTTGTGTTATAATCAAACACAAATAATAAAGATAGGCAAGAAAAATCATGAAATGTCATTGCTCCTCTAAATCCTATTACCAAGACATCCTTGAGGAACCAACATCATGATTTCCAAAATACAAAACAAGCATCATAAAATTAAATTCCAACTACTTGCCAAGTGTCTAAATGTCAAAATGTCAATTTTGTCAAGTTTTTCAAGTGTGGTGGAATGTCGGATGTCTTGGTGTTAAAATGCCAGGGTTGATGATATGAAGATACCAAATTGGTGTCAAGTTTAGGAAGGACACATCTTGAATGATGTTGAGATGCCAGATTCAGAAAGGACACAGTATGAATGATGTTGATTCCAAATGGATACCAAATTCAAGAAGGACACATCCCGAATGAGGTCAATGTCAAGATGTCAAATTGATGTGAAGTTCAGGAAGGACACATCCTAAACAATGTCAGTGTCAAGATTTTGAATTGATGTCAAGTTTGGGAAGGACACATCCCAAATGATGTCGATGTCAAGATTGTTGAATTTAGGAAGGACATATCTTGAATGATGTTGATATCAAGAGGAATGTATCTCAAATATTGTGAGAATCCTCAAAATGAAAGATGACCATGATGATGCCTAAGAAGGACACATCGTAGGGCATAATTAAATGATGGGCTACCCTTCAGAAGGACACATCTATAGAGTAAGCAAGATTTGACTAGTTTGACTAAGTTTAAACAATTTTGATATGCCAAGATGATTGTCGTGCTTGATTAAAAAATTGTAGAAGTTCGCTTGGGTAGATTATTCATTCAAATTTTAACAAATACCATGATAAATTTAAAGACTATTGCAGGTGTGAATTTTTTTTGCAATGAACCCTAATGGACTAACCTAGTGTGGCATTGGGGGCTCATCAACAAATGGCCTTGCCTATGTCATACACTTAGAGACCTTGTAGTTCAACATGACCAATGACTTTGTCTTGTTGACCAAAGATTGAGTCATGATTTATTTTGAAAAACCTAATAGCACTGACATAATGTCTTGGGGGATCGAAGATGAGCCTTACTTATGTAGCAAGTGCGTAGAGACAATGTAGTTCAACAATGACAAAGACTAATCAAGACTTTAATTGATGTAACTGTGTTGACTAACATGATTCTATTTTTTTGGAAATTTTTGTGTTTTCTTCATGAAATTTTTCAATTTAAAGTCTTTTTTTAGGATTTTTTTAATTTTTTAGGTCTTTTTAAGGAATTTTTTAAAAAAAAATTAGGTCTTTTTTAGGGCATTTTTCAAAATTTAGGTCTTTTTTTAGGAAATTTTATGATTTTTAGGTCTTTTTTAGGACATTTTATGATTTTTAGGATCACGTGCAGTACCCACTATAGTCTCATGATAAAAAATTTCCCCTAGTCAAGTTGAGAATGAGTCAGGAAAAATGGAATGTAAAGAAAAGGCATGACTAGCATGGACAATGGACAGTATGCAAGACTTGATTTCAACTATTGCTAGCCATGGACAAAAATGTCATGATGTCAAGGTGAAGTGTTATGACAAATGTGGGAAAGAGTATGTTCATTAGGGACAAAGGTAGATAGAGTGACAGTAGATGGCACAACAATGACTGACTACACATGGCACTTGTTTGCCAAGTTTTCACCATGCTACTTATCCAAAGCACCTGTTTACTAGGTTTTCACTGTTGGATGAATTATTTCTCTTTATTTTTGTCATCATTTCATTTTTTATTTTTTATTTTTTTTGGGTGTCACCAAGATGCCTGTTTTCCATATTTTCATCAAGGTGATGATTTTTTGTATTTTTTTGGGACTTTTCCCCTAGCTCTCTAAAGCTAGGTATAAAATTGATAAATGCCAAATCCATTGACTGCCTTGATGATGCCTCGATCTTGTGTGGATGACCGTGTTGTATGAAAGGACCTGATCAGGATGAGGAGTACAAGTGGCAGATATGAAGGGTAATAGATGCGACAAATGAAATAGGCTATGGTAGGATCCCTAATGTGCACACTATGTGGGCCATCAGGCTTCAGCCGAAAAGGAGCTTGGGCAACCAACAATCTAGAGTACAAGGATTTTTCATCAAAGATACATTGAAAGGCATCACCAATGGAGGGATATGATGGATATGTGAACATGGATGGATGGACCAGAGTATATGGTAAGAGAGAGAGTGACATGGATATAGACCTTGGATCAACGGGCGCTTTGTTTGAATTTTTTCCTTGATAGATGCCCCTAGTGATTTTTGATGGAGAGGCATTCTTTGAGATTGAATTTTTCTCATTTTCACTTTTGAATTTTATTTCTATTTTGTCCAATAGATTTTTATTTTGGCTATGGTACTTGTCTTGATCTTCTTTTAAAGATATCTCATTCATTGGAGATTTTCTTTTATTCTTTTCTTGAGCTATGATTTGTTGATCTATGTCTATGATGTGAGTGGATGTGGGTGAAATGGGGGAAGTAGGTGAAGTGAAAGAAATGTTTAGTGGATGAATGGGAGTGGTGATGCCATTAATGGAATATTTTGGACTATCCTTTTCTATACTGTTAACATCAAATGAGGCTTGCACATCCTTAATGACTTGGAAAAATGACTTAGTAGAGATTACAATAGGAGATTCATATCCTAGCCCAGGGTAGGTGGGATGGAAGGATGATGATTGGATATCCTCAACGAGGTCATGCTCAAAGAGTGGTTTATTTTAAATTTCTTGGTCAAACAAGGGGTTATAATAGATATGAAAAGATTGAGAGGAAGTAGATATGGCAAAGGCTAATGTGTCATCATGCTCCCGAAAGGTTTCAATCCAAGCACAACCATCCTTTTTTGTTCCTTCTGTAACTATCTTGACATCAATGTTGGAATTTAGATCTCTATTAGCAGCATTAACATTGTGGTTTGTTGGTAAATTATCCATACGATATTCTCCACATCCCATGTCATGAATTTGGACCGTGGGGTTTGATGGTGGGGTAAATGGAGTGTATGACTTGGTCAATGAAGGTGGATCAATGTAGTGAGATGATGTGGCGATGGATGTGGATGTGGAAGGCTTTGCAAGTCTTGATGGGTCAATGAATTTGGAAGATGAAAACATCGAAGCTTCCCTATTGATAGGCACTTGACATTCCGAGAAACCTCGCAAGTTGGTACAATATTGGAATGGATCGGGGTCTCTGTATATAGTAATTTTGGTACCTTCAAAAGGAAATTTCAGGCATTGGTGATACATGGAAGGGATAGCTTTCAGTGCATGGGTCCAAGGTCGACCAAGTAAAATGTTGTATGGCAGGTCCAAATCCAGAACTTGACAAGTGGTGTCGACAATGACTAACCCGATTCAAATTGGAAGTGTAATTAAACCCCAAGAGGAACATTCTTCTTCATCATATGCCTTGATAATAATGCTTCTTGTGGCATCTACGGAAGCATAAAAAAATCCTAGTGCCTTGAGAAATTTTAAGGAACATAGATTTAGTCCCACTCCACCATCTACTAAGACTTGTCTAACCTTATGTTTATGAACAAAAGATTTGATATGAAGGAAATCATTATGGTTGGAATTGGATGATGAATAGTATTGGTTAGAAAAGGTGATAGGGTGGGGATTCATGAGATATCCTACCATGGCTTTGAATTGGCTGACATCAATATCTTGGGGAACAAAGGATTCTTGCAATGTTTTATCTAGGATGGCCTTATGGGTAGGAAAGATGTGTAACAACTCAAGGATAGAGATTTGTGCAGGTGTTTTTCCAAGCTGGTCAATAAGATTAAAGTTTCCTTTAGGTTGGGACTGCTTTTTTTGTGGACACGATTGCAACTATGAAGTGGACGGGCCATCTATTTTTACCTTTGGTTGTCTAGGGGGAGGAGGGATGGCTATGGTGACCTTTCCATCATGAGTGGTGACATTTCATTCAGGGGCCTTTCTAATAGTGACTATGCAGACATGTTCATCAGTTGTTCTAATGTGATGTATGATAGGTCCCCCAGAATAGTCATATCCAATACAGGCATAGTTGGCTTGACTATTGTTATTTGTATTTGATGTAGAAGGCTTTCCAGAACCATGATCCTATAGTGGGTTATTTTGTATTGTATGATCTACATTAGAAGAAAAATGTGGTCCACCAACTTCAATAATACACTTTTCAATAAGGTCTTGTACCAAATTTTTCAATTGTCTACATGAAGAGGTTTTATGTCCTTTTATTCGATGATTGTCACAAAATGCATTATCATCCCACCAAGATGGCTTAAAATTCCCACGGTCATATGGATTGGGGTCCTCAGGTGTGATGATGCCATTCTGAAGGAATTTCCTGAGAACTTCTTCAATACACTCACCCAAGGGAGTGTATGTATGTCCAATAGGGAATTGTTTGGGTTGTCTAGGCTATCTTTGAATTTGATTGTTTTGATTGCCTTGATTATTTTGATTTGTCTATATAGAATTAGCAACATAGGCTTTTGTTATCATCTATGTGTTTTTTGGTTGTGTCCCTTTTAGAGTAATCATAGGACCTATAGCATTGACAACCTTAACATCAACTACACCATCGCTGGTGACATGTTTGTTTTTAACCCAATATTTGTTTTTGTCAGTAGAAGGAGAGTTTTCGTTTGTGTTTTAGGAACCATATTTTAGTCTTCCTTCAACTATGATGGCTTGCTCAACTTGGACACCTCATTCAACTAGGTCCAAAAAATTTGTGAAACAATGAACACATAAGCTATTTTTTAGTGGGCATAATAACATTTGTACGAACATGTCAACTTTTTCCCTTTTAGGTATGTCTATATGACAACGACTCGCTAGGCCCCTCCATTTTTGAAAGAATGGTAAAAAGGATTCACCTAAATCTTCTTGTGTGAGTTGGCATAAGTTGGTAATGGAGGTGTCTGTGCCAATGTTGTATATGTAATTTTTCATGATTTTTTCAGAAAGTTCTTTCCATGACTATATTCTAGGTTGCAGTGTATAAAACCATTCTAAGGCTGGTCCTATGAGGCTTTTAGGAAACAACCATATTAGATATGTGTGCTCATGAGAAATATCCACACAACTTGTTACAAACTCTCTGATATGGTTAAGTGGATTTGTTTTACCCTTGTATTTGTTGAAGCTTTGAGCCACATAACCATGTGGAAATAGTGGCATGTACAAAGTTGTATCAAAATGATATGGACATAAGTTGTATGGAATTTGTGTCTTCTTGTCAGAGTTTTTCATATTTTTTATTTGTTTTTGAAGGTCATCCACTCTTGCTAGCAAGGTGTGTACAATGGGATCATTGATTTCCTGAAATTATGGTATGTTTTGATTAGGTGTTTGTTGATATTGCTAGTTGTGAGTGGGAATTTGTTGTTGAGTATGAATCTAGGATGATTATGTGGGAATATGTGACCCAACCATGTTTGTTTGTATTTGAGGTATTTGAAATCCCTGACTCATTTGCTTGCCAAAGTTACACATTTGTTGCATCATTTGAGTTCCTTGTCCTTGTTGAAATAATTTTCCATGTAGCATGTTGGTGTTTGTTCCTTGGAAGTGTCCATATGGTATGTGGATATTTTGTCCTTTTCCATGTGAGATATTCATATTTTGTCCTTTCCCATGTGGGATGTTCATAATTTTTCCTTTTCCATGTGGGATGTTCATATTTTGTCCTTATCCATGTGGGATGTTTAATTGTGATGATGTATTAATGTTGTCTTGATGGTCTTGAATGAAGACTCATCGTGAGTTTCCTCCGAAGGGATTAAATGAGATCCCACCATAAGGTTGTGATGAAGATTCCCCTATTGTCATAGATAAAGATCCCAACATAGGGTTTTTGGGATTTTCTCCAATTGATGTGAACCCAATGGTTATTCCTATTGTTTGTGATGATGATGTGGAAATTGTAGGCATGGACATAGTAGATGTTCCTCCAATAGATGTTGTTTTAGTTGAGGTGGAGATGTTTTGACTTGTGGTGCCACTAGATGTCACCTTAATGGTGTTAGTAGCAACTTTTGTGGTGACCACAATGTTATTGCTAATGGAAGCATTGCCTGTGTTTTGTTGAGATGTCATGGTTTGTGTCGCGTTGTTCAGAGAAGAAGGTATTATGGTATTAATGTTGAAGCCTTTTGGTATTTTTTCCCCTTGGTCCAAAAGCATAGCAAGGTATCTGTCAGGATCGTTCAAGACCAATTCTTCTACAAATGAAGCTATGTCATGGTTTTGAGCAACTGCGTCTAAATCCTTAGCTAGTACTTGTCCATTTTGGTCTATCTATATGAATTGCTTAAAAAGTGGATTTTGAAAGGAAGTTGACATGCTCATGGATGATTGCACGTTCAAATTTTCAAATGGGTCATCATAAATCCAGTCATTCAAATTGGTGTTGGTGTTGGTGCTATTGTCAAAGTCTTGTCCAAAGTCTGCCATTTGTCTTTTCTTTCTTTGAAGTCTTGTTTCCACCATCAAGGAAATTTCTCAAATGAAGATGATGGCAATGCAAGTATGACACTAGTCTATGTTTTTTTCTTTTTGTGTGATAAAGGTTGACAATGCAAAGAGATGATAATGCAAGTAGCCAAAAGCCAAAGTGACTAGGATAATGATGTTGACTTTTATGACAATGTTGATTAGGAAAATGACAATGTGAACTAGGAAAATTGTAAGGTCAAGGTGCAAAATAAGGACTAAGGTGATGAAATTGAATAAAGAGGTAACTAATGTAAGTTTTAGGTTCAAAATGATGACTAAGATGTACAATATTTTTGTATTTTTAGGAATAAAGTATACAAGGTATGAACTAAAATGAATTCAATTTGGAGAAAGGGGTACCTAAGCACTCTAACCTTAATCTTTGTTTTCGATTTTGGTTACCAAAGGACTTGTTGAAAATGACAAAGTGGCAAGGTCAAGATGACTAGTGAGTTTTCCTAACTATACTGTTGAGTTGGAAATTCTCACAAAAGGGACAATGATTGAAAATAGGAATGATGACTAAGTAAAAAATAACCTAGTTTTGAAAGTATTGATTTTGAAAATTATGATGAGGTTAACCTAATCCAAAGTATGCAAAGATGAAAACCTAGGGTCAAGCTAATGCCAGAAATTATGATTATGAAGCCTATGGTCAAGAATACAAAATAATGGTTGAATAATGAGGATTTTGAGCAATTTCAAAGCTGATTTCTAATAGAGACCTGTTAGAAAAAAAATGTTTGACAATAGGTTGAGACTATTTTTTGATATTTTTTTGAAAAGTCTGAGTTGTCTGAGGTCAATTGTTTGTGTTAGGATTTGTGAATGTTATGTATATTGTTTAAAAACCTAGAAAAAACTTGACAAACATAATGTTTGAATGTGGAAAAACACAAATAAGACAAACGCAATTCTATGGTTAGGCTAGGACAATATTTGCTAGATTCCACATGGGTTTCCCCAACTACATATCAATAGCGTGTGAATCTAGAAGCTTGGTTGCATGGGCTCCCCCTTATAGTGCACTCTCTTCTTACGCCAACCAAGATTCCAACCCCCATGAAACTCCCATGGCAGATTGATCACCTTTACTACAGACTGCGAAGATGTGAATTCCTTCACACCGACCAGTGTTGCGCTAGCAAATATAAGGTTTTTGGATATTACACAAAGGTGTTTAATTTGGGACCCCCATTCGAGTGGCCATACAAGGGGCACAAGATTAAGCTTCATTTAGGAGGCACTCCAACCTAAAGAGGTTAAGCTCAATAGGGTTTTGGGGAGTACTACTTGGTCCGTATGACACATCCACACTTGTAATCATAGGCTTTCCCTTAGAATTCACATTTATATATCGGTTGGGGGTAGCTTGGCCAAAAATCTCCGTTGTTAGTCTGAGTCTCCTTGGGGTGATAACTTTTTCCCACCAAGGCAGACCTAAGTTCTAAAGGCAATAAATGTTTCTCTTACACCCAGGATCACATGAATGCACAAGGGGAGAGGATACTTCGATTATTGCATCAAGGCGACAAAATTTGAAGACACTTCAAATGATAATGTGAGGACACACAAGACACTTTGTTATTTTTGAAAGTTTAACTTGAAATATGAAAAAAAAGTTCATTTTAAACTCATGCCGTGAGAATGCAAGTTCATTTTAACCATATGAGTTTGAATGCATGCTTGTGTTCATTTTAGCCCAATGGCATGAAAATGCAAGTTGTAATTATAAAATTTAGGCCCAATGAGTGATTCATGCATATTTGTTATTTGCTTTAAGCCCTATGAATGAAATATGCAATTTTTTGTTCATTTTAAGACCAAATGAGTGACATGCAAATTGTGGTTCATTTTATCGTCATGAGTGTAAATGCAATTTGTTGTTGTTGTTGAAAAAAAAAAAATTGATTATGCCTAAAGAAATGAAAAAGCTTGATTTTTTTGTTTCTATAGAAATAGTTTTTAGACTCCCTCATTGTGCCACATGCTGAAAACAAGAGTTAGTAACTCAAAAGAAAATTTTAATGACAACAACAAATTAAAATAGTGATAATTTTCTCAAAAATTAACAAAATTTTAAATAGTTTGAATACATGGAAAGCTGAAAATCAAACCTTCAAAACCTATAAAGTATTTTTTAAAAATTTTGCACAAAAAAATTTTATAGGAAAAAGAAAATGGAGGTTTTAAAAGCTAGATTAAAAAATAACAAATACTAAAACGGCCATATCTTTCTCAAATCTTAACAAAATTTTAAACCGTTTGAAGTTTTGGAAAGCTAAGAACAAAGCCTACAAAAAAAAGATAATCATTTTTAAAGATTCCATATTCCCATTTTTTTGTGCTCAAAATAAGATGACAGGATTTCATATAAATTATTGGCTGTAACCTGCAAAACAACAAAAACAAACAAGAAAACAAACCAATTTCTCTACAAAATTGTAAGATTCACATTGGGTTCACCAATGTAAGATGGGGTCACAAATAAAATAGGATAGAAAAAGTGAGAGCCAACACTTATAAACAATTAACCTCATCCAAACAAGAGAAAACAATGAAAGCATAAGGAAAATAAAACATCAAATCAAAATACTCCCCATGCTTGAACTTGAATCACTTTTCTTGCTCTCCTATTTCGCATTTTGCAAATATACCCTAAAATTTGTATTCTAACTTGTGAAAATACCTACAAATTGTAAGTAGAAAGTTGGAGAAGAATAGTTGTTGAGGTGAAAATGGAGAAGGAAGGTTGCTTTTATAGACAAATTTTCAAATGGACAACTAAGATTAATCTTCTAGAAAGATTCCAAGATCAATGGATGACAATGCATGAGAGGGAGGTTACAAAATGGATGGTTGAGATTAAGTCTTAGAAAAGATGTCAAGATCAATGGTCCAGAATTGATGCACCAAAAATATGTCATGCATGGAAAAACTATGACGTCGACGGCTATGACACTTGACAACTATGACAGAAATGCAAGACATGTAGGCTATGACAGAAATGAATGTTATAAAAGGGGATTATGACAGAGCATCTTTGACCAGGTGGTGCATAAATAATTTATTTTAAATTGTTTATTCAAATGGAGAGAGTGGAGGAAATTGACAAATGGAAAATAAATAATTTATTCAAATTATTTATTTGGAGAAAATGGAAAGATAAGCATTAGGGGAGGTGGCATGGGATAGTTAAATAATTTTAATAATTGTTTAGTATAGAATAATTAAAGGACCATGAATAGATAAATAATTAATGGTAATTATTTAACTATAGATGAAAGGTGACAAAATAATTAAATAAATAATTATTTATTTAACTATTGAAGAAGAGGGAGAAATTAATGATGCAATTAGTTTATTTAATCGATCAGGATAGAATAAAGATTAGAAAGTGAATTAATTAAATAATTATTAAAATTTATTTAATTAATAGAGGAATATGATCAAACATAGTGGAATAACTAAAATTATTCAATTATCGAAGGACAGGGATGAAAAAAAATGACACTTGCAGGCTTAGGACATTTTTCATTATCTACAAATATATAAATAAGTAGAGAGGGAGGAAGAGGTATGGAGGGTGAGAGGTGAGATAGAGAGAAAAAAAAGGGAGTGATGGATGTTGGAAATAGAATTCCATTTAATTGCAATCCTAAACATTATTTATTGTATGTATCTCCTAAGTCCTTGGAAAATGTTCTCACTATGATTAGAAAGAGGTTAATTTTGAATGAAATAATCATGTTAATTGGCATTTGTAATTAATCCTAAATAATAGGAACATGTATAGATGCCCTAGGAGAGCTCCTAAAATATAAGAGCACATGGGTGCACACATGGGAGGTGGGACACACCTTTGTTCAGTTAACTGTTTGATGGATTGATAACTCTTATGTAATGCATGTCTTGTTCCTACAAAATAGGGATTGATAATTAAAATGAATATGGAGTGGTACTGTTCAATTCAATTTAGTTTAGTTTAGTTCAATTCAGTTTAGTTCAGTTATGGTTCATTTATCTTTAGTTGCATGTTAGTTATTTTGAGTTTCATGTAGTTGAATTCAGTTGACTTGAGTTGTATGGTTAGTGGCTTTAGTTGCATGTTAGATAACAAGTTGATACATTCAGTTAATAGGGGGAGATCATTAATGCATGATGTTTACATGAGTGGTGGAGAGATATGTTTCAGTTAATAGAGAATGAATTGGACCCACCTTGGGCACCAAATATGGCTTCTTGGAATTAAATCATTTTGCATGCTAAGATATTTCACAAGGCCGAGTTAAGTGGGCCCATTCTTGGGTGCCTACTTTGAGGATAAGCCTTGAATATATTTAGGGAATAAAGGTTGAGTTATGAATTTAGTTTGGGATGCTGAAATGGATGAAGCACATGTTTTGACATTATTCTTCATGGAAAAACTTTACTTGCAAGAGATAGGTGTACTATTTTGGAGATAGGCATTGAGCATTGTAATTATAACTCTTTGAAGTTTACAAGGCTGATTATTTCCTATTTATCTCAAGCAAGTTGAAGAGAGTTTGAATCAATTTTATTAGAGGTTATGAAGAATATTTGGTGAAGGAAAAAGAAGAATTCTCAAGCAAGAATTGGAGTTATTTTAATCTACTTTAGAGATTAAATAATACATTGATTATTGGTGGAGTTTTTTCCTAAAAGGATTTTTCCATAGTATATTTTGTGTATCTTCTAATATTCTATTTATTTCTTCTACAACCTTATGCCTTAATTCTAGAAATGATAAAATGAATTAATCAGATAATCACCCACAAAGAATTTTTAACAAAGAATACATATTTAGATCAGAAAGTATAATAGTTTTACAAAGTATTAAGCTACAAAATCACATAAATTTTCAACTTTTGGTATTAGAGCTAAGGTTGGGTAGAGTAATGGGATTCCTTTCTTTTAAAATATTGGAGGTTTTTTGGCTGTAGTGGGAGCTTTTTACTATTTTTTTTATTGCTTATTTTGGAAAATAATTTTGTTACAATGAATTCTCATTTTGATATTGAAAGGTTCAATGGACCTAATTATGAGATGTGGAAATTAAAAATGGAGGATCTCCTTGAAGAGAGAGATCAGTGGTTAGCTATTGGTAATGAGACAAAGTCAACTACAATGATGTCAGATGAGGATTGGGCTAAGCTTGACAAAAAGGCAAGAGGACCATAAGATTATGTATTGATGTTGTTCTCTTGAATGCTTCAAAAGAAACTACTACATATAAGCCATGGAAGAGAATAGGTGATATTTATCAAACTAAAAGTATTACTAATAAGTTGTATTTGAAAAGACAATTGTATTCTTTTAAGATGAAGGAAGGTGATTCTATAGCAAATAATTTGAATACTTTTAATTTGATTCTAATTCAATTAGCATTTGTAAATGTAAAGCTATAAGATGAAGATAAATGCATTTTGTTACTTTGTTCTTTACTAGAATCTTG
The DNA here is from genome assembly GCA_007258455.2 of Sequoia sempervirens. NCBI lineage: Eukaryota > Viridiplantae > Streptophyta > Pinopsida > Cupressales > Cupressaceae > Sequoia > Sequoia sempervirens. The sequence continues at coordinate 297,912,802 of VDFB02271358.1, forward strand.
GGAAAATCTAATTGTTGCTATTAGGGGTAGTGGTGCAGATTCGAAGATGGAAAATATATTTCCTACACTCCTATCAAAGGAGATGAGGAGGAAGTCTAAAAATAGAAGTCCAAGATGCCTTGTTTGTAAAAGGTAGGCTTGAGATAAAGGAACCTAACGAAGACAAGGAAGGGAAGGGTAAGTGAGAAGGATGAAGTGAGGTAAAGTGTTGGAACTGTGGGAAACTAGAACATGTGAAGAAGGATTGTAAGAATAAGAAAGAGTTTTTATTCTTCTATAGAGAAATCCTCAGATGATAGTAATGATGCATTGGTTATTTCAACTAATATTGTTTGTGATAACTCTTTACTTCATGTTTCTGAGTGATCTTCATAGAGAGGATGGTAGTTACGATGCCATGTGTGACTCGGTACCATAGTTCAGTGGGATTTTTTGGAAGTGACATGGATGCAACATTGATATGGTTATCTTCATGTGATTGGGGATATGGTGTTTTCTTGGTTTAAAGTAGTTGCTATTATTTCATGGTTTAATCTTGATTCTAGATTAGAGTTTGGCATATTACATGTTCTCTTGAGACTAGGATGTATGTTATGGTGCATGTGATCTCCTAGGAGAAGATGGCTAGGTCATGGATGTCATGTTTATGTTCTTGATTAATGATTGGAGCTTTGGCATTGATCTTGTGTAGTTTTCTTAAGTATTTGGTACATTAATAATTTTTATGATTACTTCATGAAAGTATTATGTTGCATTCAGAGTTTGGCATGGATTGGTTGGTTATAGGTCCCCATGGATACTTGGAGAAATAGGTGAGGCTTGAGTTCTCTTATGGTAAGAGATATTTTATGGAATAGTTACTTGTAAGAAAAGCTATTTTCAACAGAAAAGACCAAGGAGACTACACCTTGGTTGAACATGATTTCAACACACTCAATGATTTAACATGCCTCCAAAGAGGAAGTTTGGATACAAAGAGTTGGGAAAGGTATTGGTTTGGTTGATAGTGAGAAGGTATTAATTGAAAAAGTTGACACTTTAATTAATGTTGCAAATTAACTTATGAAACTAGTTCCTACAGATAAGTTCTATTGGTTTTAATCATTTGCTTGGAAGCTTCATGATTATGCAGGTTGCATTTGAAGTTGGCATGGCTTGATTAGTTGGTGTAGGAAGGCCATTAGCCTTAATTCATGTACTTGATTTACAATATTTATTATTTATTTAGAATAATTGTAATCTATATTGTCAAGTGGGAGAATGTTGGAAATAGGATGCCATTTAATTGCAATCCTAAACATTATTTATTTCATGTATCTCCTAATTCCTTGGAAAGTGTTCTCAAACAATAGGATTAGAAAGAGATTAATTTTGAATGAAATAATCATGTTAATTGACATTTGTAATTATTCCTAAATAATAGGAACATGTGTAGACACCCTAGGAGAGCTCCTACAAAATAGGAGTAGATGGGTGCACACATGGGATGAGGGGCACACCTTGGTTCAGTTAACTATTTGATGGATTGATAACTCTTATGTAATGAATGTCTTGTTCCTACAAAATAGGGATTGATAGTTACAATGCATGTGGAGTGGTATTGTTCAGTTCAATTCAGCTCAGTTTAGTTTAGTTTAGTTTAGTTATCTTCAGTTGCATGTTAGTTATTTTGAGTTGCATGTAGTTGACTTCAATTGACTAGAGGTGCATGGCTAATTATTTTAGTTGCATGTCAGATAACAGGTTGATAATTTCATTTAATAGGGGGAGATCATTCATGCATGATTTTTGCATGAATGGTGGAGAGATATGTTTCAATCAATAGAGAATGACTTGAACCCACCTTGGGCACCCAAGTTGGCTTCTTGGAATTAAATTCTTTTGCATGCTAAGATATATCAAAAGGTTAAGTTAAGTGGGCCCATTCTTGGGCACCCACTTTGAGGATAAGCCTTGAAGATATTTATAGAATAAATGTTGAGTTATGACTTCAATTTGGGATGCCCAAATGGATGATGCACATGTTTTGAAAATTTTCTTCATGGAAGAACTCTACTTGCAATAGATAGGTGTACCATTTTGGAGATAGGCTTTGAGCATTGTAATTACAACTCTTCTGAGATTACAAGGTTGATTATTGCCTATTTATCTCAAGCAAGTTGAAGAGAGTTTGTATCATTTTTATTGGAAGTTGTGAAGAAGATTTGGTGAAGGAAAAAGAAGCATTCTCAAGCAAGAATTGGAGTTATTGTAATCTACTTCATAGATTAAATAATAGATTGATTCTTGGTGGAGTTTTTTCCTGAAAGGGTTTTTCCACAGTATATGTTGTGTTTCTTCTAATATTTTGTTTATTTCTTCTATAACCAT
>VDFB02271358.1:297915271-298231633 GCA_007258455.2 Sequoia sempervirens
ATGTCACATACAAATATGTTGCAGGCAGGGCAGTTGGCTTCTCTTCATTTGAAATCATAGTAAAATAGGTCCCAACCACTTTGTGGCACCACAATATCACAAATTCCAAAAGTAGCATCCTCAAAATTAGGAGTCAGAATACCCTCACCATTCTTTCTCTTCCCTAATTTCTTCTTTATTTCCTACTTTGTGTCATGAGGGGGTTCTTCCATAAACCTAGGCTGATCTTTCTTGATAGTCCTTTTCCTTTTGGGTGTACTTGTTTATTAGGCTGAAGTTGGTTGGTATAAGGTTTAGGCTTTCTAACCAATTTCTAAGTGGTTTTTCTATTAGTTTTACCTCTAGACCCATTAGGTTGACTCATTATTACTTAGCAATGACACTAGTGTTTTCAAGATACTGAGAAATCACCCTAAGCAGCTTAAAATAATAAGTTTTGTAATGAAACCATCAATTCTATCCTTCTTACCCCAAACTGTAAGAACAATAGTTACAATTCACATTTAGTAGATAAAATTATCACCTTTAAACACAATAACCCCAACCACTTATAACATTTCCAAACAACCCAGTAAACAAAATGATTCAGGAGATAGGAGATTAACTTTCCTAGGAGTGAACTAGTTTCTCTTCATACTTATCCCTATGTTGTGCTTTACTACTACTAATTCTTGACTCAAAGAATTCCCATGTTTGTGCCAATTGTAATTACTCAAAGAAGATACCAAAAAATATCTTTAATATCCCAACGTTGAAGTGCATTCACCATTAATGGTTGATTGGTTGTTTGTACAAGAAAACTAATGTATAGTTGTTCTAGTTTGAATCCCACCTATTGATCCTCTAGTTTAAAAATATAATCAACGGTCCCCTATTACCATCGCCCATGATTTTAACAACAATTCTTTGAAGTAGCAAGGGAACCTAAGAACATGCTACATAGCCATCCACTAACACATAATAAAACAAAGGCCCTTTCACTCATCGCAAAAGAGTGGGAAAAATTCTTAGAAGTTTTGGTGATGGGCTCCTCCTGGTGATGCATTTGAGCAACTTGAACCATCACATGTTGTAGAAGTGAACTTGAAGTTGGTAACATCTTCAGTGATGGGAAAAGGTAGTGATGAAATATGAATCTAACACATGGCCACCACACTACATATTCTATGCTCCCACGTGGAAATAAGATGTTTTTAAAGAGGTTCCATGCCATGTTAACAAGGCTCAAACCCTTGGGAAAAAAACATGAGACTAACATCTTTTACCATGAAATATTTCCCACCCAGCTATAAGAAATATTAAAATAATGAGGTGAACAAGGTAACCGATGAACTTAAAACAAGGTCAGCGTAAACATGGCTTGAAAGGCTCAAGTTGTGACTAAGATGACTAGGAACCAGGTAAGACAGGTCAACAGAAGATTAAAACCTTCAAAGCTTAAAATTTCAAATATGCAAGAGATACTTTAAAACTAAAACCCTAACCCCCAACTTGGACATGGATGCAATAGACCATTACAGGGCACAAAACCAACTCAATTTTTTTGAAATTTTAGGAACTCTACCAAGTTGCATGTTTGTTGTCAAATATTTTGTGACACGTATTTTGAATTATTATTATGATTAGTGGTAAGAATTTGTCATATGATTGCCACTAGGCCGAAATATTTATTGTAGAACTATGTATATCATTTTTGTGCCCATAGAATCAATCAAAATGCACCAATTTGGTCTATGTTTATGCACTCAACTTATAAAATTTTGGTTACCTAAAGCTTCTTCACCCCACTTTTTGGAATCTAAATTCTGCCAAAAAATAAAATTTTAATAAACACCTTGGTGGACTTTTTTAGAGCACAATCCTCTCATTTTGTCAATCCACCCTCATCCCTATACTCTATACTTGGAAACTTATAACCGAAACCCTTAAATTATCCCTCAACCATATACTCAAACCACAAACCCTACATTTATAAAACCTTGTACCCTAAACCCTAAACCCTCAATCCTAAACCCAATACCCTCAAACCTATACCCAATATTCTAAACCCTAATACCTATACCCTATACACTTAACCTTATACCCTCAACCCTCATCCCTATACCCTCAACCTTATACTCTAAACCCTAAACATTATCCCTTAAATCTATACCCTCAACCCTATACTTAAAACCTAAACCCTACACTCTCAATTCTTAACCCTATACCATATACCCTCAACCCTATACCCTAAACCCTATACCCAATATCCTAAACCCTAATCATTATACTCTATACATTTAACCCTATTCCCTCAAACTTGAACAATATTCCTTAACCTTCAACCCTATACCTTAAACCCTAAACCCTACACCCTCAACCCTCATCCCTATACCATAAACTGTATATCCTAAACCCTGTACTTAAATGTTAAACCCTATAATCTCAACCCTTGACCCTATATCATATAACCTAAACTCTATACACAATATCCTAAACCCTAATCCCTATACCCTATACACTTAACCTTATACCATGAACCCTAAACCTTCTACTTAAACCCTAAACCCTACATTCAACCTTGTACCCAATACCATCAACCTTATATCCAATATTTTAAACCTTAATCCCTATACCCCACACACATTTACTATACCCTCAACTCAACAACACTATCCCTCACCTCAAACCCCTATACCTAAAACCTGTGAAGTCATAAACCCTGACACCCCCAGCCTCATCCATACCTGCTATACCTCAGAGAAGGAAAAAAGGGAGAGAGAGAGAGAGGGAGATGATAAATAGAGAGTAGAGATAGAAGGAGAGAGTGAGGGAGAAAAGGGGGAAGGATGGATGGAAAAAGGGAGAGAGGGGGGGAGGGAGAGAGAGGAAGGGATAAAGGAAGAGACATAGAAGGAAAGGTAGAGAGAGGAAAGATAAAGAGTAATTAGGGAGATAGAGAGTAAAGAGGGGTGAGAGAGGTGGATGGAGGGGACATGGAGGTGGAGAGTGGGGGAATTATGATGGAGAGGGATATTATAAGATGGGGTCATAAATTAAATAGCATAGAAAAAGTGGAAATCCAACACTTCTAAACTATTAACCCCATCCAAACAAGAGAAAACAATGAAAGGAAAATAAAACATCAAATCAAAATACTCCCCATGCTTGAACTTGAATCACTTCTCTTGCTCTCCTATTTCTCCTTTTGCAAATATTCCCTCAGATTTGTAGTCTAACTTGTGCAAATACCTGCAAATTGTAAGTAGAAAGTTGGAGAAGAATAGTTGTTAAGGTGAAAATGGAGAAGGAAGGTTGCTTTTATAGACAACCTTTCAAATGGACAGTTGAGATTAATCTTCTAGAAAGATTCCAAGATCAATGGATGGGAATGCATGATAGGGATGTTACGAAATGTATTTCTCGGTTGAGATTAAGTCTTAGAAAAGATGCCAGGATCAACGTAATTCTAACTGATGCAATCTCAAAAATATGCCATGCATGGAAAAAGTTAAGGATGTTGATGGCCATGATGCTTGGACAACCATGACAGTACATGTGGGGACACATGCAAAGGTGACAAAAAATTATGATAGGGGATTAAGGATAGAGCATGTTTAATAAGTAGTGCATAAATTATTTATTTTAAATTATTTATTCAAAATGGAGAGTGGAGGAAATGGACAAGTGGAAAATAAATAATTTATTCAAATTATTTATTTGGAGAAAACAAAAAGAGGAGCATTTAATTAAATTTATCAATTTAATTAAATGGAGAGATGAAAATTAGACCTTAGATTAATTATTAATGGGTACTATTTAACCATAGGTTTAGCAGACAAAACAATTGTAAACAAATAATTCTATTTAACCATTGAAGAAGAGGAAATTAGTGACACAATTAGCTTCATTTAATTGATCCGCATAGAATAAATATTAGGAAGTGAATTAATTAAATAATTATTAAAAATTATTTAATTAATAGAGGAATATGATCAAACATAATTGAATAACTAAAATTATTCAATTATCGAAGCACGAGGATGAAGAAAAATGACAATCATAGGCTTAGAACATTTTTCATTGTCTACATATTTCCCCTCTTTGACATAATGCAGTTCATCACATTGTGTCAAAGAAATTTAATTCTGAAATATGCCCTAGTGAAAGAAGAATGATGAGGAGGGTTGTGTATGCCCCCTCGAGAGGATAGGTGAGTTCAAAGAACATGAATGTGATCTTGAAATGGATGATAAGACTAGAGGATGAAGGATAGAAGAAATGCTAGCTTGGAAGGGGATGGATATTAGCGTGGAAGAGAAAGGAGGATGAAGATGGAAAACTAGATGAGAAATGATAAGGGAACTAACTTTCATGCTTACATTTTTATATTTATCATCATTGGGAAGATTATTGTAATGACCAACAAACACCATGATATGACGTAGACCAAGGTGTGCAAGGTTGTACCATCACATGAGACAAACAGCTGTAGACAAGGATTCAATCATGACTCATACTAATAGAGTGATTGTCCCAGTCTTTGTGTTATAATCAACCACAAATAGTAAAGACAGGCAAGACAAATCATGAAATGTCATTGCTCCTCTAAATCCTATTACCAAGACATCCTCGAGGAACAAACATCATGATTTCCAAAATACAAATCAAGCATCATAAAATTAAATTCCAACTACTTGCCAAGTGCCTAAATGTCAAAATGTCAATTTTGTCAAGTTTTTCAAGTGTGGTGGAATGTTGGATGTCATGGTGTCAAAATGCCAGGGTTGACAATATGAAGATACCAGATTGGTGTCAAGTTTAGGAAGGACACATCTTGAATGATGTTGAGATGTCAAATTCAGAAAGGACACATTATGAATGATGTTGATTCCAAATGGATACCAAATTCGAGAAGGACACATCCTGAATGAGGTCGATGTCAAGATGTCAAATTGATGTCAACTTCAGGAAGGACACATCCTAAACAATGTCGGTGTCAAGATTTTGAATTGATGTCAAGTTTGGGAAGGACACATCCCAAATGATGTCGATGTCAAGATTGTTGAATTTAGGAAGGACATATCTTGAATGATGTTGATATCAAGAGGAATGTATCTCAAATATTGTGAGAATCCTCAAAATGCAAGATGACCATGATGATGCCTAAGAAGGACACATAGTAGGGCATAATTAAATGATGGGCTACCCTTCAGAAGGACACATCTATAGAGTAAGCAAGATTTGACTAGTTTGACTACGTTTGACCAATTTTGATATGCCAAGATGATTGTCGTGCTTGATTGAAAAATTGTAGAAGTTCGCTTTGGTAGATTATTCGTTCAAATTTTAACAAATACCATGATAAATTTAAAGACTATTTCATGTGTGAAATTTTTTTGCAATGAACCCTAATGGACTGACCTAGTGTGGCATTGGGGGCTCATTGACAAATGGCCTTGCCTATGTCATACACTCAGAGACCTCGTAGTTCAACACGACCAATGACTTTGTCTTGTTGACCAAAGATTGAGTCATGATTTATTTTGAAAACCCTAATAGCACTGACATAATGTCTTGGGGGATCGAAGATGAGCCTTACTTATGTAGCAAGTGCGTAGAGACAATGTAGTTCAACAATGACAAAGACTAATCAAGACTTTAATTGATGTAACTGTGTTGACTAACATGATTCTATTTTTTTGGAAATTTTTGTGTTTTCTTCATGAAATTTTTCAATTTAAAGTCTTTTTTTAGGATTTTTTTAATTTTTTAGGTCTTTTTAAGGAATTTTTTAAAAAAAAATTAGGTCTTTTTTAGGGCATTTTTCAAAATTTAGGTCTTTTTTTAGGAAATTTTATGATTTTTAGGTCTTTTTTAGGACATTTTATGATTTTTAGGATCACGTGCAGTACCCACTATAGTCTCATGATAAAAAATTTCCCCTAGTCAAGTTGAGAATGAGTCAGGAAAAATGGAATGTAAAGAAAAGGCATGACTAGCATGGACAATGGACAGTATGCAAGACTTGATTTCAACTATTGCTAGCCATGGACAAAAATGTCATGATGTCAAGGTGAAGTGTTATGACAAATGTGGGAAAGAGTATGTTCATTAGGGACAAAGGTAGATAGAGTGACAGTAGATGGCACAACAATGACTGACTACACATGGCACTTGTTTGCCAAGTTTTCACCATGCTACTTATCCAAAGCACCTGTTTACTAGGTTTTCACTGTTGGATGAATTATTTCTCTTTATTTTTGTCATCATTTCATTTTTTATTTTTTATTTTTTTTGGGTGTCACCAAGATGCCTGTTTTCCATATTTTCATCAAGGTGATGATTTTTTGTATTTTTTTGGGACTTTTCCCCTAGCTCTCTAAAGCTAGGTATAAAATTGATAAATGCCAAATCCATTGACTGCCTTGATGATGCCTCGATCTTGTGTGGATGACCGTGTTGTATGAAAGGACCTGATCAGGATGAGGAGTACAAGTGGCAGATATGAAGGGTAATAGATGCGACAAATGAAATAGGCTATGGTAGGATCCCTAATGTGCACACTATGTGGGCCATCAGGCTTCAGCCGAAAAGGAGCTTGGGCAACCAACAATCTAGAGTACAAGGATTTTTCATCAAAGATACATTGAAAGGCATCACCAATGGAGGGATATGATGGATATGTGAACATGGATGGATGGACCAGAGTATATGGTAAGAGAGAGAGTGACATGGATATAGACCTTGGATCAACGGGCGCTTTGTTTGAATTTTTTCCTTGATAGATGCCCCTAGTGATTTTTGATGGAGAGGCATTCTTTGAGATTGAATTTTTCTCATTTTCACTTTTGAATTTTATTTCTATTTTGTCCAATAGATTTTTATTTTGGCTATGGTACTTGTCTTGATCTTCTTTTAAAGATATCTCATTCATTGGAGATTTTCTTTTATTCTTTTCTTGAGCTATGATTTGTTGATCTATGTCTATGATGTGAGTGGATGTGGGTGAAATGGGGGAAGTAGGTGAAGTGAAAGAAATGTTTAGTGGATGAATGGGAGTGGTGATGCCATTAATGGAATATTTTGGACTATCCTTTTCTATACTGTTAACATCAAATGAGGCTTGCACATCCTTAATGACTTGGAAAAATGACTTAGTAGAGATTACAATAGGAGATTCATATCCTAGCCCAGGGTAGGTGGGATGGAAGGATGATGATTGGATATCCTCAACGAGGTCATGCTCAAAGAGTGGTTTATTTTAAATTTCTTGGTCAAACAAGGGGTTATAATAGATATGAAAAGATTGAGAGGAAGTAGATATGGCAAAGGCTAATGTGTCATCATGCTCCCGAAAGGTTTCAATCCAAGCACAACCATCCTTTTTTGTTCCTTCTGTAACTATCTTGACATCAATGTTGGAATTTAGATCTCTATTAGCAGCATTAACATTGTGGTTTGTTGGTAAATTATCCATACGATATTCTCCACATCCCATGTCATGAATTTGGACCGTGGGGTTTGATGGTGGGGTAAATGGAGTGTATGACTTGGTCAATGAAGGTGGATCAATGTAGTGAGATGATGTGGCGATGGATGTGGATGTGGAAGGCTTTGCAAGTCTTGATGGGTCAATGAATTTGGAAGATGAAAACATCGAAGCTTCCCTATTGATAGGCACTTGACATTCCGAGAAACCTCGCAAGTTGGTACAATATTGGAATGGATCGGGGTCTCTGTATATAGTAATTTTGGTACCTTCAAAAGGAAATTTCAGGCATTGGTGATACATGGAAGGGATAGCTTTCAGTGCATGGGTCCAAGGTCGACCAAGTAAAATGTTGTATGGCAGGTCCAAATCCAGAACTTGACAAGTGGTGTCGACAATGACTAACCCGATTCAAATTGGAAGTGTAATTAAACCCCAAGAGGAACATTCTTCTTCATCATATGCCTTGATAATAATGCTTCTTGTGGCATCTACGGAAGCATAAAAAAATCCTAGTGCCTTGAGAAATTTTAAGGAACATAGATTTAGTCCCACTCCACCATCTACTAAGACTTGTCTAACCTTATGTTTATGAACAAAAGATTTGATATGAAGGAAATCATTATGGTTGGAATTGGATGATGAATAGTATTGGTTAGAAAAGGTGATAGGGTGGGGATTCATGAGATATCCTACCATGGCTTTGAATTGGCTGACATCAATATCTTGGGGAACAAAGGATTCTTGCAATGTTTTATCTAGGATGGCCTTATGGGTAGGAAAGATGTGTAACAACTCAAGGATAGAGATTTGTGCAGGTGTTTTTCCAAGCTGGTCAATAAGATTAAAGTTTCCTTTAGGTTGGGACTGCTTTTTTTGTGGACACGATTGCAACTATGAAGTGGACGGGCCATCTATTTTTACCTTTGGTTGTCTAGGGGGAGGAGGGATGGCTATGGTGACCTTTCCATCATGAGTGGTGACATTTCATTCAGGGGCCTTTCTAATAGTGACTATGCAGACATGTTCATCAGTTGTTCTAATGTGATGTATGATAGGTCCCCCAGAATAGTCATATCCAATACAGGCATAGTTGGCTTGACTATTGTTATTTGTATTTGATGTAGAAGGCTTTCCAGAACCATGATCCTATAGTGGGTTATTTTGTATTGTATGATCTACATTAGAAGAAAAATGTGGTCCACCAACTTCAATAATACACTTTTCAATAAGGTCTTGTACCAAATTTTTCAATTGTCTACATGAAGAGGTTTTATGTCCTTTTATTCGATGATTGTCACAAAATGCATTATCATCCCACCAAGATGGCTTAAAATTCCCACGGTCATATGGATTGGGGTCCTCAGGTGTGATGATGCCATTCTGAAGGAATTTCCTGAGAACTTCTTCAATACACTCACCCAAGGGAGTGTATGTATGTCCAATAGGGAATTGTTTGGGTTGTCTAGGCTATCTTTGAATTTGATTGTTTTGATTGCCTTGATTATTTTGATTTGTCTATATAGAATTAGCAACATAGGCTTTTGTTATCATCTATGTGTTTTTTGGTTGTGTCCCTTTTAGAGTAATCATAGGACCTATAGCATTGACAACCTTAACATCAACTACACCATCGCTGGTGACATGTTTGTTTTTAACCCAATATTTGTTTTTGTCAGTAGAAGGAGAGTTTTCGTTTGTGTTTTAGGAACCATATTTTAGTCTTCCTTCAACTATGATGGCTTGCTCAACTTGGACACCTCATTCAACTAGGTCCAAAAAATTTGTGAAACAATGAACACATAAGCTATTTTTTAGTGGGCATAATAACATTTGTACGAACATGTCAACTTTTTCCCTTTTAGGTATGTCTATATGACAACGACTCGCTAGGCCCCTCCATTTTTGAAAGAATGGTAAAAAGGTTTCACCTGAATCTTCTTGTGTGAGTTGGCATAAGTTGGTAATGGAGGTGTCTGTGCCAATGTTGTATGTGTAATTTTTCATGATTTTTTTAGAAAGTTCTTTCCATGAATGTATTCTAGGTTGCAGTGTATAAAACCATTCTAAGGCTGGTCCTACGAGGCTTTTAGGAAATAGTCATATTAGATATGTGTGCTCATGAGAAATATCCACACAACTTGTTACAAACTCTCTGATATGGTTAAGTGGATTTGTTTTACCCTTGTATTTGTTGAAGTTTTGAGCCACATAACCATGTGGAAATAGTGGCATGTACAAAGTTGTATCAAAATGATATGGACATAAGTTGTATGGAATTTGCATCTTCTTGTCAGAGTTTTTCATATTTTTTATTTGTTTTTGAAGGTCATCCACTCTTCCTAGCAAGGTGTGTACAATGGGATCATTGGTTGCCTAAAAGTATGGTATGTTTTGATTAGGTGTTTGTTGATATTGCTACTTGTGAGTGGGAATTTGTTGTTGAGTATGAATCTAGGATGATTATGTGGGAATATGTGACCCAACCATGTTTTTTTGTATTTGAGGTATCTAAAATCCCTGACTCATTTGATTGCCAAAGTTACACATTTGTTGCATCATTTGAGTTCCTTGTCCTTGTTGAAATAATTTTCCATGTAGCATGTTGGTGTTTGTTCCTTGGAAGTGTCCATATGGTATGTGGATATTTTGTCCTTTTCCATGTGAGATATTCATATTTTGTCCTTTCCCATGTGGGATGTTCATAATTTTTCCTTTTCCATGTGGGATGTTCATATTTTGTCCTTTTCCATGTGGGATGTTTAATTGTTGTGATGTATTAATGTTGTGTTGAGGGTCTTGAATGAAGACTCATCGTGAGTTTCCTCCAAAGGGATTAAATGAGATTCCACCATAAGGTTGTGATGAAGATTCCCCTATTGTCATAGATAAAGATCCCAACATAGGGTTTGTGGGATTTTCTCCCATTGATGTGAACCCAATGGTTATTCCTATTGTTTGTGATGGTGATGTGGAAATTGTAGGCATGGACATAGTAGATGTTCCTCCAATAGATGTTGTTTTAGTTGAGGTGGAGATGTTTTGACTTGTGGTGCCACTAGATGTCACCTTAATGGTGTTAGTAGCAACTTGTGTGGTGACCACAATGTTATTGCTAATGGAGGCATTGCCTATGTTTTGTTGAGATGTCATGGTTTGTGTCGCGTTGTTCAGAGAAGAAGGTATTATGGTATTAATGTTGAAGCATTTTGGTATTTTTTCCCCTTGGTCCAAAAGCATAGCAAGGTATCTGTCAAGATCGTTCAAGACCAATTCTTCTACAAATGAAGCTATGTCATGGTTTTGAGCAACTGCGTCTAAATCCTTAGCTAGTACTTGTCCATTTTGGTCTATCTATATGAATTGCTTAAAAAGTGGATTTTGAAAGGAAGTTGACATGCTCATGGATGATTGCACGTTCAAATTTTCAAATGGGTCATCATAAATCCAGTCATTCAAATTGGTGTTGGTGTTGGTGCTATTGTCAAAGTCTTGTCCAAAGTCTGCCATTTGTCTTTTCTTTCTTTGAAGTCTTGTTTCCACCATCAAGGAAATTTCTCAAATGAAGATGATGGCAATGCAAGTATGACACTAGTCTATGTTTTTTTCTTTTTGTGTGATAAAGGTTGACAATGCAAAGAGATGATAATGCAAGTAGCCAAAAGCCAAAGTGACTAGGATAATGATGTTGACTTTTATGACAATGTTGATTAGGAAAATGACAATGTGAACTAGGAAAATTGTAAGGTCAAGGTGCAAAATAAGGACTAAGGTGATGAAATTGAATAAAGAGGTAACTAATGTAAGTTTTAGGTTCAAAATGATGACTAAGATGTACAATATTTTTGTATTTTTAGGAATAAAGTATACAAGGTATGAACTAAAATGAATTCAATTTGGAGAAAGGGGTACCTAAGCACTCTAACCTTAATCTTTGTTTTCGATTTTGGTTACCAAAGGACTTGTTGAAAATGACAAAGTGGCAAGGTCAAGATGACTAGTGAGTTTTCCTAACTATACTGTTGAGTTGGAAATTCTCACAAAAGGGACAATGATTGAAAATAGGAATGATGACTAAGTAAAAAATAACCTAGTTTTGAAAGTATTGATTTTGAAAATTATGATGAGGTTAACCTAATCCAAAGTATGCAAAGATGAAAACCTAGGGTCAAGCTAATGCCAGAAATTATGATTATGAAGCCTATGGTCAAGAATACAAAATAATGGTTGAATAATGAGGATTTTGAGCAATTTCAAAGCTGATTTCTAATAGAGACCTGTTAGAAAAAAAATGTTTGACAATAGGTTGAGACTATTTTTTGATATTTTTTTGAAAAGTCTGAGTTGTCTGAGGTCAATTGTTTGTGTTAGGATTTGTGAATGTTATGTATATTGTTTAAAAACCTAGAAAAAACTTGACAAACATAATGTTTGAATGTGGAAAAACACAAATAAGACAAACGCAATTCTATGGTTAGGCTAGGACAATATTTGCTAGATTCCACATGGGTTTCCCCAACTACATATCAATAGCGTGTGAATCTAGAAGCTTGGTTGCATGGGCTCCCCCTTATAGTGCACTCTCTTCTTACGCCAACCAAGATTCCAACCCCCATGAAACTCCCATGGCAGATTGATCACCTTTACTACAGACTGCGAAGATGTGAATTCCTTCACACCGACCAGTGTTGCGCTAGCAAATATAAGGTTTTTGGATATTACACAAAGGTGTTTAATTTGGGACCCCCATTCGAGTGGCCATACAAGGGGCACAAGATTAAGCTTCATTTAGGAGGCACTCCAACCTAAAGAGGTTAAGCTCAATAGGGTTTTGGGGAGTACTACTTGGTCCGTATGACACATCCACACTTGTAATCATAGGCTTTCCCTTAGAATTCACATTTATATATCGGTTGGGGGTAGCTTGGCCAAAAATCTCCGTTGTTAGTCTGAGTCTCCTTGGGGTGATAACTTTTTCCCACCAAGGCAGACCTAAGTTCTAAAGGCAATAAATGTTTCTCTTACACCCAGGATCACATGAATGCACAAGGGGAGAGGATACTTCGATTATTGCATCAAGGCGACAAAATTTGAAGACACTTCAAATGATAATGTGAGGACACACAAGACACTTTGTTATTTTTGAAAGTTTAACTTGAAATATGAAAAAAAAGTTCATTTTAAACTCATGCCGTGAGAATGCAAGTTCATTTTAACCATATGAGTTTGAATGCATGCTTGTGTTCATTTTAGCCCAATGGCATGAAAATGCAAGTTGTAATTATAAAATTTAGGCCCAATGAGTGATTCATGCATATTTGTTATTTGCTTTAAGCCCTATGAATGAAATATGCAATTTTTTGTTCATTTTAAGACCAAATGAGTGACATGCAAATTGTGGTTCATTTTATCGTCATGAGTGTAAATGCAATTTGTTGTTGTTGTTGAAAAAAAAAAAATTGATTATGCCTAAAGAAATGAAAAAGCTTGATTTTTTTGTTTCTATAGAAATAGTTTTTAGACTCCCTCATTGTGCCACATGCTGAAAACAAGAGTTAGTAACTCAAAAGAAAATTTTAATGACAACAACAAATTAAAATAGTGATAATTTTCTCAAAAATTAACAAAATTTTAAATAGTTTGAATACATGGAAAGCTGAAAATCAAACCTTCAAAACCTATAAAGTATTTTTTAAAAATTTTGCACAAAAAAATTTTATAGGAAAAAGAAAATGGAGGTTTTAAAAGCTAGATTAAAAAATAACAAATACTAAAACGGCCATATCTTTCTCAAATCTTAACAAAATTTTAAACCGTTTGAAGTTTTGGAAAGCTAAGAACAAAGCCTACAAAAAAAAGATAATCATTTTTAAAGATTCCATATTCCCATTTTTTTGTGCTCAAAATAAGATGACAGGATTTCATATAAATTATTGGCTGTAACCTGCAAAACAACAAAAACAAACAAGAAAACAAACCAATTTCTCTACAAAATTGTAAGATTCACATTGGGTTCACCAATGTAAGATGGGGTCACAAATAAAATAGGATAGAAAAAGTGAGAGCCAACACTTATAAACAATTAACCTCATCCAAACAAGAGAAAACAATGAAAGCATAAGGAAAATAAAACATCAAATCAAAATACTCCCCATGCTTGAACTTGAATCACTTTTCTTGCTCTCCTATTTCGCATTTTGCAAATATACCCTAAAATTTGTATTCTAACTTGTGAAAATACCTACAAATTGTAAGTAGAAAGTTGGAGAAGAATAGTTGTTGAGGTGAAAATGGAGAAGGAAGGTTGCTTTTATAGACAAATTTTCAAATGGACAACTAAGATTAATCTTCTAGAAAGATTCCAAGATCAATGGATGACAATGCATGAGAGGGAGGTTACAAAATGGATGGTTGAGATTAAGTCTTAGAAAAGATGTCAAGATCAATGGTCCAGAATTGATGCACCAAAAATATGTCATGCATGGAAAAACTATGACGTCGACGGCTATGACACTTGACAACTATGACAGAAATGCAAGACATGTAGGCTATGACAGAAATGAATGTTATAAAAGGGGATTATGACAGAGCATCTTTGACCAGGTGGTGCATAAATAATTTATTTTAAATTGTTTATTCAAATGGAGAGAGTGGAGGAAATTGACAAATGGAAAATAAATAATTTATTCAAATTATTTATTTGGAGAAAATGGAAAGATAAGCATTAGGGGAGGTGGCATGGGATAGTTAAATAATTTTAATAATTGTTTAGTATAGAATAATTAAAGGACCATGAATAGATAAATAATTAATGGTAATTATTTAACTATAGATGAAAGGTGACAAAATAATTAAATAAATAATTATTTATTTAACTATTGAAGAAGAGGGAGAAATTAATGATGCAATTAGTTTATTTAATCGATCAGGATAGAATAAAGATTAGAAAGTGAATTAATTAAATAATTATTAAAATTTATTTAATTAATAGAGGAATATGATCAAACATAGTGGAATAACTAAAATTATTCAATTATCGAAGGACAGGGATGAAAAAAAATGACACTTGCAGGCTTAGGACATTTTTCATTATCTACAAATATATAAATAAGTAGAGAGGGAGGAAGAGGTATGGAGGGTGAGAGGTGAGATAGAGAGAAAAAAAAGGGAGTGATGGATGTTGGAAATAGAATTCCATTTAATTGCAATCCTAAACATTATTTATTGTATGTATCTCCTAAGTCCTTGGAAAATGTTCTCACTATGATTAGAAAGAGGTTAATTTTGAATGAAATAATCATGTTAATTGGCATTTGTAATTAATCCTAAATAATAGGAACATGTATAGATGCCCTAGGAGAGCTCCTAAAATATAAGAGCACATGGGTGCACACATGGGAGGTGGGACACACCTTTGTTCAGTTAACTGTTTGATGGATTGATAACTCTTATGTAATGCATGTCTTGTTCCTACAAAATAGGGATTGATAATTAAAATGAATATGGAGTGGTACTGTTCAATTCAATTTAGTTTAGTTTAGTTCAATTCAGTTTAGTTCAGTTATGGTTCATTTATCTTTAGTTGCATGTTAGTTATTTTGAGTTTCATGTAGTTGAATTCAGTTGACTTGAGTTGTATGGTTAGTGGCTTTAGTTGCATGTTAGATAACAAGTTGATACATTCAGTTAATAGGGGGAGATCATTAATGCATGATGTTTACATGAGTGGTGGAGAGATATGTTTCAGTTAATAGAGAATGAATTGGACCCACCTTGGGCACCAAATATGGCTTCTTGGAATTAAATCATTTTGCATGCTAAGATATTTCACAAGGCCGAGTTAAGTGGGCCCATTCTTGGGTGCCTACTTTGAGGATAAGCCTTGAATATATTTAGGGAATAAAGGTTGAGTTATGAATTTAGTTTGGGATGCTGAAATGGATGAAGCACATGTTTTGACATTATTCTTCATGGAAAAACTTTACTTGCAAGAGATAGGTGTACTATTTTGGAGATAGGCATTGAGCATTGTAATTATAACTCTTTGAAGTTTACAAGGCTGATTATTTCCTATTTATCTCAAGCAAGTTGAAGAGAGTTTGAATCAATTTTATTAGAGGTTATGAAGAATATTTGGTGAAGGAAAAAGAAGAATTCTCAAGCAAGAATTGGAGTTATTTTAATCTACTTTAGAGATTAAATAATACATTGATTATTGGTGGAGTTTTTTCCTAAAAGGATTTTTCCATAGTATATTTTGTGTATCTTCTAATATTCTATTTATTTCTTCTACAACCTTATGCCTTAATTCTAGAAATGATAAAATGAATTAATCAGATAATCACCCACAAAGAATTTTTAACAAAGAATACATATTTAGATCAGAAAGTATAATAGTTTTACAAAGTATTAAGCTACAAAATCACATAAATTTTCAACTTTTGGTATTAGAGCTAAGGTTGGGTAGAGTAATGGGATTCCTTTCTTTTAAAATATTGGAGGTTTTTTGGCTGTAGTGGGAGCTTTTTACTATTTTTTTTATTGCTTATTTTGGAAAATAATTTTGTTACAATGAATTCTCATTTTGATATTGAAAGGTTCAATGGACCTAATTATGAGATGTGGAAATTAAAAATGGAGGATCTCCTTGAAGAGAGAGATCAGTGGTTAGCTATTGGTAATGAGACAAAGTCAACTACAATGATGTCAGATGAGGATTGGGCTAAGCTTGACAAAAAGGCAAGAGGACCATAAGATTATGTATTGATGTTGTTCTCTTGAATGCTTCAAAAGAAACTACTACATATAAGCCATGGAAGAGAATAGGTGATATTTATCAAACTAAAAGTATTACTAATAAGTTGTATTTGAAAAGACAATTGTATTCTTTTAAGATGAAGGAAGGTGATTCTATAGCAAATAATTTGAATACTTTTAATTTGATTCTAATTCAATTAGCATTTGTAAATGTAAAGCTATAAGATGAAGATAAATGCATTTTGTTACTTTGTTCTTTACTAGAATCTTGGGAAAATCTAATTGTTGCTATTAGGGGTAGTGGTGCAGATTCGAAGATGGAAAATATATTTCCTACACTCCTATCAAAGGAGATGAGGAGGAAGTCTAAAAATAGAAGTCCAAGATGCCTTGTTTGTAAAAGGTAGGCTTGAGATAAAGGAACCTAACGAAGACAAGGAAGGGAAGGGTAAGTGAGAAGGATGAAGTGAGGTAAAGTGTTGGAACTGTGGGAAACTAGAACATGTGAAGAAGGATTGTAAGAATAAGAAAGAGTTTTTATTCTTCTATAGAGAAATCCTCAGATGATAGTAATGATGCATTGGTTATTTCAACTAATATTGTTTGTGATAACTCTTTACTTCATGTTTCTGAGTGATCTTCATAGAGAGGATGGTAGTTACGATGCCATGTGTGACTCGGTACCATAGTTCAGTGGGATTTTTTGGAAGTGACATGGATGCAACATTGATATGGTTATCTTCATGTGATTGGGGATATGGTGTTTTCTTGGTTTAAAGTAGTTGCTATTATTTCATGGTTTAATCTTGATTCTAGATTAGAGTTTGGCATATTACATGTTCTCTTGAGACTAGGATGTATGTTATGGTGCATGTGATCTCCTAGGAGAAGATGGCTAGGTCATGGATGTCATGTTTATGTTCTTGATTAATGATTGGAGCTTTGGCATTGATCTTGTGTAGTTTTCTTAAGTATTTGGTACATTAATAATTTTTATGATTACTTCATGAAAGTATTATGTTGCATTCAGAGTTTGGCATGGATTGGTTGGTTATAGGTCCCCATGGATACTTGGAGAAATAGGTGAGGCTTGAGTTCTCTTATGGTAAGAGATATTTTATGGAATAGTTACTTGTAAGAAAAGCTATTTTCAACAGAAAAGACCAAGGAGACTACACCTTGGTTGAACATGATTTCAACACACTCAATGATTTAACATGCCTCCAAAGAGGAAGTTTGGATACAAAGAGTTGGGAAAGGTATTGGTTTGGTTGATAGTGAGAAGGTATTAATTGAAAAAGTTGACACTTTAATTAATGTTGCAAATTAACTTATGAAACTAGTTCCTACAGATAAGTTCTATTGGTTTTAATCATTTGCTTGGAAGCTTCATGATTATGCAGGTTGCATTTGAAGTTGGCATGGCTTGATTAGTTGGTGTAGGAAGGCCATTAGCCTTAATTCATGTACTTGATTTACAATATTTATTATTTATTTAGAATAATTGTAATCTATATTGTCAAGTGGGAGAATGTTGGAAATAGGATGCCATTTAATTGCAATCCTAAACATTATTTATTTCATGTATCTCCTAATTCCTTGGAAAGTGTTCTCAAACAATAGGATTAGAAAGAGATTAATTTTGAATGAAATAATCATGTTAATTGACATTTGTAATTATTCCTAAATAATAGGAACATGTGTAGACACCCTAGGAGAGCTCCTACAAAATAGGAGTAGATGGGTGCACACATGGGATGAGGGGCACACCTTGGTTCAGTTAACTATTTGATGGATTGATAACTCTTATGTAATGAATGTCTTGTTCCTACAAAATAGGGATTGATAGTTACAATGCATGTGGAGTGGTATTGTTCAGTTCAATTCAGCTCAGTTTAGTTTAGTTTAGTTTAGTTATCTTCAGTTGCATGTTAGTTATTTTGAGTTGCATGTAGTTGACTTCAATTGACTAGAGGTGCATGGCTAATTATTTTAGTTGCATGTCAGATAACAGGTTGATAATTTCATTTAATAGGGGGAGATCATTCATGCATGATTTTTGCATGAATGGTGGAGAGATATGTTTCAATCAATAGAGAATGACTTGAACCCACCTTGGGCACCCAAGTTGGCTTCTTGGAATTAAATTCTTTTGCATGCTAAGATATATCAAAAGGTTAAGTTAAGTGGGCCCATTCTTGGGCACCCACTTTGAGGATAAGCCTTGAAGATATTTATAGAATAAATGTTGAGTTATGACTTCAATTTGGGATGCCCAAATGGATGATGCACATGTTTTGAAAATTTTCTTCATGGAAGAACTCTACTTGCAATAGATAGGTGTACCATTTTGGAGATAGGCTTTGAGCATTGTAATTACAACTCTTCTGAGATTACAAGGTTGATTATTGCCTATTTATCTCAAGCAAGTTGAAGAGAGTTTGTATCATTTTTATTGGAAGTTGTGAAGAAGATTTGGTGAAGGAAAAAGAAGCATTCTCAAGCAAGAATTGGAGTTATTGTAATCTACTTCATAGATTAAATAATAGATTGATTCTTGGTGGAGTTTTTTCCTGAAAGGGTTTTTCCACAGTATATGTTGTGTTTCTTCTAATATTTTGTTTATTTCTTCTATAACCATTTGTCTTCATTCTACAAATGATAAAATTAATTAATCAGATATCACCCACAAAGAATTTTTAACAAAGAATACCTATTTAGATCAACAAGTATAATAGTTTTACAAAGTATTTAGCTACAAAATCACATCAATTTTCAATAATGGAGGGAGAGAGGATATAAATATAAGTAGAGAGGGAAGGAGAGGTAGAGAGAGGAGAGATAGAGAGAAGTAGAGAGGGAATGAGGGAGGGAGGGAGAGGTAGTGAGGGAGAGAGGTGAGATATAGAGGTGTACAAAGAGTGGTAGGGTGTGATGGATGTAGATTGAGGTAGAGAGAGGGATTGGGAGAGAGAGATAGAGTAGATAGTGAAGAAGAGTGGGAGAGAAGTATGGAGGGAGAGAGGGGGAGGGGAGAGAGAGGTGTGAGAGAGGTATGATAGAGAGTGATGGAGGGAGAGGTAGGTAGAGAGAGGGGGAGGGGAGAGAGAGAGAAATAGAGAGGGAAGGAAGGGGGATGGAGGTAGAGATCTAGACATAGAGAGATAGAGATAGAGACAAAGACAAAGAGGGAGGGAGGCAGGGAGAGAGAGAGAAGCGAGATAGCTCAAGAATTAGAGGGGGAGGAGAGAGAGAGAGAGTTCTTGAGCTCAAGGGAGAGAGAGTCATATAAAAGGACAAAGATAGTCTAAATTTAACTAAGTCTAAATTTTTTGAGATCTTCAAAAAACTATAATTTTCATTATAACTCCTAGAGATCTGAAACATTTCTCAAACATCCTAAAAATATATACATGAAATATAACTTAAATTACAAGAAAGTAAATGTCCATATACAAATATCAAATTATACTTAAAATTTATATAGTTTCCTTATAAAATACCGAGAAGAAAGAGAAAGAAAAGAGAATATTATTTTTAATGTCGACCAAAACACGAGCACATTATAACACACTCACATTTTGTCAATGGATTCAAATAATGGTAGAGCATTATAACGTGCTTGTGTTTTATCTTGCTTTGGGAATCCCCAAGCCTTAGGCTTGGATTTTCTTTGTATTTCTAACCCAAAGGTTTTGAAAGTCTTCACAATATTCAAATACATGTTTTTTTATATTCTATAGGATTTCACATAATCTCATCGTGCTAACCGTCAAGTTTACAAATGTTTCAAGGTAGAGTAAATATAACACCTGGGTAATGTTCTACTCTCTCTTAGCTATTGAACGATGTAATTTTTTCAAATTTTGACAATGTGAAGACTTTCATCTTTTATTTGTGTGTTTTTTCAACAACTAGTGTTTGGTAATTTTTACTTTATTTTTGTACCATTCATTATAATTTAAAATAATTTTTAAAAAAAAAAACTAGACTCCACTCTACAAATATTAAAAAAATTTGATTAGTTTTCAAAAATTATAGGGGTTCCTAGAACAAACACAAACCCCTTAGAACTCTTGGTGATTGGGGTCAAATCGAGACTAGTCTTAAAGCACTTTGGGGAGATAATGTTAGAGATTATTTGCAATTTGGCCTTGGTAATCAAAAATTTATTGGTTGGACAGATTTTTATTTTCTTTTGGTTCCAATTCACATGAAAATTTCCCTCAAATCTGAACTAAGGATAATATAAATTTTCCTATTCAATAAACATGATTCTATTATCTGGACCAAAAGTAAATCTAGAAATTACAAAGTAAAAGTTGGATATGATTCTTTAAGTTCTTCTAATTTATCAAGGCCATGGCCTTTTAAAATTTTTTGGGGGTCGAATGTCCTCCCTAAAGCAGGAGCTCTTACTTGGATTTCCTTGAAAGATGGAATATTAATAGGGATGTGTCGTGACAAATATGGGATCACTCCTCTTTTTTCTTGTGTTTTATATGGCTAGGCTTATGAATCTTCTAGTCACTTGCTCATCCATTGTGATTTTTCCCATCAATGCTAGACTTGGTTTATGAACAAACTCGAGTGGACAAGTCCTCTTCACAATTCAATCTTGAATCATTTTCTTAGTTGTTCTCTCCTCTTTCCCAACTCTTCCTTTCCTTGTATTTGGGAGATACACCCTTCTATTGTTTTTTGGAATATTTGCCTCAAAAGGAACAATAAAATATTCAAATAAAAGGCTCTGAATGAATTTCAAGTATTAAAAAATATTGAGATATCTATTTTTGAAGTATCTATGTCTAGTATTTTTAAAATTCTAAATGCTTCATGGGATCATTTCATCCTCAAAAAATGGCCTCTAATCAAACCACCAAGGGTTGGGTCTATTCAAGTTTACAAATCTCCAAACAATAGAAACCTGATCAATTGGGTTCCTCCTCCTAGTGAGTTTGTAAAAATTAATTTTGATGGGGCCTCATGATGCAACTCAGGCAAGTCTAGTGCAACTGTTGTTTTAAGAGATTGCCAGGGTAATTTTCTAGGGGTTGTTTGTGAAAGACCTGTTGATGGTGCTAACAATGTTGTGGAGTTTAATGCTTTGAGACTTGGTATTGACTTTGGCTCTAAACTTTTTTTTCTCATGTTATTATTGAAGGTGATTCTATGGTGTTAATATTTTTAGTTAAAAATAGAAAAATTGAAGCTTGGCATCTAAACTATCTATTATCACCCATCTTGTCCCAACTCAAAAGCTTCACCTCATTCTAGATCATGCATTGGTATAGAGAATCCAATCCATGTGTGAATTTCTTGGCCAATGAAGAAATCTAAACTTTCACTGAGCTTAAAATTTTCATGGGCTAGAAATGCTTGGGTTTATTCTCATGTCTAAGTTGATTCCTCCCCTATACTCCTAATTCTAGTTTTCAAGACTTTTCTCCTTAATTTGTGGCAACTTAAATCTTTTCTATTGAATTCTAGGGTTATCATCATTTTTCTTGGTAATATATTTTATGATTGAAAGGGGATTCAATTTCCAAAAAAATTAATGGAATTTTACCTGAGTTTTCTCACCAAATTGGGATTGCTTTGGTTGTTTTTGGCAGTGGGAAATTTTGGAGTATCTATCCTGCATGTGTTGGTTCACCGATTTGGGTCTGCTTGTATTGGTGACTACCTCTATTTATTTCTCATATTCCCTTTGATATTGGTCTAACTGGAAGGTGGATTTGTGATCAGTGTAGTTCCCCTAAATGTATTTATTTGGTGCTAACACCTATTATATCCCATCTTGATTTTTTTTGCTATTATGGACTCACTCCATATTTTTAGACAAAGGTGGAGGAATTTACAAATCCTTTGTTGCAAATGGAATTAATGCAATATCCAAAAAAATGTATGATACTTGTTGGAGAAATTAATTGCCCATGATTCTATTCCCTTTGCCACTTAACTGTCAGGGGCATTTGTTGCCAGCACAAATGGAAGCTTGTTTTTGGGGATTGCTTTCCCAACTTGCTCTTGATGTGTAGCTCAATTTGTAGAAGAATTAAATGTGGGAGGTAGATTCAAATTTGAGAGGGAATTATGTGAAGACAAAAGGAATGAAGAATAGAATGTGAGTAAGTTTTTTGTGCAACAATAGTTTGAGAAAAGGATTTTTTTTTTTTTTTCTGTGTGGGTTCTCTATGTGATTCAAAGAAGCTCCTGAATAGCAACAACTGTATTTTGTTCTATTCATTTTGCAATGAGTAGCTAAAAGCTGTAGATCACTCAATGTTTTCTAGGAGCAGCAGATAGCTCCAATTGAATAGAAGGAAAGAGAGCTCTAAGAAGCTCTTGAAAGTTATTGATTTTGTGGGTGCAGCTCCAAATTGTTGCAAGTTTAGTTTGTAATAAGTAGATTGTAGTTTTAGTTTGAAAGCATTTTGTAATTTGCTATTTTTCTGAGTTAATACAAAAAAAAGATTGCATACCCATTTTTGTGTCTCCAAGTCTATTTCACATTATTTTTTTATATTCCCCTATTGTTTGCGGAAATATGGTAGCAACGCTATAGGTTTTATCTGTAACATCCAAAAAATGTAGAAGAAAAGGTTAAAAGCACATGTAGACACCGAAATCTGGTTTAAGCCTGCGACTTCAATATTCTTCATAATTCGTATTCTTCATGGTCATGATTAAATAATGTCAATTATTTAATTATTCTCTATAGTCTTCATTTCTTCTATTAATTAAATAATCTTAATTATTTAATTAATTCACATTTTCTTTATTCTATCTTATTAATTAAATAAACCCTTTTTATTTAATTATGTTACTAATTAACCTTATTCTTCTTGTCAAATTAAATAAATCCTTATTTAATTTACTCTTTATCATATTTCAACTATAATTAAATTCATTATTTATTTAATTATTCATTTAAAATCCCTTCTTCATTTAATTAAATAAATTTTATTTATTTAATTATTCGTCGAATATCGAGTCTTGAATTAAATGAATTATTTAATTCATTAATTCTATTTTAACGCATTCCTCCATATTTTAGATAATTGTGTGAGTTATCTAAGTATTCACTTTACTCGACTCAACATCTATTCAAATCACTCAGTTAACTATTGATTTAATGTCTGAGTGGCGTCTTCGAGTAATCTCTTCGTCAAATCATTCAAATCATCCAGTTCTAACTCAATTGTGTGTACATGCAGATTAACTAAATATTCTTATTTAATTAATTAAACCTCGTGCATGCATTCGAACAGAGAGTCGTTATAATCAATCTTCATCTTTGTCATGAAAAGATATTTCTTATGTTTTCGAATGTCGAATTGAAGATTAAATTATTTATTTAATCTTTAATTCTATTTCTAATTTGTATCACTCATGTCATTACTGTCAGTTATCAAAATGCATGTCCAATCTATCAATTTCAACCGTCGTTGATCTTTCAATCTTGACTGTCGTTCGAATAATCAATTTTCTATAAATTGATTTGTCATTCTTCATTCCAATCTCTCTCGAAATCTCTCTCGAACTCTCTCGTGAAATCTTATGACTTTTGAGAGCACTTTGTCTTGAATCTTCGATATTTTGCTAATCACTATCTTAGGCTATACTTGCACGAACTTACAAATCTGAGGGCAATTATACTACACAAGCAAAATGGAGAAGGGCAATCGAGATGAATCATGGAAATACGTTTGGAATTGGTGAGATTGTTCTAGTTTTTAATTACGTTTTTGCTTTCCCATGTTCTTTGTTGCTTAACGAATGAATTTGCATTTTAGATTTTAGTATTGTATGCATGTGTGCTTCTAACGATCTTCCTTGTTGTCTATAGTGCAAAGCGTTTCATTTTCAGCGTTACATTTTGGTGAACCCGACGTGAAGACACCATCTTCGCGGATCCGTAGATATTTTTATTTTCATTTTTGCAGGTTTTTCGAACGGAACGACGCATGTGAAGTTTTCTGCACCGCAATTGACTTTCTGAACTGCATCTGACAGAAAAATGACGCATTTGAAGTTTCTGAACCGCAAGTGATTTCTTGGCCCGCAACTGAAAAATAAACGACACATCCGACTGGTAACGAAATGACGCAATTGACTGGTAAAATTTTATTTTTCGTTTCCCGAAATCTAAAAATTTCAATTGATTTTTGTGTTACTGATATCTTATTTTCAGCGTGTGGTCTTTTGGAGTTGACAAGCTTTTTGTAGGACAATTGACGAAGACAATATTGAAAATTACTAATTAGTCTTTCTGCAGGACGTTTGTCGAAGACCCTAGTTAAATTTGAAACAGATTGTTTGGTAGCGTAGAAAATGTTTTGTTTGAATTAAAATTAACGAGTGTCTACTGTGTTTGGTGCAAAAGCACAAGTTTGGTCACCCTTACGACTTGGTACATCGAAGTATCCTCTCCCCTTGCACATCTGTGCGATCCTGGGTGTAAGAGAAACGGTTACCAACTCTAGAACTTAGGCCTCTTCTGGTGGGAAAAAGGACTCACCCTAGGACGACTCAGACCGGTAGCACCCTGAACCTAAGGGACTTCTAGCCAGTATACAAAAGTGGGTTCTTAGGGAAACCCCAAGAATCACGAGTGTGGTTCCGACGAGATGGATCCGAAAGGGGACTTGCTCTGTATTGATCACACCCCACGAATGGAATGCCCGAATTAAATACCTTTTTGTTTTAGAGACCAACCTATTTGTGGTCGTTGCTTGGTATTAGTGTAGGGTACAGTATCATGCCCGAAGATTACTCACTACTGATCCCCTTGAGGAGAGATAGCAGTTCTTGGGAGTTTATTGCCCAAAGAATTTGAAATTGGTGTGCTCGAAAGACGTTAATGAGCCATGGAGGGGAGCCAATGCCACCAAATTTCTAAGCTATTCGCTCTCGAGAAGGAAAGGTGTTCATCACCAATCCGGGGTATAACTGGTGGGCTATACCAAGTATACAAACCCTAGGCCTTTGGCCTATTAGGATGTGCTTGTCTGTTATCACTTTAAACGTTCTTTGAGTCCAAAATTGAAACTGAAAACACTTTGTCTTACGATTGTCTTTGATTGTCAGAATTTGATCACGGAAAATGGAGTTAGTTTAAATTTCATGTCACTGAAAATTCATAGAGAGTCGCAACTGTTCACCAGAAACATGCATCTGATTTTTAGAGTCGCATCTGTTATTTTTGAGTCGCAACTGTAAACTCTGAGTCGCATCTGTTAGTTTGGCTCACTTCTACTTTGGAAAAACCGCATGCGTTATATTCCGAGTCGCAGCTGTCAATTAGAGTCGCATCTGGTATATTCTGAGTCACATTTTTCGGTTTGAACCGCAACTGTTAATTTTGAGCTGCAACTGAAAATTAAACGACGCATCTATCTGATTACTAGAAAACCAAAATTCATAGTCACTCTCCAGTCAGCAAGGTTATACCAGTTTCAGTGGTCTTCACACAAACAGTCTTTGAAAATGGAAACCTGAAACAATTTGCTCAATTTTGCATCCTTTAGGTTCATTTAAGTCTTTACCATAGTCATCTTTAGTTAGAGTCTAGCTTCATCTTAGGGTACATATCAGCTTGCATTAGACTTTTAGAAAGGTCACTTTTACGAACTTTAGGAGTAGTTCACCATCTATACTCTAGAAAGGTCATAGTGTCAACGAAATCTATCATTGAACCTAGTCTTATCATCTTATACTTTGTCCTACAGCGAGTCGTCCTACCTCATCAGTCTAGTTAGGAAACTCAACTTGTCTTTGATCTACGTCCTACATTGGTTCCTTGACTTAACTAAATTGACACCTTGGTTTGACTTTAGGCAGTTGGTCCCTTCATCTTGGGTTTATAGAATTGATCACTTTAGGGTCTTGCTTAGACTTTGCATCTTTAGAGTCTAGACTAGTGTCATCCTAGGACATTCCTTATTCTACATACAAAAACCCCAAAAACATAGACTAGAGTCATACAGTTTCTAGATATAGTCTTGCATTTCCCACATATTGAGCTTGTCTTACATGGTTGAAACTAGGTCTAAGAGAAGAGAGAGAGAAAACATGTCAAACCCAAACGAGTTCATCAATCCATTTTCTTCAAGACCTCATAAGACTCTATTAGAAAAATTCACCACTAGAAACACTCAAGGACATATTGTAGTAGAGGACATAGAGGCTGCCGTACAGGACCCTGAGTTTGCCTCTTTTGTAGATGAGTACCTAGCAAATGATCGTCAACGGTTTTTAGGAAAATTGCTAGCTGAAGGTGCTACCTTACCTCCAAGATTTGACATTAGCACCTTACAAACTCAACCTACACAAGGGACAAATACCACGACTGCTAGTACTACCATACCTCAGATCAACACAACTATGCCATCTAGCACGTCTACACAGAGTACAACAGTCCATACGTCCCCATTTGGTACACCTAGCATGACATCGGGATTTAATTTCACTATAGGGGCATCATCATCCACTCCCACTGGTCCTCTTATTGGGAATAAAAGGTCTAAAACCTCAGCCTCCATACCTTATGTCGGTGCCACAAGTTCACAATCAACAACCATACCTACTGCTAGTATCATGGGTACCTTACCACAGTCAATGGCCATACCTAGTGCTCAAATCACTAGTACTATACCAAGGATTACACAAACAGGGGGCATTCCCTCCTTCCAATATGGCAATCAGAATCCAGTCACACAGTTTTCGAGTCAGAATCTACTCTCCCAAAGTGGTACACAAAATCCACTTACATCGGTTCCGAATCAGAATCCCTTTTTACAGATTGGTAATCAGAATGCGTCTATACAGATTCCACGTCAAAACCAATTTACATCGGTTCCGAATCAGAATCCTTTTTCATAGATTGGTAGTCAGAATCCATCCACACAGATTCCAAGTCAAAACCAATACACATCGATTCTGAATCAGAATCTCTTTTCACAGAGTGGTACTCAGAATCCATTTTTACAAAACCCAAGTCAATATCAATTTATGCAGATACCAGATCAAAATACATTTACCAACATGCCGAATCCAAATCCACCTTAGATACCAACGTTCAATCAAAACCCATCATGAGACTTTGGATTTCAGAATACATACATGGATCTGCATAATCCTCCTAGCACATCTTTGACTCAAGTTGACGTCCTACAAACACAAATGCATGCATTGCAAACGCAAATGGATAACATGTTGGTGTCAACTAAGAAATCATTTTCACCAAGGGACATATGCCCATTCCCTTTTGATAGATCATTGTACATGACACCTTTCCCTCACGGATATGTCATACCGAATCTTCCTAAGTACAATGGAAAACGCAATCCAGTAGAACATATCAGGGAATTTTCTACCATATGCATAGATGTCGCTTACGACCCCACATATCTTATGAGGCTATTTCCATGAAGTCTTGTAGGGGTTGCACTAGAATGGTTTTCGAGTCTAGATTCTGGCATTAGATCATGGGGAGAACTAGTCGAGAAATTTGTGGATCAATTCTCCTTCCACATTGACCATGAGATAAATATAGCAACCTTGTGCCACACAACACAAGATGAAGGTGAAACATTCATTGCTTTCTTCCAGAGATGGAGAACTATTGCTAGTAGGTATCCTGTCGAGATACCCGAAAAACAAAAGGTTACGATGTTTCAAGAAAACCTTCATCCAAAACTCAGGAGTAATTTAAGGGTACATTGTTGCATATAATTTTCAGAACTAGTGGAAAAAGGGGTGATAATAGAGAAGTATCTCATTGAAAAGGGTGAACTCAAGATGACAACACCCAATCAGAACCCTATCATACAAAACAACCCCACGGATAGAAATAGATTTTGGTCTCGCAATAAAAATGTCACAAATGATGGGGTGGTTGATGCTAAAACACTACAAGTAGGACCCCTCCTCACATTACAAGGGCCTCATAACTTTTCCAACACGCTTACTATTGCCAATCAACCTCCCAACATGGTCCAAAATACTCAATGTCCCCCACCAAGGAGATTCCAGAAACGTGAGTTCACTCCCTTAGAGGAACCCATTGAGTTGGTGTTCAAACAATTGTTACAACATAACCTTATACAGCTGCAGGAACCAAGACAATACGATCCAGGACAGTTTAAACCCGCTTGGTGGGATGACAAGGCCTTTTGTGATTACCATAGGACTAAGGGACATAACCTACAAAACTGTAGACAACTAAAGAATATCATACAGGATCTTGTTGATAGGAGAATTATTGAGGTTAGTGGGAAAAAACAAAAGACATCAAACACTAATCATCAAGTCTTTTCAGACCCATTACATGACCATGGGAAAGGAACTGTCCCCAGTTCGAGTACTAAGACCAATATGTCAGCCAATTATGCGAGTATCAAACATGATTATGATAGTGGCAAAATCATTCATTGCCTTCGCGCCACCGATGAAAACATCAATACCATTACTATCAATACTAATCCTGAATGTGCGGTCAATACTCGTCGTACTAAGTTTGTTATCCAAGGCCCTCCATCGCAGCAAACATCACAACCTTCCAAGTTACAATATAACCTACTTGACCAGTTGGGGAAGACCCCAGCCCAAATTTTGATCTTGGAATTGTTGCGTATTTCACCTGAGCATCGATCTATCCTCGATAAGGCTTTATAGAATACCACGGTCCCTAATGACCTTGATGTCAATCGTTTCCAAGAAATGGTGGGCTACTTGACCAATAATCACCATGCCACGTTCTCTGAACAAGACTATGCCACGGACAAGACGAACCACAATGACCCTTTACATCTAGAAGTCCTTGTTGATGACACCAAAGTTAGACGAGTTTTGGTAGACGAAGGAGCAGGGTTAAATCTATGCACTTTAAAACTAATTAAGGCATTAGGTATTTCAGAAGCATGCGTAGACACCACTAAGAGTATTGTCATTAAGGCTTATGATGATGAAGAAAGAAAATCAAAGGGGGTGGTAACACTTCCTATCAGAATTGGTCCTGTGGTAATGGAGACAAAGTTCCAGGTCTTGGATCTCACCCTCCCTTATAACCTTCTGCTAGGTAGACCATGGATTCATGCCATGAAGATGGTCCCTTCCACATATCATCAGTGTCTTAAATTCCCTTACAATGGCACTAAAATAACTATCGATGGTGATCCCGATCCTTTCCAGTATTGCACCAATCTAAAGGAGATCCCTCAACACCAAGTACCAGTCAACCAAGAGGCCTCATCGTCTAATCCATCTTCTTATGTTGACCCGTCCACACTTACTCAAACATCTGTTTCACCTTCACTTCCCACTACTCCTAGGATTGAGATCCAAGACAAGGGTTGTGGAGAGTATTACATGAAGACTTCTTATTGTGTTAGCCATTTGGTTCCTCCTAAGTCATATGGTTTTCCTACAACAGCTAGGGGACAGTCTATGATCACTATACATGTTCCCCCCACAACAACTTTCACTAAATGGGGTGAGTTAAGAAAAGAGGCTGTAGATACAGAAGATATCACTTCCTGGCTGTATAAGGAAGACAATCAAGAACCCCTTTTACTTGCTCATATTCCTACAAGACTATATGGTAAATGTTTCAAAATCATGCAAAGCAAAGGATATGATGGACAAAGTGGTTTAGGCTTGAACCAAGATGGCAGAATTGAACCAATATTTGTTTCTTAGTGGCCAAAAGGAGTAGGGCTAGGGTTTCAACTGATTCAGATTGGTGTTCCTAGTACTCCATTACCCTTACTTGAGGAAGTACGCGCTTCAGAAGACATTAAGACATCTCACGAACTAGTGGACCAAAATCATTGTAATTCTCCTGACTCTAATGATTATGAGTTGGATTCCTTATCCTCTACTTCTTCCATGGACCTTGACAAGTTATTTGGAGAACTTGAATTGATGTTAAGTTCCTCACCAAACCCCTTAAATTCCTGTCCACCAAAGAAAATGACAAAAGAGGAGTGGTTTAAACACTACTACTGGGAATCACTTGATCCTACCTCTTGGCAACCTAAGCCACCTATTTCCGATAGTCAAACCTTGGCATTAGGCCCACCTATTCATCCACCTAGACCCAAACCCAAGAGAAAAAAGGACTTGGTACAAGAATTTTGTAACCACATGAATAATTCAATCCTTACCTTGACCCCATTAGACTTTGATAGCTCCGACGATGACATGCCCTTAGTTTATCCCCAACTCATTGATTGGGATCAACAAGATACACCCCTTTTAGATACTTTTGAGAATGACGAAGCAATTGTTGAGTTCCTGGGATTACGTGAAGGCATACCTAATGGGGATCATAAAGTTGGTTTTACCATTGACTTGGATAACAAAGCATATTTTGGGGAATCTGTTCAACCCTCCAGTCGTAAAAATGAGAAAAATAATAAACAAAATAAAAGGGATGAGTCTCTAGGTGAAAACTGAAAGGCACCTTTAGACAATAAAAAATTAAAAAGAAAGGACGCATCCGAAGGTGAAAACCTCTCAAAGGCACCCAAGAATGGAGGTTTGAACATTCTTCCCATTACACAGGAAAAGTCACCCATGCTTGTTGAAGAAACCGTAGAGGTCAACATAGGCACAAAAGAGAATCCTCGACTGGTTTATTTTGCAGCGTCATTGACAATAGAAGAGAAGCCTGAGTTCCATGACTTCTTTGCACAGAGATAGATAAATTTTGCTTAGTCATATGCAGACATGCCAGGGTTGGATCCGGAACTTGTTCTACACCATTTTCCTTTACAACCAGGTGCCAAACCAGTGAAACAGAAGTTGAGAAAAATGCACCCACAAATTGCTTTATTAGTCAAGGTAGAACTCAAGAAATTGTTAGACGTTGGTTTTATAAGATCAATCGACTATGCCGACTGGATCTCTAATCTTGTACCAATCACTAAACCAGCTAGGGGCATCCGCATCTGAACTGATTTTAGAGATATCAACAAGGCTTGTCCTAAGGATGACTTCCCTTTACCTAACATAGACATGATTGTTGACGTGACAGCAGGATATGAGATGTTGTCCCTTATGGATGGATTTTCAGGATATAACCAGATTAGAATTGCAACTGAAGATCAGCATAAGACAGCTTTTACTTGTCCTTGGGGAACGTATTGCTGGAATGTTATGCCCTTCGGCCTCAAGAATGCAGGAGCAACCTATCAACGTGCCATGACTACTATCTTTCATGATCTAGTACACACTTGTATGGAGGATTATGTCGATGACCTTATTGTAAAATCCAAGACAAGGGCAGAGCACTTACAGGTTTTAGACAAAATATTTTAGAGGCTAGAGAAGTATAATGTGAGACTTAATCCAAAGAAATGTGTGTTTGGAGTCAAGTCAGGGAAACTACTAGGTTATATCATTTCTAGATGAGGCATTGAAGTGGATCCTGCTAAGGTGAAAGAAATCATGGACATGCCACCACCCGCCAATCTCAGTCAACTAAGGACATTACAGGGAAGGTTGCAATCTATCAGAAGATTTATAGTGCAGCTAGCAGACAAGACACACCCTTTTCAACATCTACTTAAGAAAGGAGTACCCTTTGCATGGACACCTAGGTGTGAAGAGGCTTTTCAACTGATTAAAGAATATTTACTTACACCCCCTGTCTTAAAGCCACCTGTTGAAGAAAGACCATTGATTCTTTATATTACAGCAACCCATTCATCACTCGGAGCATTGCTTGCACAACATGACAATGAAGGTCATGAAAGGGCAGTCTATTATATCAGCCGAACTTTGGTTGGTTATGAGCTCAACTATAGTAACATTGAACGTGCTTGTCTTGCAGTAGTTTTTGCTACCCAAAAACTAAGGCACTACATGTTAAACCATCAAACAATGTTGATTTCTAAAATTGATCCTCTGAAATATCTTCTCAGTAAGGCAGCATTAACAGGATGACTGGCTAAGTGGGTTATGATACTTAGTGAGTATGATATCCAATATGTAGAAAGGAAAGCTATTAAAGGACAGTCTATTGCTGATTAGTTAGCTGACGTACCCATACAGGCAGATCACCCATTAGTTGCAGACTTTCCGGATGAGTTTATATTCACATTTGACACAAACATAACATGGAAACTGTACGTTGATGGCTCACATACAAATCATGGTTCAGGAGCAGGTATATTGTTTATCACACCGCAGGGTGATTCCATCCCTAAGTCATTCAGGATTGCATTTCCATGCACTAACAACATGGCAGAATATGAAGCTTTAGTGATAGGTTTACGCATGGCAGTCAAGTGGAGAATCAAGAACCTCCAAGTATATGGCGATTCTCAACTGGTAATAAGACAGGTAAATGATGAATATGAGACTAAGGACGAGAAGCTTGCTCTGTACAAATGCATGGCTGATAGCTTTAAAGAGTACTTTGACAAAGTCAAATTTCATCAGATACCTCATGTTTTAAATAGGGCAGCAGACGCTATGGCTACTATTGCATCACTTCTTGACATTCCTAACAACATGCCTAAGTTTGAGTTCTTGGTCGAATAGCTTTTGGTCCCAGCCTATGATATCCCAGATTCTAAAATGGTCTGTGACATTGTTGGTCCTGATTCCCCATGGTACAAAGAAATTTATGATTACCTTCATGCCAAAGTCATACCCATTGGCCTGTCCAATAACCAACGTAGGACATTCCTCCACAAGTCAGCCAAATACACCATCGTCAGAGACACCCTATATAGACGTGCCTTAGATAATACCTTGTTGAGATGTCTTGATTCTACTGAAGCACAAGCAACCTTGCGTGGGGTGCATGAGGGTATATGCGGTTCCCATTCTAGTGGTCCTACCTTAGCCAAAAATATTATGAGACTGGGTTATTATTAGCCTACTATGGAAAAAGACTCATATGTCTTTGTCACAAAATGCTGCCAATGTCAAGTTCATGGAGATTTGATACATGCCCCAGCATAGGAGCTCCATCCTATCACGTCACCATGTCCCTTTGACTAAAGGAGACTCGACCTCATAGGTAAGATCCACCCCACATCATCAAATGGACACAAGTTCATTATCACTGCCACTAAGTACTTTACGAAGTGAATTGAAGCTATTCCTATGACATACATTACTGGCACACAGATTTCTAGATTTATCCTGAACTATATCATCTGTCAGTATGGTGTCCCTCAGTCCATCATCACTGATAATGGCCATCCATTTAAGAACCAAGAAGTCCATCACCTGTGTGATCAATTTCATATCCAACATCACTTCTCCACTCCATACTACCCCCAAGGTAACGGCCAAGCGGAGGCATCTAACAAGACCATCATTCGAATCCTCAAGAATACTGTCAATGATGCTGGTCATGACTGGCATTTACAGCTTAACCCTGCTTTATGGGCCTATCACACAAGTATCCGTACTCCTACTGGTGCTACCCCATATTCACTTGTTTTCGGTTTTGAAGCCATTCTACCTATTGAGGTCGAGATTCCTTCCCTAAGGGTATCCCTGAAAGGCCACATTGATGACGAAGAGTACCGAGTGTCGAGGCTCCATGAGCTAGATTTTCTAAATGAATGAAGATAGAAGGCACTAGACCATCTCCAAGCATATCAGAATCGCCTTCATCGTAGCTATAATAGGAGGGTCTTAAACAAAAATTTTGACATTGGTGACCTGGTTTTAATGGAGAACCCAAAGAATCAAGCAGAAAGAGAAAAACTAGGAAAGTTTGAACCTAACTGGTCAGGACCTTATGTTGTTACAGAAGCTTTTGGATCAGGAGCGTACCAACTCTCTACTCCTGAAGGTGAACCATTGTCCTCACCAATCAATAGTATGCATCTGAAGAAGTTCTACGCATAGCTTCTGGGAGCCTGCGTCTTATTTAGCAAAAATACAAAAAAATCAGAAAATCAAAAAATCATTATCAAGGTGAAAACCTGGTAAACAGGCATCTTGCTAACACCAAAAAAATTTAGATAATCTGGAAAATAGTAAAGAAAAATCATTCGTCCAATGGTGAAAACCACTTCGGTGGTGCCTTGGATAGGTACCATGGTGAAAACCTAGAAAACAGGCGCCATGTGTACTCAACTCTGCTCCTTTGTCTACTATTATTCTAATCTATCTTGTACATAGTCCCCTACCCTGTACATAGTCCACTACCCTGTACATAGTCCCTATCATGTACATAGCTCCACCACCCTGTACATAGTCCACTTTTCTATACCTATCCCTTATCTTTTGAGTCCATCATTTGCATATACCATTCATAATAAGTGGTAGTCTTTCCCATAACTTGGAACGATTGACATCGAGAGCATTTCATATCCCTCGTTTCACCCTATTCATAGTCAGTTGGTCTTATACTCGACTGGGGGAAAACACTTGACAGGTGTCATCACATTGGCTATGTTGAAGACGTAAAAGAATGGAAAATCCACGAACATCGCAAAATGACCTGAGAAAACACAAAAACATCAGAAAAATTCAAAAGAACAAAAAAATCAAAACATTTCAAAAATCCAAAAAACAGAGTCAGAGTCAGTAGCACTTGTCAATCATTTGTCGGTTGTCGAACTACGTTGCCTTTGCGACTGCACGTAGGCAAGGCCATCTGCTGATGTGCCCCCGAGGCATTGGGTCAGTCTGTTTAGATTTGTCTGTATAAAATCTTGAGTCAATCCATATGTATATATGACAAGGTCATTCATTGTGTCGAACTACGAGGTCTTTGCGTGTATAACGTAGGCAAGGCCATCAATTGATGAGCCCCCGAGGCCGCATTAGGTCAGTCCATTAGGGTTCGTCACATTCACTTTCACACATGTCTTCTATTTGTAGTCAATCTTGTCTGTCAAGTCAAGTTGAACTACGAGGTCTCTGCATGTACAATGTAGGCAAGGCCATCACACGATGAGCCCCCGAGGCCGCACTAGGTCAGTCCTTTAGGGTTTGTCCTCACACACAGTCAATTTTCCACACATCATATCAAGTCATGCATCAATCTGGTGAACAAGTCAGCAATATCTCTAAGTCAAATCAAACAACTTGCCAAACAAAACAATCAAAACAGATTAACCAACAGTCTGCTACAAGATGTGTCCTTCTTGGAAACAGACATTATCAAAACAGACAACCTATGTCTTATTCAGGATGATTCCTTCCTACATAATTTACAAGGTCAAACAATCAAATATAGCCTTACACAGGTTATCACATCAACGACATCTGACTCAACGTCTTATACGATACATGTCTTTCTAAAACCAGGCTTTGTCATGCCTTATACATGTCTTTCGGTATGTGTATCTCTTGACACCAGGCTCTATCAATCAATCCTTTTATCAATCAAACAAATCAAACAAACAAATCATGTTTTGGCAAATATTTTCATTGGCTTATTGACTTTATGGCTTATTTATCTTATCATTTATCTTGAATTGATGACTGGGATTCCTGTTACTAGCTTTCTCAAGGATGTCCCATGAAGGATTTAGAGAAGCAACGATGTATCAGAATTCTATTTTTCTTTGACTGTTGTCTGTCGACTGTCTTTTTAAATTTGATTTTGAGTCATGTTACTAGTTTCCTCAAGGATGTCCCATGAAGGATTTAGAGGAGCAATGACATCTCATGACCCGTATTTTTCTTTTGTTTGCTATCTGTGGTTTGTCTTGACAAAAAGACTGGGGCAACTTGTGCCCTTAGTATGAGTTAATGACAATCCTTGTCTGCGACTGTCTATTATTAGCAAGTGGATGACCTTGCACACCTCGATCTATGTCATATCCTGGTGTTTATCTCCATTTGTATTAGTCCCGCCCAATGATGATAAAGTGCAATACCTTTTGTGATATAGCGAAACATCGAAGATTGCTAATACTAACATCTATCTCCTATCTTTCGTTCTTTCTCAATCTTTCTTTTCGCACTAACATTTTTTTTTCTTTTCTATATCTTCACCACCCTTATCTATTTTCCTCTATCCTTTTTTCTTTCATCTTCTAGTTCTCTCATCAATTTCGAGAGCACACTCATGTTCTTTGAACCCACCTGTCCTCCCGAGGGGGCATACCTTCACCTGTTTTACACTGGGGCATAACTGGGGCATATTTTTATCAATTTTCTTTGACACAACGCTGAAATGACATTGTATCAAAGAGGGGCAAATGTAGACACCGAAATCTGGTTTAAGCCTCCAGCTTCAATATTCTTCATAATTCGTATTCTTTATGGTCATGATT
This sequence comes from Sequoia sempervirens, assembly GCA_007258455.2. Taxonomy (NCBI): domain Eukaryota; kingdom Viridiplantae; phylum Streptophyta; class Pinopsida; order Cupressales; family Cupressaceae; genus Sequoia; species Sequoia sempervirens. The sequence continues at coordinate 297,951,764 of VDFB02271358.1, forward strand.
AAATAATGTCAATTATTTAATTATTCTCTATAGTCTTCATTTCTTCTATTAATTAAATAATCTTAATTATTTAATTAATTCATCTTAACATTAATTCTTCTATTAATTAAATAATCTTAATTATTTAATTAATTCACATTTTCTTTATTCTATCTTATTAATTAAATAAACCCTTTTTATTTAATTATGTTACTAATTAACCTTATTCTTCTTGTCAAATTAAATAAATCCTTATTTAATTTACTCTTTATCATATTTCAACTATAATTAAATTCATTATTTATTTAATTATTCATTTAAAATCTCTTCTTCATTTAATTAAATAAATCTTATTTATTTAATTATTCGTCGAATATCAAGTCTTGAATTAAATGAATTATTTAATTCATTAATTCTATTTTAACGCATTCTTCCATTTTTTAGATAATTGTGTGAGTTATCTAAGTATTCACTTTTACTTGACTCGACATCTATTCAAATCACTCAGTTAACTATTGATTTAATGTCTGAGTGGCATCTTTGAGTAATCTCTTCATCAAATCATTCAAATCGTCCAGTTCTAACTCAATTGCGTGTACATGCGGATTAACTAAATATTCTTCTTTAATTAATTAAACCTTGTGCATGCATTCGAACAGAGAGTCATTATAATCAATCTTCATCTTTGTCATGCAAAGATATTTCTTATGTTTTCGAATGTCGAACTGAAGATTAAATTATTTATTTAATCTTTAATTCTATTTCTAATTTGTATCACTCATGTCATTACTGTCAGTTATCAAAATGCATGTCCAATCTATCAATCTCAACCGTCCGTTGATCTTTCAATCTTGACCTATCGTTCGAATAAACAATTTTCTATAAATTGATTTGTCATTCTTCATTCCAATCTCTCTCGAAATCTCTCTCGAACTCTCTCATGAAATCTTACAACTTTTGAGAGCACTTTGTCTTGAATCTTTGATATTTTGCTAATCACTATCTTAGGCTATACTTGCACGAACTTACAAATCTAAGGGCAATTATACTACACAAGCAAAATGGAGAAGGGCAATCGAGATGAATCATGGAAATACATTTGGTATTGGTGAGATTGTTCTATTTTTTAATTACGTTTTTGCTTTCCCATGTCTTTGTTGCTTAATGAATGAATTTGCATTTTAGATTTTAGTATTGTATGCATGTGTGCTTCTAACGATCTTCCTTGTTGTCTATAGTGCAAAGCATTTCATTTTCAGTGTTACAGCACACACTCAATGTGATCTAAGCTCTAATTCAATCTAATCTAAGTAACAGAGAACAAAGGAAATCCAAAACATAATAAAACTGAACAATCTCACCCAATATGTACATAATTCCATGTATTGTCTCAATTTCCCTTCTCCATTTTGCCGTTGTAGTATAATTGCCCTCAGATTTTCAAGGTTTATGCAAGTATAGCCTATTGTCATGATTTAGAAAAACATCGAAGATTCAAGATAGTTGCTGCAAAAATTCATAAGATTTCTAGAGAGATTGGAATGATGAAAACCAAATCAATTTATAGAAAATTGATTATTCGAACGATAGGCCAAGATTGAAAGATCAACAGACGGTTGAGATTGACTAATTAGTCATGCATTCTGATAATAGTTATTAATGACATGAGTGATATGAATTAGAAATAGAAATAAAGATTAAATAAATGATTTAATCTTCGAGTTTGGTATTTGAAAACAAAAGAATTATCTTTGCATGACAAAGATAAAGATTGATTAAAGAAACTCTTGTTCGAATGCATGCAAAAGGTTTAATTAATTAAATAGGAATATTTAATTAATCTGCATGTACATGCAAATGAGTTAGAACTAGACGATTGAATGATTTGACGAAGAGATTACTCAAGAATGCCACTCAGACATTAAATCAAGAGTTAGCTGAGTGATTTGAATAGATCTTTGAGTCGAGTAAAAGTGAATACTTAGATAACTCACACAATTATCTAAATATAGAGGAATGCGTTAAAATAGAATTCATGAATTAAATAATTCATTTAATTCAAGATTTGATATTTGAAGAATAATTAAATAAATAAGATTTGTTTAATTAAGTGATGAAGGGATTTAAATGAATAATTAAATAAATAAAGAATTTATTTAATTTGGCAAGAAGAATAAGGTTAATTAGTAACATAATTAAATAAAAAGTGTTTATTTAATTAATCAAATAGAATAAAGAAAAGTGCGAATTAATTAAATAATTAAGATTATTTAATTAATAGATGACATGAAGACTTTAGAAAATAATTAAATAATTAACATTATTTAATCATGACCATAGAAAATATGAATTATGAAGAATATTGAAGTCGCGGGCTTAGAACAAATGTTGGTGTCTACATTTGCCCCTCTTTGATACAATTTCATTTCGGCGTTGTGTCAAAGAAAATTGATAAGAAATATTCCCCACTAATGCACCAGTGTAAAACAAGTGAAGGTATGCCCCCTCGGGAGGACAGGTGGGTTCAAAGAACATGAGTGTGCTCTCGAAATTGATGAGAGAACTAGAAGATGAAAGAAAAAAGGATAGAGGAAAATAGATAAGGGTGGTGAAGATGTAGAAAAGAATAAATGTTAGTGTGAAAAGAAAGATGAATAATAAAAGACATGGATGTTAGTATTAGCAATCTTCAATGTTTCATTGTATCACCAAAGGCGTTGCATTTTATCATCATTGGGCGGGACTAATACAAATGGAGAAAAAAACCATGATATGACATAAATCAAGGTGTGCAAGGTCTTCCACTTGCTAACAATAGACAGTCGCAGCCAAGGATTGTCGTTAACTCATACTAAGGGCACAAATTGCCCCTGTCTTTTTTTTAAGACAAACCACAGACAATAAACAAAATAAAAGATGGGTCATGAGACGTCATCGCTCCTCTAAATCCTTCATGGGACATCCTTGAGGAAACTAGTAACATGAATCAAAATCAAATTTAAAAGACAGTTGAAAGACATCAGTCAAAGAAAACAGAATTCTGATACATCGTGGCTTCTCTAAATCCTTCATGGGACATCCTTGAGAAAGCTAGTAACATAATTCTTATCATAAAGCCAAGTGAAAAGATAAGATAAATAAGTCAAAAAGTCAAAAAGCTAGTAAATTTTTTTCCATAACTTGATCTGTTTGTTTGATTTGTTTTGATTGATAGAAGGATTGATTGATAGAGCCTGATTTTAGAAGATACACATACTAGATAAGACTGAGTCTAGTTTCGATGTGATGACTATTTGTATAAGGCATGACAAAGCCTGGTTTTAGAAAGACATGTGTCGTATAAGACACTGAGTTAGATGTTGTTGATGTGATAACCTGTGTAAGGCTATGTTTGATTGTTTGACAATGTCGATTATGTAGGAAGGACTCATCTTGTATAAGAAATAGATTGATTTGCTAATATTAGTATTCAAGAAGGAATCATCCTAAATAAGACATAAGTTGATTGTTTGGATGATGTCTGTTTCTAGGAAGGACACATCCTATAGCAAACATTAGTTGATTTTTTTTATTGTTTCCTTGGCAATTTGGTTAATTTGACTTAGAGACATTGCTGACTTGTTCACCAGATTGATGCATGACTTAATACAATGTGTGGACAATTGACTGTGTATGACGACGAACCCTAAAAGACTGACCTAGTGTGGCCTCGGGGGCTCATCAATTGATGGCCTTTCCTACGTTATACACATAGAGACCTTGTAGTTAGATTTGACTTCAATTGACAAGACTGACTAAAAATAAAAGATGTGTGTGATAGTGAATGTGATGATCCCTAATGGACTGACCTAGTGTGGCCTTGGGGGCTCATCGGTTGATGGCCTTGCCTACGTTATACACATAGAGACCTCGTAGTTTGACATGACCAATGACCTTGTCATATAGACATATGAATTGAAGCATGATTTTATATAGACAAACCTAAAAAAACTAACCTAATGCCTTGGGGCCCATCGGAAGATGGCCTTGCCTACATCCAGTCACAGAGGCAATGTAGTTCGACAAATGACAAAGATTGACAAGTGTGACTGACTTTGAATCTATTTTTGGATTTTTGAAATGTTTTGGTTTTTTTGTCTTTTTGAAGTTTTCTAATGTTTTTGTGTTTTCTCAGGTATTTTGTGATGTTTGTGGATTTCTCTACAGTTTTACGTCTTCAACATAGCCAATGGAAGAATCAATATGACACACGTCAAGTGTTTTCCCCCAGTTGAGTATAAGACCAATTGATTATGAATAAGGTAAAATGGGGGCTATGAAATGCACTCGATGTCAATCATTCCAGGTTATGGGAAAGACTACCACTTATTATGAATGGTATATACAAGCGATGGATACGAAAGATAAAGGATATCTATAGGGATAGGTAGTATGTATAGGGATAAGGACTATGTACAAGGTAGGTTAGATTAGAAGAATAGTAGACAAAGGAGCAGAGTCAAGTACACATGGTGCCTATTTGCCAGGTTTTCACCATCGTACCTATCCAAAGTGCCACCGAAATGGTTTTCACTATTGAACGAATTATTTGTGTTTACTATTTTCTAGATTATATATTTTTTTTGGTGTTACCAAAATGCCTATTTTCTAGGTTTTCACCTTGGTAACGATTTTTTGATTTTTTGATTTTTTTATATTTTTGACTAATGAAGACAAGGCCCTCAGAAGCTATGTGTAGAAATTCTTTAGATGAAGACTATTAATTGGTGAGGATAATAGCTCCCCTTCAAGAGTAGAGAGTTGGTACGCTCCTGATCCAAAGGTTTCTGTAACAATATACGGTCCTAACTAGTTAGGTTCAAACTTTCCTAGTTTCTATCTTTTTGCTTAATTATTTGGATTCTCCATTAAAACTAGGTCACCAATGTCAAAGTTTATGTTCAAAACCTTCCTGTTATAGCTACGATGAAGGTGATTCTGATATGCTTGGAGATGGTCTAGTGCCTTTTGTCTTCGCTCATCTAGGAATTCTAGCTCATGGAGTTTCGATACTCAGTACTCTTCATCATCAATGTGGCCTTTCAAGGATACCCTTAGGGAAGGAGTCTCAACGTCAATAGGAATAATAGCTTCAGAACCAAATACTAGTGAATAGGGAGTAGCACCATTGGGAGTACAGATACTTGTAGGATAAGCCCATAAGGCAGGATTAAGCTGTAAATGCCAATCATGGCCAACATCATTGATAGTGTTCTTAAGGATTCTAATGATGGTTTTGTTAGATGCCTATGTGGTGTAGGAGCACCTAAAATACATGATTGTAAAATTCCTTCAAGTATAGGTTGGTCTAGAAATAAGGGGGATAAATTGTTAAATAAGGTCTCAATGACCATTTTCAATGTATTGGAAGGCTTAATAGGTCAGTTAGGTGGTATTTGCAAAAATCAAGTTGATCAAGTTGTAATGGGATAGTGATTAAGGGAAAAATTGGCAAAATTGTCATTTTAAATCTAATTAAAGGGTGGTTATGGAAGTTGAACGCCCCAAGAGGTAGTTTTCAGGTGGTAGCATAATAAATTGTTGTAATATCTGGAAGGGGAGGCTGTTGAAGAAGTTTGGAATGAGTTTCTAATAAGAAATTTGCTGTTTTTTGTGTTTTCCATTAAGAAATTGCTGATCACGAGTATTGTATGACCTGTACATATTGTTCCACACTCCAAGCATATAATGGATGGATAGATAATTGAATAATCTTTCTTTTGGCATTTGAATGTTGTTATTTCATTGAGAATCGAGTGAGATATCCTCATTTTACTGCCGGGTGGCTGAAACCCCATGTTTTTTCTATTTTCCTGAACTTTGCAAGCATTGTACAGATCTATACCACCACCATATGCTCTAAGACTTATATAATATTGTAGGGGCATGAAATAGCTTTCATTTAAATCCATTTAGAGGTTCTAATATTGAGTTTTGAGGGAGATCTCTTCATTTTTCTGGGACTGCCTGTTTCTAACTAATTTGAGGGTTTGATTGGTGTAAAAGCGATGTTCTAGCCATTCCACCTACTGTCCAGCCCTGTAACTCGGTGGAATGACTTGTTTCATGGTATTTTACATGTACCAATGGTTTTGGAGATAGGAAATGCAACTTTTATGGTTTTAGGGTGATGCCCTAGGGTGTTTCATGAGTTTCCATGAGAAATTGAGGAACTAAAGTAAGGTTTTGGAAAAATGTGATTGGAACTATATATGTGATAGTGTTTTGAGTTTTCTAAGGTCATTTTATGAAGGTGTGAGGCACTGGAATGTTGTGATTTGTCTTGGAACCCATATTTTCATTAAACCCTCCTCAAATTGGCTTAAAATGAGGTTTTGTGGTTTGGCTAGTTGGAGTAAGTTTCTCTCGAGGAAAACTATGTTTTTGGGAGTTTGAATACATTTTAATTTGCTGCCACCTCTGCATCATAGTGGTATCAGAGCAAGGAAGTAGATCACTTGAAGGTTGCAGGAGAAGCATTGGAAGATACAAGGCACTATGGACTTCAGAAGGTTGGATAAGAAAGAAGGACAAATGAGGCATGCTACTTTCCAGACTAGGTGCAAGTGCAAAGGTAAGATATGCAAGGTTATGGTTGATTCAAGTAGTTGGATAATTTGGTTGCTCCTGAAATGGTTGAAAAATTGAACTTAAAAAGGTTTCCACATGATTCACCTTATTATGTTTCATTGATGAATGATGAGAATACATTTTTGGTTAAAGAGCAATCATGGGTTGAATTTGAAATAGGTGGATATAAAGACAAAATATTATGTGATATTGTACCATTGCACTCTTGTCATCTAATGTTTGGAAAACCATGGTGTTGGGAAAGATTTGGTGTGTACTATGGCAGGGAAAATAATTACCAGATTAAAAAGGATGGAAGGATTTATGTTTTGACCTCATTGGTGGAAGATGGCCAAGACAAGAGAACAAGGGTGATATTGCAGGAAAGACACAAGTTCTTAGGATATAAAGCAGAAAAAGACAAGGATGAGGAAATAGGGCAAAGCTTAGTTGAAATGGAGAAGGGAAAACACCATGAAGTAGCATTAGGAAGGACAATACAGATTGAAGACAGAAGAGAGACAAGGGAAGTGGAGGTCACACAAGAAATGACCTTAAAAGAGCAAGGTAAGCTTGAAGGTTATGTTCAAGATAAAAGACAACAAGAAGTTTGTTCATTGCAGGTTAATGGTGTTCTAGGGTAGACACCTATGAAAAACACAGTGGTGCAAGAAGCTGAGACAGAGTATTGCGAGCAGGAGGCACTTGGGGCAGAGATCTCTCAAAGAGAAGAGAATAAGAATGAAGGTATTGAAAGATTCAAGAGTGAAGAGGCATTGAGGATGCAAGGTAGGCTTGAGAGTTGTGTGGAAGGCCAAGAGCAGGTAAGAGTTTGTTCATTAAAGTTTGAAAATGATGTAGGGCAGACATCCATGAAAGATACAGGGATAGGTGAGATTGAGGCTGAGTTTTGTGATAATAAAGTCATTGGGATAGAGAGCTTAGAGAGGGAAAGAGATGTGAGTGCAAGTGATTTGCAGGGATGGCAAAGCAAGGGCATTGAGGAAAGTGTATGCTATCCATTAAGTGGACAAGAGCACAAGGTGCAGCAGGTATGGGTAAGAGGAAAAGGTGAAAATGTTGATGACAGTGAAGACTTGAAGATTGGGAATGTTAAGAGGAAAAGAGGAGATATAGAAAAGATAGGTGAGGTGGTTGGAGAAAGCCATAAAAGGCTTGAAAACTATGACAAGATCATGATTGGGGCAGTGGAGTGTCCCTTGACAGTAAGAGTAAGTGATGAAAAGAGAGGGATTGTAAACATAGTGGGCTGTGTGACAGAGGTTTTGGAAACTGAGAAAGAGAAGAATGAGGAAGTGACTAAAAAGAAAAGTAGTGAGAGGAATGAAAGAAGTCTTGAAAGGATTGAAGATGATGAGCAGGTTGTAGAAGTCAGGAAAAAGATAGTCAGCTATGAAGATTGGCAGAAAACAGTGAAGGAGACTATGGAAAAGTTTGGAGAGTTTAGAGGAGTTGAGCAGAGGTTGGTCACCATGAGAGGTGAAGGATATTTGGCAAAGGTTTTGCAGAGAATTGCAATAAGGACAGAGGCTAAGATTGAGAGGTTGAAGGTGATAGGCCAAGGAATGGCTAAGAGAAGACAGTGTGTGTGGACTCCAATTGAGTTGGAGAAGAGAGGAAAATCTGAGATTGGGACAGTGAGTTGTCCTTGGTTGCTGAGTTCAGTCATTAGGATATTGTGTGCTATTGAGACAGAGGATCCAAGCATGATTCATTTGAATGCAGGTGTAAAGTGGAAGAGTAAGAGGCTAAGAGTGAAGGGAATAATTGGTTATCTCCCTGATTTGTTCATTTCCCTGACAGAGGACAGACCAAGGGTTAAAATGAAACTGGAAGCATACAATGCGGGTTGTGTTGCAGAGAGTGGAGTTGAAGGGCAAGACTACATGTATGATTGGCTCATGAAAGAGCATGTAACAAGGATACTAATGCATGATTATTTGGTTTGGTGTACTAAATTTTTGTTTGTAGGTACCAATGAAGGCAAAATGCAGCAAGAAGATCCCATTGAGCAGGATCAAGGGTGGCAAGGTGAAGTCAAAGCAAAAAATGAAGGGTACAAAGTCCCTTGGTGGAAGATTTCCATGCAAGTAACTTGGAGCAGGTTTGAAGGGATTGTCCAGAAGGTTGGAGTAGTCCTATGGAGTGATTTATGGGGCATAAATCTTTTGTACCCAAGGAGTATGGTGCAGGAGCACCTAAAATACATGATTGTAAAATTCCTTCAAGTATAGGTTGGTCTAGAAATAAGGGGGATAAATTGTTAAATAAGGTCTCAATGACCATTTTCAATGTATTGGAGGGCTTAATAGGTCAGTTAGGTGGTATTTGCAAAAATCAAGTTGATCAAGTTGTAATGGGATAGTGATTAAGGGAAAAATTGGCAAAATTGTCATTTTAGAATCTAATTAAAGGGTGGTTATGGAAGTTGAACGCCCCAAGAGGTATTTTTCAGGTGGTAGCATAATAAATTGTTGTAATATCTCAAAGGGGAGGCTGTTGAAGAAGTTTGGAATGAGTTTCTAATAAGAAATTTGCTGTTTTTTGTGTTTTCCATTAAGAAATTGCTGATCACGAGCATTGTACGACCTGTACGTATTGTTCCACACTCCAAGCATATAATGGATGGATAGATTATTGAATATATTTCTTTTGGCATTTGAATGGTGTTATTTCATTGAGAATCGAGTGAGATATCCTCATTTTACTGCTGGGTGGCTGAAACCCCATGTTTTTTCTGTTTTCCTAAACTTTGCAAGCATTGTACGGATCTATACCACCACCATATGCTCTGAGACTTATATAATATTGTAGGGGCATGAAATAGCTTTCATTTAAATCCAGTTAGAGGTTCTAATATTGAGTTTTGAGGGAGATCTCTTCATTTTTCTGGGACTGCCTGTTTCTAACTAATTTGAGGGTTTGATTGGTGTAAAAGTGATGTTATAGCCATTCCACCTACTGTCCAGCCCTGTAACTCGGTGGAATGACTTGTTTCATGGTATTTTACATGTACCAATGGTTTTGGAGACAGGAAATGCAACTTTTATGGTTTTAGGGTGATGCCCTAGGGTGTTTCATGAGTTTCCATGAGAAATTGAGGAACTAAAGTAAGTTTTTGGAAAAATGTGATTGGAACTATATATGTGATAGTGTTTTGAGTTTTCTAAGGTCATTTTATGAAGGTGTGAGGCACTGGAATGTTGTGATTTGTCTTGGAACCCATATTTTCATTAAACCCTCCTCAAATTGGCTTAAAATGAGGTTTTGTGGTTTGGCTAGTTGGAGTAAGTTTCTCTCGAGGAAAACTATGTTTTTGGGAGTTTGAATACATTTTAATTTGCTGCCACCTCTGCATCACTCTGGTTGGTCATTACCTTGTGGGTAGTATGGAGTGGAAAAGTGATGTTGAATATGAAATTCATCACCCAAAAGGTAGACTTATTGTTTCTTAAATGGGTGGCCCTTATTGATAATTATAGACTGAGGGACACCATACTGATAGATAATATAGTTTAGGATAATTTTAGAAATCTGTGTGCTGGTAATGTATGTCATAGGAATGGATTAAATCCACTTTGTAAAATACTCAGTAGTAGTGCTAATGAATTTTTGTCCATTAGATGAGGTGGGCTAGATCTTACCTATGAGGTTGAGTCCCAATTGGGAAAAGGGCCATGGTGATGTTATAGGATGGAGTTCTTGTGTTGGTGCATGTATAAAGTCTCCATGAACTTGGCATTGGCGACATTTCGTTACAAAGACATATGATTCTTTTTCCATAGTAGGTTAGTAATAACCCAGTCTCATAATCTTTTTGGCTAAGGTAGGACCACTAGAATGGGCACTGCATATACCCTCATGCACCCCACGCAAGGTTGCTTGTGCTTCAATAGAATCAAGACATCTCAGTAGGGTATTATCTAAGGTGCGTCTATATAGGGTGTCTCCGACGATGGTGTTTCACTAACTTGGGGAGGAATATCCTACGTTGGTTGTTTGATAGGCTAGTGGGTATGACTTCAACATTAAGGTGGTCATAGATTTCTTTGTACCATGGGGAATCAAGACCAACAATGTCACACACCATTTCAAAATCTAGGATATCATAGGTTGAGACCAAAAGTTGTTCTACTAAGAACTCAAACTTAGGCACGTTGTTGGGAATGTCAAGAAGTGATGCAATTGTAGCCATAGCATCTACTACCCTATTTTAAAAAATGAGGTATTTGATGAAATTCAAAATTTTCAAAGTACTCTTTAAAACTATCAGCCATGCATTTGTAGGGAGCAAGCTTCTCATCCTTAGTCTCATAATCATCATTTACTTGTCTGATTGCTAGTTGAGAATCACCATATACCTTTAAAGTCTTAATTTTCCACTTGACCGCCATGTGTAACCCTATCACTAGAGCTTCATACTTTGCTATGTTGTTAGTACATGGGAATGAAACCCTGAATGACTTAGGGATGGAATCACCATGTGGTGTGATAAACAGTATACCAGCCCCCGAGCCATGATTTGTATGTGAGCCATCAAAGTATAGTTTCCATTTTATGTTTGTGTCAATTGTAAATATAAACTCATCAGGAAAGTCTGCAACTAATGGGTGATCTGCTTGTATTGGTGCATTGACTAACTGATCAACAATGACTTGTCCTTTAATAGCCTTTCTTTCTACATACTGGATATCATACTCACTAAGTATCATAACCCATTTGGCCAATTTCCCTATTCATGTTGCCTTGCTGAGAAGATATTTTAGAGGATCTATTTTAGTAATCAACATTGTTTGATGGTTTAGCATATAGTGCCTCCTTTTTTGGGTAGCAAGTACTACTGCAAGATAGGAATGTTCAATGGTACTATAGTTGAGCTCATAACCTACCAAAGTCCGACTGATATAATAGACTGCCCTTTCATGACCTTCATCTTCATTCTGTGAAAGCAATGCTCCGAGTGATGAATGGGTTGTTGTAATATAAAGAGTCAATGGTCTTCCTTCAATAGGTGGCATTAAGATTGGTGGTGTGAGTAAATATTCCTTAATCAATTGAAAAGCATCCTCACACCTAGCTTTCCATGAAAAGGGTACCCCTTTCTTCAGTAGATGTTGAAAAGGATGTCTTATCTGCTAACTGCACTATAAATCTTCTGATGGATTGTAGTCTTCCTTGTAGTGTCCTTAGTTGACTAAGATTAGTGGGTGGAGGCATGTCTATGATTTCTTTCACCTTAGCCGGATCCATTTCAATGCCTCGTCTGGAAATGATATAGCCTAATAGCTTTCCTGACTTGACTCCAAACACACATTTCTTGGGATTGAGTCTCCATTTATACTTCTCCAACCTTTGAAATATCTTATCTAAGACTTGTAAATGTTCTGCCTGTGTCTTAGATTTAACAATAAGGTCATCAACATAATCCTCCATAAGAGTGTGTACTAGATCATGAAAGATGGTGGTCATGGCATGTTGATAGATTGCTCTATCATTTTTGAGTCCAAAGGGCATAACATTCCAGAAATACGTTCCCCAAGGACAAGTAAAAGTTGTCTTGGGTTGGTCTTCAATTGCAATTCTAATCTAGTTATATCCTGAAAATCCATCCATAAGGGACAACATCTCATAACCTACTATCGTGTCTACTATCATGTCTATGTTAGGCAAAGGGAAGTAATCCTTAGGAAAATCCTTGTTGATATCTCTAAAATCGGTGCAGATGCGGATTTCCCTTGTTGGTTTAGTGACTGGTACAAGATTGGAAATCCAATCTACATAGTCGATTGATCTAATGAAACCAACGTCTAACAATTTCTTGAGTTCTTTCTTGACTAGTAAAGCAATCCGTGGATGCATTTTCCTCAATTTATGTTTCACTCGTTTGAGACCTGGTTGTAAGAGTAAGTGATGTAGAACAAGTTTAGGATCCAACCCAGGCATGTCTGGATATGACCAGGAAAAATTTATCTATCTCTGTGCAAAGAAGTTGTGGAATTATGGCTGCTCTTTTGTTGTCAATGATGCTGCAAAATAAACCAGTCGGGGATTCTCTTTTGTACCTATGTTGACTTCTACTGATTCTTCAACGAGCATGGGTGACTTTTCTTGTGCAATGGGGAGAATTTTCAAACCTCCATCCTTAGGTGCCTTAGAGAGGTTTTTTCCTTTGGATGCGTCCTTTCTTTTTACTTTTTCATTGCCTAAAGGTTCCTTTCAGTTTTCACCTAGAGACTCATCATTTTTATCTTGTTTATTCTTTTTCTCATTTTTGCGACTGGAGGGTTGAACAGATTCCCCAAAATATGCTTTGTTGTCCAAGTCAATGGTAAAACCAGCCTTATGATCATCATTAGGTATGCCTTCTTGTAATCCCAGGAACTCAACAATTGCTTTGTCGTTCTAAAAAATGTCTAAGATAGGTGTGTCTTGTTGGTCCCAATCAATGAGTTAGGGATAAACTAAGGGCATTCCATCATTGGATTTATCAAATTTTAATGGGGTCAAGGTAAGGACTAAATTATTCATATGGTCGCAAAAGTCTTGTACTAAGTCTTGTTTTCTCTTAGGTTTAGGTCTAGACGGATTGATAGGTGGGCCTAATGCCAAAGTGTGGTTATCTAAAACAGATGTATCAGGTTGCCAAGAGGTAGGGTCAAGTGATTCCCAATAGTAGTGTTTAAACCACTCCTCCTTTGTCATTTTCTTTGGTGGACAAGAATTCAATGGATTTGGTGAGGATTTTAACATTATGTCAAGTTCTCCAAATAACTTGTCAAGGTCCATGGAAGAGGTAGAGGATAGGGAATCCCACTCATAATTGTTAGAGTCAGGGGAGTCATAGTGGTGTTGTTCAGATGGTTTGTGAGATGTCTCCATATCTTCTGAAGCACTTACTTCCTCAATTAAGGGTGATGTGGTACTAGGAACGCCAATCTAAATCAATTGAAACCCTATCCCGAAGCCTTTTGGCCACTAAGAGACAAATATTGGTTCAATCCTCCCATCTTGGTTCAAGCCTAAACCACTTTGTCCATTATATCTCTTGCTCTACATGATCATGAAACCCTTTCCATATAGATCTATAAACCACTTTGTCCATTATATCTCTTGCTCTACATGATCATGAAACCCTTTCCATATAGATCTATAGGAATGTGAGCAAGTGAGGAAGGTTCTTCATGATCTTCCTTGTACAACCAAGAAGTGACATCTTCTATATCCACAACTTCTTTGCTTAATTCTCCCCATTTAGTGAAAGTTGTTGTGGGAGTAACATGTATAGTGACCATAGACTATCCCCTATCTGATGTAGGTAAAACATATGAATTAGGAGGAATCAAATGGCTAACACAATAGGATGTCATCATGTAATACTCTCCACAACCCTTGTCTTGGATCACATCCCTAGTGGTGGTAGGAATTGAGGGTGAAATAGATGTTCAAGTGAGTGTGGATGGATCAACATAGGAAGATGGATTGGATGATGAAGCCTCTTGGTTTACTGGAACTTGGCATTGGGGGATCTCTCTTAGATTGGTGCAATATTGGAATGGATTTGGGTAACCATCTATAGTTATTTTTGTGCCATTGTAAGGGAATTTAAGACACTAATGATACGTTGAAGGGACCACCTTCATGGCATGAATCCATGGTCTACCTAGCAAAAGGTTATAAGGAAGGGTGAGATCCAAGACCTGGAACTTTGTCTCCATTACCGCAGGACCAATTCTGATAGGAAGTGTTACCACCCCCTTTGATTTTTGTTCCTCATCATCATAAGCTTTAATGACAATACTTTTGGTTGTGTCTATGCATGCTTCTAAGAAACCTAATGCCTTAATTAGTTTTCAAGTGTATAGATTTAACCCTTCTCCTCCATCTACGAAGACTCATCTAACTTTGGTGTCATCAACAAGGACTTCAAGATGCAAAGGGTCATTATGGTTTGTCTTTTCAGTTGCGTAGTCTTGTTGAGAAAACATGGCATGATGATTATTGGTCAAATAGCTGACCATTTCCTTGAAATGATTGACATCAAGATCATTGGAGACCGTGGTTTTTTGTAAAGCCTTATCTAAGATGGAACGATGCTCTGGAGAGATACGCAACAGTTCCAAGATTGAGATTTGGGTTGGGGTCTTCCCCAACTAGTCAAGTAGGTTATATTGTGACTTGGAAGGTTGTGGTGTTTGATGCAATGGAGGGCCTTGAATAGTGATCTTAGTATGATGAGTATTGACCGTGCACTCAGGATTTGTACTAATAGTAATGATATTGATATTCTCCTTGGCAGCGCGAAGGTAATGAATGGTTTTTGTACTATTATAATCATGCTTGATACTCACATAGTTGGATAACATATTGGTCTTAGTACTCGAACTAGGAACAGTTCCTTTCCCATGTTCATGTAATGGATCAGAAAAGACTTGATGATCAGTGTTTGATGACTTTGGTTTTTGTCCACCAACTTTAATTATTCTCCTTTTGACAAGATCATGTATGATATTCTTTAGTTGTTGACAGTTTTGAAGGTTATGTCCCTTAGTTCTATGATAATCACAAAAGGAATTGTCCTGGATCGTATTGTCTTGGTTCCTATAGCTATATAAGATTATGTTGTAAAAGTTGTTTGAATACGGCCTCAATGGGTTCCCCTAAGGGAGTGAACTCACATTTTTGAAACCTCCTTTATTGTTGTCGAGATTGAGTATTTTTGACCATGTTAGGAGGTTGATTGACAACATTAAGAATGTTGGCAGAAGTGTGAGGTCCTTGTAATGTGATGAGTGGTCTTGCTTGTACCGTTTTAGCATCAACTACCCTATCATTGGTGACATTTTTGTTGCGAGACCAAAATCTGTTTCTATTAGTGGGGGTGTTTTGCATGATCAAATTTCTATTGGATGTTGATGTCTTAAGCTTGCATTTTTCAATGAGATCCTTTTCTATTATAACCCCTTTTTCTACTAGTTCCGAAACAAATGTAAAAAAATGTACCCTTAAGTTACTCCTTAGTTTTGCATGAAGGTTTTCCTGGAACATAGTAACTTTTTGTTTTTTAGGTATCTCGACAGGACACCAACTAACTATAGTTCTCCATCTCTGGATGAAAGCAATGAATTTTTCTCCTTCATCTTGTGTTGTGTGACACAAGGTTGCGATATTTATCTCGTGGTCTATGTTGAAGGAGAATTGCTCAACAAAATTCTTAGCCAGTTCACCCCAAGGTCTGATGCCATAGACTAGCCTTGAAAACAACTCTAGTGCAATCCCTACAAGACTTCTTGGAAATAGTCTCATAAGATACATGGGGTCATAAGTGACATCTATGCATATAGTAGAAAATTCCCTTATATGTTCTATTGGATTTTGTTTGTCATTGTACTTAAGGAGATTCGGTATGACATACCTATGAGGAAAAGGGGTCATGTATAATGATCTATCAAAGGGAAATGGGAATATGTCCTTTTTTGAAAAGGATTTCTTAGTTGAAACTGCCATGTTGTCCATTGCATTTTCATTGCCTTCATTTGTGTTTGTAAGATGTCAACCTAGGTCAATGATGTGTTGGGTGGATTATGTGGATCCGTGTATGTATTCTGAAATCCAAGGTCTCGTGATGGGTTTCGATTGAACATTGGTATTTGTGGTGGGTTTGGATTAAGAATGTTGGTAAACGTGTTCTGGTCCAGAATCTGCATAAATTGATTTTGACTTGGGATCTGTGTGAAGGAATTTTGAGTACTGTGCTAGGAGAAGGGATTCTGATTCAGAATCTATGTAAATTGGTGTTGACTTGAAATATGGGAAAATGGATTCTGATTCAGAATCTGTGTGAATGGATTCTGACTGCCAATCTGGGAGAATGGATTATGATTTCCATATTGGAATGAGGGAATTCCTCCTATTTGTGCAATCTATGGTATAGTACTAGTGACCTGAACACTAGGTATGGCTGTTGATTGTGGTATGGTACTAATATGAGGTATGGTTGTTGACTGTGGTATGGTATTCGTGACAATGAAATTTGGTGTAGAAGCTGATGTTTTAGATCTTTTACTCCCAACATGAGGATCGAAGGGAGTGGAAAATGATGCCTCTATAGTGAAGTTAAATCTCGATGTCATTCCAGACGTACCAAATGGAGACATATGGACTGTCATACTCTGTATAGGTATGCCAAATGGTATAGTTGTATTTACCCGAGGTATAGTAGTACTGTAAATCATTGTGTTTGTCCCTTATGTAGGTTGAGTTTGTAAGGTGCTAATACCGAATCCTATGGGTAAGGTAGCACCTTCAGCTAACAATTTGGCTAAGTATCATTGACGATCATTTGCTAGGTACTCATCCACAAAAGAGGAAAATTCAGGGTCTTGTGCAATAGCCTCTATGTCTTCTACTATAATGCGTCCTTGAGTGTTTCTAGTGGTGAATTTGTCTAATAAATTCCTATGAGGTCTAGTGGAGAATGGATTGATGAATTCATTTGGGTTTGACATATTTTCTCTCTTTTCTCTTACACCTAGTTTCAACCATGTAAGATAGGCTCAGTATGCAAGGAATGTAAAACTACGTCTATGTACAATATGACTCTAGTCTATGTTTTTGGGATTTTTTGAATGAAAAATAAGGAATATTCTAAGATGACGCTAGTCAAAAATGACAACATCTAAAGATGCAAAGTCTAAGAAATCTTCTAAGGTAATCAATTCTATAAACCCGAGAAAGGGGGACCAACTACTTAGAGTCTAACCAAGGCGTCAATTTAGTTAAGTCAAGGAACCAATGCAAAATGAGGATCAAAGAAAAGTTGAGTTTCCTAACTAAACTGATGAGCCAGGAAGAGTCTCTATAGGACAAAGGATAAGATGATAGGACTAGGTTCAATGACTGATTTCGTTGACACTATGATTTTTCTAGAGTATAGATGGTGGACCTATCCTAAAGTTTGTAAATTTGACCCTCCTAGAAGTTTACTTTGAAGGAAAAAAAAATGTATTCTAATATGAGACCAAACTTTGAATTAGAACAACTATGGTAATGACTAAATGAACATAAAGGATGTAAAATTGAGCAAATAGTTTCAGGTTTTTGTTCAATGGCCGCTTTTGGAAAAAACAACTAAAAAATTGGTATCACCATGTTGACTAGACAGTGACCATGAATTCTAGTTTTGTAATAAGGAAAATGCGTCGTAGGATTTCATAGATACGGTTCAGTTTAACAGTTGCAGTTAAGTTTCACAGTTGTGGTTTTCTGATGATCAATTGCATATCCCTAATAAAGTTTAATGTCTGACTCTGATAGATGCGGTTAAATTTCTAACAGATGTGACTCGTAAAGGCAATTGCAACTCAGAATATAACATATGCGGTGTTTTGCAAAGCAAATGTGAGCTAATCTGGAAGATGCAACTCTACGCTAAACAGATGTGACTGAAAATGATATATGTGACTTGAAGTTAAACAGATGCGACTCTAAAAATCAATTGTGACCTTCTGGTGAACATTTACGACTCTCTGTGTATTTTTAGTGATTTCAGATTTAATACTAATGCTGTTTTCCATGATCAAATTTTGGCAAACAAGGACAATCATAAGACAAAGTGTTTTCAGTTTGATTTGGACTCAAAGAACATGTAATATGAAAAAATACAAGAACATCCTAATAGGCCAATAGGCCAAGGGTTTGTATACTTGGTATAGCCCACTGAAATACCCCCGGATTGGTGATGAACACCTTTCCTTCTTGAGAGTGGATAAATTAGAAATTTGGTGGCATTTGCTCCCCTCCATGGCTCATTAACATCATTCAAGCACACCAATTTTGAATTCTTTGGGCAATGACCTCCCAAGAGCTGCTATCTCTACTCAAGGGGATCAGTAGTGAGTGTCTTTAGGCATGATACTGTACCCTGCACTATATTGAGCAATGACAAAAAATGGCTGGTCTCTAAAACAAAAGGTATTTAACACAAAAATTTTGTTCATAGGGCATGATCCATGTGGTGAGATTCCCCTTTTAGATCCATCTCGTCGGAACCATACTTGTGATTCTTGGGATTTACCCAAGAATCCAATTTTATTTACCGGCTGGAAGTCCCTCGGGTTCAGGGTGCTACCGATTTGAGTCATTCTGGGGTGAGTACTTTTTCCCACCAGAATAGGCCCAAGTTCTAGAGTTGATAACCATTTCTCTTACACCCAGGATCACACGGATGCTCAAGGGGAGAGGATACTTCGATGTACCAAATCGTGAGGGTAATTACACAGTTGTGCATTCACACTAAACACAGTAAACACTTGTTAATTTTAAACCAAATGAAAGATTTGCTATACTACCAAATAATTTGTTTCAAAGAATTAACTAGGGTCTTCGACATGCGTTTTGTAGAAAGATTCATTAGTATTTTTTAGTATTGTCTTTGTCAATCGTCCAAAAAAAATTGTTAACTCCTCAAAACACATCTTGAAAATAGAAGATTAGTGAACACAAAACCATGAAAATGAAACTGTAAATTGAAAATGTAACCCTAAAATATAGCATTCAGATGTGTTGATTTCTCTGTCAAATGTGTCTCAGTAGTTCACCACTCAATTGTGGCTCAGAAAATGATAGATGCGGTTGAGTTTTTTAGATGCGTCATTTTTTATGTCATATGTGATTCATAAAGTCAACTGTTTCGCTTCATCACACTAATGCGTCTTTGAATTTCAATTGTGGCGTTTCATCAAGCTAATGCATCTTCGAATGTCAATTATGGCATTTTGTCAAGTGGATGCATTGTTCCATATGAAAAACTTGCAAAAGTCAAAATAAAAGTCTACAGATACATGAAGATGGTGTCTTCACGTCAGGTTCACCAAATGTAACGTCTAGAAAATGCAGAAGAAAAGGTTAAAAGCACACACGGGCTGGTGCACAAAGTTGGGTACCAATTTTCTAGCCACTTTTCAAAAAAAAATTTGAAAAATGTGTTCACGTTATAACGCAAGCACGTTATATTTTGCATTAAAAAAAAAGAAAAAGTGAAATTATTTTCCTTGGAATACCAACCCAAAGGCTTGGAGGGCATTCCCAACAAGGCCAGAGACGTGCTTTTGCAAATTCTACAATTTTTCACATAATCGGGTTTGTGCTCACCATCAAGATTGCATCTAGTTCAATATCGACGAAATTGAAAACATGGGTAATGTTAGATTCTCTCTTAGCTATCCAACGATGTAATTTTTTTCACTTTTTGACAATGTTAATCCTTTCATCCATAATTTATTTTGTTTGTATCTCTATTTTTTTCCAAAAAATAGTGTTTGGTGTTTTTTTTGTTATAAATTAACCATTAATCAAAATTTCAAATAAATTATATTTTTAGAAACTAGACTCCATTCTACAATTTTTAAAAAATCAATTATTTTCCAAAATTTGTAGGGGGAGCACGACCAAAATTCTGCTTTTCAGGAAGTATCCACTTAGAAAATTAGTAAAAAATCAAATATTCATTTAAAAATTATCAGAAAAATTGTGCATCAACTAGATAGTGTTAGCTAACTTCTAACTATAGCAATTTTAAAAATACTACAAAAAATTTCATCGTGCTCAAGTCGTACAAGAGTTTCTATGTTATGTTTTTCTGACAAAAATAACACCAATTTGTGTACATCCCTCTTTTGAACCCCTTAATCTCTACCATTTTCAAAATAAATTAGTAGTTTAGAAAGTAGACTCAGAGCACTTTGATCCTTGTTTTTGTTCCATCTCAAAATTTTGAGTGTGACTATCCTCAATTTCACATCCAAGGTCAACATTTCTTGATTTCAAAAAAAAAGTGGCCACTTAAGCTCCCTTTTTGGGAACCATCTTGGTGTACTTACCCACACTCAATGCGATCTAAGCTCTAATGCAATCTAAGCTAAGTAATAGAGAACAAAGGAAAGCCAAACTGTAATAAAACTGAACAATCTCACCCAATATGTATGTAATTCCATGTATCATCTCGATTACCTTTCTCCATTTTCTGTTGTAGTATAATTGCCCTCAGAGTTTCAAGGTTCGTGCAAGTATAGCCTATGATCATGATTTAGAAAAACATCAAAGATTCAAGATAGTTGCTCCAAAAATTCATAAGATTTCGAGAGAGATTGGAATGATGAAGACCAAATCAATTTATAGAAAATTGATTATTCGAATGACAGGCTAGGATTGAAAGATCAACGGATGGTTGAGATTGACTGATTAGTCATGCATTCTGATAACAGTTAGTAATGACATGAGTGATATAAATTAGAAATAGAAATAAAGATTAAATAAATGATTTAATCTTCGAGTTTGGTATTCGAAAACAAAATAATTATCTTTGCATGACAAAGATAAAGATTGATTAAAGCAACTCTTGTTCGAATGCATACACAAGGTTTAATTAATTAAATAGGAATATTTAATTAATTTGCATGTACACACAAATGAGCTAGCACTGGACAATTAAATGATTTGATGAAGAGATTACTTGAGAACGCCACTAAGACATTAAATCAAGAGTTAACTGAGTGATTTGAATAGATCTTTGAGTCGAGTAAAAGTGAATACTTAGATAGCTCACACAATTATCTAAATATAGAGGAATGCGTTAAAATATAATTCATGAATTAAATAATTCATTTAATTCAAGATTTGATATTTGAAGAATAATTAAATAAATAAGATTTATTTAATTAAGTGATGAAGGGATTTAAATGAATAATTAAATAAATAAAGAATTTATTTAATTATAGTTGAAGTATTATAAAGAGTAAATTAAATAAAAAATTATTTAATTTGACACGAAGAATAAGGTTAATTAGTAACATAATTAAATAAAAAAAAATTATTTAATTAATCAGATAGAATAAAGAAAAGTGTGAATTAATTAAATAATTAAGATTATTTAATTAATAGATGAAATGAAGACTTTAGAAAATAATTAAATAATTGACATTATTTAATCATGACCATAGAAAATATGAATTATGAAGAATATTGAAGTCACAGGCTTAGACCAAATTTCGGTGTCTACATTATCCTATTTAAATTTTTGACATGGTATCAAAGCTAGAAGACCCTAATTCTTGAGTGAGTTGGGCATTTTTTTTGGGTGTTTAAAGTTTTCTTGTTGGAGACATGGATGGAGATGAAAGTAAGAGTTGGTAGCATCCACCACCATTTAATGGATAGAACTATGATGTTTGGGAAAAGAAGATGAAGACCATAATGGTTGCTAATTATTTGTGGGATTTTGTGATCAATGGGTTAAATGATGTGACTGATCCAGCAACATATGTTGTTCTCACAAAAAACCATAAGACCTAGTAGAAGGAGTTGAGGAGGAAAGATAAAAAATCATTGATTCTAATTGAAGCATCCTTGACAAATGACATTTTTCTCATAATAGTAGCAACTAACTATGCAAAGGAAGCCTAGAAAATCCTCCAAACCAATTACAAAGGGACTAATAAAGGCAAATTGTTGAACCTCCAGATGCTTCAAAGAGATTTTGTGACTCTCCAAATGAAGGACAATGAGTCCATCTCATAATTCCACACAAGAATCTCAATTTTGATAAAATAGTTCAGAGTTAATGGAGAAGTAATGAAAGATCAGAGGATTGTGGAGAAAATACTCAAAAGTTTGCAACAAAGTTTGATGTAGTGGTGATTGTCATTGAAAAGGAAAAATATCTCTCAATGTTTTTTGTTGATGAGCTAATGGGTTCTCTGCAAACCCATGAGTAGTGCCTAAATAGGTTTGCAATTTCTTCCCAAGAGTAAGAATTCAAATCTCAAGCCAATGCAAGAGATAAGGGGAGAGGTGGAAATATCTCCAAACATGGTAGAGGCAAATATGGATGTGGTAATGTTGGAGAAGATAGCTTAGGATGAGCACGCAACCAAGAGGGAGAAATCAACTCTCAATCTAGCTCTAGACAAGCCAAGAAGAACAACTCAAGTAGAATGGGTGAAAAGAGCAATATTGAATGCTACTATTGCCATAAGTTTGGTCATTATGCAAGTGAGTGCTAGAAAAAGTAGCATTAGTCCAAGAAAAGTGTAAATGTGGCTGATGAAAAAGTGGATGAAGGTAATCAACAAAAGGCCTTCATCATGTGCAACATTGCTAAGAAAGGAAGTGATGAGGTATGGTTTTTAGACAGTGGTTGTAGCAACCACATGAGTGGTAATGAAAGTTTATTTTCTTTCATTAATAAGAATGTTAAATCTGAAATTAAAATGGGGAACAATGAAATAGTTCCAATTATGGGAAAGGGGTCTGTTATTTTTCGAACCAAGCATGGTGAGAAGAAGGAGATTGATGATGTGTATTTTTCCCTTGGTATAAAGCATAATCTAATGAGTATTGGAAAGCTGATCCAAAATGGTTACAAAGTTTTGATGGAGAAGGTTGAATGCATTATTTATGAAAAAGATGGAAGCAACAGTGTGAATGATGAAGAATAGGATGTTTCCATTGAGGCTAGAAAGGTGTTTCTCAGCTTAGTCCACATCTACAAGAAATGTACAGTAGTAAAACAACAAGAATCCTTCAAGGCAGTCATTCAATACCCTTCCAAGCTTTGGAATCTTAGTTATGGAAACTTAGGCTATGCTTGTTTGAGTATTTTTTCAAAGAAGGGTATGGTTGGAGGTTTACAAACCATTGTAGAGCCTAGTGTTAAATGTGAAACCCATATTTTACGAAAGCAACATAGAAAGCCCTTTCAATTAGGTAATTCTAGAAGGGAAAGAGCACCATTGGAGCTGGTGCACACTAATTTGTGTGGCCCTATGCAAGTAATTTCTATTAGTAAGATTTAATATTTTAAGACCTTCATAGATGATTACAGCCATAAGACATGGGTTTATTTTTTACAACATAAATATAAAGCTTTTGGCAAGTTTGTAATGTTTAAAGCCCAGGTTGAAAAGGAGAGTGAACATTTCATCAAGGTTCTAATGTCAAATAGAGGGGGAGAGTATACCTCCAATCAGTTTGTAAATTTTTGCAAGTAAAATGGAACCAAGAAGGAACTAACAACTAGTTATACTCCATAGAAAATTGTAGTGGTTGAGAGAAAGAATAGGACCATCAAGGAGATGGCAAGGAGAATGCTAAAATACAAGGGACTCCCAAATGAATTTTGGGGTGAAGTTGTAGCAACAATAGTGTACTTGATAAATAGAATTCCTACAAAAGTAGTTTTGACAAGATTTTACAAGAGGCATGGACAAAATGCAAGTGGACGGTTGAGCACATGAGGGTGTTCGGATGTGTGGCATATGCACTTGTGAAAAAAGAGAAGAGGCAAAAGTTGGATGACAAGGGTGAGAAGTGCATCTTCATGGGCTATAATGAAGAGTCAAAACCCTATTTGCTATATAATCCCATCAGCAAGAAAATCATCATCAATCAAGATGTGGAGTTCCTAGATGATGAGGCATGGGACAACTTAATAGTTTCTAATAGCTTAGAACTGCTCCCAACAGCTCCTAAAGAAGAAGAAAAAGAACAAGAAGTGTAAAAAGATGTGCCTATACTCACTTCTGATAGCTCTAGACCAACTCCAGACCATTCTTAACAACTCCTAGCAGCTCCTAATGTAGGTAGATAGTTAGAAAAATAGTCATAGATAGTCAGAGAATTGGACACAGAAAGCTCACAGCAACTCCTGACATGAGTAGACAAAAAGGTAAGTAGCCACAAATAACTAAAGGATTGGCACCCAAGAGCTCTCGACAACTCCAGACAAGGTTTATTTAGTAAAGAAGTAGTAGTAGTGAAATTTTATACCCTACTCTCACCTCCCTAATGCCAAGAAAGACCAAGAGTCTAAGGGAGATCTACCAAAGTGAAAGGTATGATGAATAATTTTATGATAGTGTGAATTTTGCATTATTTTCTCATAGTGATCCAATTTATTTTGAGGATGCTATGAAATAAATGAAATAGTGTGATGTCATGGATGAGGAGATAGATGCAATAGAGAAGAATAAAGCATGGGAGCTAACTGATTTTCCTCTCAACAAGCAAGTAATTGGGGCAAAATGGGTCTATAAGACCAAAAGCAATGTTGATGGAAGAATAAAGAGACATAAAGAAATATTATTTTTCAAGGGATACAAACAATAGTTTGGGAGAGATTATGATGAGACATTTTCTCTAATAGCAAGGATGGAAACTATGTGGGTAGTTATATCAATTGCAGCCTAGCACAAGTGGAAGGTGTTTCAAATGGATTTGAAGTCTACCTTCCTAAATGGAGTATTGAAATAAGAGGTATATGTAGAGTAGCCACCTGATTATGAAGTTACAGGTCAAGAAAACAAGGTATAAAAGCTTAAGAAAGCTCTTTATGGGCTGAAGCAAGCTCCACGGGCATGGTACAACATGATTGACTCATATTTTTTGAGCAATGGCTTTAGCAAAAGCGATGGTGAGCCTGCTCTTAAATCAAGGCAACTGATGGTAAGGTTTTAATTATTGTCTTGTATGTTGATGATTTAGTTTTCACTAGGGATGATTATTTCTTCGTTGTTTAATTTAAAGAGGCCATGAAAAGAGAGTTTGAAATGATAGATTTAGGTCTCTTGAGGTATTTTCTAGGCATAGAAGTAAAACAAATGCATGATGGTATTTTTATCTCTCAAGAAAAGTATGCAACAAATATTTTTAAAAGGTTTGGGATGAAAGATAGAAATATTTCCCCCACACCAACAACCATTTTTCTAAATTTAAGCAAGGAAGATTGCAACAGCAATGTGGATCCAACCATGTTTAATATTTTGGTTGGAAGTTTAATGTATTTAACAACAACTAGGCCTGATATAATGCATAGTGTAAGTCCAATTTCAAGATTTATGGAGACACCAAAAGAGTCACATTGGCAAGAGGGTAAAAGAATACTAAGGTATTTGAATGGAATCAAAGGATATGGTATTTTTTATAGTGTAAAAAACAATTTTGGGTTGGTTGGTTACATGGATAGTGATTGTATAGGAAGTTTGGATGATAGGAAGAGCATATTGGGCTATGTGTTTCATTTGGGTTTAGGAGATATCTCATGGGATTCCAAGAAGCAACCCATAGTTTCCATATCAACAACCTAGGCTAAGTATACAACAAAAAATGCATCAACATTTCAAGATATTTGGCTGAGAAGAATCTTGGCAGATGTGAGAGAAGAAAAAGAGGATGGAACAACAATATTTTGTGACAATGTTTCATCAATAGCTTTGATGAAAAATATTGTGTTCCATGGAAGAAGCAAGCACATTGAAATTATTAGGTATCACTTTATTAGAGAATTAGTTGAAAATGGTGAAAATAGAATGGAATTTTGCAAGTGTGAGCAGTAACTAGCAGACATATTCACCAAGCCTTTGAGAAGTGATCCGTAAAGCGGAAGGGATCTATGACAAACATTAATTAAGTGATTATGAACAAAGGCATAAAGACATCAACAATGGAGTAGCAGGAACATTAAGAGAGAATTCAAAACATAGAACCAAGAGAGAGAAAAGAAGACACCGATTTGATTACGGAGTTCTCCACAAATGTGACTACGTCTCCGGGCTGAGCTCAATCAAGTGACCAATCTATTGAAATGTTCTGAAATGTAGTACAATCTCCACTAGAGCCTCTTGCAACACTGCTTTACAATATCTTGTAGCCTTTCCACAAATTCATACAAAAGTCTCTCACTCACACCCCTCTCAAAAGCTCTCAAGGCTAGGGATGACTAACAAAGAGGAAGAAAACTAACTTTGCCTAATAGGATCTACTACAAGACTTAGAACATCACAATACATCACTATAAATATTCTCCTAACTCCCACTGAAATTCTCTCTCACAAAAGGCTCTCACGGCCGAGAGAATGGAAAACAAGAGGAGAATGAACTCACTTGAAAAGTGATGATGAAAAACACTCCAAGACTCCTCCCTTTTATACTTGAAGTTGGGCCTATGTGGTTAAAACCACCAAAACCACCTGACTTGGCATTTTTCCCCTTAATGGAAAATAAATAACCTATTCCCCATTTTTTTACAAATGTAAACCATAATCCCCCTTAAAATAATTAAATTTGTTTTCGAGCCCTTGGTTATAGCTTATTCGGGCTTTTGAGGTTAGAGGTTGTTTGTTTATTTATTAACAAATAACCATTTGTTGGTTATTTGGTTTAGGCTTTGGCCTAAACATTGGGTTATAGAAAACCCATGCCCATAATATACTAAATGAGGTCGGCAGCCGAGCCGTTACCAAACATTTTAAGACTCTGCCGGTCCGAGTTCCACTCCCACCGACGGTTATCTTTTACAAAGCCATATCTCAACAAACACAAAAAAAATGGTCACCTGCTTTCGATTAGAGACATTATGCATGGTATAACGGTCTGCTCACTGCCTTGTGTGCTGGACATTGCGGGTTCCAATCGCGCTGGGTTGAATTTTTTAACAAACACAACATACTCAGAACTGACAAAGGAAGAAGCCGAGGCCAGGTGTCCTACTTCGGAGTTGCCATGTGTCACCAAACAATTCGCCGAAGAATCCAAGTCAGCATCCACATCAGCCCACGTGTCTGCCACATCATCTGATGACTCAACTGCCACTGGATCCAGTGAACACGTGTCCACACCCGATTTGTCCACGTCATCCACCGTACTGCCAACTCAATTGCTGACATCATCATATGAACTAACACGTGTTAGCTTCTAATTGGTCCAACTCGACACCCGTATGATGACCTTTCCATCAATTCAGCATGATGACGTCAGCAACCATACCACATGGTACCTTGGTCAACTGCAAGCTTTGACTGGCCATATCTCACACATACGAGCTTCGATTTGCATGAAACGAACACCATTGGAATCGTGACGATGAGACCTTCACAATGATGCCACCTTTGATCATTTTTGATGATGTCAGAATTTCATCCTTTTTCTCGTCCCTGGAAGCTGAGTTGACCGGCCTTTGACCAAAGTTTGACCAGTGATATCTCACACATACGGACTCGAATTTCGATGAAACAAACATCGTTGGGTTCATGTCGTTGAGCCCTTCAAAGTGACATTGCTTTTGACTGGTTTTGAGTCCATCAACTTTTCACCTTCTAACGGCCTCCTGGTCCAAGGGTTGACCCAACTTTGACTACACGTAACTTGAGCAAACAAACTCTTTTTTTGCCCGTTCAAGTTGCACCGGATTCAATATTCTGAGCTCTACGCCATGGCACTGCTTTTGAGAGAAATGGGAACACTTCAATTTTTAGGTTTAGAAGATCCTCCTGGATCAAACATCCCCATTGAAGAACTTTTGGTCCTCCAAAAGTTTATAGTTCCTTCAAAATATCTTGTATTCAGCATCCTGCCACTTGCCATGATCTGAATCACTAAAACACACTGCCACATCTGCCTGCTAGGGTCTTACACTTCGACAATGTCCTGTCAACAAGAGCTTCCCTATTGCCACATCTGCCCTCTACAAGGGTCTTACACTTCAGCGATGCAAGAATTCACAACTCCTCATGATGCAGTTCAAAAATGGAACTTAAAATACCCAAAGCAAGAAGAGAAAACTGAGTATGATAAACCTGTCCCTTAGTGCTTCTCACAAGTAGTTCGCATTCTGCATCTCTTGCCATCTTCGGGCATGCTTCTGTTGCTCCTCCAATTGCTCGAGCATGGTATCTGCGCCTCAACCTGAAATATTCCTTCACCTTTGTACTTCGGAATAGCTAATTCAAGACTCCACCATACAGCTTGGGTCACGTTCATCTGAAGCAATAAGGTCATCGATAGATCCTTCAAGAACTCCAACCGAGTTCAGACTTATCCTCGAAAATGACCATCACTGAGTCTTTAAGCTGAGAACATACAAGGTCATTGTTGACCATTCTCAACAACTCTATCTTGAAAAGTTCTCTTCAACTGAAGCTTCGCACTAGAAGAAACTACAACAAACTACAAGAAACAAATTGCTATCCTACAGTAAGAAGTTATCCAATATCTCTTTCCACTGATTACAAGAGACATGGCTTCCAAGAGCCTTACAGATTCTCAATCAGAAAGAAATACAACTTCATAAAAATTATTACAAACAATCGTATTTAGAGTTTCATGCTCACAAAACAATACTAGCTTATCAACATATTCATCACACTACAAAAGATGTAATAAACACACAAAGTGATATACTAGTTTGTTGATCATTGTTCCTAGCTCCTACGAAGCTTTTCAAAGGAGCTCTCTTTCACAGATTGCTCAGGCTATGGTTGAATTTCTCCTGGGACTGCCTCAGAAGTGGTAGCTACTGCCAGCTCTGCTTTCGTCTCCTCAAATTTCTGGTGGTTGGGTCTCTCAGTAGACCTTGATTGACGATGAAACTCTAGATGCAGCTTCCAACACTTTGCGTCCCAATGTCCACTGATGCCACAGTGGGTGCAGAAGTTCTGAGCTCTAGAGGATTGTCCATCTCCTCCTCTGAATCCCAATCCTTGGTACTGTGGTTGCTTCTTCGCCTCAATCGGATTGGTGATGCCTTGCTCAGAAATACCAAAGCCTTTCCCTTTGAAGCCCATCTTCTTGAGTAGCTTCGATCCTATGCCTCTTGTGTGCTTCTCGAAGTGTGCAAAAGAGTCTTGCTCATCCTCTACTTACTTCTTCTATTTGATGGAAGAAGAGGCTTCAAGATAATTACTATCACTATCAGGAAGATTAAGAGTCTAGAGGTACTCCATCTGTATACAGTAAGTAGACTCTATTGTACCAGGAGAATTAGCCCAATCATGGCCACAAGAAAATCTAGCCATGGGCCTCGTCACTGAAGAAGCTCCTATACTATCAGGCAGGGTGAGCGGGGAGTATGAGGATGATGTATCCTCGGAATGCAGACAGAAACCACATATGTGTGCACTCCCTGATACAAGAGGACTTCTCCTATTCTGCTCCTCTAAGATGTCCTGCAACAACATTTGCAGTCTTTCCTTCTCCATGTTGGATTCCTCCAACAACCACTGAAGTTCTGCATTCTCCGTCTGTAGGCATCGATTGGCTTCTTCCAACTCTTGCATCCTATCAGCCTTCTCTTGATGGTCTTGATAGAGTTCTTCAACCATGCCTTTCATTGACATGAAATCATCCACCATGGATGGGGTCAATGTCAGCCTGGAAGATTCACCCTTTTCTGACGCCATCTTTGCTCCAAACTCCAAATGTCCACCAATCACCAATAGAAAAATGATTCACAATCACTCCTACAAACTAGCCAAACAAGGCTCTGATACCACTTGATCTGTAAAGCGAAAGGGTCTATGACAAACATTGCTTAAGTGATTATGAACAAAGGCATAAAGACATCAACAATGGA
This sequence comes from Sequoia sempervirens, assembly GCA_007258455.2. Taxonomy (NCBI): domain Eukaryota; kingdom Viridiplantae; phylum Streptophyta; class Pinopsida; order Cupressales; family Cupressaceae; genus Sequoia; species Sequoia sempervirens. The sequence goes on from VDFB02271358.1 coordinate 297,981,774, forward strand.
GTAGTAGGAACATTAAGAGAAAATTCAAAACATAGAACCAAGAGAGAGAAAAGAAGACACCAATTTGATTACAGAGTTTTCCACAAATGTGACTACGTCTCTGGGCCAAGCTCAATCGAGTGACCAATCTATTGAAATGTTCTGAAATGTAGTACAATCTCCACTAGAGCCTCTTGCAACACTGCTTTACAATATCTTGTAGCCTTTCCACAAAGTCATACAAAAGTCTCTCACTCACACCCCTCTCAAAAGCTCTCAAGGCTAGGGATGACTAACAAAGAGGAAGAAAACTAACTTTTCCTAATAGGATCTACTACAAGACTCAGAACATCACAATACATCACTATAAATATTCTCCTAACTCCCACTGAAATTCTCTCTCACAAAAGGCTCTCACGGCCGAGAGAATGAAAAACAAGAGGAGAATGAACTCACTTGAAAAGTGATGATGAAAAACACTCCAAGACTCCTCCCTTTTATACTTGAAGTTGGGCCTATGTGGTTAAAACCACCAAAACCACCTGACTTGGCATTTTTCCCCTTAATGGAAAATAAATAACCTATTCCCCATTTTCTTACAAATGTAAACCATAATCCCCCTTAAAATAATTAAATTTTTCGAACCCTTGTTTATAGCTTATTCGGGCTTTTGAGGTTAGAGGTTGTTTGTTTATTTATTAACAAATAACCATTTGTTGGCTATTTGGTTTAGGCTTCGGCCTAAACATTGGGTTATAGAAAACCCGTGCCCATAATATACTAAACGAGGTTGGCAGCTGAGCGGTTACCAGACATTTTAAGACTCTGCCGGTCCGAGTTCCACTCCCACTGACGGTTATCTTTTACAAAGCCATATCTCAACAAACACAAAACAGACGGTCATCTGCTTTCAGTTAGAGATGTTATGCGTGGTATAATGGTCTGCTCACTGCCTTGTGTGCTGGATGTTGCGGGTTCCAACCGCGCCGAGTTGAATTTTTTAACAAACACAACAAACTCGGAACCGACGGAGTAAGAAGCCGAGGCCAGGTGTCCTACTTCGGAGTTGCCACATGTCACCAGACAATTCACCAAAGAATCCAAGTCAGCATCCATGTCAGCCCACATGTCTACCACATCATCCGATGACTCAGCTGCCACTGGATCCGGTGAACACGTGTCCACACCTAATTTGTCCACGTCATCCACCGTACTGCCAACTCAATTGCTGACATCATCATACGGACTGGCACGTGTCAGCTTCTAATTTGTCCAACTCGACATCTGTATGATGACTTGTCCGTCAATTCAGCATGATGACATCATGCTGATGTCAGCAACCATACCACATGGTACCTTGGTCAACTGCAAGCTTTGATTGGCCATATCTCGCACATACGAGCTCCAATTTGCATGAAATGAACGCCGTTGGAATCGTGACAATGAGACCTTCGCGATGATGCCACCTTCGATCATTTTTTATGATGTCAAAATTTCATCCTTTTTCTCATCCCTGGAAGCTGAGTTGACCGGCCTTTGACCAAAGTTTGACCGACGATATCTCACACATACGGACTCAAATTTTGATGAAACAAACATCGTTGGGTTCGTGTCGTCGAGCAAAGGACAAATTTGAGCACCTAAGTAATAGTTTGGGTGTTGTTTCAATTTGGATCAGGGTTGATCCTTTTTTCATTGTCTTATGACAAAAGGGGAGTGTTGGAGAAATTAATTTCCTTTGAGCCTCTTCTCGTTGCCACCTACCTATCAGGGGTATTTGTTGTTAGCACAACTCTAGAAGTTTTTCTTTGGGGATTGCTTTCCCAACTTGCTCTTGATGTGCAACTCAGTCTGTAGAAGAATTAAATGTGATAGGTAGATTCAAATTTGAGAGGGAATTTTGTGAAGAAAAAAGGAATGAATAATAGAATGTGAGTAATTTTTTTGTGTAGTAGTAGTCTAAGAAATGGAATGTTTTTTGTGTGGGTTCTTTGTGCGATTCCGAGAAGCTCCTAAAAAACAACTATATTTTGTTCTATGCATTTTTTAGTGAGTAGCTGGAAGCTCTAGGTTGCTCAATGTTTGATAGGAGAAGAAAATAGATCTAATCGAATAGAAGGAAAGAGAGCTCTGATAAGCTCCTAAATTTTTTTGAGTTTCTGGAACATGCAACTCCAGATTGTTGCAAGTTTAGTTTTTAATTAGTAGATTGTAGTTTCAGTTTGAATTTTTTTTTTTTTTTCTGAGTTAATACAAAAAATAAGATTGCATGCCCAATTTTGGGTCTCCAAGTCTATTTCACATTTATTTTTTGTATTCCCCTATTATTTGGGGAAACAAGGGAACAACCCTGTAGGTTTTATCCTATTTAAATTTTTGACAATACTCCATTGGTATTTGATACTTTGGATAGAAAATTTTGGCATGTCACTTGTTTTACATTTTTATTCTCTAAATATGTATCTTTTTCTCCTTTTTTATATGCCCGTGTGAGGTCTACTCATGTTGATGGACATTAGAGAATCTTATCATAGCAACTCTCTCTATCTTGGCACCGACTCCATGACTCTCCCACTTGAAATTACATTATGTTTGGCTTGTTGTTGGGGTGGCATTCTACATTTATAGTTCAACCTCTTTGTACTTTTAAAGATAATTCATTTATGGTTTTTAACCTCCACACCTCTTTATGGTACAATGGGAGTCTAGTGTATTAGTGTTTGCTTGTGTGATTGCTTCTTAGTTGATTTTGTGGTAGTAATTCTTGGTTTATTAATATGGCTTCTTGGTGGCTTATTTTCACACTTCTATGGCTTGCTCTCTTGCCATAACAATGGAAAAATATTTCAGGGTTATTGTCCAAACTAGAATTCATGAGATCCGGGACAACTTGCCTCTCACACTTGAGAAATTGAGGATTTTTGTGATAGAATGTAACTAGGTGGAAGATGCAATTTTGAAAATTCTTGGCCAAGATAGGATAGAATTCCATGCTTTGGCATTTCCTCACAATTTAGCTTCAATTTTTGTCTCCAATCTCATGGACATTCTCTTGTGTGTTGAAATGGTTAAATTCTTAGCAGGAACATATCTACTTCTAAACATTTTCCCCTAGTTAGCCTTGCAACTGGATTTGGAAAGTTACAATATTTTGTAGGGTTCCAATTTGGTGGGGGAATTTTATGTTGCCAACATTTTCTTTCAAACAGGTGACTTTCTACTCTCCTTTTCTCTATGGCACATGGCCTTCTTGATGATTTCCCGCAAGAGTTTGATTGTCAACTTCATAGACAAAGGTTTCACTATGGAAATTTTGTTTGTGATTTGATTCAAAACCTCTACAATGTCATTTGATTTCTCACTTTCCATGCTCTCATTGAGCCCCATGTTGAGCCTTCCTTTGAGCACCTCCTGTGAACATAAACTCTTCTGCTGAAAGTGGCACCAAATTTTCTTCTCTCTTATTATCTTTTTTGGTGGTTTCTCCTTGTATGGCTTTCATTCTACACTTCAGGGTTCTACTTGATATCAATGTTTCAGTAGCTTTTCCTTTTTGGTCTAAGTCAATTTGATAGTTTATCCTCCTTTTTCCTGATCATCTTTAATTAATTGTACTCATAATGTATTACCTTTACTTTGGGTTGTATATTTTCAACATATTTTGGATATTTTTGTAATGTCTCTCCTTCATGTTCTATATATCTCTCATCTACTGAGAACTTCTCAACTTGTATTGGAAAATTATAATCTCTCTTTTTCTATTAACAATATTTTTAGTGGCCCCACCTCTTTTAAGGAAAAAACAATTATAAGGGTATCACAACCAAAATTTTGATTTGCAAGATGTCTCCACTTTGAAAATTAGTAAAAAATTAAATATTCACTAAAAATTATCAAAAAAATCAGGCATAAACTACATGCTATTAGCTAAGTTCTCACTCAAGTGATTTTAAAAATACCAAAAAAAAGTTAACCTTATGAGGGATCCACAAAAGATGCTATGTTATGTTTTTTTTACAAGAACACCAATTTTTGTGGCTCCTTTTTTTTAACCCCCTAATCTCTACCAATTTTTTAAAATTCATAGTTTAGAAAGTAGACTCGGAGCACTACGAACATTTTTTTTGTTGCATCTTAAAATTTTGAATGTAAGTATCCTCAATTTCTCATCCAAGGTCAGTACTTCTTGATTTCAGAAAAAAATAGCCAGTTAAGATGTTTTTTTTCCCCCCCATCTCTTTTTACTTACACCCCTACTCGAGGACTTGTTCAACAAAATGAAAACACGTTTATGATTTAGAGAAGAAGGTTCATTATTGGATAAACCTTCTTGAAAATAGATGTTTTGGTTTAAATTTTCCCCTCCAACTAAGGCCATCCAACCACTAAGGAAAAAATACCCATTCAAAATCCCTAGTCAAAGGCCTTTCAAATAGAGATTAGGTAGAAAAAACACCTAAAAATCACCAACCCTTGCAAAAAAAGAGAGAAATAAACCCTCACTCCCCCTAGAAACTACAAAGACCCCTCTTGCACTGCTAAACTCCACATCACAAAGAAACCTTCACAACCCAAAGAAGGGTTGTTGCTAGGTCCTGTAACCCTAGCATGTGCAACAACTCCTGTCCTCGTGCTAGTCTCAAGCGACTCACATTTCCACTCTTGCTAAGTTATTGTTATGAAGAGAAAGATTTCTAAGTGGAGTAAGCAAACCCAATTCAATAGGAATACTACAATTATTTTTGTTGTCTCCCAATTCCAAGTTAATTAAAGAGGATAGGTTTATGCCAATCAGGTTAATTTTTGCAAGATAAAGTATTTTGAGTTGAATGAGCATACCCAATTCAATAGGAATACTATCATGGAGTATGCTTTCTCCCAATTCAAATTCAATTAAAGAGGATAGGTTTCCTATGGAGGGTGGAATTGTGCCTCTTAGGTTGTTTCTCCAATGATAAAGTATTTTGAGCTGATTAATCATGCCCAATTCAATAGGAATAATACCATGTGGAGTTTTTTTCTCCTAATGGAAATTGGGTTAAAAAGGATAGGTTTCCTAGGGAAGGTTGGATTGTGCCTATAAATTAATTTGCTCCTAAAGCAAGGATTTCCAATTGTAAAAGAAGGCCAATATAAGAAGGGATAGTACTAGTGAAAAGGTTATAGGATAGTATGAGAACTTGCAAAGAGTTTAATAAGATAATAGAGTGGTGGGAATGGATCCTTCCAATTGATTTAGATACAATCTAAGTCTTCTAAGGTGAAAGAACCTCCCTAATTTATGAGGAATTTCAATTTGGAATTTTTTATTCTTGAGAGCAAGTACTCTAAGGAAGGAGACACTTCCTTAGATTGCTTTGAGTAAAGACATACCGGTAAGGTTCAAAGAAAGAATATGTTTAAGGAAATAATAGAAGACAATCCCAATCCAATTGTAGGAGTGGGGAGGAGACAAATCAATCAAGGATTTATAGGGGTGAAGTGAGAGGAAATGCTTTAAAGCTAGGAGAGCTTCTTATTCAAAAGAAGAGGAGGAATTGGAATTGGAAGTCTAGAGAGAAAGAATATTAAAGGATGGGAGAAACTACCATAACCATCTTCATCTCTATTTAACTTAGAAACAAGTGAAATTATCCAAATCTATGTGTTCTCTAAAATGTGATTATTATAAAGCTTCAATGGTCAAATGTCTTTTGTTTTTTTCAGCCACTTGCGAGACAAAGTCTACGCTAGTAAATGATCATCCTCACATAGAACCATCTTTCACGAAACATATTTCACTTCATTCACACCAATTTGAATTTCTATCTATTCTTTACCAAGTTGATAATGTTTCTTCTTTTTAGTTGATACAAGTGTTAGTCATATAAAATGGTTGACCCCATTATTTTTTAACTCATAACTATGTAGTTAATCAATCCTAGAGCTATGATGTTAGGCTACTTAAGAAAATAAAGAGATTTTATTTCTATATGGTTCCAAATTAATTTTTTGGCCATGTAAATATTAAAACTAGAATATGAATGAGATTTTATTTCATATAACATATTTAGTACTTTAGTATTTTGAGGAAAATCCTATAACATGAAGTGTTGACCTAAAATCCATGACCTCCGTATGTCGGGGTGATATAAAGATGGGGTTCAACCTATAAAATTACTAATAATTAAAATAGAGTAAAATTGAATCTTTTCATTTAAAAATTTAAGAATTTAAAATGTTGCATTAACAAGAAATTCTTTGTTTAATTCTTAATTAAAAATTATTATATAATATAAGATAATGTGTTGGAGTGTTTGCTAATTTATATAAGAAAAATATAAACAACATTGACAAAGATCCTATAAAATGTGAGCATAATATTTTCTAATTGAATCATGCATGAGCATCTATAAGCTAAAAAAAATCTTGCATAAACAAAAAATATTTTGTTTTATGTTTTGTTGTACTTTGAAAGTGTTTATTTTTTTTATAGTTAGATTTTTGACAAAAAATATAGTCATAGACCTCTAATCCATTCATTGAGCTAAATAATTTGATTCCAATTAATTTCTCCAATTATTGTTCATCTTTTAAAATTGGAAATAATAAGTAGACATAAAATATTCTTCCCAAGATATTTAGATAATATGAAAAATAAATTTAAAGATCAATTTATTATAAAGGTCTTACATCTAAAATACATTTATTTATATAATTTGAATGAGTTATTAATTGAAAAATAATGTTTACATGTAGCCTATGACAATGCACATTACGATTGTAGCTATATATCAGATTCTTTGTTTCATTTTAAGGAAATTATTTTACATCCAAAATGGTGTTGGATAATTTTTGATGGCATGTATTGGAAAATTAGAAAATTATGGTAAACATAAAGTGTTGGCATCCCTTACCACTATTACACTAATTCTCTCTTGCACCCTACTTAGCCATGACCATGTTGCCATTAAATAATTTATAATCAACCTCTTCTAACAAATAATTAGTTTGAAATTTAAGAATTGGAAATGAGTATCAACATAAGAAAAAAATCCAACATAATAATTGTTCCCTTTAGACTATACATTAACAACCATTTATTTCAATAGATTCCCCAAATGCCAAAAAATAAAAGGTACAGTCCATATCCAATATTTCAATAAATATGTTTCACAAATAGAGGACCCTCTAAGGATATGATAAATATGGATTCCATTCCTTTACATAAAACCATCAAGGCCATGTTTGAGATAAGTTAATAGACAAATAAATTATTAGATGTGCTATCACAAGTTTGGAGATAAGATTTAAAAATATTACAAATCAAAATAGTATTTTGTAAAGAATAATGAATACAATTTCAAGAATAAAAATAATATCCTCTTTTTTAATTTTTAATTTTTATTTCTCTACATATATAAGCCAATAATAATATTTTCCCTCTTTAAATCTGAAGAGTTTGGCTCCACCTTACATAGTTCCCATTATCTTTTTATGAGATAATTCCACCTCCAAATTTTGGCTAGTAGAATGTGATCAAGAGTAAGCTCCCTTAGTCATGGGAGATCATCAAGACTATTTGGATCTTGGGATTCTCTAATGTGTTGGTTTTCCCTTGAGTTCAATTTTATAACTTTGATATTCTTACAAACCTAAAACTGAATCACTCTCATCAAGCTATTCTTGTCAAGATAAAGTCTTTTTGTGTTGAGTGAGCATTTCGAGTTCAATAGGAATATCACCATGGATTCTATTTATTAAAAAGGAAAATTTAGTCAAAGAGGGCTAGTTTTGTATGGAAGGTGGGATTATTTTTTTCAAGTTGTTTCCCCCGAGATAAAGTTTTATTATTTGAGTAAGCATACCTAGTTCAATAGAAATATCTCCTTGGATTTTATTTCTTGACAAAAAAAAATCAATTAAAGAGGACAAGTTTCCTATGAAAGGTGGGATTGTGCTTGTGAGGTTTTTCACCCCAAGATAAAGTAATTTGAGTTGAGTAAACATACCCAATTCAATTGGAATACCACCATGGAGATTTTTGTCACCCAACCCCTAGTCAATTAAATGGGATAGGTTTCCTAAGGAGGGTGGGATTGTTCCTTTTAGGTTTTTTCATGGAAGATAGAGAATTTTGAGTTGATTAAGCATGCCCAATTCGATAGGAATACTAAAATAAAGTTTTTTGTTGTTGCAAGGTGTACACCCTTGGCCTCATTATGTTGTGCAACATAACTCTCGAGTTCATGATATGGCTTAACTTCCTCCCATGGATTCATTAACTGTGGTGATTGTATTAGGCATTAACAAGTCAATATTTTGGTGCAATGACAACCATCTTTGCAACAATTGGTATCAGAGTTAAGGTCACTGATTAGAACCCCTCACTTGCACTGGGGGGATTTTTTCAAGTTTTACTCCCTTGTTCTCCTTATGTTGTGTAGTGTAGCTCTCAGGTTCATGACATGGCTTAACCACCTGAACCATGGATTCATTAACTCTGACAGCTGTATCAAGTTTTAATAGGTCGATCTTTTGGTGCAATGACAATTGTCTTTGTAGTTCAGTTGTCACCCAACCCAAAGTTGTTTAAAGAGTATAGGTTTCCAAGGGATAGTGGGATTGTGTTTGTAAGGTTTTTTCCCCAAAGGTAAAGTATTGTGAGTTGATTAAGCATACCCAATTCAATAGGAATACTACCATGGATTTTTTTGTCTCCCATATCCAAGTCAATTAAAGAGAAAATTTTTCCTAGGGAGCATGGGATTATGCATGTGAGGTTGTTTCCCAAAAGATAAAGTATTTTGAGTTAAGTAAGCATACCCAATTCAAATAGGAGTACTACCATGGACTTTGTTGTTTTCTAACTTAAAATTAGTTAAAGAGGATAGGTTTCCTAGGGAAGGCAGGATTATGCTTGTCAATTGTTTTTCTCTTGAGCAAAGGATTTCTAATTGTGAAAGAAGAACAAGCTAGGAAGGGATGGTGTTTCAAAAAATGTTATAAGATATTATGAGAACTTTCAAAGAGAATAAAGATGCTAGAGTGGTGGGAATGGATCCTTCCAATTGATTTAGAGACAATTTAAGTGTTCTAAGGTGAGATAGCCTCCCTAGTTGAGGAGGAATTTGGCCAAGGAAATAGTTTCTCCAATGAGAAAGTACTCTAAGGAAAGAGAGATTTCAAAGGAAAGGATAAACTAGACCAACTAAAGATATACTAGTAAGATTAAAAAAATTGTGTTAATGGAAAGAATAACAAACAATCCAAGTCCAATTGCAAAAGGAGTGAGGAGAATACCAATGAAGCAAGGAATTTTAGAGGTTGAGGGAGAGGGAATTCTTAAAATCCACCAGAGCTTATTTTTTAGAAAAGGAATGGGAAGAAATGTAACAAGGAAACACAAATAGAAATAAGAGTAGGAAGGTACAAAATACCAAAGCATATTCAAACATATTGAAATCTCAAAAAAAAAATTTATCCAATATTGTGTGTTGTTTGTAGGCTCTTCTAAATTTTATTATTATAAGGTTGTGAAGCCACACATAGTGGTCAAATGTCTCTTATGTTTTCAAGTAACTTGTAGGAAAAATTCTAAACTAGTAAATGGTGGAGAAGAAAAAAATGGGGCAAATGGGAGGGAAGTTAGTTGACATCTTTGAAAGTGATTTTACTTAAAAAAATGGTGTTGGATAAATTTTGATGGTATGTATTAGAAAAAAAAATACAAGAGTGGTAAACACAAATATTGGTATCCTTTCCATAGTTACACTTATTTTCTATTGCACTCTACTTAGCCATGGCCATATTTTCACTAAATACTTTGCAAGCAACCTCTCCTAACAAATAATTAGTTTGAAATGAAAATAATTGAAAATGAATACTAATATAAAAAATAATCCAACACATAACCATTGATCCCTTTACACAACATTAACAACCACTTCCTTCAATAGATTCCCCATATTCCAAAAAGCATAAGGCATGTAATATATATTCAATATTTTGATAAACATGTTTCACAAATACAGGACCTTCGAAGGCTACTATAAATGTGGATTCTATTTCATTTAAATAAAACCATCAAGGTCACATTTGAGATATGTTAATAGAAAAATAAATTATTATATGTGTTATGACAAGATTGGAGATAATATTTAGAAAATATCACAAATTTAAATAATCCCTTATAAAGAAGAATAAGGATAATATTAATTTCAAGAATAAAAACAATATCCTTTATTTTCTATTTTCTTTTTATTTCTCTACATATATAAGAAATAATTATATTTCCATTATAAATTAATAAAAAACTACACACCATATTTAAATATCAAGAGTTTGGCTACACATTATATATTTCCCCTTAGCTTGTTATGAGATAATTCCACTTGCTTCAAATTTTGGCTAGTAGAATGTGATGTCAACTTTCATATGAAATATTTATCTAAAATAGAAAAAAAGTTATACCATCTTGATATAGATTATTTTGTATAGTACATCTTATTTTTTAAAATTCTTTAGTAAGTTTTAGTATTTTTCCTTCACATAGTAATCAACCTAATATTTTGTGCTAATAACCTACTTTTAGTAAAAGTAAAAAATTAAATATAAATAATAATTTATATATATATATATATATATATATATATATATGAAAACTACACTTGTGGATCTAAAAAAGGGTATTTTTTATATTTTAAAAGGGTTATTTACATTAGTGAAACATATATTTTAGGACCTAATGGACCCTCTAACTCTTATAGGGTTTTTCACCCAAAAGGAGAGATATTAGATCCTAAAATGCTTATGTGACATTCAAATTAGGGAATTTATGATGTGATATGATGTAAATGAACTTAAATAAATGTAATCGATTAATCTAAATGTTTGAAAACGCATGCAAAACTAAGATTTATGCTTTGTTTGAAAACACAATGTGATATGCAGAAATGAACTAGAAATGAATGCAAAACTTAACATAAATGAATCTAACTGAAAGTGCGCACTTGGGATGTTGATTGTCATGCCTATAATTTTACACTAGAAAAACCCAACAATTTTTTTTTTCTTTCATTTTTTTTTTTAAAAGCACAATATTGAAACTAACAAGTGTAGTAATCAACTATGCAATTAATTAATCTGTCATGTCCATAATTTAAACTTTCCATTTCAAGTAGAATAATCACATAAAATATATATAGTAGTTTTATATTAATTACACATTTTCAAAATAACGATCAATATAATGTGTAATTGTATTTATTCATCTAAATATGCTTTGTATGCATTTTATGTAATAAATAGTCTCACTTCTTCTTTTTTTTACAATAACAAAATTGTCTATTTTTTTATACTATCTAATAATCACTTTAACTTTTTGATTATTTATTAAAAACAAATATTCATGTTTCTTATTTATGTTTCTTCTCTCTTAAAGAAAAATAAACTATGAGTGGAAATTTTGTAAGCATATATCAAATGACCCATGATATATTAAACTGGGGCCCACCCTAATTTCTCTTTGTTTGTGCTAATATAATTTTAACAGAGTAGAAAGTTTGAACACTAGGCCTAGTATTATTTAAAGTGAATAGGAGGGTATATGTGGATGCCTCATGCAGCATTTCTTGGTAAGTTTTTTTTTTTTAACATTTACAAACTAGACATTGCAACGTAGAACTCAAAACTCAACCTTTAAACCTAAGGACATTACGAATGAGATTAACGATTACAGTAAGGTAGTGAAATATAATGCAAGAGTAGATAGAGTAGTATTTTTATGTTTTGACTATAAACTATTAACTACTTGAAATATAAATTTAGCCACTTTTCAAATTATCATTATTTGTGCTGCAATTCATAGGATAGTGTTTGCCAATACTGTCCACACTATTAATGATAAATTTGTATATCTTATATTTATCGTACAACGAAATCTGAAATGGAATGCTACTAATTATCAATTTTAATATGATTTTCAGCCTATTGTTAATAATGTTATCATCTTATACAATAATAAACTAGATTACCATTGAGTTGTTCAGCAATGAAATTCGAAGTGGTTAATGTCATTGTTATCTTGCTGCTATAATTATTGCTAATTCACAGATATGATAACAGCTACGAATTTACAAGCCACTCTCCCAACATTTTACTCTAACTTAATAATTGATAAATAGGCTTATGCAGTTTAACCACCAGAAGGAATTTTTTTTAAAAAATTCTGCTCTATTTAAAGAGGGGACATTTAGATAATTGGGGTTTTATCTTCATATTGAATACTTCTATCGATTATAATTTAGACATTGATATAAGGGAAAGTGTGGGGGTTTCTTGACGGTGGCAGAATAACTAGACAAAAGGGAACGTTTCAGACAAGATTGGCATTGACATTTCACTGAATAAATACATGGTTAAAGAATGGAAATAATGTTAATGTGAACTGCATTATGCTAGATGAACGATATTAATGCAATAGTTTAAGTCTATCACTATTACGGGATAAGAGGAACCCTAGTAGCAGTAACAATTGCATTTTTACCAATGGGATTGCTTTCATTAAACTGGAACCATTAACTACCGTTATGCCATTAGAGCCTTCAGCGAATAGTTCATTTTGCAATATTCGTTATTCTCTGTTTTAAGTTACTACTGACTTTACTACCACCCTGGAACTTGTTCCCCGTATTAATGTTAATTTTCATCGGGCACTATTATTAGTATTAGAGTCTTTCAAACTATACTTAATGCCCAGGGATAGCATCAATGTCAGTATCTTAGCCCGTTTATAACGTTCAACTCAGCCTTAGATAGGTAGTATGAAATTAACATCGGTTCAGGCACATTTCCATACCCCACAACATGTTCTCTGTTTCACCTACGTTTTTTTTTTAAATGGCGATGCATAACGAGCTACTTCTTTCGTTATTAAATAATTTTATCAAGAGTATTCCCCTACGCATGCCACATTGGATTACTATAAGGCAACTCTAAATTAATGCGGTTATGGGCAGTTATTAACTCATGCCTTCCAATTGCAAAGTATGGTGCAACAAGCTTCTGGCAGATCGAACTACTCCCTGCTGGATTAACTAAAGGTTCAAATCATTGCGCTGGCCACCCACATATAAAAGATATGCCGAATCCTTCTTGGCTATACGCTGATTTCTTGCAGTAGGGATTCGGTGGACCGAGATCTTCGCATCACCATCAATTTTTATTTATTTATTTATTTTTTGCCTCTCAAGGTTGGAGTTAGGTCAACTTACAATTTTGTGAGGATGTTTACAATGTAAGAAGTTTGAGATAACGTTTATATGCCAGAGATGGGTTCTAACTTGCAAGTCACAGATACTGTCACTCTGACTATGACTCGATTATACATGCAAGTAGGCGATCCTAATGTTGGGTTTGCCCAAGGGAAGATAGTGAAACGAATTTGGTTAATAGATTGCATCATGCCTTCAACGATTACAATGAGATATTTTCCGCTTCCTTCAATTAATGCCCAGACAGGGACATTTGGAATTCGTAGATCAGCTTTTACTCAGTACAACATACGAAGAGAGACGCCACCAATTTCGAGACCAGCTTCATGAAGCACATTTTACTACGATGATTTGATGGGAGAGGAAGGAAATCACAATCTCTTGTCAACATCAGTTATTGTTCTTCATAGTGATGTTTTAATTTCTATCTATCTTTTTATTTTCACCAACTACCATTAAATCATATGCATTACTTCATGATGTAAGGCCCTTCTCTTAGCATGGCAGAAAATCAAACGAAATCTCTACCCGTCATTTCGCCTGCCAGGTTCTCATATTTTTATTTTTATTTTCTTAATTTTCACTGAGGCTTGGTCTAAGTGGAGAGACAACGAGTCCAGTGAACCAAAATAGGAGAAAGCTTGGCAATAGAATGGAATGGGTTTCCGACTGGAGCACACGATGAATGAATGCCTGCTTACTCCCTGCGCTGGTTAATCAAGAGTTGGGTATGCCAAAAAAGAGAATGGTAGGCTACAAGTACATCTGTTTTATCTCGAGCTTGAGTTGCTACTTGCGTTGTTCCCTTTCACCGCTTGATCCCTCATAAAATAATATTGTCCCATTAATCTGTTCTATATACCTAATATTGAGTTATATATATATATCTACTGATCAGTTGAGAGAATAAGGCCGAATGAAGAAGAGATAAGCGGATGAATACATGCACAAGGAGAGCACCTGCTGCTTAATAAGTTATAGGGATATTTTTCTAACCCTTGTTGAATGGCCTGAGTAGTGATGCATATGTGTTTTCTTAAAAAAAATATTACATGCAATGGGCAGAGCAGTTACTGCAACTAATTTAATACCAGATGGAAATATTCTAGTGCCTGATAACCCCATAGTCTTGATCCTTCTTTTCTCAGTTTTATGTAGGCCTCTCATAGGAGCTATGCTAGTGCTAAGGAGAAACCATTTCTTTCTTCTTCTTCTTTTTTTTTAAATTTTTAGGCCAAGCACTAAATACTATTTCCTCTTATGTTGCAGATTTTCACGCAGTCTCTATGGTCTTGCCTCTAGATGGTCTCAACTCGAAATAGGGTTACTGTTAACATATTTTTCCTTCATTTTCACTAAGGTTTATGTGCAGGAATAATTTAATTCCATAAGGGTCAAATTTTTGTTTATCAAACCAAAAAAGAACATACTCTTCCAAGCATATATATACTTTCTACTTCAATCATTTTAGAATACGCATATTGGCTACAAAAAATTTCAATGGAAAACACATCATTAGGGCCTGTTCTTTCTCCATTTTCCGCATTGAAAATAATGAAACCCATCATTTTCAGATTTACTATATTATCAAAATATTTGAGGAAGCAAATGATTTTCAAACTCTTGAACAAGGTCTTGCTCTATTCCATATTGCCTTTTAAAGAATCACAACCTTTGATGCAACTTGGTATTTTCCATTCTCTTCATGTTACAAACAAATGCTAGCTTTTCATTTTACAAATAAGTTTAAGGAAATACAATGAAAAACACAACTGATTAAGGCTTGCTCTCCACCCTACCGTAATGGCATCATGGAGCCTCGTGGGCTCTAGCCATACCCCCAAGCAAGGAATTTCATTTTAAGCTCCACAATGATAAATGGAGTCCTTTCTCATTTTTACAAAGAGATGAAACTAACATAGCACCATTTTCATGTGTCTAGGTTTTCTACTTTCTATTTTCAAACATAATCCATACATTGTCACCCTTTTTGCAACCAATAGACAAGTGTAAATGGAAATAGGAAGAACTTATCTCTTCTTCTTCTAGATGAAGGGACTGATCTCTTGAGACTGTCTTCCTCTCCAAGCCAATGCATCTTGCTCACTACCCTTTCAAAGATGTGGAACCCTCCTCTTCTCATCCTTTCTTTTATCTCAACTTGAGTTCTCCAAAGGAGAAGTGGGTAACATCCACTTCCTCTTTTCCATCCAAGTATATAGGCATTCAACTTGAATTCACCTGAATGAGAGAGAGACACTTGTCACTCTCTAATTTGATCTTTCAACACACATCCCCACAAGCTCTCACACATGTGTGAGACTTTTGGGGAGATGGGGAAAGTACTATGACACTCTACCCCATGACCCTTACAAGGTGGCTCCACACATGTGAGAGATTTGATGCTCTTTCCAAGTTCATTAATGAACTTTGGGGAGTGTGGTGGGGAAATGATAAGTCACTTCTCCCAACTCCCAAAGACTCAAATTCGTCACACCCTTTCAAGTGGACTTTTGAAGGGTCAATTCATGTCCTTGGGACCATATTGCATGCCCACTTGTCCCCTACAACTATGGTATAGACCCTAGGGGGTTTATCTTTGTATCCCAACTAAAGAAATTGACCAACAACCCTCTTTAAAGTCCCACTTAAGGTTCTATCCGAGTTTCACACTTGGATAAGGGTTCATAAACCTTAACTCCAACTTATATCTCACATGACACAATTAAATAACCTTTCAACCCAAAAGAATAAACATAGTAACTATTTTCCTTCGGCTCCAAAATAAGGAAATCAAGTACATAAGCACAAAATGGTGTCTTTCAATTTGTTCTGTGTTCTCGTATTAGCACCTCTTTTCTTTCCTGCACATTACCAGTGAAATCATAAGCAACCATCATATATCACATTATTTTGGTAACTAAAATAAGATTTAATTGTGCAACCATTTCATTAAAATTCCAATTCACATTCATAGTTTACAAGTGCCTAATACTTCTATGGAAATGATAATAAAACATTTCAAAATGAAATACAAGCACATTTTCATGAAATCACACTATGCATTGCCTGAAATATATCTAAGCATCTATAAGTATATAACAAAATTAAGATTGTATTATTCACATGCAAAGCGGGGTCTTACATTGATGAATGTTGTAAAATAAATATGAAAGGATTTTTATACTGAAATTTAAGCCTAGTGAGACTCATTTTCCACTCTTGGTGAATTAGTCCCAATTCTGGATGACTATATCGGATCATGTTTCTAACAAAAGGGTACTTAGAAATGTAAAAATCAAAATTTTGACCTTAGGTTGGGACTCATTCACCACTCATGGTGAATGATTCCACTTTGGACTTTTTGAAAACTCAAAAACGGAATATGTGGCTTATGATTGCTCAATCTACACCTCCAAGTGTTCGGATCTAAAACTGTCAAATTTGGGTCTGTAAGTGACTTTTTGTTAATGATTTGGCTTAAATTAAGGGAAGAAGAATTGAATGAATTTAAAACTTGATATAAAATTATTCCTAATACTCCAAGAGTCCTAGATATGAAAACAACAAGACAAGAGAGATATTTTGAATGTTAGGGCATGGGGGTTTGCCTTGGTCAAACCCCATTTAGGTAATTAAACCAAAATGATGAAAGAATGTAATAAAGAATGTAAAATGGAAATGATCACCTTTTCATGATGATTTTATCTTGATATTATATGACATAACATGAATATTCAGCTCTTGAATGCACTTGGAAGCTCAATTGAAGACTTGCAATGAGAAAGCCCTAGTTTGCTTGACCTGTGAATGAAGAATGGATGCTTGGATTGATGAGAGAGATGGGTAGATGTAAAATGAGAATAAAAAAACTTATTTATAGTCAAGTTTTCCTTATTACCCAATTATACTACATCACAGTCTGACATGAAGTGAAAATAAACTCTAAATTTCACTTTTCCCACTCAAAGGTCAAAATTGGGCTAGATAGGACTCATTCGCCAAGCATGGACAATGGGTCCCATAGGGGCCATTCTAACACCTATGAAGCTTAGGAGATATGAAATAAGGTTTAAAATGCTATATTTTTGAGTATTTGATCAATTAAAGCCTTGGGATGCACAATATGGGTAAAATAGGACATGTTAATGGTGATGTAAATGTTGAATAGGGCTTGGGAGACATAAATCAATGTGAAAGTGTGATTTAATACAGATTACAACACTAATTTATCATTAAATTCACATTAAGAATCTTCTAAATTGATGAAATAATGTTATTATAATGTTGAATTTAGGAATTAATGGGTTAATTAAGTCTAGAAAAGTGTGAAAGCTTCTTACAAGACTTCACAACACCTTTACAAGACATCATTAAAATCATGTTATTTTATTTGCAAGGGTCCAAGACCTAGTGTGGAAACATATAATTCCTCACAACACTAGATTAGGGACTCATTAAGTCCAATTATTATGAATTAATCCCATGTCAAGCAAAGGGTCCTATTTTTGATGGCACATTAAGCCCCCACTTTAGTGAGAGGAACTTGCTTTCTTACACTAAATTAGTCATAAGAGAGATCCACGTGTATGCCAAGCCACCAAGATACAAGATCATACAAAGGCAAGAAAGAAAGAGAGATAAGATGAAAATAATGTATTCACTCTGGGCCCACAGAACTTCAAGTCATCCGCAGGGTGAGAAGGGCCAAAAATAAGTAAGATGCATACGCTTTGGCATGTACTCACAAAACACAAAAGTGGCTATGGGTAAAAGTCATGCCGCTAGTTGGGCTTCCCGCTCAACCATGCTAAAGCTATACCCATTCCATAACTTTAACAAGGTGCCACAAAGAAAAAGGAAATGTAAATGTCAATCTTTAAATAATATGATACTACAAGCATGCAAGTTGTGTTATGCAAGGTGGCCAAGAAATGCAACAAATATAAAATGAAAAAATGTAATGTGAAAGATTTTTCAAATGATTCTTGTTTAGTTTATGCAAGGTTAGTCACTTAGGGAACATTGTGTCAAATGTCTCCAAAAGAGGACCAATCAAAGAATAATATATTCACAACTTAGGGGATGCAATGTGTCGCATCAAACCATAAAGAGGAATGCAATATGCTGAGATATATCATACTTATGAAGGACATCATACCCAATGTCATCCACAAATTGACAAACACATCATGCAAACGACAAAGATTCGCTAAGAATGCAAATTAAATAATGGTAATGTATGCCCCCCACTTTAAAGGAATTTCTACACATTGTTATCTGAGCAATTACTTGAAAGTGGAGAAGAAAAGAAAAGAAAATGTAAAAAGAAAACAAGACATGAGAACCAACTTGGAAAGCTCTATGCCAAGTCATATGTTTCAAAGTTAGACTATGTCATGCCAAGGGAATAGAAAGGAAGAGAGTATGTCACATGCAATTCATTCTTAAGACATATCATCCATGTCTTAATATTTCTTTTAAATGTAAATGAAAAGTTAATGAGTAGTCAAAAGAGACAACGACAATTGACAGACAAGAATAAGGCTTTCTAACCTTTTCCCCCCACTTAGTGTAGAACAAAGGTGAGCTTGAAGTGGATGAAAATATTCTACCCCTTGTAATGGATGCAAGATATGAAATAGTGAGAATGAAATTATCCTACAAATATTACATGACAAGGAGCAGCAACTAAAGTTATTGATATGAATAAGAAAGAGTTTGGGAATAATCTTGTGTGATAGTATTGGTGTTGTGTGAAGGATTGTTGATCACGATTAAACAACAACAACCAAGACCATGAGTTGTTTGTTGTGTGTTAAGCTATATAGGGTTGAAAATTCCTTGCTCTTGAGCACCACAACCTTTTCCATTATACCCAAGTTGTTTCATAAAGTCATATCCTTTTCCATAACACTTTTTTAGTGTTGTGGAATTAGGTGGTTGGTAATTGTTGTGTTTGTCAAGGATTGTTGGAGAGTTTGTGGTATTTTATAGAGTGACTGAGGGGGATGCTTGTGAAAGTTTATCCAAATTTTTCATTGAGAATATGCTTGGTTGATTAGGCTTTTTATTGTGTGTTTTCGTAAGCATGTAGTCGCCCATAAATGAAGGTGTGAAATCTAGGGATCCCCAATCATCACCAAGTAATTCAAATGGTAATTATGTGTCATGTTGTTTAGTGTCAAGAGGATCAATGTGTGAGGTTGGAATTAATTTTTTGAAAGGACTTGTTATTCCCATTGCAAGGTGCAAAAAATTCTTAGGTTCAGGGTCAATTTCAATTTGATATATACAATTGTTATAAACGTAATTCATGATACAGTGGAGAGTTGAAGGGATTGCATTCATCTCGTGAATCCAAGGTCTACCTAGAAAAATATTAGATGAAATTTCATAAGGAATGACATGGATATGAGTTTGCAAAGTGACCACTCCAACCGTAATAGCTAAAGTGATGACCTCTAATCGTTGCTTTGTTATATTATCAAATACTTGAATAGAAATGGAATCAAGTTTTATTTGTGATCTATCCACTTTCACGCGGTCATGAAGGCTCACACTACACACATTAAGGGTAGAACCATTATCTATAAGAGTACGCTTGATACCTATGTGATGAAATTGAGCAATGATAATAAAGGCATCATGTTGTTTTCGTAACTCCAAAGGAGGGAGCTCATGTTGGTGAAAAGTAATATCAAGACTATGTTTTGGAATGAGGGCTACCAAATCATTCAGAGTGGTTCCAGAAGGGATTGTTATTTGTTGTAAATTGATTCAAAGAGTGGTGTTGTAACTTGGTGATGTTTGAATTAAATCCTAAAGGGAATTTTTTGTAGGAGTATTCTTTAATTTTTCAATAAGATCATACTCCTTTGTGGATGGGAGGTAATGAGGATAACTAGGTGGATTAGGTAGAGATAAAGGGGTTGGGGTTGGTTGTGGTGGTTGAAAATTATTTCGAGTGTTATATGTATGAGCAACACTATCATCACTAGACTGCTACAATACATTGGCATCAGGTTGATTAGAGGGATGAAGTATATGTGAGGATGGGTAGAGAACAAGCTTAGGTTTATTGGAAAAATGAAGCAGATGTGAAGGTGGGTAAAGGGTAAGTTTAGGTTTATTGGAAGGATCAAGCGGATGCAAAGGTTGGTAAAGGGTAAGTTTAGGTTTAGTGTAGTGAGGTTGAATATTATTAACATCCCTTAACAAGTTAGAGTCTCCATCATTTGCAAAGGGCATGTTATCTTTGTCTTGTATCATAATATCTTCCCTAGAATGAGAGTTCAAAGGAGAACAAAAAACCTCATGTTTGTAAATATTAAGGTTTAGTTATTCCAACATAACTTCATCACAACTAATGGAGTTATTAATGGTTGAATTGTGTTGGTCTGTAATATTCTCATGATGTTCATGGATTGGATTTTGTAACACCATAATATCATCTTCACGAGTAGGAGAAATACTAGGAGAAGGGAAAAGTTGAATGTTATCCATAATCTCATTGTCTTGGTTTAAAGTATCTACCCTAGTAGGAGAGATTTAAAAAAGGTGACCGTCAAGAGTTGTATCACATGTCAAAGCTTCATCAGAAATAGGGGAGTCATGAATAGGATTGGCATGGGTGTCAATGATTGGAGTTTCTTGTTCAAGTAGATCCTTCCAATTGTTGGGAACATTAGGAAGGAGAGAAATAATGTTATAACTCCCAATCATTGGATGTCCTAATACCAACATATTCTCCTCACAAATGTGTTGGTCATAATAATTCATGAAATTATTATCACAAATAGGAGAAGTGTTGGGAGATAAATAGAGATTAGGTAAGGTGATGTTCAAGAATACTTCTATGTTTTCATCATGTTGTTTGCTAACATCCTCTAAAGGGGAACAAGAAAATGGAAAATAAAGATTCCAATGCTTGTAACTTCTTTCACCAAAATACCTTCATCACTAATAGGAGAGGTATTGGGAGAAGAGCAAGTATGTGTGTTATGATTGTCTACATCTCCATTCAAACCAATGGGAAATGTAAGATTAAGGATTGTACCAATGGTCTGATCAGGTTTCTTAAAGTCCTCATTGTGATAATCAAAATTGAACTCATAAGAAGGAATGTTGTACTTATACAATCCATTATTAACAAAATCAAAGCCACACCTTTTGAAGGAAAAAATGCTTATGATGAAAAGGAAAGAAAGTACAATGAAATGAATTAAAAACAAATGCAATTTTTAGTTTTTAAGTAAACAAATTTTCTGTAACAATCTGAAAATGAAATGTTACAAATGTAAAACTGAAATTAAACAATGCATGAAATGAGCTATTTTAAGTGAATTCTAAAAAATTGCATGCTACATAAAGATAACTGACTGATATATATAGGTTAATTCACCAATAAAAAGCCTAAAAACCAATTTTTGAATTCAAGAAAGGGTATGTGCAGGATCATTATGGAAAAAACAGGCCCTT
Source organism: Sequoia sempervirens (assembly GCA_007258455.2). Lineage (NCBI taxonomy): Eukaryota > Viridiplantae > Streptophyta > Pinopsida > Cupressales > Cupressaceae > Sequoia > Sequoia sempervirens. Next base: position 298,003,487 of record VDFB02271358.1, read on the forward strand.
AAGTGGCAAAAAAATCAGAAAAATCATAATAAGGCAACTTGACATAAAAATTTGAATAAGTTATCTATAATATTTCAAAAATATGTAAAAATAGAATATGTAGCAAATTGAATGTAGTTTCTAAAATACTCAGTTTATTTTTATTTTTTTAAAATATATTTGGTGAAAATTTGAATTTTCAATGCAATAGTACATAAATTTCAGGGAAAAAATAAGTAGGTGTCTGTTTGACCACCCTATCCACAATAAAATGATAATATTTTTTTATAATATTTTAGACATAAGTAGAGGACTCATGTCTAGATGTGATGCATATTTTTGTAATTTTTTCAAAGTAAATAATTAATTGTGAATTTTTATTACAACTTTTAAAAAATTATAAAAATCGTTGTCCGACCACCTTAACTTGGTCAAAACTTCATGAAATTCAATTTTATTTTTTAATCCTATAGTATGAAAACATAGAATGTGATGCATGTTCTGATTCAAAAATTTTGATACCGTTTGAAAGCTATAGATGTTTTTCAATCAGCCTATCAATTAGGACTTTAGTTGTAATTCAAATAGAAAATGAATAATAATTACTTATTAAATTCAAAGTAAGGAATAATTTATATTGGTGGAAAACTGATAATATCCTTTAAAAACCCTTTTTGTTTCGTTAATTTTTGGTAAAAAAAAGTCATCAGTCACATACCTTACAAATACCCATCATATTGCCACTTTTTGTCCCATCATGATCCTGCACAAACCCAAAACTATTGTTTTAGGGGTCAAAAGTGACTGATTCAACCAGGGTGGAAAATGAGTCCCAGTATGGAATTTTTTCAAACTTTTCAAAAATTTTAGAGTGATTTTTAGGAATTTTTAGAGCCAATACACAAACCTAAATGAAAAATTCATAATTTCAATAAATATAAATGAATTTAGATGCAAAAAATGCAACCTAAATGCACTTTTTATGAATGCAAGTTTTAAAACCTAGAATGCAAATGAATCATGCAAATCCTAATGCAAGCTCAATGAAATCCTAGATCTATGATGAAGGACTCCAAATTAGATCAAAAAGTATTCAAAAATTTAGGTTCACCAAAATGAAACATAAATTTTAGGACCTAATGGACCCTCTAACTCTTATAGGGTTTTTCACACAAAAGGAGAGAGATTAGATCCTAAAATGCTTATGTGACATTCAAATTAGGGCATATATGATTTCATATTATGTAAATTAACTTAACTAAATTAAATATATTAATCTAAATGATTGGAAACGAATGCAAAACTAAGATTTATGCTTTGTTTGAAAACATAGTGTGATATGTAGAAATGAAATGGAAATGAATGCAAAACTTAACAGAAATGAATCAAACTGAAAGTGTGCACCAAGGATATTGATGAAGGCTGTAAAATACATCTGAAATGCTGCCAATACTAAAATTTAAGCCTGTTGGGGCTCATTCACCACTCTTGGTGAATCAGTCCCAGTTCTAGATGATTGTATCGAAGCCTATTTCTGACAAAAGGGTACTTAGAAATGTAAAAATAAAAAAATTGACCGTAGGGTGGGACTCATTTGCCACACATGGTGAATTATTCCACTTTTTACTTTCTAAAAACTCAAAAATGGAATCTATGGCTTTTGAATTGCTCAATCTACACCTCTAGGTGTCTGGATCTAAAACTGCCAAATTCAGGTCTGTGACTTTTTGTTGATGATTTGGCTTGAATGAAGGTAATAAGACTTGAATGAATTTAAAAATTTATATCCAATGATTACTAAGCATCCAAGATTCCTATATTTTCAAACAACAAGACAAGAGAGAGATATGTTGAATGTAAGGGCATGGGGGTATGCCTTGGTCAAACCTCATTTAGGTAATTAAACCAAAATGATGAAAGAATGTAATAAAGAATGTAAAATGGAAATGATCACCTTTTCATGATGATTTTATCTTGATATTTTGTGACATAACATCAAGATTCATCTCTTGAATGTATGTAGAAGCTCAATTGAAGACTTGCAATGAGAAAGCTCTAGTTTGCTTGACTTGTGAATGAAGAATGGATGCTTGGATTGATGAGAGATGGATAGATGTAAAATAAGGATAAACACATTTATTTATAGTCAAGTGTGCCTTAGTACCCAATTATAGTACATCACAGGCCGACATGAAGTGAAAATAAACTTTAAATTTCACTTTTCCCCGCTCAAGGGTCAAAATGGGACCAGATAGGATTCATTTGCCAAGCATGGCGAATGGGTCCCACCTGGATGGGACTCATTCTCCAAGAATGGTGAATGGATCCCATAGGGGCCATTCTGACACCTATGAAGCTTGAGAGATAGGAAATAAGGTTTAAAATGCTATCTTGTTAGGTATTTGATCAATTAAAGCCTCGAGATGCACAATATGGGTAAAATAGGACATGTTCATGGTGATGTAAATGTTGAATAGGGTTTGGGACACATAAATCAATGTGAAAGTGTGATTTAATACAACTTAAAACACTAAAATAAGGTCCACATAGCCTACAAGAGCACGAAAATCAATGTGAATGTGCAAGACACATTACACCACTAATTTATCATTAAGTTCACATTAAGAATCTTCTAAATTGATGAAATAATGTTATTATAATGTTGAATTTAGGAAGTAATGGGTTAATTAAGTCTAGAAAAGTGTGAAAGCTTCTTACAAGACTTCACAACACCTTGACAAGACATCATTAAAAGCATGTTATTTTATTTGCAAGGGTCCAAGACCTAGTGTGGACACATAGAATGCCTCACAACACTAGATTAGGGCCTTATTAAGTCCAATTATTATGAATTAATCCCATGTCAAGCAAAGGGTGCTTTTTTTGATGGCACAATTAGTAGGAGTTATTGAAACATCAATTTTTTTAAATAATTTTTTTTTTTCTGGTAAATTGGACTAAAAGTGGTGCTACATGTATGCATTTAGCCAACAATTTTAGCTAGAAAAGTTATGGAAATATCTATCTTAACTAGAATAAGTTTTAATAGATCATATTTTTGACCAAAATTGATTTTTAGGTAGAAATACTTAAATTCACTTGTGTTGATAAGTTGACCAAAAGTGTGACACAACTTTTTACTTTTACCCATCAAGACTATCTAGAGCTTGGGATCCTCCAATGAGTTATTTTTCCCTTGAATTCAATTTTGTAACTTTTATAGTTTTACAAAATTAAAATGGAATCATTTCCATATAGATAGTCTTGTCAAGATAAAATTTTCTAAGTTGAGTGAGAAACCGAATTCAATAGAAATATCAACATGGAGTCTATTTATTGATAAAGATAATACCGTTAAAGAGGATAAAGTTTCCTACGGAAGGTGGGATTGTTCCTATCAAGTTGTTTCCCCTAATAAAAAGTACTTTGAGTTGAGAAATAATGTCCAATTCAATAGTAATACTACCACAGTGTTTGTTTTCATCCAAAATAATTGAGTTAAAGAAGATAGGTTTCCCAAGGAGGGTGTGATTATGCCTATGAGGTTGTTTTATGGAAGATAGATACTTTTGATTGGATTAAGCATGGCTAATTCAATTGGAGTACCACCATGGAGTTTGTTGTCAACCAACCCCAAGTTGATTAAAGAGAATAGGTTTCATAGGGAGGGTCCAATTGTGCATGTGAGATTGTTTCCCCAAAGAAATTATTTTGAGTTGAGTAAGCATACCCAATTCAATTGGAATACCACCATGTAGTTGGTTTTCATGCAATTGCATGTTGGTTAAAGAGAATATGTTTCCTATGGAGGGTGGAATTGTTCCTATGAGGTTTTTTCCCCAAAGATGAAATAGTTTGAGTTGAGTAAGCTTACCCAATTCAATAGGAATACTACCATGGAGTTTGTTGTCATCCAACTCCAAGTCAGTTAAAGAGGATAGATTTCATAGAGGGTGGGATTATGCTAGTGATATTTTTTTGGTAAATATGAAATACAACCATAGAGTTTGTTTCCAAGGAGAGGAGAGATTGGTATGAGTAAAGACATACCAGTAAGATTCAAATAAAGAAAATGTTTGTGGTGAGAGTAGCTAAAATCCCAATCCAATTACAAAAGAAAAAGGACTAAGGAGGAGACCAATGAAGCAAAGAATTATATAGGTCTAGGGAGAGGGATCACTTACAATCCAATAGAGCTTCAAGTGTTTAGAAGAGGAGGAATGGGAAGAAGGAAGTATTTAGAGGAATGAGAGTGGGAGGGGAGAAACTATAAACCAATCTTCATATCTATTCAACTCATAAACAAGTGAAACTATCCAAGTTTGTGTGTTCTCTGAAATGAAATTATTATAAAGGTGCAATAGAATTTTTTTTTTTTTTTTTCAAGCCACTTGTGAGGTAAATTCTACACTCGTAAATGATCATCCTCACATAGATCTATCATTGATGGAACATATTTCTCTTCATTCATGTCAATTTTAATTTATATCTATTCTTGACTAAGCCAATAATGTCTCTTGTTTTCAGATAATGCGAGTGTTGGTCGCATATAAGGGTTGGTCCCATTGAACTAATGTCCATGTAGCTAATTAATCCTAGAGTTATGATGAACTAGGATACTTAAGAAAATGAAGAAATTTTATTTCAGTATGGTTCCAAATTAATGCTTTGACCATTTAAATATTAAAACAAGATTATGAACTTGATTTTATTTCCCATAACATCAACATATTTGGTACTTTATTATTTGGAGCTCTTGAGGAGAATCTTATAGCATGAAGTGTTGAACTAAAACCCATGACTATCATATGTGGGGGTGATATAAACATGGGATTCAACCTATAAAATTAGCAAAAAATAGAAGATAGGAACATTGAATCTTTTCATTTAAAATTTGAGAATTTGAAATGGTGCATTAACAAGCAATTTTTTGTTTATTTATTAATTAATTTTTTTACAAATTTATATAATATAAGACAATAGGTTAGAATTTTTTTAATTTATCTAACAAAAAATATAAATAGTATTGAAAATGATCCTATAAAATGTCAGCATAATATTTTCGAAGTGAATTATGCAAAAGCATTTATAAGCTAAGAAACCTAATATAAATAAAAAAATATTTTATTTTATTTTTTAATTTACGTTGAAAGTGTTTATTTGTTTTCTAGTTGTTTATTTTTTACACAAAAGATAGTTATAGATCTCTAATCCCTTCATTTAGTTAAATACTTTGATTCCAATTAATTTCACTAATTATTTTTCATCTTTTAAAATTAAAAATATTAAGTAGACATAAAATATTCTTCCCGAGATATTTAGATCATATGAAAAAAATAATTTAAAGAATAATTTATATAATAATGGTTTTATATTTAAAATTCATTTATTTATAAAATTTGAATTGGTTATTCATTGAACAATAATGTTTGCATGTAGCCTACGATAATGCACAAATTACTAGTGTACCTATAGATCACATTCCTTGTTTCATTTTAAGAAAATGATTTTACTTCAAAAATGATGTTGGATAAATTTTGATAGCATGTATAAGAAAAATCAAAAAAGTGGTAAACACAAAGTGTTGGAATCTTTGCCACTATTGCAATTAATTTCTCTTGCACCCTACTTAGCCATGGCCATGTTTCCATTAAATAATTTATAATCAACTTCTCCTAACCAATAATTAGTTTGGAGTGTGAGAATTGACAATGAATATCAACATAAGAAAATAATCCAACATGACCATTGTTCCCTTTAGACTACATTGACACCCATTTCTTTCAATAGATTCTCCATATGCCAAAAAATAGAAGGTACAATCCATATCCAATATTTTGATATAAATATGTTTCACAAATATAGGACCTTCTAATTAAGGCTATGATAAATATGGATTCAATTCCTTTACAACAAACTATCAACTTCATAATTGAGATAAGTTAATAGACAAATAAATTAGTAGATGTGTTATCAAAAGCTTGGAGATAAGATTTAAAAAATATTACAAATCTAAATAGTCTTTTGTAAAGAGGAATGAAGATAATTTCAAGAATAAAAACAATACCATTTTTTTTCTTTTTTATTTTCTTTCTATTTCTCTACATATATAAGCCAATAATAATGTTTTCCTTATAAATGGCTAAAAATTACACACCATCTTTAAATCTAAAGAGTTTGGCTACACATTATATAGTTCCCCTTAGCCTATTATGAGATATTTCCACCTCCTCCAAATTTTGGCTAGTAGAATGTGATCAAGTGCAAGATGCTTTAGTCATGGGAGATCATCAAGACTATTTGGAGCTTGGGATTCTCCAATGAGTTGGTTTTCCCTTGAATCAATTTTGTAACTTTGATACTTTTCCAAACCTAAAATGGAATCACTCCTGTCAAGTTATTCTTGTCGAGATAAAGTTTTTTGAGTTCAGTGAGCATGTCGATTTCAATAGGAATATTACCATGGAGCCTATTTGTTAACAAAGAAAATTCAGTTAAATAGGACAAGTTTCCTAGGGAAGGTGGGATTGTTCCTATCAATTTGTTTTCCACAAGATAAAGTATGTTGAGTTGAATGAGCATACCCAGTTCAATAGGTATATTACCATGGAGTATATTTCTTACCAAATCCAATTCAATTAAAGAGGAAAGTTTTCCTAGGAAAGGTGGGATTGTGCCTGTGAGGTTGTTTTCCCCAAGATAAAGGAATTGGAGTTGAGTGAGCATACTAAATCCAATTGGAATACCACCATGGAGGCTATTTTCACTGAAGTCACATTTGATTAAAGAGGATAGGTTTCCTATGAAGGCTGGGATTGTGCCTGTGAGTTTATTTTTATTTATAACAAGTATTTTGAGTTGAGTAAGCATACCCAATTCCATAGGAATACTACCATGGATTTTTTTTTCTTCCAACTCTAATACAATTAAAGAGGACAAGTTTCCTAGGGAGGATGGGATTGTGCCTATGAGGTTGTTTCCCCAAAGATAAAGTTTTTTGAGTTGAGTGAGCATACCCAACTCAGTAGGAATACTACCATGGAGTATGTTGATGCACAACTCCAAGTCAGTTAAAGAGGATAGGTTTCCTAGGGAGGGTGGGATTGTGCTTGTGAGGTTGTTAGACAATAATTATTAACAAGTAAATTTAAAAATATAAGAAGAGTTGTAGAAAGTTAGCCTCCTAACTCTTTTTTTGCAAGCACAGTGTTCGACAATAATGATTAGCAAGTAAATTTAAAAATATAAGAAGAGTTGTAGAAAGTTAGCCTCCTAACTCTTGTTTTGCAAGCATAATGTTAGAGAATAATTATTAACAAGTAATAAAATTAAGCTGTGATTATTAGTTTTAATAGAGTGTTTTAAAACGTAATGGATAGATTTTAGTGGTGTTAGGTATTTATGAAGTATTTTAAATTGTTAGAATACTTTTTTAATAATTAAGTTATAGTGTTATAAATTATATATATAAAAAATTGGTTCTATTTTGAATTAAGAATTTGATTTCAATAATGACAATAATAAATAAAATATATTGAAAATTGAAAATTATAATTAAAAAATATGTTCCTATTGGATGGTGATGGCGTGTGTGTGTGGGTGAGCTAGGGCGCCTGAGCCCTAGCTTACAGACTGAATTTTCTATGCGCAGGGGTCTTTGTTTGCTCATAGGAGGTCAAGGGGACCAAGCTTGCTTCATGGTATGCTCTCTCTTTTGTCTTTGGGTGTTTCGTTTCTTCCTCTAGTGTTGTGATGTGGGTAAAGATTGTGGGCTTCAAACGTGTCATATTCTCTTCATTTTGTGTGTCCTCTGGTTTGTGCTTGTTGCATGTCTGGGGAGGGGCATTTTTTCTTCCTTTGTGTTGTCATCTCTTGTGTTGGTGCACCCGTTCTAGGCTCTTTCTTTGGTTTTGGCCTGGTGAGTGGGGGGCAATGTGGGCCCTCATATTTTTGGTGTAAATGATAGCGCATGTTCCTTTAGATATGGTGGATCTCGATTCTCCTTTGGCTGGGGTGGATGCCATAATCTCCACTCAACATTCTTTTGGATCGGGTTGGGTTTGAAATGGTACCCTTAAACTATAAAAGGTGAATGGATGCTTGGAGAGGGCTCAAGAGTGGCTAGTTTTAGTAATACAATTGGAGTCAGTAGCTAAAGATATCGATTACTATCACAATCATGTTTTGATTTGTAAGTTCATGGGGATGAGGGTTTCTCTCTCATTTCTTGATAATTGAATTCATAAGACATGGAACCCAGAAGGTGATTTTGATATTATGATGGCTACAAATAACTTCTTTATGGTATAATTCTTATGTGTTTTTGATCGAAACAAGGCCTTTGAAGGTGGTCTATACTTCTATAATCAAGTGGGTCTTTTCATCAAATCGTGGCATGCAGTATTTAACTTGGTAGAGGAATTACCTTCTAGAGTCCCAGTTTGGGTTTGTCTACCTCAACCTTCCGTTCAAATGCTGAAGAAGTTATATATTGTTATTGATTGTGTTGCTTCTGGGAAGACCTGTTGGTCCTTCTCAACAGACTCTGAATAAGCGAATTTTTTCTTATGCAAGGGTTTCTATTGAAATTGATTTAAGGCAGCCATTTTTTAGATTCTATTGATATGACTATTGGATCCTACTCCTGGAATCAACTGTTAGATTACGAGATGCTACCTTTCAGGTGTTAGTTTTTTCATGAATATGGGGATCTCCAACGAAGGTGTCCACATGCTCCAGGTGCCTCTGGTACAAGTAATGCTCCTTCTCAACCTGATTTGAATGTAGATAAGGGCAGACATCCCATACAGGGAGGGGTGGCTGATAAGGATGGGTTTATTCTGGTTAAGACTCAAAATTGTAATCAAAGACAAAAAAATCCTTTAAGGATAGGTAGGAGGAAGAGACTCTCAACAGGTTTGAGGCACTGGAAGATTTGATCTAGGAGGGGGGTTTTAAAGAATTTTTGTAGAGATCGGTGAGTTCTTTAGCTAAGGAGGTTCCCGGAGTTCATCTTGTTGGGCCTCCAAGTTTGATTCAGATTGGAGTATAGGGTTCTCAGATAGCTACAGTTGAATCTACTCCAGACCTTGCTTTGGTTTCGACTAGTTTAGTGATGGAGACTTTTGGTGGGCCTTCTAATGCTGGTGGTGTTCTCCCTAAGGTGTGGGGTGCTTCTAATCTAGGTAAACATAAGTCTCTTTCCCCTAGTTTAGGTCTGCAATAGAAAATTTCCAAGAAAGGGGCTCTTGAGAAATCTCTTAAGGTAGGTAGAAAGAAGGATTAGGAAAAGGTCAAGCTAACTGGTGAGATGTTGGTGGAGTTGAGTTCGGTGAAGACTATCGATACTCACTTTCCTAGCCTCCTCAAGGATTGTGATTTCCTAGAATGTGCAGGGTATGAATAGCATCCCTAGACAAAAGGTTATTTGAGATTTGATTTTTTCTCATTCTCCTGATGTGGTTTTTCTATAGGAAACTAAGTTTTCTATTGATAGTATGTTGGGGTGGTTTCAAATATTTAGGGTTGTGTTCAATTCTAATGTGTTGGGTCGTCTAGTAATTCTAGTGGGGTGGCTTGTTGTGGGACCCACTTAGAGTCAAAACAATTTGGTGGTTCTCTTGTAGAGGTTTGATTTCTTGTGTAGCTTCACATCTTGAGTCAGGGGAGAGAGTTCTCGAAATTGTATGCTCTGACTGAATTTTAGGGTAAATTTTTTATGTGGGATCATGTGTGATATGTGAGGTCTTTGGATCTATACCTTCCTTGGATTCTAGATGGGGATCTCAATGTCGTCACCTCTTTGGAGGAGAAGATGGGTGGTAATGCCCATCTGGATTCTACTTCGACTCTATTGAAGGATAATATTACACTCTTGAACCTAGTTGACATCAAATCTGGTAATGGGGTATTCACTTGGAGTAATTTGGAAGATGTGGGGAAGCAACAATTTCTGAAAGATTAGATAGATTCTTGGTTTCTAGTTTTTGGATGGGGGATAGGCGGCTGACTAGCTTAGAGATTTTGGACGGAAAGGTTTCTGATCATTGGCCAATCAAGCTTACTGTTGCTTTACCCCGATGATGTATAAACCAATCTTTTAAGTTTCAACTTATGTGGCTCAGGGATGATTCTCTTCATGACTTACTTCCTGGATGGTGGTGTTTTGGGAAATTGGTGCATGGCACTACTATGTACTCCTTCTCAAAGCAACTTTAGTTTGTGAAGTATAAGTTGAAGCACTGGAATAGGTAACACTTTGGTAATCTCTTTTGAGAAAAGAAAAATGCTCAAACTCAGTTGGATTTGATAACTTGGTAGATTCAGGACCGAGGTTTCACATAAGGGAGGAGACTTTTTGGAAACAAAAATCTAGAATTGAGTGGCTTCAGGTTGGAGACAAAAATACTTCCTTCTTCCACAACTCAGTGAAGGATAGAAGGCAAGGTAATGTTATCTCCTCTTTAGTGTCAAAGAATGGAGAGATTTCTTCTTCTTCTGCTTCTATTTTGTTGAGTCTATTCGTTTCTTCTCTGCGTTGTTGTCTGAGGATTCCCCTCCTACGGAGGAGGATGAAGCTTTGATCCTGGGTAGCATACCATCTTTGGTTACTAGAGAAATGAATGAATATTTTCTTAGCCTTATCTCTCTATCTGAGCTTGAAGCAGTTTTTTATTTTTTATTTTTAGATGAAAAGAGGAAAAGCCCCAGGGCCTGATGGGTTCCCTGCAAAATTCTTCCAAGAGTTTGGAAAGTGATTAAATTGGACCTTCTAGCAGTTGTTCAAGAATCTCTTATGAACAAACTATATACATCTAAAAATGGTCACATCACAATAGTCTGATAATTAATTAAATATTTTTAAATATTTAATTAAATCTTTGAATTCAATCTACATATGAATAAATCTAAATAATTTATTTATATTGTTTATTCTTTCATTTCGATTAAATAAATAAGTTTATTTAATCACTTTTCTTATCCATTTCTTAATTAATTAAATAAAAATTATGATTTACTTATATTAATTATCATATAATCTTGGCTTGAATATTTTATTCAAATAAAGATTAAGTATTCTTCTATTCTTCTAAATTCCATTCACAATTAAATATTCCAAATATTTAATTAATTCTTCTAAAGTCTATTCACAATTAAATATTCTAAATATTTAATTAAATCCATCCACATCAAATATTTCAAAAATCTTTTAAATATCAAACTCACACGGGGCGCCGGTTAGTTGGTTAAGATGTTCCCTGTCGCAGGGCGCCCACCATGGGTTCGACTCTCCAGCGCTCCCGTGGTACCGGTTGGTGTGTCCCACCAGCACTGCCAGTCATGGTAAAAATTTTATCGCGATGGGGGGTTATATGGGGGGCCGTGCTGCACCTGATTCCCCTCATTAAAAAAAAAAAAAACTCACATAAAATTAAATAAATTTATTTATTTAATATTGGATTATCTGCAACAACCATTAACAAACTTTAAAATAGAAAATTAATTTCTTTGTTTCTGAGCAAGTTTGTTCCTGTGGGTTGAAGACAAACCTCCATTCTTCTCTCCAACCCCCCAACATCTTTCATCTTCCTCTCAATCTCTCCATCTCTCACCATTCAAAATTACCAGACAATCTCACAGCCATTGATCTTTGCCAGCTAGGCTCTTGCCTGTGAAAATCTATAAAAAGGATTGTCGGGTCTTTGAAAAGGGGGAAGCATTTGTACGAGAAAACTATAGCCAATTTGTAGTAGCATAGCCTTTTAGCATTCATAGTCTTTAGAATCATAGCATAGCATAGCTTAGCATATTAGCAATCCATATCATGACCTATCATCCTCATATCATAGTTTCAATAGCATTCATAATCCACAGCCCCTGTGCATAGTCCACAGCCCCTCTACATATCTGTATATCATATTTTACTCCATCAACATATAGGATAGAGAAGTATTCTCCCTTTGCATACTCATTCTGCAGGTTGCCATTCTGAGAAGCTTTGCTTACACAATCTAAGAGCAAGCAGCTTCAAGAAAATCACTGGAGATAGAGGACAATGGAACGGTTCTGAAGAAGCTCTATTTGATTTCATTTTAATTTATCTTACTTTCTTTAGTTTAATGTTACATTGGTGTGTTTTTATTATTTTTATTTTGATACTAACATTTCTCACACACATTTTTAGTGCCCATCGTGGGGCTCTATGCCCCAATTTTAATATCTTTGTGCAGAATTTTCTGATAGGTTATAGCTAGAAGAGCGAATTAGCACATTAAACATGTTTCAACACATATCACATCCCGTTTAGTGCTTTTTAACTCTGTTTTAGCACTCTTTACAAATTTCATAGTGCCCGTTCCATATTTCACAGCACCCGTTCCAAATTTCACAGCGCCCGTTCCATATTTCACAGTGCCTATTCCATATTTCACAGTGCCCGTTCCATATTTCACAGCGCCCGTTCCTTATTTCATAGAGCCCATTCCATATTTCACAGTGCCCGTTAATAATTTCACAGCACCCATTCCATATTTCATAGCACCCGTTACATATTTCATAGCGCCCATTAAGAATTTCATAGCGCCTTTTATATTTGTTTTATCGCATTTTTTTCTACAGAATCTATAAGTTTGCAAACTATAATCTGTAATTTAAGTAGAGATTTGACTGGCTTGATGCGACCATGGCCAATAGGAGTTTAAAAAGAATGAAGCAATCCTAGGATAGTCACTTAATTGGAATGAACCAATCCTAGGATAGTCACTTAAAAAGGATGAAGCAATCCTAGGATAGTCACTTCATTTTCTATTTTGGGACTAAAAAGAACTCCATGTTTTTGTGAAGCAATATCTTCACCTAGCATAGAAAACTGTTTATTTGGGCTTAAAATTGAACTCTTGTTTTCTTTTATTAAATGGTGATAGGCCTATGCTCTCCCCTTAACTGGGTGATCAAAATGCCAAACTCATCTATTTCATTTCATGCAATTTTAAGCTTTGATAAAACCTTTTAGAGAACCTACTCTTGTGGGAAAAAGTACTCACCCAAGAGGAAAGACTCAAGTGGGTTCAAGCCAAAGCCAGGCTATTTTGCCCCACTATAAAATTTAAAGCAAATTTGGGGAAACCCTCTTTTGACGGTAGTGTGCAAGATAACCATCTCCAAAGCCTTTGTTCTAAAGGTTGGGAGGTCTCTCGAGGGAGTATATCATTTTCTGCACCGAATGGAAACCCTTACTACAAACTTAGTGTAGTATCCAACCGAAGTCAGTTTCTGAACATCATAATAATCACAGTGTAGGGGAGGGAAGAATCTACCCCCAAGATACTCACCATATAACTACCAAGGACCATTTGCTCAGGGGATCCGGTATCCACTTCCATCACTCTGAGTATGTGCCTGGAAAAGATAAAAACACGGGTGCCCCTTCGAGGGTGACACAGCTGTGTGAGTCAACGCAATTTTAAGATGTGGGTTGTTGATTACTATGGTGACCTACTTGAGTACTAAGAGTGAGTCTGTTTGAACTATTTGTCATGTGTAAATCCTGTGAAAACAATTTTTGAAAAACATTTTGATCATACACTTAATGTTTAGTGTATACACCTAAAAATGGTCACATCACATTGTCTGGTAATTAATTAAATATTTTTAAATCTCCGAATTCCATCTATGTATAAATAAATTTAAATAATTTATTTATATTGTTTATTATTTCATTGCGATTAAATAAATAAGTTTATTTAATCATCTTTTTATATTCATTTCTTAATTAATTAAATAAACATTACGATTTATTTATATTAATTATCATATAATCTTAGTTTGAATATTTTATTGAAATAAAGATTAAAATATTCTTCTTTTCTTCCAAATATCATTTATAATTAAATATTTCAAATATTTAATTAATTCCTCTAATTCAATTTTAATATCCATTCATAATTAAATATTCCAAAATATTTAATTAATTCTTAAATCATTTCAAATTCTTCAAAAATCTATTCATAATTAAATATTCCAAAATATTTAATTAATTCTTCTAATATTTTATATTCTTCTAAAGTCATATCATAATTAAATATCTCAAAATATTTAATTAAATCCTCCATAGTTTGAAAAATCAAAAATCAAAATTCATTAAATGAAATTAAATAAATTTATTTATTTATTTAATTTGGGGATTATCTTCAACATCCGTGGAAGCAAACGGTCAAAACAGAAAATTTAATTTTCTCTGTTTCTGTGCAGGCTTGTTCCCGTGGGTTGAAGACAAGAATCCATCCTTCTCTCCAACCTCCCAACCTCTCCATCTCTCACCTTTCAATTCTACTAGACAATCTCACAACCGTAGATTATTGCCAGCCAGGATTGTGCCTACAAAAATCTATAAATATGACTGCCGGGAACTCCAAATCATATAGAAGTTTTAAGCAGGAAAATTATAGTCAAATTGCAAGTAGTATAAGCATTCATAGCATTCATAGAATTCACAGTACTTTCATAGCATAGCAATAGCAGTATAGAATCATGACATCTTCCATTCACAGCCCCTGTGCATAATTCACAGCCCCTGTCCATATCCGTGAGCATTTTCATATTCATAGCATATAGGATAGAATTTCCTTTTGCATAACTCATTCTACAGCAGCCATTTGGAGAAGCTGACTTTATACAAAATCTGAGAGCAACAGTTTCGAATCTCTGGACATAGAGGAAGATAGAACGCTTCTGAGAACTATTTTATTTCTTTGTTTAAATTCCTTCAGTATAATGTTCTATTAATTGTGTTCTTGTTTTCAATTAGATTACAAATTAACAATACACATTTAGTATAGGACAACTATTCTACAACTTGCTTGATATGTTTTCAAAATGTTAATTCAGTAAAGATCATCCATTGATTCCTCTCATGTTAAGATATTGGAAATCCACAACCTTTGTTAAGAAATCCATTCTTAAACGAATCAAAAATCTAAAGAAACCACTTAGCTATAAGAAACTATTGAAGAAAAGATGATTCTTGTACCAAAGTCGAAAGGTTTTACTTAAACATAGAACCTTTATCCATCGGTATTAGGACTTTGTTAGAGGTTTCACTGATGACTATGCTATAGAACCATTATATTCGCAAGCTTTCTTTCAGAGAAGAGCCCTTTCTCAAAGGAATAACCATATTCAGCGTATTCATTCTTGTCATATTCCCCAACCTGTAATTGAATATTCTACTCATCCAAATCAATTTCTGCAATAGAGAACCTCAATCACATTGGGCATTTATCATAAATCCATCTTTTACGAAATTATGATCAAACTTCATAAAGTGCAAAATCATTTTCACTTCTTCATATTTTTCTTAACATTCCCGCCAACTGGATTTTCATCCTTTCAATTAGGGAAAAACACGAGCTACAGATTAGAAAGCTTTTAAGTCATAGAATTGTCATTCTATCCTAACTTTCATATCCATAAAAAATTTGCACTATTCAAATTCTTTTGATCAAAAGTTAGTAAAACTTGGGGAAAAACCTATGCCTGTTGTCACGAGATCTCGAAAGCATATAGAAAAAGATGAAGGAGAAAGTACCACAAACAAAATGGGTGATAATAATGAGAAAGAAGAGAATCCATTCCATATTGAGGATATAACAGAAGAAAAGCTTCAAGAAGCAGAGCAAGATCCTCAATTTCATACTCTTATGGAAAGGATTTCAGAACGAAACAAAGAAAGATATTTTCTTTCATTAGCTAATCAAGGAGCTAAGTTACCTGTCGATTTTGATATAGAAGGGATAAACAAAATCTTGAACCTCCTCCTAATGATCTTAGTGCCCTTACTCAACAGATAAAAGAATTAAAAGGGCAAATAAAGGAAATGCAAGGGGGTACAACAAAGAAGTATGTTTTGGATGACATATCTCCTTATCCATTTGATAGGAGTCTTCAAATGATCCCTTTTCCAAAACATTGCAAAATCCCTAAATTTGATAGGTACAATGGAAAAACTGACCCCATTGAACATGTGAGGGATTTTTGAAATATGAGTCTCAAATTTGCTTATGAGGATACCTACTTGATGTGATTGTTTCCACGAAGTCTAGGTGGACAATCCATGGAGTGGCTTTCCAAGATCACTCCCCCCATCAAAACATTTGAGGAGTTAATAAATCAGTTTATATCACAATATGCCTACAACATCCAACACCAGATAACCTTGCTTGATCTTTGTAAAGTGAAACAAAAAGTAGGGGAATCTTTCACTATATTTTTGCAAAGATGGAGGCGATTGTTTGCACGATATTCTTGTCCTATTCCTGAAAAGGAAAAGATGGATATCTTCATCAATAGCCTTGATCAAGAATTAAGCTATAGGCTTAATCTTCATTGTCCTAACTTTGAGAAATTGATTGAGAATGCAATCACCATTGAAGGGGCCTTGGTTAAATGAGGAGTGATCAAACTTGATAATCCAAATTCATCCAACCTTAACAACAATGATAAAATAAGGTTTTGGAATAGAAATAAAAATGTTTTCAATGATGGTATAGTGGATTCAAACAATCTATGAACACGATCATCCATCTTCAACCTATCAAGTGCTCCATGAAACAATCAACAAGGAAATACCAACCAACAAGGAAATACCAATCAACAAGGAAACAAAAATCAGCAAGGACAAAACTCCAACCAAGAAAGAATGACCAATCAAAACATCAAGGATAATAGTGGTAATTTCAATAACAATCTTGGCAATACCCAAACATCAAATCCATTTAGACCTTCATTCTTTTCAAACCGACAAAATTTTAGCACTTTGGGTCAATCTCTTGAATCTGCTCTCAAGGAGCTTCTTGATAATAAGGTTATCACCTTACCACCACAAAGAGATTATGAGCCACGAGTTAAACCACCATCATGGAATGACTCGTATTATTGCAATTATCATTGATGTAAAGGTCATAGAACAAATAACTATCAAGCCTTGCGAAATCTAGTACACGATTTAATTGACAATGGCACCATTACAATTGAGGGACATCGTACCAATGATGATCATCAAGCATTCAAAGATCCTTTACCAAACTATCAAAAAGGGGAAACATCTAATGCCAAAGCAAAAATCATAAATAATGTGGAAGACAACATAATTCGTCACATCTACATAGATGATCAATGGGTTAACGTTATCAAAATCAAAGAAAGTATCAACAGGTAAATGTGACTACAAGGGGACAAGCAAAAGTTGTCCTAAAATGTAGTTCATCTAAGGCAACTATTCCTCCTCCAGGTCATTATAATCTAGTTGATCAATTGAGAAAAAACATCAGCTCAAATCTCCATCCTTGAACTCCACAAAATATCTCTCGTACACAAGAATATTTTGGAAGAAACTCTTGTAAACACAACTGTTGACACCGATCTTGATATAAATAAATTCCAAGCCATGGTGGGACATTTGTCTTCCCCCACTTGTCTTTCATTCTCTCAAAAAGATGATTCCTCCATAACACATCCGCATAATTCATCCCTTTATCTTGAAGTCATGATCCATAAACACCAAATCAAATGTGCTTTGATAGATGGAGGAGCCAGTTTAAAAATTTGTACCCTAAAGCTAATACATGCCTTAGGAATATCAAAAAATTCCATTGATCCATGAAGGAAGATAAATTTTAAGGCATATGATGATGAAGAAAGAGCTTCCAAAGGATTAATAATGCTACCTATCAAAGTGGGACCTATTGTGAAAAATACCTTTTGTTAGGTTCTAGATCGGGATCTTTCCTATAACATAATTTTGGGTTGCCCATGGATTCACGATATGCAATCGGTACCATCAACATACCATCAATGCCTTAAGTTTCCATATGATGGACAAGAAATAACTATACAAGCTGATTACAATAGCACCCAAACTTGTTCAAATCTTTGAGCAACTCAAGACGCCTTTGTTCTGTACAATAGGGAGGCTCTTACTGTTTCTTCTTCCAATCTACAAGGCCAATTGCAAGAATTGACAAAGAATCTTGACACCAAGCTACATTTTAAAGACAAAGGAATAGGCGAATATTCGCTATCCCTTTCTAGCTTACCTCCTTCTCCGAGGTCACATGGTCAGCCAAATCTATCAAATCGAAAGATCGCAACAGCCTCTACATCCCAAGCTTTTGTGCCAATCACAAATTTTGATGGACAATTCATTAAAGCTAACACTACTGAGCAAGAAGTTGAAGATAGGGACATCCTAAGCTGGTTATACAAAGATGAAGACAAATCTCTCTTGCAGATCAAGTTACCTACCGACCAATATGGCAAAGGGTATACCATCATGCAAAGAATGGGCTATGAAGGAAATGGTCCCATAGGAAAAAGAAAAGAAGGAATCATTGAGCCAATTCAACCTATTTCAATACATCCAAAAGATAAAACAGGACTTGGATATGGTAAAGATATAGAAGAGTCAACTTCACAGCAAGCACAACAAACTCATGAAGGAGAATCAATTTCAGATAAACCCCATGAAGATGTTACTCTACAAAAATTTTATGGATCAATTTTCCAATTGCAGAACAGTTCAAACATTGATTCCAATGAATATGAATTGGATGATGTCTCTGATGATACATTCTTGATAGAGAAAAGGGTTGATGTCATACACAAATTCGCACCCACATTCTTACAAGGGGAGGGCTCAAGGCCTCCACTTGATTATGTTTTACAAAGCAATCATGACTCAAGTGAGGAAAATTCAGATTTTAACGAGATTGATAATCGACAAGAGAATACCATCATAGACTTTGTCCCTCATGAAAATGACAACCATATCATGACTTTGATAGCTCAAGACCTTACCCAAACAGATGATTCTATGCCTTTAGTCTATCCAAAACTTATTGATTGGGACAACGATGCACCTATCCATATCCTTGCATTCCACGATGATGAGGATATTGTAAATTTCCTTTGTTCATTTAATGAAGAAAATAATTGTTTCATCTAGGAATCTTATACTCAAGATTTTGATAGGGGGGAGTCAAGTCTCTTAGCTACAAAATAAATGAAATAAAAGATGGATCTATCGGTGAAAACCAAAAAACAGCAGTGGTAGATCACAACAAGAGAAAAATAAAGAACGAATCCAATGGTGCAAACCTTTTTGAGGCACTAAAGGATGAGAAACTTGACACTTTTCCCAAACATTATCAAGAAAGATCTTCTATTTTGATTGAGCCAACAAAATCAATCAACATAGGTACAAAAGAGCAGCCAAAAATCTTGCAACTTGCAGCATCATTAATAGTAGAAGTATTGAAATTTAAAGAGTTCTTGAAAAATAATCAAATTAACTTTGCTTGGTCATATGCTAATATGCTAGGGTTAGATCCTAATCTGATAATGCATCATTTATCTATAAACACAAGGGCAAAACCTGTGAAGCAAAAACTCAAAAAAATGCATCCACATGTTGCATTATTGGTCAAAGAAGAGTTAAAGAAGCTTTTAGATGTTGGATTCATTCAGTCTATTGACTATGCATAATGGATCTCCAATATCGTACCTGTTTCAAAGCCTGACAGAAGGATTTGAATTTGTACAAATTTTAGAGATTTGAACAAAGCATGTCCTAAAGATGACTTCCCTTTACCAAACATAGATATGATTGTTGATTTAACTGTTGGCCATGCAATGTATTCATTAAAGGATGGAATTTTAGGATACAACCAGATCAAGATTGCACCAGAGGATCAAGATAAAATAGCGTTCACATGCCCTTGGGGTACCTATTGCTAGAACGTCATGCCATTTGGGCTTAAAAATGCAGGAGCCACTTATCAACAGACAATGACAACAATTTTTCATGATACGATGCATACATTCATGGAAGATTATGTGGATGAATTATTGGCTAAATCTCACACAAGAGAAGGACATCTTGAAATCTTGTCAAAAATCTTTATCAGAATGGAGAAGATCAATATTCAACTCAATCCAAAGAAATGTGTCTTCAGCGTTAAATATGGAAAACTCCTGGGATACATTGTTTTAGAAAAGGGTATAGAGGTTGATCCAGAAAATGTACAAGCTATAATGGATATTCCACCACCACAAAATATCAGTCAACTCAGATCACTACAAGGATTCCTACAATCCATCAGGAGGTTTATAGCTCAACTGGTAGATAAAAGCTTACCATTTACACATCTATTGCATACAACTGTCCTGTTCAAATGGGAAGAAAAGTGTGAAGCACCATTCAATCAGATCAAGCACTATCTCATGCATCCACCAGTTCTAATTCTACCAGTTCTGGGAAAGCCCCTTATACTTTATATTTCAGCAGCAAAAGTATCCTTGGGAGCGTTGTTAGCACAGGAGGATTCTACAGGCAAAGAAAGGGCCATATACTATATCAGCAGAACTTTAGCAAGTCATGAACTAAATTACACTTTCATTGAAAAAGCTTGTCTAGCAGTAGTGTTTGCTTCCCAAAAGTTGTGACACTATATGTTGGCTCACACAGTTAACCTAATAACCAAAATTGATCCATTAAAATACCTCTTAAGAAAACCTACTTTGATAGGAAGGCTTGCAAAATGGGTAATGATCTTAAGTGAGTTTGACATTCACTATGTAGATCGCAGAGCTATCAAAGGACAGGTCATCACAGATTAGTTGGCTGAAGTACCTTTACAAGAAGAAAAACCAATGCACATTGAATTTCCTGATGCGAATGTTTTTTCAGCAACAATTAAGAAATCATGGACATTGTACTTTGATGGGTTTTACTCGCAACATGGCTCGGGGGCAGGGATTCTTTTTGTCACACCTGAAGGACATTCTATCCCAAAATCATATCGGTTGATGTTTCCTTGTACAAATAACATGGCTGAATATGAAGCATTGCTCACAGGAATAAATATAGCATTGGAATGGCATATTACAGAGTTGCAAGTCTACGGTGATTCACAACTGGTCATTAATCAAATCAATGATGATTATCAAACTAAAGATGATAAGCTGCTACCTTACAAAAACATGGTGGATGATTATAAAAAGTATTTTGTGGAAATTAAGTTTTCACAAATCTCAAGGATTGATAATAAAGCTACATATGCAATGGCTACAAATGCTTCCATGTTACAATTATTAGAAAATAAAAAACTGTACAAATTCTTGGTGGAACAATTGTTTTCTCCTGCCTATGATAATCCTGAAACCCAAGTCATTTTCCATTTAACTGATTTTGATTCACCCTTATATGGAAAGATTTATACCTACTTGAAAGATAACATTTTACCTCTAGATTTATCCCAAAACCAAAAAAGGAATTTCATATGCCAATCATCCCGTTATACCTTGATCACTGATATCCTTTACCGACGTAGTCTTGATGGTACACTCCTTCAATATCTTGAATGTGACGAATCTAAAAAAGCCTTACAAGAGGTTCATGGTGGTATTTGTGGAACTCATTCAAGCGGTTTAACCCTAGCCAAGAAACTTGTTAGAATGGGATATTATTGGCCTACCATGGAGAGAGAATCTTTTGAGTTTGTTAAGAAATGTTCTAAATGTCAAATCCATGGGAATCTTATTCATGCACCTGCACAAGAACTACAGTCTTTCACTCTGACATGGCCTTTTTCTCAATGGGGATTAGATCTTGTTGGAAAAATTCACCCTTCATCATCAAATGGGCATAAATTCATCATCACAGCTACAGAATATTTTACAAAATGGATTGAAGTTGTTCCTTTGACAACCGTGACTGGTAAACAAATCTCTACATTTATTCTGAATTATATTATCTGCCGATATGGAATTCCAAATTCTATCATCACTGATAATGGGAGGCCTTTCAAGAATCAGGATGTTGATGAACTTTGTGAAATATTTCACATCCAACATAGGTTCTCTACACCTTACTATCCACAAGAAAATGATCAAGTAGAAGCTTCAAACAAAACAATCTTGAAAATATTGAAGAAAACGGTAAATGATGCTAGTCATGATTGGCATGTCCAGTTAAATCCAGCCTTGTGGGCATACAGAACCAGCATTCACACACCAATAGGAGCTACCCCATATGCCTTGGTAAATGGAGTAGAAGCAATCTTACCATTGGAAGTTGAAGTACCTTCGCTTAGGGTCTCACTCAAGGGATTGATAAATGATGAAGACTACTGAGTATCTCATCTGCAAGAACTAGAATTGTTAGATGAAAGATGTCAACATGCAACTAATCATTTGAAGGGTTATCAACAAGTTATGTCCCGTAGCTACAATCTAGAGTTAAACCATGGACATTTCAAGTAGGTGACTTAGTCTTAAAAGAAAATCCCCACAATCAGCAAGACAGATAAAAGAAAGCAAAATTTGAATCAAATTGGCTTGGTCCATTTGTCATTATTGTAGCATATGGTTCTAGAGCATATCAGTTATCTACATCGGAAAGGGACCTGTTTGAAGAACCAATCAACAATATTCATTTGAAGAAGTTCTATGTCTAAAATAATACAAAAAAATAAGAAAAAGTCCTGAAATAATACAAAAAAATCAGAAAAAGTCTTGAAATAATAAAAAATCCTAAAAGACAAAAATCAAAAGTCGAAAAAGACAAAAAATCAGAAAAGTCCTAAAAGACAAAAAAAATAAAAAAAGTCCCAAAAAAGACCAAAAAAAAAAAGTCTTGAAAAAGTGCAATAAAAACAAGTGGTGAAAACCTGACAAACAGGCGCTACTTGTGATCAAAATAAGCTCCTCTATCTATTAGCTTATGTCTTGCATTACAACATCATCTATCCATATTTATCATTTGTACATATCTATCATATCCATATCATACAAACAGAGATCCTTGTGTTTCATCATGGCTTGATGAAATCTATACATATCCATACTATTCAGGTTGTGTTTACACTGGGGGCAGAAACACAGACTAAGAAAAGAGAGGGACAACAAGCTTTTAGAATATCACAAACGGACAAATGAGAGTTTAACAAAATGTAACATACATTGACACATCAAATCAACTACAATACCAAAACAATCACTCAATGCCAATGATATCAAACAACATGGTCAAAACAACATTAATCAAAACACAAACATCAATGTTGACAACCAAGTTGGATGATCTTAATCCGAATAATGTTTGAAATACTTTAGGGAAGATTTAAATGGTTGGTTGATTTTATATCATATCTCTAGAGCAATTCGATGATGTACTGAACTAGAAAAGCAAGGAAGGAGTATGATTTTTCTTTGTCTGTTGTTTGTGAGTGAATCATTAGTACTATGCAAATTGGTCGTGTGACATGCTCTACTAAGTATCATTGATGACATTTTGGAATTTTCATGGGAAATGGGTTAACTCTTGTTTGTTTATGCAAGCAATACTTAGGTCATCACTGGTGCTAACATACCCTTTGATGCTTGTATTAACTTTCAACATTTCAATGCTCTATGATGATATCAAAAGCACAACTAAGTTCTCAAAATGGCAATATTCTATAGATTTCTTGCATGGTTAGTATAGATTACATTCATTCCAGAATCTACATTTTGCATTTATAGATTTTCCCAAAAGCTGGCAAAGTATCAAATGTTTCATATCTTTTTCAATAAAATGACTAAATACATTTTTGACATTCACAAAATTATTATCACATACATTTTTCATACATATTTGCATCATAAAATCATAAAAAGAGCATACATCATAATCAAAACATTCATAGGCATTCATACATTGTGCCATCCATCATTTCACATTCATATTCATAAAATCATTCATCAATTGATTACAATCATATTATGGCATTGCACTTTCATTTTCATATCTAAAAATCATGTACACATATACATCATGAACATCACATCATAAATCATATCATAAACATCATGAATATAGAAAATAGATGCATTCATTACATAAGGAATCATCGCTGCATATCATATATCTCAAAAATGAATGTCAAAATATACAAAGATGTCAGCTATGCATGACATAACATCATCCAAAAAGGGATCATATCAATGTCTATACAAATTCCTCATAATGATAACACATCATATCAAAATCACTACAAAGTGCTATCCTCTAATGGTGTTGGTCTGGGACCTGTCCCACCTACACCTGATGAACCTACTCCACCTATCCCTGATGGACCTCTTGGAGGTAATGGCTGTGATACACCCTTGCTGGTAGTCCAAGAATGACTATGTGTAGACTGTGACTCTGTGTAACTTTGCAACTGCTCAAGTGGCACTGCATCATGATATCTGATCCTATAGAACTCTGCCTCCCGAATGGCTCTGGTTAGCTCTCTAACCATGCCACCTCCTGCTGCTCTCTACAAATTGTCAGCTAGGGCCATGGCCTCCTCACCCTGTCGTCTAGCTATATCTCTTTCAGTTGTCACTATAGTCAACTGTCCCTATAGTTGTGTGACCAAGGCCTGTGCCTGTGCTAACTAATCCTATAAGCTCTACACTCTACTCTGCAAAGTAGCTATCTGACTCGATACCACTGGATCAACTGAAGATGATGGATCTCAATGTCTCATATGTGGTCCACCTCTCCTACCACCTCTGTCACCTCCTCCACTACTATCACTCCCACTCTCCTCATCACTACTATCTCCATCCCCATTTGACTCATCATCATCCTCCTCAGAGTCATCACTCTCTGAAGCTGCCTCTCACTGTCACCTATGTCCTCCTATCTATGGTGTCTGCTCTGCAACTAGGATAGGCTCATCAGGATCAAATAATCATGGCGCAGGATGCTCTAATACATACTGACCATACTCTGGAGTCATCCCCCCATCAAGAATATCCACTCTATAGTCCCACATCTGTGCTCCCAAATTGGTAAACTCTGCCACTGCTGCATCATATGAAATCCATGGACCCCACACTATAACCTCCTACTATTGATGCACATAAATAGCGGAACCCATAGGCATACCTTGAGGCCGACCATACTGACAACACACCTACCCAAGAAGAAACCTCTCAATGATCCCAGGAGTACAACCAATCAAATATCTGGTAGTAAAGACATAGGGCATCTCCCTAGCATCCTTTGGCCATGCCTCACAATCTACATATGGCCGCTAGCATACTGTATCAAGATCATCTAACAGACACTGCCAATGATCCAGTTTTCCTAGCCTTGGCTAAGCAATAAAATTTGTATATCTGAATCTATATGGTCGACTGACAGGCTGTAGTCCTCGAGTCAATGGTTGCATAATAGAAAAATGCTCCCATGCCCATATCTATAGTAGTGAACAACCAATAGCAAAACTACGACCTCCGCCATACACAATGTGATGTAGCTCATCATATAAATGTGAAAGAATGCACGATCCCCAAGCATATCATGTACCTTGCACCACCATCCTCTCCAATACATGACCCCACCCAACTGCAAACCCCTTCGGCCTATGGTCGGGGCATAAAACACCTCCAATGAAACCTGCCAATACAAACGGTAGGGGTACATATGAATCTGTCATCTCCCCCCATGGGATATAATATCCTACAATATCATCATCTCCGAATACCCACCTCAAAGCCTCAGTGCCTCCCACCTCCTGGCCATCAAATCTCACTATCTCACCCATAACAAGAATCCTCAAGATGCGGTATACATCCTTAGGAGTCACGGTAATCTCTCCTGTCGATAAATGAAAGGTGTTCATGTCGCTATCCCACCTCTCTACAAGTGTTGTCAATAAACCCCTGTTGAGACATACCTCAAGCATCTCAAGTAATGAGGTCAGTCCACATGCCTCGATAACATCTCTATCAGCTTGTAAAAGTTGCGGAATCAATATCCATGTCTTCGGGAATGTCTCCCGTAACTGTAACACACCTAATCTCTCCTGTTGAATAGGAAGAATCATCAAGTCAAAACAACATCACTATCAATTCAACATGACACATCAATCAAATCTGAAAGAAAATTTATCAAATCCTATTTGTTTTTAACAACCTTAGAAGCAAACTTATCAACAATTATTTATTTTTCATCATCATGGAAAGAAAATTTATCAAAATCCTATTTGTTTTTAACAACTTTAGAAGCAAACTTATCAACAATTATTTGTTTTTCATCATCATGGAAAGCAAATTTATCAAAATCCTGTTTGTTTTTAACAACTTTAGAAGCAAACTTATCAACAATTATTTGTTTTTCATCATCATGGAAAGAAAATTTATCAAAATCTTGTTTGTTTTTAACAACTTTAGAAGCAAACTTATCAACAATTATTTGTTTTTCATCATCATGGAAAGCAAATTTATCAAAATCCTATTTGTTTTTAACTTTAGAAGAAAACTTATCAACAATTATTTGTTTTTCATCATCATGGAAAGAAAATTTATCAAAATCCTATTTATTTTTAACAACCTTAGAAGCAAACTTATCAACAACTGTTTGTCTTTCAACAACCTTGAAAGAAAATTTATCGAACTACTATTTGTTTGCCAACAACCTTGGGAACAAATTTATCAAAACACATCATCATGACGAGAAATCTATCCTATCAGTGAGGCTCATGCATCACAAGGTCACTTTATCAATCCTATCAGTTATTATCAATCAATCATCAAAAATGCTAAATCAATCAAAAACCATCAACAAAATTGGGACATTTTATCACATTTTATCATTGCAGGGGCATTCTAGGTCATCAATTTTTCATCTCACATCTTTCCATGTCAATTTCCTCATATTATAATTTTTGAATGATGAATCGACATCTTACAAATCATAAAAATCAAAACTTTTCAAAAAATCTAAAAATTCAAAAATTCATAAAAATCAAAATCTTATCGATTCATCGTCTAAGGGGGCATATACCTATCAACATTCGACAATCAGCATCTAGGGAAAATTTTAAAATTCTTTGAAGCAATGCATAAAACACATCACTTCAAAGAGGGGAAAAATGTATACATCTAAAAATGGTCACATCACAATAGTCTAGTAATTAATTAAATATTTTTAAATATTTAATTAAATCTTTGAATTCAATCTACATATGAATAAATCTAAATAATTTATTTATATTGTTCATTCTTTCATTTCGATTAAATAAATAAGTTTATTTAATCACTTTTCTT
This sequence comes from Sequoia sempervirens, assembly GCA_007258455.2. NCBI lineage: Eukaryota > Viridiplantae > Streptophyta > Pinopsida > Cupressales > Cupressaceae > Sequoia > Sequoia sempervirens. Next base: position 298,030,604 of record VDFB02271358.1, read on the forward strand.
ATCCATTTCTTAATTAATTAAATAAACATTATGATTTATTTATATTAATTATCATATAATCTTGGCTTGAATATTTTATTCAAATAAAGATTAAGTATTCTTCTATTCTTCTAAATTCCATTCACAATTAAATATTCCAAATATTTAATTAATTCTTCTAAAGTCTATTCACAATTAAATATTCTAAATATTTAATTAAATCCATCCACATCAAATATTTCAAAAATCTTTTAAATATCAAACTCACATAAAATTAAATAAATTTATTTATTTAATATTGGATTATCTCCAACAACCGTTAACAAACTTCAAAACAAAAAATTAATTTCTCTGTTTCTGAGCAAGCTTGTTCCTATGGGTTGAAGACAAACCTCCATTCTTCTCTCCAACCCCCCAACATCTTCCATCTTCCTCTCAATCTCTCCATCTCTCACCATTCAAAATTACCAGACAATCTCATAGCCATTGATCTTTGCTAGCCAGGCTCTTGCCTGTAAAAATCTATAAAAGGGACTGTCGGGTCTTTGAAAAGGGAGAAGCTTTTGTACGGGAAAATTATAGCCAATTTACAGTAGCATAGCCTTTTAGCATTCATAGTTTTTAGAATCATAGCATAGCATAGCTTAGCATATTAGCAATCCATATCATGGCCTATCATCCTCATATCATAGTTTAAATAGCATTCATAATCCACAACCCCTGTACATATCCATATATCATATTTTACTCCATCAGCATATAGGATAGAGAAGTATTCTCCCTTTGCATACTCGTTCTGTAGGTTGCCATTCTGAGAAGCTTTGCTTACACAATCTAAGAGAAAGCAGCTTCAAGAAAATCACTGGAGATAGAGGACAATGGAACAGTTCTAAAGAAGCTCTATTTGATTTCATTTCAATTTATCTTGCTTTCTTTAGTTTAATGTTGCATTGGTGTGTTTTTATTATTTTTATTTTGATAATAACATTTCTCTCACACACAAACAAATGTTGAAATCTATGAATGCTACTTTTTTATCCCTCATACCAAAGAAGGTGAGGGCTAATGCTTTGGATAATTTTAGGCCCATTGCTTTGTGCAATATGGTGTATAATATAATTAAAAAGTTGATTGTTGAGTAGCTAAAACCTTGGTTAGGTAGGATAATCTTGGAGGAACAAGGGGGCTTTGTTGTTGGTAGAAATGTTTTGGATGGTATCATTATTGCTGATGAGAAAATTCATTCTATGGAGAGCTCTAGGGAGAAAGCCATGTTCATCAAGTTGGACATGGCTAAAGCTTATGATCATATTAAATGGGATTTCTTGTTTAAGCTTCTAGGAGCATTTGGTTTTGTTGGTGATTGGATTGAGTGGGTCAAGAGTTGTGTCACCTCATCTTCCTTCTCAGTGTTGGTTAATGGTGAACCCTCTAAGTTGTTCAGGGCTTCTAGGGGGCTCAAACAAGGAGATCCCTTGTCTCCCTATTTGTTTATTTTTCTTGCAGAAGGCTTGGGGAGGTTTATAAGATCTTGTGTGGAGTGTGGCTTGATCTAGGGGTGGAGTTGGGGGAATAACATTCCCGCCCAGTCTCATCTACAGTTTGTGGATGATACTGCTCTATTGGGTTGTGCTAAGGTTGAGGAAGTTGTCAGATGGCATAGCACTCTGGATTGTTACTTGGCTACTTTAGGTCAACGGATCAATGAAGGGAAGTCCTTTATTTACTTTTTTAATACTCCTAAGATTATTCAAAGGAGGATTGTTGGTATTCTTGATTTTCATATTGGTACTCTTCCTTTAGTTTACCTTGGCATCTCGCTTGCAATTTGCTCACTTCCTAAAATATTTTGGCAGGGGATTATTGATAAGTTTTAGAATCTAGTTAGTCATTGGACTTGTAGGTGGCTTTCTTCTACTAGTAGAGTGACTCTACTAAAGTCTATGGTGCAAGCTCTTCCTTTATACAGATGCTTTTTTCTCTCTGCACCTTCTAGTTTTATCAAATATTTTGAAAAATTGTCCAGGAAATTCCCTTGGACATAAAATATTCTTCATAGAAAGTGGAGTTTGGTTAAATAGGATTTCATCTATAGACCAAAGCAAGAAGGTGGGTTGGGTCTATGTAGGATGGACTTGAATGGGCAAGCTCTAGCTAAGAAAGTGTATTGGCGGTGGTGCTCTCAACAAAATTAGTTTTGGGCTAAAATTCTTACCTCAAAGTATCTTGGTGAGGTTAAGTGTGTTGATGTGGCTCACTTTAGCTTAGAGGGGAAGGGTTCCATGATTTTGGGCACTCTGAAAAGGGGTACCAAGCTGGTAAAGAAAGGGCTATTTTGGAATTGTAATGGGGGCTAGGATGCTCTTTTCTGGCATGATTCTTGGGATGGGTATCCTCCCATTTTGGCTACACATCCTCATTTGCAGCATCTCACTGATGTTGGTTTATGTCACGTGGCTAGTTTTAAAACTCATCAAACTTTGGGGTAGGCTACTATTTTCAAGTGGAAGGACCCAAGGGAATGGCCTCCTAGTGGTATGGTTGAGGACCGTCAGGAGCTTGCAAGGATTTTGTCAGGACGTGCTTGTAGTTACCTCTTTGGGCATGATGTATTGGCTTGGGACTCTGATCCAAAGGGTATATTCTCTATTACTTCAAGCTATATAGTTCTTGATAAGCAGTTGTTTGGGAGTACCAAGGTCTTGTGGTGGAAGAAGGTTTGGAATAATTTTGCATGGCATAAGTGTAATTTCTTCTCTTGGTTAGTGGTGCAAGGAAGATGTATCACTTGGGAGAATCTTTGCAAGCATGGATTACAAGGACCTTCTATGTGTGTTATGTTTGTTGGCCATGATGAGTGTATTTCTCATCTTTTCTTTCAGTGCTCTTTTGCAAAAGCCATCTGGCACTTTTGGTGGAATCTATGGCGTATGCCATGCAAACATGTTTTCTCTTTGAAGGAATTTTGAAAAATTCAAGGGTCTCCTTTGGTTAGGAATTCTTTTCTTCTAATTTCTTGCATTATTGGCCCTAGTTTAATAATTTGGCATAGTTGGTTGGAACACAATTGAAGAATCTTTTTGGATAGGAAATTGTTGATTGGGCAACTTTGGTTGAGAATTTTGGGGGCCCTTTAGGAAACTTTGATGGCTAAGTGTGATCTATCTATTCCTATGGACCTTGGTGATTTTGTAGTTATTAGTTCATTGGAGCTATCCCTAGGGGGGAAGAGCAATTTGAGGATTGTTTTCCATGGGTGTGGGAGGGAGAAGGTTAGTCAGGTTGGTCACTAGTCCCCCTTGCTCTGGGAGAGTTGAAAATTAATACCGATGGATCTTCTAGAGGCAACCCCAGGCATGCTGGTGTTGGTGGAATTGGTAGAGATAGCTCATGAGTGGTGGTTTTTTTCTTCTCTATTTATAGAGGTCAGCATACTAATAACCTTATGGAGGCTTCTACAATTCTCCTAGCTTTAGAATGGACTTGTGCTTTGGGGTGGAGAAGGATTGTTTGTGAATCTGATTCTCAGGTTGTTATTGATCTTCTAAATAAGAGGCAGTTTGAGGAGGTGCATTGGAGGCTGGTCATGGTGGTCAAGCAAATTGTTACTTTGAGCACTACTTTGGATTTTGTTTTTTTTTCATGTCCCTCAGGAGTGGAATAAGGTGGTTGATGGCTTGGCTAGGTGGGATTTTGAGTAGATTTGGACTTGGAATGTAGCTGATTGTGGCAATATCCCTAAACATTTGGCTTTGGTTCTAGAAGATTTGGTTACAGAAGATATGAGGTGCTTCTTAGGTGTAACACAATTTGGTGTTGTTTTGGTGCTTCTGTTGGGATTTTTCTCTTGCTTTGTAATGCTCTTATGATTTAATACAAAAAATACATTCTTTTTAAAATATATATATATATGTTCTTGTTATAATTTATTTATGATTATTAATTAGTCATTATATTATTTAAATATGTATTAGGCATGTCAATGTGAGTAATACAAATAGTTATAAATTACAAATGAATTAAGTGAGATATTTTTCTTTTGTATGGTGTAATTAAATTCTTGAAATATGCATAATTTTGTATAGAGTGACACAAAAATGTGTAAATCATAAGTGGAGTAGACAAGAGATTTTGGTTCATTTCAATTTATCAATTTCTCATTACCCTACTTTCTTGTCTAACGGTCCGAAATGAGATAACAAATGTCTTCAAGTGAGCCATCTTTCTTATATCTCAATTTCACATAAAGATATTGGTCCCATCATATCTTAGCTTGAGGGTTAAAGGACTTGGTTGTCTTGATGTTCTTTTCATAACCAATTAGATCTTACCAAATACCTATGAGGTTGACAAACTCAATTCTTGAATACTTGCGAGATAATTGGTCAATGAATGAGATGAAGCTATAATGCTTCTTCTCCTACACTTTGGGCTCTACAAGACCTGGGAGGGTGATCCCACAATGTATATCTTATAACACTTCTAAAAAATTAACTAATACATTGTATAACAAAGCACATATATTCCCATCAGAAGCTATGTAGATGAAATCCTTCAAGAAATTGACACTTCCTTAAAAGAAGTAAACACCTAAATCTAAGCATTTACAATACAACACCAACCACAATGAAAGGTAGATCAATTAAAGATTATTTATGAATGTTGTTCTCAAATTAGATAACTGGAACCATGGAAAATGCATATAATACTTCAAATCAGTGCCATATATGTGGGCTAGGAGTCAAATAAAATTGAACTCTAAGGTAAATTCAATCCTAAACATCCATGATATATGTGAGATTACTTTACAATTCACAAATTAATAATCAGGTTCTATGACTACTTATCAGATCCAATAAACTTGTATACAATTTATGATTTGATCAAAGCATTTTAATTGATGCCTTGAACCAGAGCTAAAATCAAAACATACATCAAAGCATAATGACAATGAAGATTAATGAAATGATCCTTAATCAGAGATTTCATTAATAATTCAAATACAAAGTAAAGTTGGAGAGATAATAGAATCCAAAGATTCGTATTATCATTTAGATATGCATAGAAACCATACAATTGAAAAAATTCACTAACTAGACTCAAATCTTAAGATAAAGACTTTAAAATTGTTCTCTCTATGTTCACCATTTGCATGATTCATATTCAAAATTCAACAAGAGACCTGCACTAATGGTCGTGAATTCCCTTTTATAAGAACAAGGAAGTAAAAACAAGTTTCAGGCCAAAAGTACACCTTTCATATTCTCATTTGACTACCATTACAAAATTCCCTTTGCAGATATAATTACACTTTCAATTGGAGGGAAAGAGTATCAGACAAAAATATTTCCACTCGTCGAAGAAGATAGACCTGCCTTCCAAAAGGAACTTTCACATGTTATAATAGCTTTATAACTTCTTCCTTATCGACCAAAATAAACCACGTCCATGCCAAGTCAGCAGAGAAAGAGCACAAAAACAATAGAAAGAAAGTGACTAATTCATCCAGATCATCCCTCATGTCATCAACCTTTCTAATAAGAAGAGAAAAATATTCCACAATACCTCAACCAAATCCTAATCTATGCTATTTCTAGGCTATGTAGTGTTCTTCTTCTATCCATTACTCATGAGATTCCTTATTATTAATGCACAAAAACAAATTCAATAAACTTATCCAACAATGAATTGTATTCATCATGAGTGGGACACTATGCACTCAACAAAATATGTACTTTCTCATTATGTTGTGTGTACCTAGCATCAGTCAGTGCTATAGCCTCCCTGACAAATACTTCCATCCTCGTTTCAACTCTAGCCATATTGTTAATAAGGGAGTTCAACATGGAGTAATCAACTTCACTCAACATATCTTTGGCCCAAGGAAACCATCCTTCCAATTCATGTTTCCACTTAGAAAATTCCATTATTTCTCCCTTATCATCAAATATTTTTGGCATACCATGCCCCTCCATGTCCCTAAACATTTTCATTTTGTTGCCCAGTTGCATTCCTAGCTTTCCATGGAAGGTTTTTATCTCACTTATCAGATCAATGGTTTGTAATATCTCAAGAATGTGAGTAGGGACCTCTAGATATTCATTATCTTTAGACATTATTTCCTTAAATTTTCCCACTCTAGTGCTCCATTGACTCCATTCATCTTGGAAATCCTTCTCAACCTACAAATATTTAATGTCGGCATCATGAATACTCTTATAAGCTACCCATACATCATCAACTTTATTGACCAATTTGGTCACTTAATGTTTCAGCACATCTTAAAAAATATCATTGGCCACTTTTATGGTTCCCAATTTTACCTTCTTTGTTCGTTCCTTTTCTGCTTTTAGGGCTTGATTCAAATCTTAAATCATGAGGGATAAGGTTTCTCTCTCTTAAGTGGAAAAATTTGAAGTAGAACTGGTTGGGGATGGTCAACCTCTTTGTGCAATAGCCAACACTTTATTATGCTTATCCATCAACTTATTGTATCTATCCAAAAACTTCTGGTAGTTGGCCTCTGTGATTTGAGCAGTGTCCATAGTCAACATTGTAGTGTGCATTGAATTAGTTGTGCAACTGCAGTAGTTGTCATCTTTGTTGCTCTCTTGACAATCACTGCTCCAATTTTCTTCTCTACAAATTGTATGACATTAGGTTATCCTATGTTAGACTCTCCATAGACCAAACAACCAATGTATGCAATCAGGGACTAAAACCTAAACCAAATATCTTGTTGTCTAAAGCTTCCTCAGAAATAGAAGCATTTGGGTCCTTTCTAACTACATCTAATGCAATGGTAGATGAAATGTCACAACCAGATAGAAAAAGGTCACCACTTATTTTCACTAGTTCCCTTGCCTCTTCTAATGAAATATTAGCTATTTCTTGTTTTATTTTATCCTCTTCTTCTTTCTCAACTTCTTATTGCAAAGAAGGGTCAACTTTCTCCCTTGCTTCTTCAATTCTTCTTTTGATGTCAACACTTTTCGAATGTATGACAAATTCCCTAAATTCCTTATACTTGATAAAATCATCATCACACATAAAGTCACCACAAGCTTTTATCCTAAAATCATCATCCTCAACCTCATCGTATACTCATTTCACAACTCTACTAGGTGGAACCATAATGTTTAATACATCATTTCTCTCTTCAGGGAAATCTTCATCCACTTCTTGCTCCACTGGGTCATGTTCACCAAATTCCTCTAGGAGCTGAGCCTCCCCAATATGCTCACTTTATGGGTAATCCACTAATGGGGCTATAGCAAGTTTTCCACTAGTCTTACTTAATCTTACATGGATTTTTGGAGCAGAAGATTGAGTCAGTTGACTCCTTACCTGAACATCACAAGTTTCTTTAGCAACATTAGCCTCAATCTCAGCTTGTTTCACCTTCTCAAAGAAACTCCTATCACTAAAATCACTAAGAATCAATTTTTCCATTGCAAACTTTTCTTCCACTTCTAAATAAGGGATGACATATAGAGGGTTATTCTTTGTCATCATGTTCTCTATTACCCATATCTTTCTCCATGCATCCTTTCTTGCATTGACTTCCTAATTGGTAGATAAATTCCTGATTACATCTTCTTGAAAATAGAACTGATGAGCTCTTTTTCCCAATGACCTAGCTCTTCTTTGAGATAAGATTACCCCATAGAGATCATTGAACCTACAGACATCCTGGGTTCAACCTATAATTGTTTAGAAGGGAACCAAACCTCTCAATTCCTTCCTTTGAAGTACAACAAAAGTATGCAAATTGGATATCGAGATTCACAAGAGAAGCTTTCTTTGGACCTCCGAAATACTCTTTATCCATGGCATCCATTTTCCACATTACTTCCATAAAAGCTTGTCTATCTAACACATAAATGGGAAATTTTTGAGGTGGCACTAAGGCTCCATCTATCCTTATTGTGGTGTAGTTGGTATGCAAATACCAATCCCCCCAATTGAATTGGTGCTTGGTGTCTCGTTCATGTTCTAGTGGCCTTATCATTTCCTTGACACCTTATAAAATCCTTTGCATAGGTTTCAAACCAAGTTGTTTGAGCACCAAGAACTTGAAAATATTGCAAAAAATGTTATAATCAGAGTGTGGAAAATGTACATCCTAGATATGTGTCCACATTTGCACTGGTAATTCATTGTCATTGTCATCAAACTTTCTAAATTTTATATAATTCCTCATAAACTTCCTAATTTTCCATAGTAATACATGCATCAATAAAGAATAATGCCTACAAGACAACAGATGATTGGAATCCTTCAACTTTACCAAATCCTCATGCAAGTGTTCAACAATGTAAGTGGAATAATCCCAAACCCTGTTTTGATATTTGTGTTGAATATCAATTGCCAAAGTCATCAAGGCAATGTCTATCTTAATATCATCCTCTTTATGCAGAACTTGAAAAATAGCATAATATGTATTCTTGAAATATTCCTCAAAGTCAACACAATCAAAAGGTTCCACTTCAAAAGAAACAAAAGGCACACCATTCATCTTCAAGTTACGCCTCCTATGAATAGGCAACGCACCCTTTCTGTACCAAATTTTATTCTTCTTGTATTCATTTTATAATTTTTAGAAATTAATGGGTTTCAAGGCAGATGGAATCAACTGGAAAGCCTCAATTATCTAACTCACAAAAATCTCCATCATGGAAAAAAGGTCATGAAACCTTTTAATTTTCTTTCATTTGGGTCATAACATCTGGCTAATTATGCTAGCATAAATTCTACCTTCACAAATACGTTCGAGCACACCAATTTTCCTATATCGAATACCCATATGTTGTAGGAAGGGTGGTTGGATTCTCTTCATTTGAAAGCGTAGTAAAATAGGTCCCAACCACTTTTTGGCACCACAATATCATAGATTCCAGAAGTAGCATCCTCAAAATGAGGATTTAGAATACCCTCACCATTATTTCTCTTCCCTACTTTCTTCTTTATTTCCTACTCTAGGTCTTGATGGGGTTCTTCAAAAACTTAGGATGATCTTTCTTAATAGTCCTTTACCTTTTGGGTGTACTTGTTTCATGAGGATGAGGTTTGTCGCTATGAGGTTTAGGTTTGCTAACCCATTTTTGAGTGGGTTTTCTATCATTTTTAGCTCTAGACCCACTAGATTGACTCATTATTACTTAGCAAAAAAGTTAGGGTTTTCAAGATACTGAGAAATCACCCTAAGTAGCTTAAAACCACAAGGTTTGCAATGAAACCAAAAAATCTATCCTTCTTACCCCAAACTATAAGAAAAATAGTTCAAATTGAGCTTTAGTAAATAAAATTATCACCTTTAAACACATTAACCCCAACCACTTATAACATTTCCAAACCACCCAGTAAACAAACTAATTCAGGAGCTAGAAGATTAACTTACCTAGGAGTGAATTGGTTTCTCTTCTCTTCTAATTTAACCATATGCAATGTTTTACTAGTACTACTTCTCAACTTAAAGAATTCCCATTTCTGCGCCAATTGCAATTACTCAAAGGAGATACTAAACAATCTCTTTAATATCCCAACATTGAAGTGCATTCACCATTAATGGTTGATGGGTTGTTTTCACAAGAAAACTAATGGATAGTTGTTTTGGTTTGAATCCCAACCATTGATCCTCTAGTTTAAAAATATAATCAGTGGTCCCATTTTATCATCACCCATTGTTTTAACAACAATGCTTTAAAGTAGCAAGGATATCCTAAGAACATGCTATGTAGCCATCTACTAACACATAATAAATCATATGCCCTTTCGCTCATCATAGAAGAGTGAGAGAAATTATTAGAAGTTCCAGTGATGGGCTCCTCCTAGCGATGTATTTGAGCAACCTAAACCATCAGATGTTGCAGAAGTGAACTCAAAGTTGGAAACATCTTCAGTAATGGGAAAAGGTAGTGATGAAATATGAATCTGACACATGGCCACCACACTGCATATTCTATGATCCTTCCATCGCTCATCACTGAAGCTATAAAAATTCCTAAAACATTTCAGCAATGGGGTGATATAACACATTGCCATACCCATTGCTCATCATAGAAGTGAAGCCAAATGTTTAAAGAACTTTGGTGATAAGTGATATAAAAGGAAAATGTAGCTCATCACTCGTCATAGAAGAGAACCCACCAGTGAAGAGAACTTCAACGATGAATTGTGATTTAAGTAAATAAAAACTCCCACGTAGACATAAGATGTTTTCAAAGAGGGGGAATGCCAAGTTAATGAGGCTCAAACCCTTGGGAACAAAACATGAGGCTAACATATTTCACCTTGAAACATTTCCCACCCAGCTATAAGAAATATTAAAATGATGAGGTGAACAAGGTAACTCATGAACTTAAAATGGGGCTAGTGAAAACATGAATCGAAAGGCTCAAGTTGTGACTTAGATGATTAGGAACCAGGTAAGATAGGTCAACAGAAGATTAAAACCTTCAAAGCTTAAAACCTCAAACATGCAAGAGATACTTTAGAACTAAAACCCTAACCCCCACCTTGGACATGGATGCAACAGACCATTACATGGCATAGAACTAGCTAAATGTTTTTGAAATTTTAGGATATCTACCAAGTTGTATGATTGTTGCCAAATATTTTGTGACACATATTTTGAATTTATCCTTATGACTAGTGGTGATACTTTGTCATATGATTTCTATTAGGCCAAAATATTTATTGTAGAACTCTATATATCATTTTTGTGCCCATAGAATCAATCCACATGCACCAATTTGGTCTATGTTTATACACTCAGCTTATACAATTTTGGTTACCAAAAGCTTCTTCACCCCAATTTTTGGAATCTGAATTCTCCCAAAAAATAAAATTTTAATAAACACCTTGGAGGATTTTTTTAGGGCACAATCCTCTCCTTTGGTCAATCCACCCTCATACCTATACTCTATACCTTGAACCTTATAACATAAACCCTTAAATTATCCCTTAAGCATATACTCAAACCCAAAACCCTACATTCAACCTTGCACCCTAAACCATAAACCCTCAATCCTAAACCCAATACCCTCAAACCTATACCCAATATTCTAAACCCTAGTACCTATACCCTATACACTTAACCTTATACTCTCAACCTTGAACATTATCCCTCAAACCTCAACCCTATACCTTAAACCCTAAAACCTACACCCTCAACCCTCATCCCTATACCCTCAACCTTATACTCTAAACCCTAAACATTATCCCTCAAATCTATACCCTCAACTCTATACTTAAACCCTAAACCCTACACTCTCAACCCTTAACCCTATACCATATACCCTCAACCCTATACCCAATATCCTAAACCCTAATCATTATACCCTATACACTTAACCCTATTCCCTCAACCTTGAAAAATATCCCTTAACCTTCAACCCTATACCTTAAACCCTAAACCCTACATGCTCAACCCTCATCCCTATACCCTATACCATAAACCATATATCCTAAACCTTGAACATTATCCCTTAACCCTATACTTTAATGCTATACCCTAAATCTCAACCCTTAACCCTATACCATGTAACCTAAACTCTATACCCAATATCCTAAACCCTAATCCTTATACACTATACACTCAACCTTATACCACCAACCCTAAACATTATCCCTCAACCCTCAACCCTAAACCTTATACTTAAACCCTAAACCCTACATTCAACCTTGTACCCAATACCCTTAACCCTATATCCAATATTTTAAACCTTAATACCTATACCCTACACACTTAACATTAAACCCTCAACCCTAAACACTATCCCTCAACCCTCAACCCTATACATTACACCGTAAACCCTAAACCCTACACCCTCAAGCCTCATCCCTATACCATATACCCTCAACCTTATACCTAATATCCTAAACCCTAATCCCTATACCCTATACACTTAACCCTATAACCTCAACTCTATACCTTAAACACTAAATATAAGTAGAGAGGGAAGAAAAGGCGGGGAGAGAGAGAGAGAGAAAGAATGGTGAGATAGAGAGGAGATAGTGAGAGAGAAAGAGGGGGAGAGAGGAGAGAGAGAGAGAGAGATAGAGAGGGAGAGGGAAGGATAGGGAGATAGAGAGTAGAGAGGGAAGGATAGGGAGAGGTATGGATGGAGAGAGTGGGAGGTGAGAGAGAGATGAGATAGAGAGAAATAGGTAGAGTTGTAGGAATTGATGGATGGAGACATCGGTAGAGAGGGAGAGGGGATATATAAATAAGTAGAGAGGGAGGGAGAGGTAGGGAGAGTGAGAGGTGAGATGGAGAGAAAACAAGAGAGTGATGGATGTTAGAAATATAATTCGATTTAATTTCAATCGTAAACATTATTTATTTTATGTATCTCCTAAGTTCTTGGAAAGTCTTATCAAACACTGCAATTAGAAAGAGATTAATATTGAATGAAAAAATCATGTTAATTGACATTTGTAATTATTCCTAAATAATAGGAACATGTGTAGACACCCTAGGAGAGCTACTACAAAATAGGAGAACATTACTGCACACAGGGGAGGTGGAACACACCTTAGTTCAGTTAACTGGTTGATGGATCGATAAATCTTATGTAATGCATGCCTTGTTCCTACAAAATAGGGATTGATAATTGCAATGCATGTGGAGTGGTACTATTTATTTCATTTTAGTTTAGTTTATTTTAGCTTAGTTTAGTTTAGTTCAGTTTAGTTCAGCTATGGTTCAATTATCTTCAGTTGCATGTTAGTTATTTTGAGTGTAATGTAGTTTCAAATTCAATTCACTTGAGTTGCATGGCTAATGACTTTAGTTGCATGTTAGATAATAGGTTGATACTTTTAGTTAATATGGGGAGATCATTCATACATGATGTTTGCAAGAATGGTGGAGAGATATGTTTCAGTTAATAGAGAATGACTTGGACCCACCTTGGGCACCCAAGTTGGCTTCTTGGAATTAACTCCTTTTACATGCTGTGATATTTCAAAAGGCTGAGTTAAGAGGGCCCATTCTTGGGCACCTACTTTGAGGATAAGCCTTGAAGATATTTAGGGTATAAAGGTTGAGTTATGACTCTAGTTTGGGACGCCTAAATAGATGAAACATATGTTATGACATTTTTTTTCATTGAAAAACTCTACTTGCAAGAGATAGGAGTACCATTTTGGAGATATCCATTGAGCATTGCAATTATAACTCTTTGGATTTTACAAGGTTGATTATTGCCTATTTATCTCAAGCAAATTGAAGAGAGTTTGTATCAATTTTATTGGAGGTTGTGAAGAAGATTTGGTGAAGGAAAAAGAAGCATTCTCAAGCAAGAATTAGAGTTATTGTAATCTACTTCAGAGATTAAATAATACATTGATTCTTGGTGGAGTTTTTCCTGAAAGGGTTTCTCAATGGTATATGTTGTGTATCTTCTAATATTCTGTCTATTTCTTCTAAAAACTTTGTATTCATTCTACAAATGATAAAATGAATTAATCAGATAATCACCCACAAATAATTTGTAACAAATAATACATATTTAGATCATAAAGTATACAGTTTTACAAAGTATTAAGCTAAAAAATCACATCAATTTTCAACATTTGGTATCAGAGTTGAGGTTGGGTAGAGTTTTGGAGCACCTTTCTCTTAAAAGATTGGATTTTTTTTGGCTGTAGTTGGAGCTTTTACTATTTTTTTGTTATTGCTGATTTTGGAAAATAAGTTTGTTACAATGAATTCTTGTTTAAATATTGAAAGGTTCAATGGATCTAATTATGAGATGTGGAAATTAAAAATGGAGGATCTCCTTGAAGAGAGAGATTAGTGGTTAGTTGTTGGTAATGAGACAAAGTCACCTACAACAATGTTAGATGAGTATTGGGCTAAGCTTGATAAGAAGGAAAGAGGGACTATAAGATTATGTCTTGTTGATGTTGTTCTCTTGAATGTTTCAAAAGAAACTATTGCAGATAAGTTGTGGAAGAGAATAAGTGATATTTATCAAACTAAAATTATTACTAATAAGTTGTATGTAAAAATACAATTGTATTATTTAAAGATGAAAGAAGGTGATTTCATTGCAAACCATTTGAATGCTTTTAATTTTATTCTAAGTCAGTTAGCATTTGTAGATGTAAAGATAGAAGATGAAGATAAATGAATTTTGTTACTTTTTTCTTTACCAAAATCTTGGAAAAATCTAATTGTTGATATTAGTGGTAGTGGTGTAGATCTAAAGAAGGACAATATAATTCCTACACTCCTATCAGAGGAGATGCGGAGGAAGTCTAAAATGGAAATCCAAGATTCCTTATTTGTAAAAGTTAGGCCTAAGAAAAAGGAACCTAAGGGAGACAAGGAATAGAAGGGTAAGTTAGAAATACAAAGTAAGGTAAAGTGTTGGAACTGTGGGAAACCGGGACATGTGAAGAAGGATTGTAAGAACAAGAAAGAGAGTTTTGATTCTTCTACAGAGGAATCCTCTGATGAAATTAATGATGAATTGGCTATTTCAACTAATATTGTTTGTGATAACTCTTTGCTTCATGTTTCAAAGTGATCTTCATAGAGAGAATGGTAATCATGATGCCATGTGTGACTCAGTACCATGGTTTAATGGGAGTTGTTGGTAGTGACATGGATGCAGCATTGGTAAGGTTATCTTCATGCAATTGGGGATATGGTGTTTTATTGGTTTAGAGTGCTTGCTTTTATGGAATGGTTTACTCTTAATTCTAGATTAGAGTTTGGCATATTACATGTTCTCTTGAGACAAAAATTTATGTTATGGTGCATCTAATCTCCTAGGAGGAGATGGTTAGATCATGGATGTCATGTTTAAGTTCCCAATTAATGATTGGAGATTTGAAATTTATCTTGTTTATTTATCTTAAGTATTGGACCTACATTAATCATTTGCTTTATTAAATCATGAAAGTGTTGTGTTTCATTTGGAGTTTGGCATGGATTGGTTGGTTACAATTCCTCATTGATACTTTGAGAAATAGGTGAGGCTTGAGCTCTCTTATGGTAAGAGGTATTTGTTGGAATGGTTACTTGTAAGAAAAGGTATTTTCAATAGAAAAGACGAAGAAGCCTACACCTTGGTTGAATGTGAGTTCAACACCCTTGGTAGTTTAACAAGCCTCCAAAGAGGTAGTTTGGATATAGAGACTTGGGAAAGTTATTGGTTTGGTTGACATTGGGAAGGTATTAATTGAGAAACTTCACACTTTAATTAATTTTGTAGATTATCTTATGAAACTAGTTCCTACAGATAAGTTCTCTTGGTTTTAATCATTTGCTTGGAAGCTTCATGATTATGCAGGTTGTATTTGAAGTTGGCATGGATTGATTAGTTGGTGCAGGAAGGCCATTAGCCTTGATTCATGCACTTTATTTATAATATGTATTCCTTATTTAGAATAATTGGAATGTATAATGTCAAGTGGGAGAATGTTGGAAATAGGATGTCATTTAATTGTAATCCTAAACATTATTTATTTCATGTATCTCCTAAGTCCTTGGAAAGTGTTCTCAAAGAATAGGATTAGAAAGAGATTGATTTTGAATGAAATAATCATGTTAATTGACATTTGTAATTATTCCTAAATAACAAGAACATGTGCATATTCCCTAGGAGAGCTCCTAAAAAATAGGAGCACATGGGTGCACACATAGGAGGTGGGACACACCTTGGTTCAATTAACTTTTTGATGGATTGATAACTCTTATCTAATGCATGTATTATTCCTACAAAATAGGGATTGATAATTACAATGCATGTGGAGTGGTACAATTCAGTTCAATTCAGTTCAGTTTAGCTCAATTAAGTTATGGTTCAGTTATCTTCAGTTGCATGTTAGTTATTTTGATTTGTGTGTAGTTGACTTCAGTTGACTTGAGTTGCATGGCTAATGACTTTAGTTGCATGTTAGATAATAGGTTGATACTTTCAGTTAACAGGGGGAAATCATTCATGCATGATGTTTGCATGAATGGTGGAGAGATATGTTTTGATTAATAGAGAATGACTTGGACCCACCTTGGGCACCCAAGTTGGCTTCTTGGAATTAACTCCTTTTTCATGCTAAGATATTTCAAAAGGCTGAGTTAAGTGGGCCCATTCTTGGGCACCTAATTTGAGGATAATCCTTGAAGATATTTACGGAATAAAGGTTGAGCTATGGCTTTAGTTTGGGTTTCCCAAGTGGATGAAGCACATGTTTTGACATTGTTCTTCAATGAAGAACTCTACTTGCAAGAGATAGGCATACCATTTTGGAGATAGGATTTGAGCATTGTAATTTCAACTCTTTGAAGTTTATAAGGTTGATTATTTCCTATTTATCTCAAGCAAGTTGAAGAGATTTTGTATCATTTTTATTGGAGGTTGTGAAGAAGATTTGGTGAAGGAAATTGAAGCATTCTAAAGCAAGAATTGGATTTATTGTAATCTACTTCATAGATTAAATAATACATTGATTCTTGGTGGAGTTTTTTCCCACAAGGGTTTCTCCACAATATATGTTGTGTATCTTCTAATATTGTGTCTATTTATTCTACAACCTTCCTTGTCTATTGAATTAAGGATTCTAGTGTTACTCCACAATGTACTTCTAGTGCTTCTCTTGTAGTAGGATATCTCCTTATGGGGGGTTGAATGGTCTCTCTTTTTATCCTTTGTGTGGATGGAGATTGATTGGATTTGTGATGGATATCATTATGGTATTTTGTTTCTCTTTTGGAGAGGAGTTTTTTCCTACTAGGTTTTCTCCTTTTCTTTAGTTGTGGGAAATTTCTTTTTGCATTTGTACATGGGTACCTAACATGGCCTCATATTCAGGACCCATCATTTCATCTTTACATCATTTGCATAGTAATTTCCTCCCTAAGTTGCACTTGTGGGGGGTGTGGATGTAATTAATTATTTAATTTCACTTACATAAATTTACTTAGGCATTTAATTATATTCCTTGGTATCATTTACTAGGTGATAGGTTCACATGTTTTCTAAGGATATAAGTTTCCTTCTAGAAGGATGAGTTGTCTTTTCTATAACTCTTATCTTATCTAGCATTATTTCCTAGTTAGTTAGTTAGTTATCACACGTCATAAGATTATGACACATGTCAACATCATATTACATACTAAATCTCAATCTTTCCTATATAAGCAAGGCTTCATATGTACTTTTCCATATTAAGTTTGGTATTCTTGCATCTTAATGATAGCATGATATTTCTACCATTTCTCTCTTATGGAAGTTATTTTCTCTTGCAAGTGATTTTGGGGTGTTTGAGGAGTTCATCTTAAACTCCTAGATTATTTTATCTATCCAACAAATTTTGGTAGTTGGCCTCTATGAACAATGTAGTGTCCACAGTAAACATTGTAGCATGCATCATCAATTGTGCAACTATAATAGTTGTCATCTTTGTTTCTCTCTTGAAAATCACTGCTACAATTTCCATCTCTACAGATTGTATGAAATCAGGTTTTCCTATGTTAGGATCCACAGACCAAATAACCAATGTATGCAGTTGGGGACTAAAACCTAATCCAAATATTTTTTGGATGTTGTGGTTGTGTTGTTGATATGTGGTTGTCAGTGATTTCAACGCTATTATCATTATTGTATTATAGGTTGTATATGTCGAGGATATTGAGAAAATTGTTAAAGAAAAGTTCCAGGTTCCCAATGGAACTGTGAAGGTCATGAAGGTGTATTTTTTTTGTACATTGAAGATCAACTTCTATGGACTAAAGGGTTTATTTTTTAGTGTATCTAGTCTATCCACCAGAAGTTTTAGAGGTCCACATGAAGATTTTTTCAAGTTATGAAGATCAGTGTTTTGACAGTGTCTTTGTGGTCTCTATCAGTGTTCTTAATTAAGGTTGGTATAATTCTAGTAATTCTAGTTGTTGTGGATGTTTCTTTGTTGTTTCTTGGTGCTTGTGGATGTTTCTAGATCATTCTCTATCTTTGTTGCATGATCGGTGTGCTCATGGTTGAATATTTTTCTCGATATGTTTGGGTTTTCATATTCTTGGCCGACATGATGATTGTAACATGTTGTGGATCCTTCGAGATTAAAATTTGAATGTTTGGAATGCTCAAGGATATTTTTTTGGGTCTCATCATAATATTAGCTGGCAGTGTTTGATCCACATTGAAATTTTATTTATAAAAATTGGGCCAAAATTGAAAATATGTATTATATTTCTGGCCAACTAAGTTGATGTAATTCCATGTTACAGATATATAAGAGAAAATTTTTGGGTGAAGTTATTGTGTTCATAAGAGTGAATGTATGCCAGAGAAAGTGAAGATGTGTGAATAGTGTCCAAATCATTTGATTGCAGAGTAGAGTGAGAAGAAGTTTAAGTGAAGTGTGAAGAAGGTTTTTCTATGCTTAACTAGAACTATAATTGGGCTTGTGAAGAATCTATTTCCTCAGTTCATAACCTATGGATCTAATCTATTATTTTGTGTATTTTTAGGCAGTGATCCCTATTGTATTTGAGTAGTGAGCTCTAGGCAGTGTTCCTGAATGCATGTGCATTCCCATTATTTTTCTTAAAATTTTAACAAGGTATAATATTGTGGATTAACATCCACCATGTTTTTCCCCCTAACAGGGTTTCAGTGTAAAAAATATTGGTATTCTTTGTGCTTATGATGTGTTGTTTATTCATGGTTTACTTTTCATTCATCAAATCTAAGATTAAGTTAAGTAAAGTTTGAAATTTTTTAAATATTCTATGACAACTGATTCACCCCCCCTCTCAGTTGTGTATCCTTTTTTTTTCCAACAATTGGTATTAGAGCAGGTTCCTCTAAAGAATTTTAAAATCTTTAGGTGATCTGAGATGGCATTGTACAAGAAGGACAGACCTAGATTTGATGGAACAAACTACTCATTGTGGAAAACTAGGATGGAGTGTCATATGAGGTGTATTGGTGAACCCTTTTGGAAGATTACAAAGAATAGATATTTTATTCCTCAAAATGGTCCTTCCACTGCTAATGATATTAAAGAGTTTGAGAATAATGTAAGGGATATGGAAGCTTTGTTGAGTGCTCTAACAGATTCATAAATGACAAATGTGATAGGTCTAAAGATAGCTCATGAGATGTGGATGAAGCTGGAAACTTTGTATGAAGGAGATGTACATATGAAGATGGATAAGCTATAGAGTTTGAAAGGAAAGTATGAAAATTTGAAGATGGTTGAAGATGAAAATATTTCTTCCTTTATGAAAAGAGTAAATTAAATAGTGATGGGTATTAGATACATGTCGATGGTACCCTGGAAGAGGAAGAAATTGTGACTAAAGTGCTCAGATCATTGCCTCCCTCCTACAAAACGAAGGCTCATGCTATTGAAGAAAACAAATCATTGATGAATGTGACAAGAGATACACTAATTGGTAAACTTGTTGCCTTTGATTTGAGTGAATTTGTTGAATGTGCTCCTAAGACTGAAATTGCATTCAAGGCTACTATATCTGGAAGAAACAAGCAAGAATATGATCTTAGAGAGAGTTCTAGAAAGACATTCAAGTATGAGGAAGAAATGAAATAGCTTGAAGATGAAGAAAGAGAGGTAGAAGAGTTGGAAGCACTGATTGTGAAGAAAGAAGGTAGAGGACAAGGTAAGTATAAAGGAAGGCTTCCTATCAAAAAAAAATTCTTGCAATAAAATAGGTCATTTTGCATTAAGGTGTCCTAAAAGAGTTCCTAGATCTAAGCTTTACAAATCTAGATTCCAAAAGAAATGTTATTTTGTTGAAGGTGTGACTAATGAAGGTTTTGATAAAGAAAATGGAAATGAAGATGATTGGGTTTTCATTGCTATCAAGGAAAATAGTCCTATGGCTACTAAATCTGCTAAATTTGAGAAAGCTCTTGCAGCCAAAATTGAAGAAAAGGATGAGTGGGTCATTGAAAATGGATGCTCACATCATATGGCTGGTGAAAAAAGTAAATTTGTAAGTCTAGAGAAGTATGACAGTGGGACTGTAAGATTTGGAGATAAAAATTCTTGTGGGATTCGTGGTAGAGGATCTATTTGTCTTGGTGGTAAGCATAACATTGTTGATTTTCTTTATGTTGAAGGCTTGAAGCACAACCTGTTGAGTGTTGGATAGATGGTGGACAAGGGTTATGATCTTCAAAGATGGAAGATGCGGGATATATGGAAGTTCTAGAAATATAATAGCTTTAGGTAAATAGACAAAAGCTATTTTTTTACACTAATTATATTTCCATTAAAAAAATTGTTAATAAAAATATTGATTTCTTATTTGGAAGGCAATGTCACTAGATACATTTAATCACAATTATGCACATATAAAAATAATCATAGAAAAAGATAATAATAGTTGATTTCTTCCTTTTGCAGTAAAAACTATAAAGGCCTCTTTTGATAAGCAAAGGGTATAATTAATTTTTACTTCAATGGGAGGAATTCATCCACAAATACTTGAACCAGCTATATCTTTAGATATACATCAAGCACAAGTAAGGTTTTGTTTCTACAACCATGAAATTTTACTCTTTTGAAATTGGTTGCATTATGTTTCTACAACCATGAAATTTTTACTATTTTGAAATTGGTTGCATAAGGCTCAAGTGTAAATTCTATCTATTTGTATAGCTCTAGAAAAATCATATTCTTCACTCTTTTGGTTGGCATTTCAGTGAGGCTCTAGATACAGGTATTTATGGCCAAATCCATATCAAAAAATTACATGTATCTTCAACAATTGTGTTGAATTTTGTTATGTGTGAACAATGAACCTCAATTGAGAGGTAAAATAGAATAGAATAGTTGATTACAAATTAAATAGATAGTGTTGATAGTGCATTTTAATGAGTTGGTTCGTATTCTTTCTACTCACATAAAACAATGTATGTTAAATGGCCAAATTCTAGAATTTAGAAGAATTATATTTTGAAAGGAAATCCCACCTTTCTCTAGTGAGAAATAAATAAATGTCACTTATACATATTTGAAATAAAGTGTCAATCACTTAGCACTATTTAATTAGCACACAATTGATCATTTTAAGTTTGGTGAAAGGAAATCAATGGAAATTAGGATTTCATTTACTCATTTGTATAAAAAAAAACTGAAAGAAATGTAAATGCAATATTGTATGATTTATGAGAAAAGACTCTCTACACCAAGCTTTATGTCTTATTCTTTTTGGTGTCTTCGTCAAACTATGTTATAAAATCTAATCAAATCCAAACGTGTCACATTCTACATGCTTGAAACATGAGTTTCAATGTTTGTATATGCATCTTAATTTTCATTGAATTCAATTAGCGTTCAATTAGGTTTTAGGGTTAGGGTTAGATTTTAATTGGGTTAGGGTTAGATTTCAATTACGTTAGGGTTAGGGTAAAGTTCACTATTAAAAATTCAATTTCCTTATTGGTGGGGAAAAATAAAGAATCTTCATAAAAACCTATGAATGATTTTTAAAAAATAATCTAATTAAGATTTACATTTACACATAATTTTATGATATGAAAAAAATAATGTGATTAAGAATTACATTTACACATAAGTTTATCATATGAAAAAATTTATATAACATTATTATTTACTATTATGATTATGATTATGACTTAGTGAGGATTATGATTATAATTGGGTTATGGATATGGTTATGGCTTAGTTAGGATTAGTGTTCAATAAGGGTTGGGTTCTGATAAGGGTTAGGGATAGGGTTCAATTAGTATAATAGTTAGAATTAGGGTCGTCATTAGAATTAAGACTAGTATGAAAATTATAATCATGAATAGAGTTAGAATTAAGGTTAGGGTTAGATTTAAGGCTAAGATTAAAAGTCAATTAGGGTTATGATTCAATTAGAATTAGGGTTCAATTAGGGTTCTAAGATAAATAGAGAAATTGAATTAGGCTTGTCATTAGAATTAAGTTTAGTATTAAAATTATAATCATGAATAGAGTTCAAATTAAGGCTAGGGTTAGAATTAGAATTAGGGTTAGATTTAAGGCTAAGATAAAAAATCAATTAGGGTTATGGTTCAATTAGAATTAGGGTTCATTTAGGGTTATGATTAAAATATAGCAACTTAAATAGATAATTTTTTTGTAATGGATGCACATCTAAAATTAATTTAAAATTATAAAATTAAATACAAAAAAAAATTCTAAATTAATAAATTTAGAACTAGCATATCTATCTTTAAAAAAAATGTGATCTTAAGAATTACATTTACACATAAGTTTATGATATGAAAAAAATTATATAACATTAGTATTTACTATTATGATTATGATTATGAGTTAGTTAGGATTATGATTATAATTGGGTTATGATTATGCTTATGGATTAGTTAGGATTATGATTATAATTGGGTTATGATTATGCTTATGGATTAGTTAGGATTAGGGTTCAATTAGAATTCTAAGATAAAGATTCAAGTAATATTTAGCATGGGGTTAGATCAAGGTTACAATTAGGGTTACACACAATTAGGATTAGGGATAAGATTAACTTTAGGATATGGTAAGGGTTCAATAAGGTTTGGGTTCTAAGAAGGGTTAGGGTTACGGTTCAATTAGTATTACAGTTAGAATTAGGCTTGTCATTAGAATTAAGGTTAGTATGAAAATTATAATCATGAATAGAGTTAGAATTAAGGATAGGGTTAGAATTAGAATTAGGGTAAGATTTAAGGCTAAGATTAAAATTCAATTAGGGTTATGATTCAATTAGAATTAGGGTTAAATTAGGGTTCTAAGATAAATAGAGAAATTAGAATTAGGCTTGTCATTAGAATTAAGGTTAGTATTAAAATTATAATCATGAATAGAGTTCAAATTAAGGGTATGGTTAGAATTAGAATTAGGATCAGATTTAAGGCTAAGATTAAAAGTCAATTAGGGTTATGGTTCAATTGGAATTAGGGTTCAATTAGGGTTATGATTAAAATATAGAAACTTAAATAGATAAATCTATTATAATAAATGTACATCTAAAATCAATTTAAAATTATAAAATTAAATACAAAAAAATTATAATAAACTTATTATTACACAAAATAATTTTCTAAATTAATAAATTTAGAACTAGCATATCTATCTTTAAAAAAAATGTGATTAAGAATTACATTTACACATAAGTTTATCTATGATTATGAGTTAGTTAGGATTATGATTATAATTGGGTTATTTTATGGTTATGGCTTAGTTAGGATTAGGGTTCAATTAGAATTCTAGGATAAAGCTTGGAGTAAGAGTTAGCATGGGGTTAGATCAAGGTTACAATTACGGTTAGGGTTCAATTAGGATTAGAATTCAATTAAGATTAAGGATAGGTTAAGATTAGGGTTAAGGTTAGGGTTATAGGATAAAACTTTTGGTAAAGGTTAGGATTAGGGTTAGGACACAACTAGTGTTAGGGTTAGGTTTCAATTAGGGTTACACACAATTAGGATTAGGGATAGGATAAATTTTAGGATATGGTAAGGGTTCAATAAGGTTTGGGTTCTAATAATGGTTAGGGTTAGGGTTCAATTAGTATGACAGGTAGAATTAGGCTCGTCATTAGAATTAAGGTTAGTATTAAAATTATAATCATGAATAGAGTTAGAATTAAGGATAGGGTTAGAATTAGAATTACGGTTAGATTTAAGGGTCAGATTAAAATTCAATTTGGGTTAATTCAAATTAGGGCTCAATTGGGGTTCTAAGATGAATCTTGGGGTGAATATTAGGTTCAAGGTTGGTGTTAGGCTTACGGTTAAATTAGGGTTCAATTGGGGTTCTAAGATGAATCATGGGGTGAATATTAGGTTCAAGGTTGGTGTTAGGCTTAGGGTTAAATTAGGGTTAGAATTTTAATTTTCATTGAACCATTAAGACACCCCTTGACATTAGACAAGAAACCAATTAGCAAATTTTTTGGTTTATTGTTTTTCCTTGTAAATGTGCAATTTGACAAATTTCATTGTTATAAGAAAATTTATTTTTTAAGAGCCTACTTGGTTTCTTTAATTTTTTTCATCTTTCTTTTTGCCCTTCCTTGTATTCTATTGACAACCACATTATATAAGATAACCACATGTCACAATGACATTGTATAATGTGGTTGTGACATGTGGTATATAACCCAAGGTCCCATGTTGCATGCTAGGGCCTATGAGTCCACTATGCAGATATAGAATTGTGCTTGTGCAACTAATGTGAACCTTTATGTGCCAAACATGGTGCACATGAAGCAAACTGTATGTAAGTCCATAGCTAGAAATGTTCATTACTTACAATGCAAAAAGGAGTGAGACACATTGACTAGAACCATAGAAGGAACAATCATAGAAGGAGAAGGATGGCTCAAGGAGGATGAGACCTTTTCTCATGCAATGGAGAGAATTCAAGATGTTAGGGAAAAAATAAAATGGTCAGAGAAATATACAACTAGTGTCCAAGCAGATTTGGACAAGAAGTTACCCCCTAACCATCATGTACCAAGTGAAAATAGTTGTACGAATCCTCCTAAGAAATAAAAGAATAATGAGGAGCACCTACAGGTGCAACCTCCCCCTAAAATAATTGTGATAAGTTCTAATGAGTCCCTTGAATAAGTGAAACCTAATTTTTATATGTAATGTATTCCTTGATGTGGCAAATAAATAAAACATTATTCAAATGTTGTTGGAATGAATGCTTCTTTGTTTATCAAATTCATCTTATGTTGGGAAATACTTATAAATTGAAATTTAAGTGGTAAAACTATGTTGACATTGCAATTCCGTACAAAATTTCTATGACTATTAATAAGATGAAGCTTCTTTGAAAATTCTATTGAAAATCATATATGTATGATTCTACAAATTACAATCATATGTATATTTATAACCTATTACGTATTGATGAGTTTCATTTATTGTTTATATAATGGCTACCCACAATGAACCTCCTTCTAGTGAACCAACAATCGGATAGCTAGAATCCCATGAGTCAACAAAGTCAAACACACATGTTCCAAGTCCAATAGACAAGTTGTACATGTCAATTGAAGACCACTCAAAACAAATCATTAGAGAACTCCATGATGTTGCATTGCTTGCACGTGGAATAGAACAACAAGAAATTGATGACATGGACAACATACTTGCAAATTACATGCAACATGCAAGAAAGTTGCAGGATTCTCTATTTTTTTAAGAGAACTTTATTATGTTGAGCAATATGAGGAACCAAGAGTTGCAAAAAGAATTATTGACCAATTTATTTGGTACTTGTATCATAATTAGGGTAGGCACATGTGAAGCATATAGAGGGTTGTTCAATGGTTGGGTCACTCTTATGAACACAATTTTGATGTAGACTTACATTTCTATTTTGTAAAAATATTGTTCATACGCGTTGTATGTAGGTGGTAACCATGATTCACTTAGTCTGATGATCAATATTTTCATATAGAATTTAATGTCAACTTTTGTAAAAGACTATTCAGGTGTTTTGGATGTACATGCCCTACTTCATATATAAATAATCACATAATCACAATAATGAGTGCATTTATTCAAGGACCAATTTCTAAAACACAATAAAGCTTTAATTTTTTCTTCTTTGTGATGGAATCTCTTCATCTATTTATGCTTCACCTATACTTCTTATGTAATAGTCATGAAAATTTTCATTTTATTTAGAACCTTTCATTTGCAATAGTCTTTGATATTAAATGAAATTAATTTAAAAGAAAAGTAGATTTACCATTGGAAAACATTAATTTTATAAATCGGACTTCAATTATTTTCTAGATATGGTGCGGTCGAGATTGAATTTTGAATCAAAGGAGCAAAGGAAACAATATCAATGAGAATATAGAAGACGACAACAAGAACAAATGATAGATGTTGAAAGGGAAGAATAGAGAAAAATACATAATGAAGTTGAAAGAGAAAGCTATGCTAGACAAAGGGTAGAAGTCACAGTACAAGATGAGAGAAATGTAGGTGTACAAAGAAACATACAAAATCCAAATGGAATGCTTCATGATGATTTAAAAAAAATTCAAGTACAATTTCGACATCAATTAGATAACTTGACAACACTAGGCATGTGTTATATTTGTCAAGAATGCTACCTAGGAATGAAAGTATTTCACACTTCTGAGGGTGTTGTTTGTAATAAATGTTGTCAAGAGAAAGGAAATCATAGGTTTTCAGCTTTAAATACTATGGATCCTAGGCCACAACCAAAAGATCTTGTCAAATTAACTCAAGTAAAAGAAATGATGATTGAACATGTTAGTCCAATATTACAAGTTACCCATGTAGTTGGTGGTCAGTATAAATATAGAGGACACACAATAAGTTTTCCACAAAATGTGGAATATGTTTCAAATATGTTGCCACATTCAATAAGAGAGTTTCCAATCATCATTGTTTGAAGAAGGGATCAACATAGCAAAAATTATAACTTAACAGTGAATAGGGATTGTGTGTATAAGGAATTAAAATAAAAAGTAGACCATGAAAAGTTTTATTCAAATGTCAAAATCAATGAAAATGCTCTAAATGATCTCATAGGAAATTCTAATGAAAATATATTCAACAAATTACAAACAGTGCATATGGAATTTGATTCTGATTCAAATGAAATTGTATTTGTGGGTCCAATCATGGACATAGATCAAGGAAATATAATTGAACACACTACATCAATGGCTTCTATGCGACCTAATGCTCAAAGAGAAGTGGAATTGATTCAGGCATGGGTTAATAACCCTAAATCAAATTTAGCAACATTAATTGATTGGCCACGAATTGGTTCATCTCCTATCAATGAATATGTCACTCCAGGATTACTTAATATGGCATTCCAAACATTGTTCCCTGATGGTAAATGTGATTGGTTAGAACCACAAATGAGGAGGGTGCACCTGCATGAATTTTTTAATTATTTATTGTGTTATAGGGACCATCATTTTGGTCAGCATCCAATATTTTGATATTTTATGATGAACATGATAATGAGACACCTTGCACAACATTCTTCAGCTATATTTTCCAAAAGAAGCTTTCAAGACATGCCAATCACCATCAACAATTTGCATCAACATATGGAAAACATGCCACAATCCCATATAGCTGACAAGTTAATGTGATTTGGAACAAAATTGAGGGGTATACGGTCATATTGGACACAATGTCATGTAGAATTGATTGAAATGCTTCATCAAATAGGATCTCCTACAATATTCTTCACTTTGAGTACATTAGATTTGTATTGGCTTGATTTGCATGAACTAATTCCAGGAACATCGCCAACTACACCACGAGAGGCTCAAATATGGCAAAAAAAAATGTTATTTACTATCCTCATATAGTCACATAGTACATGCATTTAAGACATTCCATGTTCAGTACAGAAATACTAGGAAAAGGAATGAAAATTCAAGATTTTTGGTCTAAATATGAGTGGCAACACAAGGGCTCACCACATGTGCATGGATTCATTTTGATACATGAAGTACCAAATATGGACAACTTGGATTGGTCAAATCAAGAGCAACAAAAAAGTGTAGAAAGATATTTACATTCTATTGTTCAAGCATGGAATCCTAGACAAGATCCACATCATCAAAACATCCAAGCATGTTCAAAATAGTAAAACATGTGCATATTATATATGTCGTAAACGATTTGTAGTTTATCACATAACTAATCAATTTATTTGTCTATACAATTGTAGGCATTCCAAAATTTCCCTCAACATCCATGTCTGAAAAATACAAGACAACTTGTAGAGATCAATGTTGATCATGATTATGAAGAGCTACTAAATTCTATAGAAAGAAACACGGTTTGTAGGGAGGTTGCATGCCTACAGTAAAAAGGAGGAACAATGGTTTGCAAGTAACAATTTTCATAAGTTAAACTATTTATATTTAAATCAACTGTCATATAATTCTAAACTACAAAAATACATTACTTATTCATATTCATAATAGGTATAATGCTCCTTGGCTATTAAATTTGGAGGGATCCAAATTATATGAAGACATAAAAATAGGTGACAAATTTTTTGAGCCAGTGAGGAATGATGATAGAGTAAACTCACACAATCATTACATATTGCAATTGTGGAGAGAAAATATAGATTGGAAACCTATTATTTCCAAACATGTTGTAATCAAATATATTGCAAAGTATGCAGCAATAGCAAAAAAAAATTCAGAAACATACCAACAAATGTTAATGTGACTAGCAAACATGGAAAATCTAGATGATTTGGCTACAAAATCATATAAAAGACTTTTTACTGAGACTATCATAGAAAGAGACATTGGAGCTCAAGAGGCATGCCACATGCTACTTGAACTTCCATTGGTAGAGAGCAGTAGGAGGTTTATCAATCTAAATGTGTCATGTGAGGTGTTCAAGCCTGTAAGTGTAAATGATGAAGAAAATAATGAAGAACAAAGAACATCTTTCATCCAAGGATATAAAATAAGGCCTTTGTCTATGGAAGGTGTTAGACTAATTGATGTAGTGAGATCATGGATATATAATCCTAAAAGAAGGAGTGATAACAAATGGGAGCCAAGACAAAAGGAAACTATTGTTAGAGTACGTCCCAAGTTTTTATCCATTCCTCCACATGAGTTAGATAAATGGATTGATTTTTGTTATTCAGAATTATTGTTGTACAAACCTTTTTGTGATGTGGATAAAGATATTGGTCATGATGATGAATCAATAAGAAAAAACTGGGAGTCATTCCATTATAACCCTTGGAACATGGAACGAATACCAATTGAAGAACATGATGAAAGCATCAATGATACTAAAATTGAAGACAATGAAGCTCCTCAAAGAAATACTACTGAGCATGAATGGGAAATACTATCTAGACTACATCATGGTCAAAATATACAAGTTTTTGAAATAGATATGTTGGGAAGGAGATATTTTGAAAGACGAGTAGATTGGTGTAATGAATATCATGGTGAAATGTATACAAATCAAGCAATGAACTTCATTAGTAGCATGAAAGAACATGGATGTATCATACATGATGAAATACCACAACCTATGAACTACATAACCCTTAGTGACAAACAAAAAAAGGAACTCAACATAATCATGACACACTACCATAATAATCAAAATGCATCGCCCTTGTTGATGATAATTCAAGGAATAGTAGGGACATGAAAGTCATATCTAATTGGTGCTATTAGTCAAACTCTTAAAAATGCAGTATATCCCAGTCCTTCTCCTCTTCTATTACTGCCACCAATTGGAGTTACAACATTCAACATAAGAGCATCCACTATTCATTCAAAACTTTGAATCCCAATCAAACATTTTTCTCAATTGGAAGGAGCGAGGCTCACAAGTTTTCAAGAAGAAATAGCAAACATCAAGTACATTCTAATTGATGAAATGAGCTTCATTGGTCAAAAGTTACTAGAAAACATTGATTCTCGGCTCCGAAAAGCATTCCCACAAAATACAAATCATAACTTTGGAGGTAGATATCTATTTGATTATTCAAATTAATTATTTTATATGGAAACACAAAAAATTCATCTAAATGACAATTGTATAACTATAAATTTCTATAGTATTCACAATAATTGTTATCAATTTTCTATCAGGAATATCTATCATTTTTGTTGGAGATTTGGGTTAGTTACCTCCTATTAATGATAGACTAGCATATGAAAACAACACACAAGCAAAGTTACTATGGGAAGAATTGAAAATTGTGGTTACTCAGGATAAAATATTTAGACAAGATGGACAAAACATCTAGCAACAAAGATTTCGTCGACTTTTGACAAATCTAAGAGATTCAAACCCAACAATAGATGATTGGAAATTGCTTATGACAAGAACCACTATTACATTAGATGCAACAAGTAATCAATATTTTGACAGTGGTGTGCATTTATTCTCCACAAATGAAAATGTTAATAAGCGTAACAAGAAAATGTTATATGCATTGAAGCATCCTATTTCACTTAGTGTTGCAATAAAATTAGGAAGTAGCAATTTGCAGGAGAATAATTCTCAAATTATGAGCTAGATCTAGAATTATTGATATGTAAAGATGTCAGGGTTATGTTAATCTCAAATCTACTGATACAAGCAGGGCTTGTCAATGGAGCTTTAGGATATATAAAAAACATTATATACAAACCTAGAACTAGTCCACCAAAACCACCAACATATGTAAAGGTTGCATTTGATAGCTATTTAGGAATGCCATTTGATGATCATAACCCAAAGACAATTCCAATTATAGCAATACAGAGGAGCAAGACAATCCAAATTTTGTTAAGATTGGCTTGGACATTGATAATTCATAAATCATAGGGTTTGACTCTATTAAAAAACACTATTGATATAGGATCAAGAGAAATAATAGGATTGAAATTTGTAGCTATATCTCGTGTAAAATGCATTGAAGGCTTAAAAATTATGCCACCATTCAAATATGACCATTATGAAAAAATAAAAAATGGTAGACAACTTGCCAAGAGAAAGGTTGAGGAAAATAGATTGAAAATATTAGAAGATACTTGATGTAACATGCATATTTTCTTCAATATTGATTCCATGAGTCTCAAATTCCAAAATGTAATATATGTGTATGATATTGAGTTTTTTGCTACATTCAATTCTTTAGCTATATGAAAAATTCAACAAATTATCAATGTTCCTAGTTACTCTTCCAATTTTTTGTCATGTTTGAAATCTATTGAATACTATTTTTCTTATATGATGATGATACAGGCATGGATCCTACCTACAATCCATATAAGTAACCAATTACTGGAAAAAAATGAACCTCATACAAGAACCATTCCTATTGCACCACTCAATCCATACCAGAATAGATGGTCAATAAAGACAAGAGTCACTAGAAAGGGTCAACTTCATCATTTTAACTATGCAAAAGGAGATGGAAAAGTGTTTACTTTTAACTTGGTTGATTAAGATGGTGGGGAAATAAGATTATCATGTTTTAATGTAGCTACAAAAAAGTTTTATGAACGCATAGAAACTAGAAAAGTGTTTCTCATTTTAAAAGTCTTGCACAAAATAATTTCAACCAATTAAAAAATGAATGGGAAATCTTATTAGAAACAAATTTGATTGTTGAGTTATTTTTGGAGGAGGATAGTTGTATACCAAAACAACTATTCCATTTTACATCGATAAGAGAAATTGAAAACATGAAAAGCAGTTCTTTGGTTGATATCATTGGTGTTGTTCTCTCAATCGACACACCAAACACAATATTCAAAAAGAATTCCACACAAACTCAAAAAAGAACCCTTCAACTGAAAGAAATGTTAGGTTGTATGGTGGAATTAACAATGTGGGGTGATTTATACAATAAGGAAGGTCAACAACTCCAAGAAATGTGCAATGTAGGAATTTCCCCCATTCTTGCTGTAAAGGCTACATGAATTAGTGATTTTAGTGGGAAATTTTTGGGAAAAATTACTACAACCCAACTCCTTATAAATCCAAATCTTCCTGACTCACACCGATTGAGATTGTAGTTTGATACAGAAGGGAAGAATCTCCATTCTCATTCTATTACAAAGGAAATCTCATTTTCAATAGAAGAAAAAAATGTTAAAGATTATCTCACAAATATAGGATCAGGACCTTGGCAACTTTGGTAAACCTTACTGAATAGTGATAAAAGATACCTTATCTTTCATTAAGGTAGAAAAGAAAAATTATATAGCTTGCCCCTTGAAAATTGGAGATAGGCACTGCAAAAAGAAGGTAAACAATAATGAAAATGGTTAGTGTTATTGTGGAAGATGTGATAAAACTTTCCCTAAATGTGATTATAAATATATACTTCAATTCAAAGTGCAAGACCATACTTCATTCACTTGGATTACTAATTTTGAAGAAGCAACAAAAAAAATTATGGGTGCTACAACAAAAGAACTGAATATTTTGAAGCATGAAGAATAAGATAATGTTAAGTTTGCACATATTATACAAAAGGTCCTTTTCAACAAACACATATTTAAACTTCAAGTGAAAAGAGAGGCTTATAATGATGAACAGAGGATTAAATGCACAATCATAAAAACAACAAAGTTTTATTATTCATTTGAGAGAAAAGCTTTATTAATTCAATTACAAAGCTATAGGTTTCATGACATTAAATAAAGCACCTCCACATCTACACTTCCCTCCTCCACTCACCTTTCCCAAAACCATCCACCTCCAATTTTTAATCAAACATTTTTTGCTGCAAGAATTTTTTTTCATTCTAAGCTAGATAGACTTGGAAACATGTCAACTTGTCTATTCTACATAGAACAATATCCAAGTATTAAGAAAAAACAATTACATGGATTGTATACTTGTTCTAGATGTGCAGCTGAAAAAAATGGCCATTGCTTCTCAACATGGAATAACATGGACCCTGGTGAGCAACCTCTATGTTTAAAAAACCTCACTCAAGTTGAATAGATATTAATAAATAGGGTCAGCCCTATCCTTCAAGTTACCTATGCAAAGGGTGGGCAGATAAAATATACTAGCCACACTATTTAGTTTACTCAAGATATATCTATGATTTCCATCCACTTGCCTAGATGTATTGATGAATTAGACATCTTATTAGTTAACAGAAAAAACATCATCCAACAAGACTATAGCTTCTTTGTGAGTAGAGGGAATGTTTATGAGGCGATGCATTATAAAAACTTGCATGACCCATACTACCACAATGTGCACTTAGATGAGGTTGCATTAGCTTGTCTACCAATTGCTTCCACTAACATTACCAACCTCCTATCTGCAACAAGAACAATTTAGTAGCCCAACATCTACAAGCTCTATGCATAGAAATGATACAACCTTTGACCCTTTTGAAGAGGACATTAACCACTCAACTTCCTTTGTATCTAACTTTCCACCAACATGTAGAGAAGTTGAAGAATTGCACTCTATATTACAACTAGGTCAAGGCTGGCCAACCTTGTCTGTGGATTGGCCACCCATTTCACCATCTCCCATCAATGAGTACACCACTGAAGGATTATTCGTTATGGCTTTCCCCACTTTGTTTCCAAAAGGCATAGTTACATTCAAACAACAATGCATGCAAGAAGTTAAGTTACATGAATATTCTCTCCACTTTCTTAGGTACTTTGATAATAGGTTTGGCCAACACCCTCACTTAAGGTACTTCATACTCATACTATTATGTACCATCATAGCCAAGCCACAACATCTGTATTCATCCATAAGAACATTAATACATGCTTGCCAACAACAATTTATGATCTTCGTCAATGATTAAAGGACCTTCCAAATGAAAAACTTGTTGAACAACTCATGCACTTTGGATCATCGATTCGAGGAACATGCCCTTTTTGGAACCGTTGTAGATGGGAGCTCTCTGATTTGATTATCTAGGTTGGCTGCCCATCACTATTCTTCACCCTTAGTACAACTAACACAAAATGGCTAGACCTACATAATATCATGCCATCAACTGCACCTTCAAATCTATAAGCTACTTATAAATGGAGGATACAAAACATTGTTCAGAATCCACACCTAGTTGCACACTATATGCACCATAGATTCACTACATTCTATGAAGAGGTTTTGGGGAAACTACTTGGCACAATCAACTACTAGTATAGGTATATTTTTTACTACCCTTGTTCAATTCCATTGGATACCATTAAAATACTTTCTAAACAAATAAATCCACTGGGTATGAATGGCAACACAAAGGCTCTGCACATATTCATGGTTTCCTTTCACTAGAAAAATCACCTAATATTGGGAAAATCCAATGGAATAACCTTCAATTGGTACAAAATTCCCTTCAATACATTGAAAGGAATCTCTCTACTTGGAACCCTCAAGCACTACTATCACAGAACCAAGCAATTCATTGATCTCTTGGTGATGACCCTTATTTAATGGATAGTTTAAATATTTTTTAATCTGACCCTCTCATTGACTACACTAAATTGGTCATTTGTGTTCAGCATCATACAAAGTGTACCTTGCAAACATGCCTTAGGAAAAAAGGCTAATCCCTACAATGTCAGTACAAAGTTGCTTGGGCCATTCAAGATCTTTCTACCCTTGCAATTGATGAAGTTGGCCAGCTGAAATTCACTACTACTTGAAATGATGACATCTTAAATCTACACAACCCTTCCATCCTCTCCGTTTAGAGAGCTAATATTGATTTCCAACCTATTATCCCTATCCACACAATCCTCAAGTATATTGAAAAATATGCAACAAAAGTTGAAAACAAGTCAGAAACATACATGAAATGCTATCTCATATTTCTACCAATATATAATTTGACAAGCCTGCCCCAACAACTTTCAAAAAAATTCTTTTTGATACACTAGTGGACCATCATATTAGAGACTGAGAAACTTTCCACCTCCTACTTAAACTTCAACTCATCTTATCTAGCCGAACTTTTGTCTCTTTAAATGTGAACCAAAGAAACTTTCAATGGGTCCGCCTCTCATCCAAATCAACCACCACCTCCCTAGATAGAATTGATGCTCACATGGTTCGTCCAACACATTTAGAGGATTTTTTATTTCTTGAGTTCACCCAAAAATGGACCTAAAAGGCTTCTCGAAATCACTATCAATGGAAAGAGTAGTCCATTAAAGACATTGTTTGTGTCTCACCATGCTTCATCTCCATCCTTGCATGAGACAACAGCTTCTTTAAAGCATTTTGTTGGAGTGAGCTACTACTATGCAAACCATTTCGTAGTATTTGCAATGAAATCACTTTTTCAACCACTCCTATTATAGAATAGTGGTATTTTTTGCATCTTTTTACCATCCTTTCCATGTGTTCTGCACACCATCAAAGCCTTCCAAAAAAACTAATTCTACCTCCTCTACCAATCAAGAAGGAACAATGCAAGAAAATAACCCATCTCAATGGAAAGTTATATCAAGCCTCTACCCAAGCATTCATTTTCACTTTGATGAACTATATATGCTTGGTCACTATGACATTGACTTGCACCATGATTGGGATTCTTCCCAACTCAATCCACACCAAAAAATCTACGTTATTACCTACATACAATCCAATCATCCAATATTTGAAGTACCCCATATTTTCACACACCCTACCACTTTTACCTCTTCGTCAAACAACAAAAATCATTTGATATAGTTTTCACACATCTAAATGAAAGTACTTTCCAAACTCCTTTTAAATTGATTGTTCAAGGAACTGTTGGAACATGTAAATCACACCTAATAAAATCCATCCAATCTGCAATCAATAATTCATCCCAAAATGGCTCTTCACCATTACTACTTCTTGCACCTACAGGTGTAGTAGTATTCAACATCCAAGCATCAACTATCCACTCAACCCTATAGGTACCTATCAAAGGTATTTCCCCCCTACAAGGCCAAACACTAGCAAGCTTCCAAGAAAAAACTTACTACATTCGCTACATTTTAATAGATGAAATGAGCTTCATTGGACCTATGTTGCTTCAAATAATTTACATGAGGCTACATGAATCATTCCCCAACCACAAATAATTCCCATTCAAAGGCCAAGCTATCATGCTCTTTGGTGACTTTGGCCAACTTCCACCAATCAAGGACATTCCTATGTATGCCTCAACTTCATACGGTGGTTCTTTATGGAGTAGCTTCACCATAGTTGTAACACTAAGAAAGATATTTCATCAAATTGGTGAGGATCTAGCACAAGTTACCTTATGTACTATCCTCTCCAATTTGCGAAATGCATAGCCAACAATGGAAG
This sequence comes from Sequoia sempervirens, assembly GCA_007258455.2. Classification (NCBI taxonomy): domain Eukaryota; kingdom Viridiplantae; phylum Streptophyta; class Pinopsida; order Cupressales; family Cupressaceae; genus Sequoia; species Sequoia sempervirens. The sequence goes on from VDFB02271358.1 coordinate 298,066,396, forward strand.
ATTGGAAAGTTCTAATGTCATGCTCAAGCTCATTAATGGCCACTATAGAACAAGCATAGTTCTTGTCCTCAATACACATTTTTTCAATAAATGAAATGGTCTCACTTCATAACCATCAAATGTTATTATCTTTGGCAACACCTATTGGCTTGTCAATTGTAGAGCAACTCCAGGGCTCACCATGCTCCAATCTTGATGAAGAAAAACTAAAATCAAAGGTTCTTTTGTGTGTTCAACAAGAGGTAATGTTATGTTCAAATTTATGGGTGGATATAGGCCTTGTCAATGGTGCATTTTGGCAAGTCCAAGCTATATTCTACAAGGATGATGAAAATACTCCTTCACTTCCATTGTTTATTGTAGTTCAGTTCCAAAATTACATAGGTCTTTCTTGGGATGTTAATAATCCAAAAAATGTCCTTATTTCCCTTGTGAGTCATGGAATTTGTCATCAAATCCCCCTAAAAATGGCATGGGATTTAACAATCCACAAATCACAATGTCTTACACTAGAAAAGGAAACTATCGACATCAACAACATAGACAATCAAGGCATTATATTCATAGCTATTTCTAAAGTTCATGAATTGTCAGGCTTGTGTATCAAACCATCCTTTACATTCCAAAGATATGCATGAATGACATAGAGTAAATATGTAGCACACCAGAAGCAAGAGAAGAAACGCTTATTGGAATTGTTTAAAATAAACTCTTGAACAAGAACTCATTCTGAAAATATCTACAAGGTTAGTTTCTCCAAATGTGTCTACTATAATCCTCTATCGACACAATGCTTATTTACAAATTCCTTTTTATGCAACTCCTTCACTGCTTACTATTATGTCTTCTCAAAAAATGTTTACCAATTCATCTACCTTATCTACACTTCCACATTGTGCATACATTTCTATTTTGCATGTACAATTTTTTTTTGGCATGTGCAAGGGAGATACCAAATTCATATATAGATTAATTTCCTCATAAATATTTTCTATTTAATTATTCGAAACATTTTATTTACATAATGTTTGTTTAATCTATTTAATTTGTTAATTCCTTTGTAATTACTTGCCACCTTTTGCTCTTTCATTCACCTACTTCCCTTCTAATGTTGTACTTCAACTTATATGTATATTTCATCCACTCATGTCAGGTCATAGCTACACATGAGTATACTCCTATACAACCAAGCCCCTCCATTCCCGTGCACCCAAAACCAACAGTATCAAAGTTGTCACCATAAACATGACTCTCTTTAGAAAACTTTTCAGCATCTCTCTACAATTGTATCTAATAGTTGCATCGACATCCTTAACAAACTCAAACTTGCAAGTCAGACAACAAGTCCTATTGAAGATTTGGATGTCAAAATGATTCTGGAAGTAGTGTCAACTTACCAAGCTAGCTGCACAAAACTTGAAGGATTGTGAAATTTCCTAAGGGAGCTTAAATATGATCAACATTATAACATTGGTACAACACCTACAATAATCGGTTCTTTCCAACTTAACCTTAACAACCTATAGTCCCAATATTAACAATGTATTTGTTTTCATTTTTTCAACTTAAACTTTCCTCCTTACTTTAATGCTTGTTTCCATATGAATATTTCTACTCAAGAGACCTTTAAGTACCATTTTTTGTCAAGTTTTATTTTTTCAAATATTTTTCTCTGTAGGTTTTATAGAAGGTGTTGCACTGATATGTAATTAAAAAATACCTTGTACTTTTTTGAATGGTTTTTGTACACATATAATATCTTTGGCAATTCATATCATTGACAATGTATCCTCCTCAAATGTCGTACTCCAAATGAACATATGTTTCTACAATTATGTTATTATGACACACAAATTTCTATACATAGTTATTAATGAGCTGGTACAAAATCCTCTATAAACTTTTAATGCTCTGAAATACACATTTTGTTTATTGAGATAATTTTCAATCCCAATTTTTTTAGTGTATGTTTCTTATTGTAATCCACAAATTTCTATTTGTCAATATAGGAGCTCATTAGGTATTGCTATTTAAATTTAATTTTCCTTGCAATACTTCAAATGTATTCAAATTGAGGATCAATCTAATGGTACATCATTTCGTAATTATGCATTCACTTACATCCATTGAAACACAACTAAATTGAAACTTTTCAATTAAGAAGATACTTTCACTAAAATGTAATTCACTTTATATAATTTGCTACTGGTTCTTGTTGGGATAGTACTAAAAACATAATTCACTTTATTTGTGCTTTGGAAAAAATAGATAAACTATATAATATTTTTGTAAATTTCTTATACACATATTTTACAATGCTTTGCAAGCAACTTTTCTTGCAGTTTTCCAACTGGAAATTTTTGAATGGTTCTTTTTATTCTTACCCCTTTTTTAATAATAAATGGAGGATATTTACCTGATAAAGTTGCAGATTACATTCAAACTTTTCAAATTGTAAAATTAGCCAAATGACAGTACTGGACCATAAAATAATACAAGTTACATTTTTACTTTTGCGAGAAGGAATTGGAACTATAAAATCCTCCAAATAGTAGTATTTACCATTATATTTCTGTTTTTCTATGCATTTCATATTTATGTTTTTGTTAATACAAAACATGCTTTTGTAGAACTGCAATAATCCTTACCTTTTTCTTAAATGATTATATTCTCAAATTTAAAATCACTGTCTGGCATGTACCTTGCACTATCATGCTTCCTTCAAAACACTAGCAATTTCTATGTATACAAAATTTAGACAAAACACTAGCATAACAAAATTTAATCCTCCAATTTCTATTTCCTTTACTCTTTTCAAATTAAAGCTCTTCAGTGTACCCATTGCACACACACGTGCAATTACTAGTTTCTATCTATTCTTCACCAGGTTGATATTGTCTCTTGTTTTTGGTTGATACGAGTGTTAGTCACATAAAAGGGTTGATCTCATCATTTTTGAACTCATATTCATGTAGCTAATTAATCCTAGAGTTGTGATGTTAGACTACTTAAGAAAATAAAGAGATTTTTTTTCTATATGGTTCCAAATTAATTTTTTGACCGTATAAATATTAAAACAAGAATATGAATGAGATTTTATTTCCTATAACTTTAACATATTTAGTACTTTAGTATTTTGAGGAAAATCCTATAACATGAAGTGTTGACCTAAAAGCCATGACTTCCATATGTTGGTGTGATATAAACATGGTGTTCAACCTATAAAATTACTAATAATTAAAAGAGAGTAAAATTGAATCTTTTCATTTAAAAATTTAAGAATTTGAAATGTTGCATTAACAAGCAATTCTTTGTTTAATTCTTAATTAAAAATTCTTATATAATATAAGATAATAGGTTGGAGTGTTTTCTAATTTATCTAACAAAAATATAAACAATATTGACAAAGATCCTATAAAATGTGAGCATAATATTTGCTAAGTGAATCATGCAGGAGCATCTATAAGCTGAAAAATCTTGCATAAACAAAAAAAATATTTTATTTTTTGTTTTGTTGTACTTTTAAAGTGTTTATTTGTTTTCTAGTTAGATTTTTGACAAAAAAATAGTCATAGACCTTTAATCCATTCATTGAGTTAAATCATTTGATTCCAATTAATTTCTCCAATTATTGTTCATCTTTTAAAATTAGAAATAATAAGTAGACATAAAATATTTTTCCCAAGATATTTAGATAATATGAAAAAAGTAAATTTAAAGAACAATTTATATTATAATGGTCTTATATCTGAAATTCATTTATTTATAAAATTTGAATTGGTTATTCATTGAACAATAGTGTTTGCATGTAGCCTATGATAATGCACAAATTACTAGTGTACCTATAGATCACATTCCTTGTTTCATTTTAAAAAAATGATTTTACTTCAAAAATGGTGTTGGATAAATTTGGATGACATGTATAAGAAAAATTGAAAAAGTGGTAAACACAAAGTGTTGGAATCCCTTGCTACTATTGCAATTAATTTCTCTTGCACCCTACTTAGCCATGGCCATTTTTTCCATTAAATAATTTATAATCAACCTCTCTTGACCAATAATTAGTTTGAAGTATAAGAATTGACAATGAATAGCAACATAAGAAAATAATCCAACATGAGCATTGTTCCCTTTATACTACATTGACGGCCATTTCTTTCAATAGATTCTCCATATGCCAAAAAATAGAAGATATAATCCATATCCAATATTTTGATATAAACATGTTTCACAAATATAGGACCTTCTAAGGCTATGATAAATATGGATTCAATTCCTTTACAACAAACCATCAACATCATGTTTGAGATAAGTTAATAGACAAATAAATTAGTAGATGTGTTATCACAAGCTTGGAGATAAGATTTAGAAAATATTACAAATCTAAATAGTCTTTTGTAAAGATGAATGAAGATAATCTCAAGAATAAAAACAATATCCTTTTTTTCCTTTTGTATTTTCTTTCTATTTCTCTACATATATAAGACAATAATAATGTTTTCCTTATAAACGGCTAAAAATTACACACCATCTTTCAATCTAAAGAGTTTGGCTCCACATTATATAGTTCCCCTTATCTTTTTATGAGATAATTCCACCTCCTCAAAATTTTGGCTAGTAGAATGTGATCAAGAATAAGATGCCTTAGTTGTGGGAGATCCATCAAGACTATTTGGAGCTTGGGATTCTCCAATGAGTTGGTTTTCCCTTGAATCAATTTTGTAACTTTGATAGTTTGCCAAACCTAAAATGGAATCACTCCCGTCAAGTTATTCTTGTTGAGATAAAGTTTTTTGAGTTAAGTGAGCATGCCGAGTTCAATAGGAATATTACCATGGAGTCTATTTGTTGACAAAGACAATACAATTAAATAGGACAAGTTTCCTAGGAAAGGTGGGATTGTGCCTATGAGGTTGTTTCCCTAAAGATAAAGGAATTGGAGTCGAGTGAGCATACCCAATTCAGTAGGAATACTACCATGGAGTTTGTTCTCACCCATCCTCAAGTCGGTTAAAGAGGATAGGTTTCCTAGGGAGGGTGGGATTGTCCCTGTGAGGTTGTTTTGATGAAGATAAAGTATTTTGAGTTGAGTGAGCATACCCAATTCAGTGGGAATACTACCATGAAGTATGTTGATGCACAACTCCAAGTCGGTTAAAGAGGATAGGTTTCCTAGGGAGGGTGGGATTGTGCCTGTGAGGTTGTTTTGATAAAGATAAAGCATTTTGAGTCGAGTAAGCATACCCAATTCAAGAGGAATACTACCATAGAGTCTATTGTCACCCATCCCCAAGTCAATTAAAGAGGATAGGTTTCCTAGGGAGGGTGGGATTGTGCCTGTGAGGTTGTTTTGATAAAGATAAAGCATTTTGAGTTGAGTAAGCATACCCAATTCAAGAGGAATACTACCATAGAGTCTATTGTCACCCATCCCCAAGTCAATTAAAGAGGATAGGTTTCCTAGGGAGGGTGGGATTGTGCCTGTGAGGTTGTTTTGATAAAGATAAAGCATTTTGAGTTGAGTAAGCATACCCAATTCAAGAGGAATACTACCATAGAGTCTATTGTCACCCATCCCCAAGTCAATTAAAGAGGATAGGTTTCCTAGGGAGGGTGGGATTGTGCCTATGAGGTTGTTTCCCCAAAGATAAAGTATTTTGAGTTGAGTGAGCATACCCAATTCAGTAGGAATACTACCATGGAGTTTGTTGTCACCCATCCCCAAGTTGGTTAAAGTGGATAAGTTTCCTAGGGAGGGTGGGATTGTGCCTCTGAGGTTGTTTCCCCAAAGATAAAGAATTTTGAGTTGAGTGAGCATACCCAACTCAGTAGGAATACTACCATGGAGCATGTTGATTGACAAGTCCAACTCGGTTAAAGAGGATAGGTTTCCTAGGGAGGGTGGGATTGTGCCTATGAGGTTGTTTCCCCAAAGATAAAGTATTTTGAGTTGAGTGAGCATAACCAATTCAATAGGAATACCACCATGGAGTATGTTGTATTCCATTGTCAACTCAGCTAAAGAGGTTAGGTTTCCTAAGGAAAGTGGGATTGTACCTATCAATTGATTTCCACCCAAGTTAAGGATTTCTAATTGGGAAACAAGGCATGGAAACAAGGCATGGAATTGCGAGGGTCACTGGAGAGGGAACGCTTAAAAGCTAGCAGAGCTTCTTGTTTAGAAGAGGAATGGAAACAAGGCAGCGCAGGGAGAAACAAGAGTAGGAGGGCAGAAACTACCAAAGCCATCTTCATCTCTATTGAACTCAAAAACAAGTAAATGGTGTGTATGTTGTCTAAAATGTGATGATTATAAAGCTGCGAAGGCATGTGCAGTGGTGAAACGTCTTTTATTTTTGTCGGCCACTTGCGGAACAAAGTCTACGCTGGTAAATGGTGAAGAAGAAAAAGTGGGAGGGAAGTCGGTTTACGATGGAGAGAAACAGCATTCGTGTCAATTTTAAATCAGATCAATTTTAAAGTGGGAGGGAAGTCGGTTTACGCTTGCACAAGAGATAAGGTTAGATATCGTAAGTCGATGTTAAAAATGGAGGTCAAATTCGCCGACGGCTGCGATTAAAAAGTTGAACGATGGTCTTTTTAGCCCATTATACAACTGTCTCAGAACATTTTCGCAATAATGGCTCTCATAAATGACAAGCTTTTTTCTACACAAATCTCTTTCGCACTAAATGAAATTCCACTGAGACACGGAATTGGCGTTTATCAAAATGCAAAGACTCTGACAGTATTGATTAATTAATTCAAAATAAACAATATTCTCTATTTTCTGTAAAGTGGTGAGGATTCTTTGCTAGCCACCTGGGGGTCACAGGCTACGCGGGTAAATGGCTAAGAAGAAAAGAGAAGAACACCTAAATCAATTTTAAATCACACAAGAAAAAGTGGGGAAATTAGTTTACCAATACACAGTGACATATTTATTTAAATTTAAAAATATAAGAAGAGTTGCGGAAAGTTAACCTCCTAACTCTTGTTTTGCAAGCACAATATTAGACAATAATTATTAACAAGCAACAAAATTAAGCTGTGATTATTAGTTTTAATAGAGTGTTCTAAAATGTAATGGGTAGCTTTGAGTGGTGTTAGGTATTTATGAAGTATTTTAAATTGTTAGAATACTTTTTTAATAATTAATTTATAGTGTTATAAATTATATATATAAAAAATTGGTTCTATTTTGAATTAAAAATTTGAATTTTAATAATGACAATAATAAATAAAATATATTTAAAATTTAAAATTATAATTAAAAATATGTTATTGTTATAATTTATTATGATTATTAATTAGTCAATGTATTATTTAAATATGTATTAGGCATGTCAATGTGAGTAACATAAATAGTTATAAATTATAAATGAATTAAGTGAGATATTTTGGTTTTGTATGGTGTAATTAAATTCTTGAAGGACACATAATTTTGTATAGGATAACACAAAAATGTGTAAATCATAAGTGGAGTAGACGCAAGATTTTGGGTCATTTCAATTTATAGCTTTCTCATTTCCCTACTTCCTTGTTCGACGGTCTGAAATGAGATAACGGTTGTCTTCAAGTGATCCATCTTTCTTATATCTCAATTTCACATAAAAAGATTGGTCCCATCATAACTTAGCTCAAGGGTTAAGGGACTTAGTTGTGTTGGTGTGTTTTTAAGAACCAATCAAATCTCACCAAATACCTATGAGACCTTTCCAAACTCAATTTTTGAATACTTGAGAGATAATTGGCCAACGAATGAGATGAAGCTATAATGCTTCTTCTCCTGCACTTCGGGCTCTACAAGAGCTGAGAGGGTGATCCCACAATGTATATCTTATTTAACACTTCTAAACAATTAAGTGATACATTGTATAACAAAGCACATATATTCCTATCAGAAGCTAAGTAGATGAAATCCTTCAAGAAATTGACTCTTCCTTAAAAGAATGAAACACTTAAAGTTGAGAATTTACAATACAACACCGACCACAACAAAAAGTAGATCAATTAAAGATTATTTATGAATGTTGTTCTCAAATTGGATAACCGGAACCATGGAAAATGCATACTTGATACTTAAGATCAGTGCCATATTTGCGGGCTAGGAGTCAAAGCAAATTGAACTGTACGGTAAATTCAATCCTAAACATCCATGATCTATGTGAGATTACTTTGCAATTCACAAATTAATAATCAGATTCTATGACTACTTATTAGGTCCAATAAACCTGTATACAAATTTATGATTTGATCAAAGCATTTTAACTGACCCCTTGAACCAGAGGTAAAATCAAAACATGATTCAAAGCATAATGACAATGAAGATTAATGAAATGATCCTTGGTCAGAGTTTTCATTAATAATTCAGATATAAAGTAAAGTGTTGGAAGGCTTAAATCACTGAGAGGGGGGGTGAATCAGTGATTTATGAAAATCACAATTTTTTTAAAGTCAAGATTGTAAGTTTACTTTTGAACAACAAGAACATATGACAGTATGTGAAGCAAACTTAAATTTTAAATCAAAACACCAAATGACAGTGCAAAGAACAAATTTGACTTGTGCATGAACAATATTGTATTTGCATGAACCATGAATTAAACATGAAACATTAACAAAGGTGAAACTTAACTCTTTCAAATGTATCAGAGCTCGCTTTAAATCAAAACCTTTTATACATGAAATGTGTATTGACAGATATAAAAGATTGATACGAAATGTGGCATAACATTGGCAAATATGAAGTATTGATAATTGTACATTTGACAACACATTAAAATCAGACTGATAAGAAAAGATCACACACATAAATTCACCACAGGGTGATCCCATAATAGTGGTTTACAATTTTTGGCCAAACTGGACACTGAAATTATTATTTTTAACTAAATCTTCACATTCAGGCACCTATAGCGGCTAAACTGCGAGGAATTTGAAGATGGTGCAAACCAGAGTCACATCAAATTTTGTCTATAGATTCTAATTTTTTTATTTTTTTTAATTTTAGAATCAAATTGCACTTCCTTTTCTATCTCCCATGAAAATTGATTTTTTTCAGAAAGCAACATTTTTTAAAAGTGACGCACACCGTATAACGCATAATTTTTTTTCCATGAAGGATAAAATTATAATTGTTTCAAATTTAGATTTGTAACTATGATATCTAGTGCTTCCACTTGGTTAGATATATTTTTATTGAATATTTTTTCCTTAATCAAGTTTCAAAGTCAAACGAATTACAATTCAGACACAGTGCGACCGTATAATGCGTAACTTTTTTTGTATATGTCAAAATTTTATTTTATTTTTTTTGTTGGATCAAGGACTTCAATATCTGGTGCACTCATATTTTTCAATTTTTTTTTGATAATCTTCTATTTTTCCACATGTGAAGAACAAAGAAATTCATTTTCTATGAAAACCTATGTTTAATAAAACTTAAAAAACAAATACATAACAAAACCAAAACATATTAAATTTATATTCATTGGATAGCTTGTTCTGAGGAATACCATAATCATTTGAAATAAATTTTAAATGAATTCATTTGATCCCCCAAAAGCTAAATCAAAAATTGATTTTTTATCAGCATTTTGATAGGTGTAAAGGAGACGCATGTATAGGTATGGTTTAAAACTAGTGAGGTTCTATCCAAGGGGGTTTGATCTAAGGTGATTTAATCAAACCCTCTTCAATTGGAATCCTTAAAATGGAACTTTTAAAGGCTTAAATCATTATATTTTATGAAAATATGTGATTTCAGCTAAAATTCCTTCCTCTCAGGAATTGTAAACCACTATTATGACAGCACCCCACATAACACAAAATTTTTCTTGAGTGGAAAAACCCTCTTGGGGAATAAAAAACCACTCAAAAAATATTTCCTTTATTCACTTAGAGCACGAACTTTGTCACATATAGGAGCACCAACTCCAAAAAATATAGGAGCACCAACTCCAAAAAATATAGGAGCACCAACTCCACAAGTTATAGGAGCACCAACCCCACCAAATACAAGAGCACCAACTCCATTACAATGTATAATAACAATGATAGTGTTCTATTGATACCCTAAAAATGCAACTGCAGTCCTAGACTGTCAATAGAAGACTATGAATATCCTCATTAAGCACATTGAAGAATATTGTATATAATTGACAACATCTTCTTTTATACAAATATCTGAGATTCAAAAGGATTTTCAATATAAAACAATTTCTTGTCACTATAAGAATAAAGCCTAATGTCTCACATCATTTCTCTTCACCATCATCAATCTAAGAGATACCAAAAATCATTCTTAAAATAGAAGAAAGATAATCTTTGTATACAATTTTATAACTGTAAACCAATGCGAGTTACGGTTACAAGGAAAAACCCTAAAGATTTTTCAACTAACTCTTCCAAGAATCATATCTTCTCATGTATCTTTATCAAAATTTCAAGATTGGAATAACTGAATGCATTGACCCTTTATTTGTTTGCTCAGAAATAATCAAGGGTTTTGAAAAACATTAACCACTAAATCTTCATAACTAATGCCTCAAAAAAAAACATTAAATTGTATTTACCTTAATCCCTATTTAAGGAGGAATGAAAATAAATAAAAACCAGAGGAACCATTTCCAAACTTCCAAAATGAAGATCTTCATTTGTTATCTTCCAACTTCCTCAGTCAACACTCTATCTTCTTCCACTGTCAAGCTTAGAAATCTGTTAACACATCTTCATGGTTGTAGCTAGGGTTTCACATGTTTTCCACATTGGTACAATAATAAATTTTCCCTAAACATCCTTCAATTATTTTAAATACTTCATAAAAATGATAATCATTTGAAGTCCACTACTGTTTTAAAAAAAAAATTTGTCAGCAACATTATGCTAATAAATCATTAACCCAATGTCAATGATGGTTGTAGATAACACCACTTAAACCAAAAGATGTCCTTGTCAATAAAAATAATAGTTGTTGTCAGTGTTAGTAACATGTTTATTGTGACTTTATTATTTAATCTCATCGAAACATATTTCCATGACCTTAATTAAAGACATTTACCTTCGGATTAAAATCAAATATAAGCGTTTAGATGATGTTGCCCGATAACTTAGTCACTACCACGTAACTTTCAATTTGAATTTATTTACCTTTGTAATAAAGCTCAAAGCTATCAACCTTTTGAATAGGCTTTATCAAACAATTCAATAATATGTTTTTTGAATACGATACCATATATTATTAATGTCACTGCCATGTGAGTTTAATAGAAATAACCACCCGATATGCCAAGGTAAACAACAATACAATGTGCCAAAAGAAACCAATTCAGGCTCATAATATATACCACATTAAATGATCATTCAATGTTAATTATCATAGTAAGGTCCATATAGAAATGTCACCTTATAATGCCCAAGTAGAAACCATTGACACAATGATATTGCTAAGTTAAAAAGCCATGAGATATGCAATAGAAATGAGCATAATCAAACAAATTAAAATGTAACATGTGAGACCAACTAACCTTAGTCACCTTAGAAATGATTGTTTTGTCAAACTGAACCTGCAAATGATCAATCATAATATGATCAAACAACCTATAACATGCAACCTCAAATAGAGCCTTGAAATAATCCTGAATAACCTGAGCCAATACCTGAATAATCTGTGCCAATTCCTGAATAACTATGCCAATTCCTGAATAACTGTGCCAATTCCTGAATAACTTGGTTAGTCCAACATAATCATGAACATTGAAATAACATCATGTAGAGTATATCCAAAACTGAACATCATGTATATCCTGAAACTCATGTCCACAAAAGGATTCCACAAAGTATTATTGCCAACATCAAGAACACATATCATCATGTAAAACCTGACTTGTAGCACCCTGAAAAGTAAACACTGTTAGTACCAATATGCATCAAGATCCCATCAAAATTATGTAAATCAAATCATATGCCACCAAGACTAGACCAACACTGTCAGTACCAATATGCATCAAGATCCCATTAAAATAATGTAAATCAAATCATATGCCACCAAGATTAGACCATCCCAACTATATAAACCATGTGCATGTATTATCCAAAGTAGTTTTGTCATCAAGGACAATCATCAAGATCCATGTATTATTCAAACCATTTTTGTCATCAAGGACAAACATCAAGTACAAATCACAAACAACTGAGAGTCAACATAAAGTTGGAGAGACGATAGACTCCAAAGATTTGTATTATCATTTAGATATGGTTAGAAACTATACAATATTTGACAAAATTCACTAACTAGACTCAAAGCTTAAGATAAAGACTTGAAAATTGTTCTCTTGGTGTTCAGCATTTGCATAATTTGGATTCAGAATTCAACAAGAGACCCACACTAATGGCCCTAAATTCCCTTTTATAAGAACAAAGGATAAAAAACAACCTTCAAGCCAAAAGTACACTTGTCATATTCTCAGTTCACCGCCATGACAAAAAATCCCTTTGCAGTTATATTTAAACTTTCAAATGGAGGGAAAGAGTATGAAACAAAAATATTTCCAGTCACCGAAGAAGATAGACCCGTCTTCCAAAAGGAACTTTCACATATTATAATAGCTTTATAACTTCCTCCTTATCGACCAAAATAAACCATGTCCATGACAAGTTAGCAGAGAAAGAGCACAAAAACAATAGAAAGTAAGTGACTAATTCATCCAAATCATCCCTTGTGTCATCAACCTTTCTGATAAGAAGAGAACAATATTCTACAATACCTCAACCAAAGCCTAATCTATACTATTTCTAGGTTATGTATTGTTCTTCTTCTATCCATTACTCACTAAATTCCTTATCATTAATGCACAAAAAACTATTCAATAAACTTCTCTAACCATGAATTATATTCATCATGAGTGGGCCGCTGTGTACTCAACAAAATATGTACTTTCTCATTATGTTGTGCGTACCTGGCATCAGTTAGTGCTCTAGCCTCCCTGACAAATAATTCCATCCTCATTTCAACTCAAGCCATATTGTCAATATGGGAATTTAGCATGGAGTAATCAACTCCGCTCAACATATCTTTAGCCTGAGGCAACCATCCTTCCAATTCATGTTTCCACTTGGAAAATTCCATCAACTCTCCCTTATCATCAAATATTTTTGGCATACCATGTGCGTCCATGTCCTTGAACATTTTCAATTTATTTCCCTATTGAATTTCTAACTTCCCATCGAAGGTTGTTATCTCACTGATCAAATCAATGGTTTACAATATCTCAGGAATGTGAGTAGGGACCTCTGGATATTCATTATCTTTTTTGAGCAATTTGGTCGCTCTATGTTTCAACACATCTTCAAAAATATTATTGGACACTTTGTTGGTTTCCAATTTTCCTTCTTTGTGTGTTCCTTTTTATCTTTCAAGGCTTGATTCAAATCTTGAATCCTGAGGGATAAGGTTTCTCTCCCTTAAGTGGAAAAATCTAAAGTAGAACTAGTTGGGGATGGTAAATTATGCAGTAGCCAACACTTTATTATGCTCATCCATCAACTTATTGTATCTATCCAACAACTTTCAGTAGTTGGCCTTTGTGATCTAAGTAGTTTCCACAATCAACATTGTATTGTGCATCATCAGTTGTGCAACTACAGTAGTTGTCATCTTTGTTGCTCTCTTGAAAATCACTACTCTAATTTTCTTCTCTACAAATTGTATGACATTAGGTTTTCCTGTGTTAGGCTTGCCATAGACCAAACGGCCAATTTATGTAGTCGGGGACTGAAATCTAAACCAAATATCTGGTCAAAAGCTTCCTCAGAAACAGAAGCATCAGCATCTTTTCTAACTACATATAATGCAATGGCATATGAAATGTCACAACCAAGTAGCAAAAGGGCACCACTTCCTTTCACTAGTGCCCTTGCCTCTTCTAATGACATATTATTTATTTCTTGTTTTATTTTATCCTCTTCTTCTTTCTCAACTTCTTCTTGCAAAGAAGGGTCAACTTTATCCCTTGCTTCTTCAATCCTTCTTTTGACGTCAACACTTTTGACATGGATGACAAATTCCCTAAATTCCTTAGACTTGATAAAAGAATCATCACACATAGACTTAGCACAATATTTCATCCTGACATCATCATCCTCAACCTCATCATATACCCATTTCAAAACCCTACTAGGTGGAACCATAATGTTTAATGCATCATTTCTCTCTTCAGGGAAATCCTGATCCACTTCTTGCTCCACTGGGTCATGTTCACCAAATTCCTCTAGGAGCTGAGCCTCCCTAATATTCTCACTTTCTGGGTAATCCACTAATAGGGCTACAACAAGTTGTCCACTAGTTTTACTTGATCTTACATGGAGGCTTGGAGTAGAAGATTGAGTCGGTTGACTCCTTATCTAAACATCACAATTTTCTTTAGTAACTTTAGCCTCACTCTCAGCTTGCTTCACCTTCTCAAAGAAACTCCTATCACTAAAATCACCAAGCATCAATTTTTCCTTTGCAAAATTATCTTCCGCTTCTGAATAAGGGATGTCATATAGAGGGTTATCCTTTATCATCCTATCCTCTATTGCACATATCTTTATCCATGCATCCTTTCTTGCATTGACTTCCTCATCGGTAGATAAATTCTTGATTACATCTTCTTGAAAACATAACTGATGAGATCTTGTTCCCAATTACCTAACTCTTCTTTGAGATGAGATTACCCCATCAGGATCACTGAACCTATAGTCATCCTAGTTCAACCTGTAATTGTTTTGAAGGGAACCAAACCTCTCAATTCCTTCCTTTAAACTACAACTAAAGTATGCAAACTGCACATCGAGATTCACAAGAGAAGCTTTATTTAGACCTCTAAAATATTCTTTATCCATTGCATCCATTTACCACATTACTTCCATAAAAGCTTGTCTATCTAACACATAAATGGGAAATTTGTGAGGTGGCACTGAGGTTCCATATATCCTAATTGTGGTGTATTTGGTATGTAGATACCAATCCCCCCAATTGAAATCATGCTTGGTGTCCCATTCATGTTCTAGTGGCCTTATCATCTCCTTGACACCTTGTGAAATCCTTTGCATAGGTTTCAAACCAAGTTGTTTGAGCACCAAGAACTTGAAATATTGCGAAAAATGTTATAATCAGAGTGTGGACAATGTACATCCCAGATATATGTCGACATCTACACCGGTAATTCATTATCATTGTCATCAAGCTCTCTAAATTTTATATAATTCCCCATCAACTTCCCAATTTTCCATAGTAATAGATGCATCAATAAAGAATAATGTCATAGTGGACGATCTTTACTAGATCCTCATGCAAGTGTTCAGTAATGTAAGTGGCATAATCCAAAACTCTATTTTGATATTTGTGTTGAATATCAATTTGAAAAGTCATCAAGGCAATGTCCATCTTAATATCATTTTCTTTATGTAGAACTTGACAAATAGCATAATAAGTATTCTTGAAATAGTTTTCAAATTCAACACAATCAAAAGGTTCCACCTTAGAAGCAACAAAAGGCACACCATTCATCTTCAAGTGATGCCTCCTGTGAATAAGCAACACACCCTTTCTGTACCAAATTTTATTCTTCTCATATTCACTGTATAATTTGCAAAAAATAATGGGTTTAGAGGTAGATGGATTCAACTGGAAAGCCTCAATTATCTAACTCATACAAATCTCCAGCATGGAAAAAAGATCAGGAAACCTTTTGATTGTTCTATCATTTGGGTCATAACATTTGGCCAATTATGCTAACATCAAGTCGACCTCCACAAATACATTTAGGCACACCAATTTTCCTATGTCGGATACCCATATGTTGCAGGTAGGGCTATTGGCTTGTCTTCATTTGAAAACATAGTAAAATAGGTCCCAACCACTTTGTGGCACCACAATATCACAGATTCCAAAAGCAACATCCTCAAAATGAGGAGTCAGAATACCCTCACCATTCTTCCTCTTCCCTACTTTCCTTTTTATTTCCTACTCTAGGTCCTAAGGGGCTTCTTCCATAAACCTAGGATGATCTTTCTTAACAGTCCTTTACCTTTTGGGTGTACTTGTTTCATCAGGGTGAGGTTGGTCACTATGAGGTTTAGTACCCATTTCCAAGTGGGTTTTCTATTAGTTTTAGCTCTAGAACCACTAGGTTGACTCATTATTTCTTAGAAACAAAACTAGGGTTTTCAAGATACTGAGAAATCACCCTAAGCGGCTTAAAACCACAAGGTTTGCAATGAAACCAACAATTCTATCCTTCTTACTCCAAAATTTAAGAACAATACTTCCAATTCACCTTTAGTAGACAAAATTATCGCCTTTAAACACAATAACTCCAACCACTTATAACATTTCCAAATCACCTATTAAAAAAACTAGTTTAGGAGCTAGAAGATTAACTTACTTGGGAGAGAATTGGTTGCTCTTCAGACTAAGCTCTATGCAGTGTTTTACTACTACTGCTTCTCGACTCAATGAATTTTCATGTTCGTGCCAAGTATAATTACTCAAAGAAGATACTAGACAATCTCTTTAATATCCTTGCATTGAAGTACATTCACCATTAATGGTTGATGGGTCGTTCATGTGAGTGAATTGATGCATTGTCGTTTCGGTTTGAATCCCAACCATTGATCCTCTGGTTTTAAAACATAATCAACGGTCCCCTTTTACCATCACCCATGCTTTTAACAAAAATTCTTTAAAGTAGCAAGGACATCCCAAGAATATGTCACATAGCCATCCACTAACACAATAAAACAGGGGCCTTTTCACTCATCACATACTTGAGTGGGAGAAATACTTAGAAGTTTCTATAATGGGCTCCTCCTGGTGATGCATTTGAGCAACTCGAACCATTGCATGTCACAAAAGTGAACTCAAAGTTGGAAACATCTTCGGTGATAGGCAAAGGTAGTGATAAAATATGAATCTAACACGTGGCCACCACACTACTTATTATATGCTCTTTCCATCGCTCATCATTGAAGCTAGAAAAAGTTCTAAAAAATTTCAGTGATGGGGTGATATAACACACTGCCATACCCATTGCTCATCATAGAATTGAAGTTGAAGGTTTAAAGAACTTTGGCAATAAGCGATATAAAAGGAAAATGTAACCCATTGTTCGTCATAGAAGAGAACCTTCCAATAAAGAGAACTTCAGCAATGAATGGAAATTTAAGTGAATACAATCTCCCACATGCAAATAAGATATTTTTAAAAAGTGGCCATACCAAGTTAATGAGGCTCGAAACCTTAGGAACAAAACATTTGGCCGACATCTTTCACCATTAAAAATTTCCCACTCATCTATAATAAATATTAAAACAATGAAGTGAACAAGGTAACCGATGAACTTAAAACAGGGTCAATGAAAACATGACTTGAAGGCTCAAGTTGTGACTTAGATGACCAAGAGCTAGGTAAGATAGGTCAACCAAAGATTAAAACCTTCAAATCTTAAAACCTCAAACATGCAAGAGAGACTTTAGAACTAAAACCCTAACCCCCACCTTGGATATGGATGCAACAGATCATTACAAGGCACATAACCAGCTCAAATTTTCTAAAATTTTAGGAGATCTACTAGTGGCTCATGCTCAAGGATGCATACCCCTAGAAATTATGGAGAGAAATAGATCTCTTGGTGAAGTAGAACAACACAGAGAAACACAAAAACCTAAGAACTTTCCTAAACAAGGAAAGCAGACACAACAGAAAGCAAACACACCAAACCTATGTATACTAATTACAACTATATTCAATGTCATGGAAGAATAACCTATTTCATGAGAAATAGGACTTTAGGAACTGTCCATGTACTGGCAGTTCTAGAAATTCACCTATCAAGGATTGCAAAAAGTATGAGTCCTCCCCATGCATATTTGCAATCAGATATGGCCCAAGCCATAAAGGATCAAAATTTTAATTTTTTCCTTTGTATTACATCCTTGCATTTCACATTAAGACCATGCATCTGACTTCAAACATCCTTTCAATGGCCTTCTTATCATATAGGTGTTTGAAATGAAGTTTTAGCCTCTCATTTCTTTAATGAGCTTCTCTTCTAGTTTCATCAAGCTCAATTAACTCATCCATCATGTGTTGCATCTCATCACGAATGTCAGTATCATATTATTGGACAAATTTGTACATCTTTATCAAGTTATTATGGGGTGTCTTTGCTTCCACCCCATATACCAAATTAAAAGGTGACTTCCCAATGATCATTTTAACTGTAGTCCTGTCTGCCCATAGTGCAAGTTGCAATTTTGAATCACATTCCTTCTTGTTTTTCTCCATCATCCATTTGATGATCTTCATCAAACTCTTGTTACTGGATTCTTCCTATCTGTTCCCTTGAGGGTGATAGGGAGATGAGTGAGAAATACATATACCATGCTAATTGCAAAAATTAGTAAATTCTTCAGACCTAAAGCACATGGAATTGTTAGAAATGATTCTTTCAGGGACTCTGAATCTACTTAATATGTTACTCATCAAGAAATCAATTACTACTTTGCTTGTTTCTTTCCTAGTGGGAATGGCTTCTACCCACTTTGTGAAGTAATCTTTGACAACAAGTGTGTAGTAGTGACCCCCACTTGACTTTTCTGACATCTCTCCAATAAAATTGATGCCCCATTATTGGAAAGGGGTCTGGGTTAAAACTGGCCTAAGGGGAAAATTACCAAAAAAAATTAGCTTACCAATAAATCTTTGGTAAACATCACACTTTTTAACAAACCTATGGGCATCTTTGAATACTATCGGCCACTAGAACCCTACTCTCAGTATTTTATGAGTGGTTTCCTTGGCCATGTAATGACCTCCACATGCTCCCTTATGCATTTTAGTCAGGAGGTCTTCTACCTAATCCTCATCTACACATCTAAGTAACACACCCATTGGGCTTCTCCACTAGAGTTCACCATCAATAATGACATACTTGATAGCCTAAAATTGGAGAGTTCGTCTTTCATTGTTATCCATTCCTTCAAGGCATTGCATAGTCTACAACTATTCTACAATTCTTTTATACGATCCACAGGTCTACTTGTCACATATGGGTGTAGCATTTTCATGTTGAACTTGATTGATTTAATTGGTTTCCAAGTTGGTCTCAACCATCAACTTGGCCAGACCTTGACCACTTACCATCTTTTTAATCTAGATGCCAATGTTGAACTCTTGGATCCTATTGATCCACCTACATCTCTGACTTGTGGTCTCTTGTTGGGTAAAGATGTCTTTAACTATTGCACTTGGAACATAGGCTACAATAGTTGCTCCAGTCATATATGGTCTAAAATTCTTAACATTCTTTACTAGGGAACATGCTTGCTTTTGTGTGGCATCGTATTTGAGCTCAATAGCTTGCAGGGACTTGCTAAAGAAAGCAATAGGCTGCTCAAAGCCTTCATCCTTCTTTTGTAATAGTACCCCTACCAGTGTATGAAATGAAGCAAAGGTAAATAGATGGAAAGGCTTTGAATAATCAGTAGATTTGAGGACAAGCACTTCCTTGATTGCATCCTTTATGGCTTGAAAAGCCTTAGTAGGTTCTATCCATGATACCTTCTCTCCTTTCTTTATCATTTTAGAAATGGGCCTAACAATTTCAGCAAAATTAGTAAAAAATCTTCTTAGAAAGTTAATTTTCCTTAAGAAAGATTGGATCCACTTGACATTTCTGGGTTGTGAGATCTTAACTATAGCTGCTACTCATTCAAGATTGATCTTGACCCCATCTTTTGAGACAATATGCCCTAACTTAGCTTACCTTCTTTAACCCCAAAAGAAAATTTCTTGGGATTCAAAGAAATCCCATATTCCAAAGCTCTAATAAAGATCTTCTCCAAGTGAGAAAAATGATCTTCTTCCTTCTGGTTGTGAGCAGTCAAGTCATCCTGATATATAGCAAAGAAGATATCAATAAAATCTGCAAAGGTCACATTCATGGCTCTTTGAAATTTTGCACCAACATTGATCATGCCAACTGGCATTCTCACATACACATAGGTTCCCCAAGGCATGGTGAATGCAATCTTGTATTGTTTGGATTCTCTCACTATGACCTAATTATAACCTGAGAACCCATTCATCATTGAGAGCAGTTCACACCCTATTACCTTTTGCAACATTTCCTCCATGTTAGGAAATGGATAATTATCTTTCAAGGATACCACATTGAGATTCCTTAAATCTACACATAGCCTAAGGTAACCATTCTTTTTCATGACTAGAACCAAGTTCAAGACCCATGACATATGTCTTATTGGTTTAATAATCCCAACATCTCTTAACTTTGTGAGTTCTTCCTAAATTTTTGGTTGCAGAGTGGGATTTATTGGCCTCTATTTTTGCCTAAAATGTTTTACATCGGGTTTCAAATAGATTTCATTTTGGAACAGATCTTCCCTGTAATCCTTTAGGTCATCATACAACCAAGAAAACATGTTTCTATACTTTCTTAATAGGGAAATTAACATGGTCCAAACATGTGGTTTCATCTTCTTCCCTATGTACACCTTTTTGGGAGAATTCTTTGTTCCAATATTTATTTCTTCCAAATCTTCCTTATGGTAAGATGCTTGCTTAACATTTGATTTATTAGAGCCATCAAAGACCCTCTCAAATGCAACCAATCCTTTGGGAATCTTATTAGTTTTCAATTGAATTACCTCATTCCCAAATAATGTTTCTTTTCCATCGACCTCAACCACTAAGTTTTTATGGATTTGACCCGTTTGGAATGACCTCTAATGAAGAGGTTGAGAGGTATGATAAAGAAGGAGAGGTTGACTTAAAAGGTAGACTCATCCATGCCTTAAATCAGATTGATAAGCTGACTAAGAGTCTTGAAGATGTGGGTAGAATAAGCAAAGAGAGTAGAAGATGTAGTTCAGACTGAACTACAATCTAAATCAAATGAGTACATGAAATTGGAAGAAGAAATAGTGGACTTAAGAAAACAATTAGAAAGAGCTAAAGAGTAGATTGATGAAGGCCTAAAATTGAAAGGTGGCTCTAATAATTTAAAAGAATTTGTGAGATCACAAAATCCATCTAGACTGAGATCAAGACCAAGAGTAAAGATTGAACTTGGTTTTGAGAAGGGAAAGATTCCCTCGACTAGTGATTCTACAAAACTATATGACATATTTAAAGTGGAAGAAATGGGTTGCACAGAGAATTAAAATGCCTCTAGAGATGAAAAACTAGATAAGGATGTTGCTACTAATATGAAGAAGCCAGCTAGTAAGAAGAAGAAAGTCGAGGAAGAAAGGAGAACTTCTGCAAACAAGAAGAAGAATAATTATTCAATTTTTGCTTATAAGAAGAAGAAGCTCACAGTATATAAGAAGATGAAGAGGCTAGTTCCTGAAGTTTTGAAGAAAAAGTAGCACACAAGAGGAGTTGATGTAGACATAGCCACAAGGACAAGATACATGAAGGATTCAAGTCAAAGAAGATGACCTCATCCTGCACAAGGAAACTCTATGACCAACTACTTCTTGTGTTTTTATGGATATTTTTATATATGTAATTATTTTGGTCGTAGGACTTGTCAATGTAGAGCTACACCTAGAAGGAGAAAAAAATATGTAAATAAAAATTCATTTGCTACTATTGTAGATATGAATGTAATGTGCTTTAACTGCAACAATTTTTTTCACATTGCTAAAATTTGTAGATTAAACCATGTAAGACCAAAAGCATAGAGTAAGAAGAGGAATACATTCCCAAGAGTGAACAATGTTTCACTTGTTTCTAATAATAAGGCTAACAAGATACAATAATAACATGAAGGTGTGGAGAGTGAAAGGTCAGCAAGAGGCACCAAAAGTGGGTGCTTCTACCTCACATCACTAATCTCAGTGATTGAGCATGAGTCCAAGGGAGTTGAATTGGTATTTCATTCATCCCTGGAAATGGAGAGAGAGATCAAGTTAGGTAAAACATATTCTACAAATTTCTAATGACTTGATGGTTGTAGATTTATGGTCACATTCTTTCTCTTTGAAATTCTCATCAGAGGGTAAGAACATCACCAAATAATGGATAGTTAGTTGCAGCAATTGATATCAACAATTGGTATTAGTTTTTTTTTTTATAGGTGTAAATGCTTTGTTAAGAGAAATGATTCTTTCCTACAAGAAGAGGAGATATGGCTGAGGAGGAGTTGTTCTATATATAGTGTTTCTAAATTGGTATCATACCAGTGTAATTTGGTTCGAAACATTCTGTAGGACCCTAAATCTGCATTGGATTAAAAACAAAAACCATTAGTATTGTTAGTAAACCAAAGAAAACCAAAAGATCCCCTATAAGATTCATTTAATCACAAGAATGATGCCAAAGAAACAAGGAAACATAGAAGGGCATCATTCTAATGAATCAAACTAGCATCTTATAGTGGATTGGTGTCACATGTGCTAGTGACCCTTTCCCAACCCTTGATCAAAGCTTAAATTGTGTAAATGATGGAGATGATGGAGTGAAATGGACAAGATCAAATCTCAAATGAAGAGAGTAACCTTGCATAAAATTGTGAAGGATTTGCTCAAAGATGAAGCTTGTATTTAAAGATTTTCAAATGCTAATTGTTGAAGAGGGACCAATGTGGGACTAAAGATTAGCCAAATGAAAGGACACTTGTCATCATGTGAGTGGTTGATGCATGTGCAAGATTTGGGAAGAGTGCCCATGAGAGGGAGAATTTGAATTTGAATGCAATGAATGCTGAGTTTGACCTTGGAAGGGGACATGTAAGAGACATGTAAGGCCTCATAAATGCTCTGTTGGGTGTACATGTCCACTTGGGGGGAAATTCAAACTTGGAGAATATTCTTCCTTTATGCCAAGTTGAAAATAAGTAATTTTGATAAATCAATTAATTGCAATTTCATGTGCAAGTGGCCAAATCTAGAGAATGCAAGTGGGTGAGTATTTAATCAAGGTTAGATTAAATAGATGATGATTATGCTGATTTAATGCTGATTAGATGATTTTGACTTTTAAGACTTACATATTTGATTTATTTAAATCAGAAAAGGATGGAAAATGATTTGGATTTAATTAAATAAAAGGCTTGATTTATTTAATTAAAATGAGGGTGATGGGATCAAGTTGATTTATTTGATTTAAACTAATGACTTTAGGAGATTGATAAATGAACTTGATTTATTTGCCGAATGGATGAATATGACCTAGTTGAATGCATTATGTCAATTTGACGTGTCTACATTTTGCCCCTCTTTGAAGCAATGTACTTGTTGCATTGGTTCAAAGAATAAACTTTCCGCAATCAAAATTAAAAAATTCCTAATTTTTCGGATGCCCCAGCGGAAAGAAGTGCACTGTGCCCCCTCGAGATCGAGCGAAAAGATTCGATTTGAGGGTCGATCTCACGATAAAGAAGTTCAAAATGGGTGGTTATGGATGATGATGCAAATGAGATGATTTTAAGATGCCTAGAATAACAAATCTATATTATCCTAAACAACTTAAATGATGATATGATATGAGATGGATGAGATGGATGATGTGATATGCTATGATTATGCAAATGTATGATTTATGCGACGCTTAGACTAACAGATCTATATTATGATGATGATATGCATGTGAGATGATATGCAAAATACCGATGATTTATGGATGCAAGATGGATGCATGATGGATGCATTATGGTGATGATGATGTTAGCTTGAAATGAGATGATGACAAGAGGATCCAACAAGTCCATGATTGGTCGAGACTTTATTAGAGATGATGATGATGATAGATGATAATGATGATAAATGATGATGATGATAAATCATGATGATTTGCTTATCAAGGATTGGGATTTTCAAGGGTCACTTACTTTATGTTGATAACACACATAGGTACGATGCATCAAGGTATCAAGAACCAGGATGGCGTTGTACCTAGTGTGATGGACTTTGACTCAACAAGCAGATAGGAGTATTCTTGTTCACACTTGACATACGGAAACCTTGCTAGGGCATACCTAACAAAGCAAGTATTCGCCAAGTTATATTGCAAGAGTGTCCAACAAGCACAACAGACAAAATAATAATGATCGTTGCCCCATTCCTATCTCTCTAAATCCTTCATTCGGATATCATCGAGAGGTCCTTGGAATGAGCGCAATAAGATAAATCAAAAGAAAAGATCAAGTACATAAACAAGCCAATGTTCTTCATACCTTCAGCCAAAGGGATGTGTTTTGATAGGATAGGAATCCAGGGTGATATCCAAAATGATGCCCATTGTCGGAACGATATATCCTAGGACATGCATTGTGGAGGATGATGATGGTTGATAAGTTGATTGATAAGCTGTTGATATGACGTCGATTGACATGTTTGTGAATGATCAATATTTTGATTTTGTGTTACAAGTTTGTTACTTCGATTTTGATTTTACGATTGAAGCTTTGATTTTGCCAATTGCTATGATTGTTTCTGTTTATGTTGCCAAAGGATGAAGGTGACGATCAGTTTATTATGGATGATTGATTATTTTGAGTGCAAGCGAGATGAGACGGATGGATTTTTTTCAAATATTTGGATGTTTTTAACATTTTTGAAATGTTTTGAGGCTTTTTTTTGGATTTTGATGTTTTTCGGATGTTTTGGGGTTTTCTGAGATTTTACAAATGTTTTGATTTTTGATTTTTTTGAATGTTTTGGATTTTGTGTTTTTTTGAATGTTTTTGGATTTTGATGTTTTTCAAATGTTTTTGGATTTTGATGTTTTTCAGATGTTTTTGGATTTTGATGTCTTGGGGGCTGATCAAAGATTAGCCTTGCCTACGTTTAAGCTCGAAGACGACGTAGTTTGGATTTCAATGTTTTTGATGTTTTTCGGCTTTTATGAATGCTTTTGGATTTTGATGTGTTTTGGATGTTTTTGGATTTTTTTGATTTTCTGATGTTTTTGGATTTTTGCATGATTTTGACGATTTGGATATGGATGTGTGTGATGATATCAGTGCTCTGTTTATGATTTTTGTTGAAGACCAAGCTAAGGTTGATTGATCGGATCAATGGATTGGTGATGATAATAACATTGTTGAGGATGCACAACAATGCAAGGATTCGATTGACCAGGATTGATGATGATAACATTGTCAAGGATACACAACAATGCAAGGATTGATTGATCGGGATTGATGATGATAACATTGTTAAGGATGCATAACAATGCAAGGATAATGTTAAGCAACACAATGATCGGGAAGGATATCCCCAAGATGATGATGAGTTGATGATGATTTGATCAAGACTAATGATGATAACATTGTTGAGGATGCACAACAATGCAAGGATAGTGTTAAGTAACACAAGGATATCCTGATATTTTGTTATTAGATTATGATTGATCATGATTGATGAAGCTTGGTTTGAAACAACAGATGTTTTAGATGATGTGATGTTGACATTTGAAGTGCAACCTAGATGCGACTAATAGTGATTGTTTGGATCGATGTTTGATGAAAGATGAAGATTGATAACGAACATCTTCTTGTCAAAATATGCCATGGGCTAGTGATTTGGATTTTTGCTCACAAATGATTTGACCAATTTTATTTCATGTTTTCCAATGTTCAGATCGCCACATAAGTCGGAGGACATAGACCAAGATTTATTCCCGAAGCAAGATGTACATATCTGCCCCCAATGTCTAGCAATGTATGGAATCGGACGGATGGATGCTTGGATAGGTGTATGGATGGATGGATATGGAAAGCATGCAAAGGACTATCTTGCGATAAGATAAGGTGTTCGGATAAAGGAATGCTCTTTGGATAATGCTTCATGGCTTAGATAATGCTGCATAGGATAGGATTATTGAAAATGGCCCATGTCAAGATGTTTACCATAAGCAAGTGTAAGGTGTGCCCCAAAATTTTTATCAAGATCAAGATAACTTGCATGATGGATGTAGATGGATAAAGATGGATTGGATAAATGGCTTACGGATGGATGGACTTATTATGGATAAGATGGATGGAATGCTCACTTTATTATGGATGGGATGAGATGCTTTCATCTGAACTGGCGCACATAGATGCTTGATTCCACACATGATTCCTGTTTGCCATGTTTTCATCATGGTCTTGCCCAAAGCGCCGCCCATGTAGTTTTCACTAGAGGACGATTTTTTTCTTTACTGTTTTCAATCCTTTTTCTGATTTTTTTTTTTTGGATTTTTTGCTTTTTTGATTTTTTTGATTTTTTCAAAAGATTTTAAGCTCATGCTGAATCGCAAGGTGTTGCTGATGTAGATGCCCCAGTCATAATGTGCCATTGATAGCCTACTTGAAGAAGCTACCTTGCTAAGATACGTGCACTTGAATGGAACTTTTGGGATTCTTGATCTGCTTCGTCGTTACCGAAGTTAACTCTGTCTTGGTGCGCACATCGCAATAGATTGCCTTCTGAATCCTTATGATGAAGGGTTGTTGCCAATACACAGTCAATGTAATAATTGGATATTATGTGTGGAGGTGTGAATGGAGTGTGTTTAGGGATAAGAGATGGATTGCTTGACAGTTTGGAACCTTTGACTCTCCAAACTTGGGAAGATGAGCAATGATGGGTGGATACGGAAGTGTGCGTGGAATTAGGACCAACTGCTTGATACACTTTGTACGTCGCTTGAAAAGCCTTCTTTTGCTTTTGCAGACATTCTTGATGGATACTTTTCCCTCTTTTATTTTGCCCCATAGTTTCTTTGACTGATGGAGTTTGATAGGGATAATCTTTATTTGTATTCTTTGGTATCCATTTGTATTTGATTTGTCCATTATGCTTCTCAGCTTCTTTTTCTTTGATAACGTTCTTCATACTTTGATTCAAATTTTTTCTTCGAAGTTGGTCCCAATTCATGGATGGGGTGATGGGTGGATGAAGATTCGTGACGTGCTTGGTTGTACTATTGACACTAACTTCATCATAAGGACTCTTCATGCTCCCTATGTTGACGTTTGCTTGAGATGAAGTTGCCCCCAGTATTGTGGAAGTAGTACCTTCATGCTTTGATTCTGCCTGTTCCAAGAGCTCTTGTTCAATAAGTGTTCTCTGATAGATGACCATCGTAGTTGACATTCTTTCAATTTGCTGCTCCGCTAACTCTAGATGTTCTATCTGACTTGATTTGTTGAGCGGATAATGATGGATATCTTTATTCATGATGTCCTCAATCTGAGTTTGGGACATATTTGATCCTGATGTTGACAACTCCGTTTGATTGTAGGAGTTAAAAATTTTCTCTTTTTGTGTAACAAAATCTTGTTCTAGATGAAGATCATCTATGTGCCCATCTGTAGAAAGCATCTCATGGGTAGATGGAGGAGTATGTGCTACATGGATATGATCATCTTGCATAGATAAGAGAGTTTCCATTAGATCATTATAGTATCTTGAAGATACAAATTCTTGATCTTGATTAATTTCGGAGTTGCTTTCGATATGCTTTGGATCAAGTTCTTGACATGGGGCAGCTTCAAAGGATGGATTTCTTACAAAGGGTTCTTGGACGTCATTATTAGACATGGGGAATGGCTCAATATCCTCAAGTGTCAAGTTCAGGGTTCTTTCAGTATCTATAACCATGCGGTCAAAGGGGATCAACATGTTTTGGAAGGGACCATTGCTAGACCTTGGTGAAAGATTTTGATCATGCTTTGGAATAAATTCTTGAGATATGTCCTCTACCTCATAAGGTGATGTAGAGACATTTTCAACATGATCATAGGTCGATGGATTGTGCATTATGTCAATAGGATCAAATAACCCTAACACTTCTTGAAAGAGATCACTAAAAAGTGGCTCTTGATGTATGGTGAGTTTATCATCGGATTGTGTAGATACATCCTCAATGTGCTCCTCAATGGAGAGGTTTTGATCATTGTTTTCGACAATTGTGGTGGAGAGATTGTGAATGTCTTCGACCATAGAGTCAAGTGATGTTGATATTTCTTGAATTGGCTCATTGTTAGGTATCATTGGTGGATTTTGATCGTGATTCAAAAGTGACTCTTGACATATGTCGATTTGATCATTGGATGAAGTAAACGTGTGCTCAGTGATGGATTGATCTTGATCCTTGTTTTCAATAGTTGTCATCTTTTGTGTTTGTGCTCGTGTTGGTTAGGTAGCTTGAGAGGCTTGGGAAACTTGAGAGGATTGTTTCACTTATTGAGCTTGTGTTGCTTGTTGCATGGCTAGATATTGTTGGAATCCCTTTTGAAAAGCAGCTTGTAATGTCACGTTGTATTGGATTGATGTGGTGGAAGTTGGTGGTGGTGGGGGTGGTGGTGGATTTGAAATCATGTTGGATGTAGTGACAAGTGTATGAGATACGCTCGGAGCGATCATGGTAGTGAGGGGTTGAGATGTGATGGGCGTGATAGTGGTGTTTGGAATGATTGAAGGGATAGTGATGGTTGGAATGACCGAGGTGATAGGTCCTTGGGAGACCGTATTTTGATTTGGGATCAATGTTGTTGTTTGATTAGATACCATCCATTGGTGTGATGTCAATGGTATATTCAAAGGATTTGACATGATGGTTTGATTGACGTTAGGTGAATTGATTTGGGTGGAGTGATTGGTGCTAGGTAAAGGGGGAATCGCTAAACCAAGGAATGATGTAGGTAATGGTGGTGGAGATTTACCTTGGCGCAATGCCTCAACTATTTTGGAAAGTTCTGCGATTTGATCTTGCCAAATTTGTTCTTGATTTTGATCTTGAATCACTTGAGATAGTTGATTTGGCCTTTGTTTAAGTGGATTTGGGATGCCTACTTGTGGTTTTTGAATGGTATTATAGGAAAATTGACTTTGGATAATGTTCTAATTTGGGATGATGTTTAGATTTGGCATGATAGGATGAACATTGTTGGTATTGGGAATCATTTTTCCAAAGTTTTCCGAGTTAGGATTCATGTTTCGAAAACTTGCACTTGGTACATCCATATTTGGCAAGTAGGGATTTGGTGGAATGATGTTGTTCATTTCAAGGCTCATGCAGTGATTATTCGATTGGTGGATTTGTAGGTTTGGACTTAGATCTATCATTGGGAAATGTGTTCCAAATTTTGACTTGGGCATACCCACACTTGTTGTACCATTGACATTTGTTGAAGGCAATGATCCTATGCATGGACTTTGATAATTGATAGGCATTGCAAGGCTTTGAAGATTCAACTGATTTGCATTACCCAAGATGTATGGATCAAGTTTATATTCCATGTTCTTCTTGTGTTTTGACCTTGTTATGAAAGTGACTCCTAAGGTTCTTAGGACCAATAGCGAGATGGAGGATGAAATGTGAATGATATGAGTGTTGAACGTTTAGGGATTTTGTATCAATGCTAGACTTAAGGATTTTGATTTTGATTGTTTGATGTGGATGATGAACTTGTAAACCCTAAGATGTTAAATGCTATCTTAGGATGAACTTGTTCAAAGAGGTGATAATTTAACTAAGTGTGCATGGAAGGATTCATCCAAACACACCTAACTAAACAAATGATTTTGATTTGGTTTAGGGATGTACCCAAGTCTAGGTAATGATGCTTTCAAAGCTCTAAAGTTTGTTTGTGGGATGATGTTGATAAATGTTTGAGGTGGATGAAGTGTTTTCTTTTGATCCTAAGAGACTTAGAGAGACTTTGTTTACTAGGCCAAGGTATTGAAGAACACACTTTTCTCTAAGAGCAATCAAAAGACCAATATGACCAAAGGATATCAAGCACATGTGTGGGGTCCAATTCTTTATCTTTGCTTAGTGTATTCTTTTTACCACAAACACACTCTTGATTAAAGTTTCAAACTAATATGCCCAATGTCTTAATTCCCTTAAACCCCACAAGATATTTTATGTGGAAATTCAATGAACTTAAGGCAAGGGTTTTCCTATTGTTTACTGAAGAAGACAAATTGATGTATAATCCAATGCTTAGGAACCTCTACGGACGTGAATCCCCAGGGAAATCAGTAACATATGGATTGAGTCAATGATATTTGTCTTCAAGAGGGTTTGAAATTTTGAGAATCATGTTGAATGTTTGTTTGCAAAATGTTTTCGAATACAACACTGTGTTTTCAAACAAGCAATGTAACATCCTGTGCTAATGGGTACGTTTTTCTTAGTGGGCTTGCCTCATGCTCTTCATAGAAGAGATGATTTTACATGCAACCAAGGAAAAATATAGAGGTATGATGAAATCCTAACCTCTATATTTCAACCAAGATCGGACATGGCAAGTAACTTCTTGGAATCAAAGTTCCAATGCACCACTTTGATAAACTCGCTCAATGGATAAATAGGCCACTACAAAACAAGGGTTCTAGTTCGGACTTTCCGTTCGTAGGAGTTGACCCAATGTGGCAAGAGTCCCCTTTTGGATCCATCTTGTCGGAGTCACCGCGTGATATTGGTGTTTCTTCCAATATCCACATTTATATCTCGGCTGGAAATACTCTTGGCTTTAGAGTGTTACCAGTTGAGCCATTCCCTTGGGTGATTACTTTTTCCCACAAGGTGAGCCCTCTAAGATAAAAAAAAAGCAAGCAAAGACACAATCAGTAACTTGATCGATCTTTGATGGCACAAAGAAAGAGAATGTATGCGAAAATGCCCCTACTCACACTCGCACAAGATGTTCAATTTTTAAGCCCAAATCGAAGTGTTTCAAAGCAATAAAATGCACTTTGATTTTTTCTCTTGCACCCTAGATCGCACGAAGCGCAAGGGGAGAGGATACGCATTCAAAATGCACCCAAGACAAAATCACAATTCAAGCACTTGTTTGTTTTATTCTCAAAGCAATGATGAGTTCATTTTAAAGCACCAAGATGAAGTGTGAAATTTGTCTTGTTCAATTTTACTCCAAAATCAAAGTCTAGTAAGTTTGTAGTGTTCAGTTTTAGCCAATTTTGAAGAAATCAAATCAATGACTAATTGTGCACCCCAAATTGATCTAATTGGCCTAAAAATAAAAGCCAAAATGAAAGCCCTAAGCATTAAAAAATACTTTTGTCAAGTTCAAGTTAAGTGCCATTTGTAGGACCCTAAATCTGCATTGGATCAAAAACAAAAACCATTAGTATTGTTAGTAAACCAAAGCAAACCAAAAGATCCCCTATAAGATTCATTTAATCACAAGAATGATGCCAAAGAAACAAGGAAACATAGAAGGGCATCATTCTAATGAATCAAACTAGCATCTTATAGTGGATTGGTGTCACATGTGCTAGTGACCCTTTCCCAACCCTTGATCAAAGCTTAAATTGTGTAAATGATGGAGATGATGGAGTGAAATGGACAAGATCAAATCTCAAATGAAGAGAGTAACCTTGCATAAAATTGTGAAGGATTTGCTCAAAGATGAAGCTTGTATTTAAAGATTTTCAAATGCTGAGTGTTGAAGAGGGACCAATGTGGGACTAAAGATTCTGCCAATGAGATAAGGACACTTGTCATCATGTGAGTGGTTGATGCATGTGCAAGATTTGGGAAGAGTGCCCATGAGAGGGAGAATTTGAATTTGAATTTCGCAATGAATGCTGAGTTTGACCTTGGAAGGGGACATGTAAGAGACATGTAAGGCCTCATAAATGCTCTGTTTGGTGTACATGTCCACTTGGGGGGAAATTCAAACTTGGAGAATATTCTTCCTTTATGCCAAGTTGAAAATAAATATTTTGATAAATCAATTAATTGCAATTTCATGTGCAAGTGGCCAAATCTAGAGAATGCAAGTGGGTGAGTATTTAATCAAGGTTAGATTAAATAGATGATGATTATGCTGATTTAATACTGATTAGATGATTTTGACTTTTAAGACTTACATATTTGATTTATTTAAATCAGAAAAGGATGGAAAATGATTTGGATTTAATTAAATAAAAGGCTTGATTTATTTAATTAAAATGAGGGTGATGGGATCAAGTTAATTTATTTGATTTAAACTAATGACTTTAGGAGATTGATAAATGAACTTGATTTATTTTCCGAATGGATGAATATGACCTAGTTGAATGCATTATGTCAATTTGATGTGTCTACACATTCTAGTTGGTACAAAGCCCCAAATGAAGCTAATTCTCAAGTATGTAGAGAAGAGAATGGAGAAAGATCTTAGGGGGAGTTGTTATTGGTATCAAATTAGTGTTATGCTTGGTACATTTTAGTTTAGAATGTTATTGGTATCAAGACATGATATCACCAATTGGTGTCAGTAATATGATTCAATTGGTATAAAGCATGAAATAGACTATCTATACTTGGTATCAGACCTAACTGATTAGACTATGAATGAAACTTCAACTAGCATTAGATAGTGGTAATTGGTATAGAGGAGTTGAAACATATGGTTTTCCATTACAGTCAAAGGAGAGAAGTAATTGGAATGAGAGTAGAAATTTTCTGCAACTGGTATCAGTCAAAGGGGGAGAAAATTCTTTTTTTCCATTGCTAAGGAAAGATAAAGGCTGCAGTAGCATGGTGACTTGAGAAAGATGTTGAGGAGTGTGACCATTTTCCATTGATGCCAAAGGGGGAGAGAGTTGTGCAAATTCTCAAAACAGTTGAGAACGGGGGAGAAAGTTTTGTAGTTGCCCATAAGTGTGAGCAAAGGAGAAGGTATGTCAAAGGGAGAGAGTTGAGAGCTCAAATGTCATCCATCATTGGTATCAGACCATTTGACTTTTGAGCATTTAGTTTTTCCATCAATGACAAAGGGGGAGGTTGTTACCATATTGTTGTCATTGATGTCAAAAGGGGAAATCATAAAAGGAAGATTGTTTCCATGATGAAAGAGGATCAAAGGTGAGATGGACCCAATCTAGTAAAGGAGGATGTTAGCATTAATGTAAAAGTGTCATTGATGACAAAGGTTGAAGCTGTGTTATGCAAGTGTTGAATAGATTATAGAAGTTTAGGCCTCAGGTCTCAATCTTACAATATATCAGTTGCTGAGGAGGGAAGGTGTTTGGATTTAGTCATTTTTTACTATGCCTACAAGGTTTTAGGCATCGATCCTCCATCATATCTCTTACCGAGTCCCTCAGAGTGATGAAGTAAAATCTGCTAAGTCCAAAGTATTTTGGACTTCAGACTTTAGAAGTACAACTTACCATGGTGTTCAAAGTTGGCAAGATGGAATGTCAAACCTTGACATCTGAAAAGATCAATACAAGGATGGTGTTTCACACTTTAGAGTTTCGCAAGTATAAGTTATGCTCTGTGATAAATGTGAAAGGAGATAAATGGAAAAGGGTTAGATCGATGGCTAAATTTTGACAGGAGAAAGAGTGAATTTCAAAACTTGGAATTCACATATACATCTTACCTTTGTGTTTGAAGGAATGGAGTATGGAGTTTTAGGACCTATGAACCCTGACCCCTAAAAAGGCTTTAGAGTTCATGGGTTGAGAGGGAGGTTTGCATCTTTCCACAAGGTATGTGTAAAGGTGAATTTCAATGGAAGCTACTTGGATGTCCCTTCAACACAGCGATGTAGAAGGTGATTTAAGTTTCGTCGGCATGGAAATTTCCTTTCAATGGGAATTGTCTTGGAGTCCCTTCAATAGCCTAATGACTATCTCATCAGTAAGATATTGGTGTTTTGGTAGGAGTCTAGAAGGACTCCCTTCGATGGTGTGATAAGGAGAAACATAAAATCATCGAAGGAAGTTACATGGTTGTCCCTTTAATGTAGTGATGATAACCTTCATTGGGTGGATAAAGTGATGTCATGAGGACCATGAACTATCATTGACGAAACAAGTGCAAGATGCTTTAGTCATGGGAGATCATCAAGACTATTTGGAGCTTGGGATTCTCCAATGATTTGGTTTTCCCTTGAATCAATTTTGTAACTTTGATAGTTTGCCAAAACTATAATGGAATCACTCCTGTCAAGTTATTCTCATTGAGATAAAGTTTATTGAGTTGAGTGAGCATGCTGAGTTCAATAGGAATATAACCATGGGGTCTATTTGTTGACAAAAACAATGCAATTAAATAGGACAAGTTTCCAAGGGAAGGTGGGATTATTCCTATCAATTTGTTTGCTGCAAGATAAAGTTCGCTGAGTTAAGTGAGCGTACCCAATTCAATAGGTATATGACTATGGAGTATATTTCTTTCCAAATACAATTTAATTAAAGAGGAAAATTTTCCTAGGAAAGGTGGGATTGTGGCTGTGAGGTTGTTTCCCCCAAGATAAAGGAATTGGAGTTGAGTGAGCATACGCAATTCAGTAGGAATAGTACCATGGAGTATGTTGTTTGCCAACTCCAACTCAGTTAAAGAGGATAGGTTTCCTATGGAGGGTGGGATTGTGCTTGTGAGGTTGTTTCCCCAAAGATAAAGTATTTGGAGTTGAGTGAGCATACCCAATTCAGTAGGAATACTACCATGGAGTATGTTGTTTGACAACTCCAATTTGGTTAAAGAGGATAGGTTTCCTAGGGAGGGTGGGATTGTGCCTGTGAGGTTGTTTCCCCCAAGATAAAGTATTATAAGTTTAGTGAGCATAACCAATTTAGTAGGAATACTACCATGGAGTATGTTGTTTGACAAGTCCGAGTCGGTTAAAGAGGATAGGTTTCCTAGGGAGGGTGGGATTGTGCCTGTGAGGTTGTTTTCCCAAAGATAAAGTATTTTGAGTTGAGTGAGCATACCCAATTCAGTAGGAATACTACCATGGAGTATGTTTTTTGACAAGTCCAAGTCGGTTAAAGAGGATAGGTTTCCTAGGGAGGGTGGGATTGTGCCTATGAGGTTATTTTTGGAAAGATCAAGTACTCTAAGAAAAGAGAGATTGCCAAGGAAAGGAGAGATTGGTTCGAGTAAAGACATAACAGTAAGATTCAAAGAAAGCACGTGCTGATGGCAAGAATAGCAAACAATCCTAGTCCAATTACAAAAGGAATGATGCGGAGACCAATCAAGCAAGGAATTGTGAGGGTCACTAGAGAGGGAATGCTTAAAAGTTAGCAGAGCTTCTTGTTCAGAAGAGGAATGGAAACAAGGCAGCGCAGGGAGAAACAAGAGTAGGAGGGAAGAAACAACCAAAGCCATCTTCATCTCTATTGAACTAAAAAACAAGTAAATGGTGTGTATGTTCTCTAAAATGTGATGATTATAAAGCTGCGAAGGCATGTGCAGTGGTTAAAAGTCTTTTGTTTTTGTCGGCCACTTGTAGAACAAAGTCTATGTTGGTAAATGGTGAAGAAGAAAAAGTGGGAGGGAAGTCGGTATATTTTAGTAGTTTGTAAAGTGGTTAGGATTCTATTGTCTTTGCCGGCCACCTGGGGGTCAAAGTCTATGTGCGTAAATCGCTAAGAAGAAAAAGAGGAGAACACCAGTTTACAATACAATGCCATTCATGGAGAACATCTTTATCCATGTCAATTTCAAATCACATCAGTTTTAATCTTGTTTTTGGCGGACAATGCCTACTAATTAGTCTTCTCGCACAAGAAAAAGTGGGGAAATTAGTTTACCAATAGACAGAAAAGTATTTATTTAAATTTAAAAATATAAGAAGAGTTGCGGAAAGTTAGCCTCATAACTCTTGTTTTGCAAGCACAATATTAGACAATAATTATTAAGAAGTAATAAAATTAAGCTGTGATTATTAGTTTTAATAGAGTGTTTTAAAATGTAATGGGTAGTTTTAAGTGGTGTTAGGTATTTATGAAGTATTTTAAATTGTTAGAATACTTTTTTAATAATTAAGTTATAGTGTTATAAATTATATATAAAAAATTGGTTCTATTTTGAATTAAGAATTTGAATTTTAATAATGACAATAAAAAATAAAATATATTTAAAATTTAAAATTATAATTAAAAATATGTTCTTGTTATAATTTATTTATGATTATTAATTAGTCATTGTATTATTTAAATATGTGTTTTGCATGTCAATGCGAGTAATACAAATAGTTATAAATTACAAATGAATTAAGTGAGATATTTTTCTTTTGTATGGTGTAATTAAATTCTTGAAGGACACATAATTTTGTATAGGGTGACACAAAAATGTGTAAATCATAAGTGGAGTAGACACAAGATTTTGGTTCATTTCAATTTATAGCTTTCTCATTGCCCTACTTTCTTATCCGACGGTCTGAAATGAGATAACAAATTTTTTCAAGTGAGCCATCTTTCTTATATCTCAATTTCACATAAAAAGATTGGTCCCATCATATCTTAGCTCGAGGGTTAAAGGACTTAGTTGTGTTGGTTTTTTTTTAAGAACCAATCAGATCTGACCAAATACCTATGAGGTTGTCAAACTCAATTCTTGAATACTTGAGAGATAATTGGCCAACGAATGAGATGAAGCTATAATGTTTCTTCTCCTACACTTCAGGCTCTACAAGACCCAAGAGGGTGATCCCACAATGTATATCTTATAACACTTCTAAAAAATTAACTGATACATTGTATAACAAAGCATATATATTCCCATCAGAAGCTAAGAAGATGAAATCCTTCAAGAAATTGGCATTTCCTTAAAAGAATTAAACACCTAAAGCTGAGAATTTACAATACAACACCGACCACAATGAAAGGTAGATCAATTAAAGATTATTTATGAATGTTGTTCTCAAATTAGATAACGAGAACCATGGAAAATGCATACAATACTTAAGATCAGTGCCATATTTGTGGGCTAGGAGTCAAAGAAAATTGGACTCTAAGGTAAATTAAATCCTAAACATCCATGATCTACATGAGATTACTTTGCAATTCACAAATTAATAATTAGATTCTATGACTACTTATCAGATCCAATAAACCTGTATACAAATTTATGATTTGATCAAAGCATTTTAACTGACCCCTTGAACCAGAACTAAAATCAAAACATACATCAAAGTGTAATGACAATGAAGATTAATGAAATGATCCTTGATCAGAGTTTACATTAATAATTCAAATACAAAGTAAAGTTGGAGAGACGATAGACTCCAAAGATTCACATTATCATTTATATTTGCTTAGAAACCATACAATTGACAAAATTCACTAACCAGACTCAAAGCTTAAGATAAAGACTTCAAAATTGTTCTCTCTATGTTCACCATTTGCATAATTTGGATACAGAATTCAATAGAAGACCCATACTAATGGCCCTAAATTCCCTTTTATATGAACAAGGGAGCAAAAACAAGCTTCAAGCCAAAAGCACACTTGTCATACTTTCATTTGACCACCATGACAAAAATTCCCTCTGTAGTTATATTTACACTTTCAATTGGAGGGAAAGAGTATGAGAAAAAAATATATCCACTTGCCGAAGAAGATAGACCTACTTTCCAAAAGGCACTTTCGCATCTTATAATAGCTTTATAACTTCCTCCTTATCGACAAAAATAAACCACATCCATGCCAAGCCAATAAAGAAAGAGCACAAAAACAATAGAAAGCAAGTGACTAATTCATCCAGATCATCCCTTGTGTCATCAACCTTTCTAATAAGAAGAGAACAATATTCTGCAATACCTCAACCAAAGCGTAATCTATACTATTTCTAGGCTATGTATTATTCTCCTTTTGTCCATTACTCACCAAATTCCTTATCATTAATGCACAAAAACTTATTCAATAAACTTCTCCAACCATGAATTGTATTCATCATGAGTGGACCACTGTGTACTCAACAAAATCTACACTTTCTCATTATGTTGTGTGTACCTGGCATCAGTCAGTGCTCTAGTCTCCCTGACAAATACTTTCATCCTCACTTCAACTCTAGCCATATTGTCAATATGAGAATTCAGCATGGAGTAATCGACTTCACTGAACATATATTTAGCTCGAGGCAACCATCCTTCCAATTCATGTTTCCACTTGGAAAATTCCATCAACTCTCCCTTAACATCAAATACTTTTGGCATGCCATGTGCTTCCATGTCCCTAAAAAGTTTCAATTTGTTTCCCAGTTGGATTCCTAACTTCCCATGGAAGGTTGTTATCTCACCAATCAGATCAATGGTTTGCAATATCTCAAGAATGTGAGTAGAGACCTCTAGATATTCATTAGCTTTAGACATTATTTCCTTTAGGGGTCCCACTCTAGTGCTCCATTGACTTCATTCATCTTGAAAAGCCTTCTGAACCTGCAAATATTTAATGTTGGCACCATCAATACTCTTATAAGGTACCCATACATCATCAGCTTTCTTTACCAATTTGGTCACTCTATGTTTCAACATATCTTCAAAAATATCATTAACCACTTTGATGGTTTCCAATTTTTCCTTCTTTGTGTGTTCCTTTTCTGCTTTCAAGGCTTGATTCAAATCTTAAATGTTGAGGGATAAGGTTTCTCTGTCTTGAGTGGAAAAATATGAAGTAGAACTAGTTGGGGATGGTAAACCTCTTTGTGCAGTAGCCAACACTTTATTATGCTCATGCATCAACTTATTGTATATGTCCAACAACTTCTGGTAGTTTTCCTCTATGATCTGAGCAGTGTCGATAGTCAACATTTTAGCATGCATCATCAGTTGTGCAGTTGCAGTAGTTGTCATCTTTGTTGTTGTCTTGACAATCACTACTCCAATTTCCTTCTCTACAAGTTGCATGACATTGGGTTTTCCTATGTTAGGCTCTCCATAGACCAAATAGCAAATGTATGTAGTCAAGGACTAAAACCTGAACCAAATATCTTGTTGTCAAAAGCTTCCTCAGAAACAGAAGCATCAGGGTCTTTTCTAAATACATCTAATACAATGGCAGATGAAATGTCACAACCGGGTAGAAAAAGGGCACCACTTCCTTTCACTAGTTCCCTTGCCTCTTCTAATGACATATTAGCTATTTCTTGTTGTATTTTATCCTCTTCTTCTTTCTCAACTTCTTCTTGGTCAACTTTCTCACTTGCTTCTTCAATCCTTCTTTTGATGTTAGCACTTTTGGCATGGATGAAACATTCCCTAAATTCCTTAGACTTGATAAAAGCATCATCACACACAAACTCAACACAATCTTTTATCTTGACATCATCATCCTCATCCTCATCATATACCCATTTCACAACCCTACTAGGTGGAACCATAATGTTTAATGCATCATTTCTCTCTTCAAGGAAATCCTGATCCACTTCCTACTCCACTAGGTCATGTTCACCAGATTCCTTTGGGAGCTGAGCCTCCCCAATATGCTCACTTTATGGGTAATCCACTAATGGGGATACAATAGGTCATCCACTAGTCTTACTTGATCTTACATGGATGCTTGGAGGAGAAGATTGAGCTGGTTGACTCCTTATCTGAACATCACAATTTTCTTTAGTAACTTTAGCTTCAATCTCAGCTTGCTTCACCTTCTCAAAGAAACTCTTATCACTAAAATCACTAAGCATCAATTTTTCCTTTGTAAACTTGTCTTCCACTTCTAGATAAGGGATGACATATAGAGGGTTATCCTTTATCATCATGTCCCCTATTCCACATATATTCATCCATGCATCCTTTCTTGCATTGACTTCCTCATCGGTAGATAAATTCTTGATTACATCTTGAAAATAGAACTGATGACCTCTTGTTCCCAATGACCTAGCTCTTCTTTGTGCTAAGATTACCCCTTCAGGATCACTAAACCTACGGACATCTTGGTTCAACCTATAATTGTTTAGAAGGGATCCAAACCTCTCAATTCCTTCCTTTGAAGCACAACTGAAGTATGCAAACTACACATCATGATTCACAAGAGAAGCTTTCTTTGGACCTCTGAAATACTCTTTATGCATGACAACCATTTTCCACATTACTTCCATAAAATCTTGTCTATCTGAAACATAAATGGGAAATTTGTGAGGTGGCACTAAGGTTTCATATATCCTAATTATGGTGTAGTTGGTATGGAGATACCAATCCCCCCAATTGAATGGGTGTTTAGTGTATCATTCATGTTCTAGTGGCCTTATCATCTCCTTGACACCTTATGAAATCCTTTGCATAAGTTTCAAACCAAGTTGTTTGTGCACCAAGAACATGAAAATATTACATTTGAACATGTTATAATCAGAGTGTGGACAATGTATATCCTAGATATGTGTACACATCTACACTGGTAATTCATTTTCACTGTCATCAAACTCTAAATTTTATATAATTCCTCATCAACTTCCTAATTTTCCATAGTAATAGATGTATCAATAAAGAATAATGCCTATAGCATAGTGGATGATTGGAATCCTTCAACTTTACCAAATCCTCATGCAAGTGTTTAGCAATGTAAATGGCATAATCCAAAAACCTATTTTGATATTTGTGTTGAATATCAATTGCCAAAGTCATCAAGTCAATGTCCATCTTAATATCATACTCTTTATGCAGAACTTGACAGATAGCATAATAAGTATTCTTGAAATAGTCTTCAAATTCAACACAATAAAAAGGTTCCACCTTAGAAGAAACAAAAGGCACACCATTCATCTTCAAGTCACACCTCCTGTGAATAGGAAACACACCATTTCTATACCAAATTTTATTCTTCTCATATTCATTGTATAATTTGTGGAAATTAATGGGTTCAGAGGCAGATGGATTCAACTAGAAAGCCTCAATTATCTAACTCACATAAATCTCCAGCATGGAAAAAAGATTAGGAAACCTTTTGATTATTCTATCATTTGGGTCATAACATCTATCCAATTATGCTAACATCAATTCTACCTCCTCAAATACATTTTGGCACACCAATTTTCCTATGTCACGTACCCATATGTTGCAGGCAGGGTGGTTGGATTCTCTTTGTTTGAAAGCATAGTAAAATAGGTCCCAACCACTTTGTGGCACCACAATATCACATATTCCAGAAGCAACATCCTCAAAATGAGGAGTTAGAATACCCTCACCATTCTTTCTCTTCCCTACTTTCTTCTTTATTTCCTGCTCTGGGTCTTGATGGGGTTCTTCCATAAACTTAGGATGATCTTTCTTAATAATTCTTCACCTTTTGGGTGTACTTATTTTGTTAGGATGAGGTTGGTCGCTATGAGGTTTAGGTTTGCTAACCCATTTTTGAGCAAGTTTTCTATCAGTTTTAGTTGTAGACCCACTAGGTTGACTCATTATTACTTAGCAACAAAGCTAGGGTTTTCAAGATTCTAAGAAATCACCCTATGCAGCCTAAAACAAAAAGGTTTGCAATGAAACCAACAATTTTATCCTTCTTACCCCAAACTTTAAGAACAATAGTTCCAATTCACCTTTAGTAGACAAAATTATTTCCTTTAAACACAATAACCCCAACCACTTATAAGATTTCCAAACCACCCAGTAAACAAACTAATTCAGGAGTGAGAAGATTAACTTACTCGAGAGCAAATTGGTTGCTCTTTAGACTTAGCTCTATGCAGTGTTTTACTACTACTGCTTCTTGACTCAATGAATTTCCATGTCCATTCCAACTATAATTACTCAAAGAAGATACCAGATAATCTATTTAATATCCCAACATTGAAGTGCATTCACCATTAATGGTTGATGGGTCATTTGCTTGAGCGAACTAATGGATAGCCATTTTAGTTTGAATCCCAACCACTGATCGTCTAGTTTTTTAAACATAATCAATGGTCCCCTTTTACCATCGGCCATGATTTTAATAACAATTATTTAAAGTAGTGAGGAGATCCTAAGAACATGCCATGTATCCATCCACTAACGCATAATAAAACATGGGCTCTTTCACTCATTGTAGAAGAATGGGAGTAATGCTTAGAAGTTTCAACAATGGGCTCCTCCTGGTGATGCATTTGAGCAACCGAAACCATCGCATGTTACAAAAATGAACTCGAATTTGGAAACATCTTCAGTGATAAGAAAAGGTAGTGAAGAAATATGAATCTGAGACATGGCCACCACACTACTTATTCTATTCTCCTTCCATCGCTCATCGTTGAAGCTAGAAAAAGTTCTAAAACATTTCAATGATGGGGTGATATAACACACCACCATGCCCATCACTCATCGCAAAAGTGAAGCTGAAGGTTTAAAGAACTTTGGCGATAAGTGATATAAAAGGAAAATATAACCCATCGCTCGTTGCAAAAGAGAACCTGTCAGCGAAGAGAACATTAGTGATGAATGGAGATTTAAGTGAATATGAACTCCCACATGCAAATAAGATGCTTTTAAAGAGGGGCCATGCCAAGTTAATGAGGCTCAAACCCTTAGGAAAAAAACATGAGGCCGACATATTTCACCATGAAATATTTCCCACCTAGCTATAAGAAATATTAAAACGATGAGGTGAACAAGGTAACTAATGAACTTAAAAAAGGGTCGGTGAAAACATGACTCGATTTAGGCTCAAGTTGTGACTTAGATGACTAGGAACTAGGTAAGATAGGTCAACTGAAGATTAAAACCTTCAAAGCTTAAAACCTCAAACATGTAGGAGAGACTTTAGAACTAAACCCCTAACCCCCACCTTGGAAATGGATGCAACATACCATTACAGGGCACAAAAATAGCTCAAATTTTCTAAAATTTTAGGAGCTCTACTAGTGGCCCATGCTCAGGGTTGCATAGCCCTAGTGGGTATGGAGAGAAATAGATCTCTTAGTGAATCAAACCAACACAAAGAAACCCAAAAACCTAGGAACTTTCCTAGACAAAGCAAGAAAATGCAATAGAAAGAAAACACACTAAACCTATGTACACTAATTACAAAGATATACAATGTGATGGAAGAATAACCTATTTCACAATAAATTGAACTTTAGGAACTATCCATGCAAAAAGTACGAGTCCTCCCCATGTGTATCTACAATCAAATATGGCCCAAGCCATAGAGGATCAAACTTTCCATATTTTCTTTTGTATTCCATCCTTGGAAATTCCACATTAATACCAAGCATCCAACTTCAAACTTCCTTTCAATGGCCTTCTTATCATATAGGTGTTTGACTTGAAGTTGCAGCCTCTCATTTCTTTTATGAGCTTCTCTTCTAGTTTCGTCAAGCTCAATTAACTCATCCATCCTGTGTTGCATCTCATCACAAATGTCAGTATCATATTATTGAACAAATTTGTACATCTATATCAAGTTATTATGGGGTATCTTTGCTTCCACACATACACCAAATTAAAAGGTGACTGCGCAAAGACTGTTTTAACTGTAGTCCTTTCTACCCATAGTGCAAGTTGTAGTTTTGAATCCCATGCCTTCTTGTTTATCTCAATCATCCATTTGATGATCTTCATCAAACTCTTGTTACTGGATTCTTCCTGTCTGTTCCCTTGAGGGTGATAGGGAGATGAGTAAGAAATACATATACCATGCTAATTGCAGAAATCAGTAAATTCTTCAAACTAGAAGCATATGGCATTGTTAGAAATGATTCTTTATCGAAGTTTGAATCTACTTATTATGTTACTCATCAAGAAATCAATTACTACTTTCCTTGTTTCTTTCCTAGTGGGAATGGCTTCTACCCACTTTGTGAAGTAATCTTTGGCAACTAGGATCCAGGAGTGACACCCACTTGACTTTTCTGAAATCTCTCCAAAAAAATTGATGCCCCATTGTTGGAAAGGGGCCTGGGTTGAAACTGGCCTAGGGGGAAAATTACCAGAAAATTTTAGCTTACTAGTAAATCTTTGGAAAGCATCACACTTCTTAAAAAATATATGGGCATCTTTGAATATCGTAGGCCACTAGAACCCTTCTCCCCATCTACACATCTGAGTAACACTCCCTCTGGGTGTCTCCACTAGAGTTCACTATCAATAATGGCATACTTGATAGCCTATAGTTTGAGAGTTCTTCTTTCATTGCTAGGCATGCCTTCAGGGCATTGCATATTCTACAAGTATTATACAATTCTTATGTACCATCCATAGGTCTGCA
Source organism: Sequoia sempervirens (assembly GCA_007258455.2). Classification (NCBI taxonomy): domain Eukaryota; kingdom Viridiplantae; phylum Streptophyta; class Pinopsida; order Cupressales; family Cupressaceae; genus Sequoia; species Sequoia sempervirens. The sequence goes on from VDFB02271358.1 coordinate 298,110,334, forward strand.
TGTCACATATGGGTGCAACATTTTCATGTTCAACTTGATTGATTTGATTGGTTTCCAAGTTGGTCTCAACCATCAACTTGGCTAGACCTTGACCTCTTACCATCTTTATAATTTGGATGTCAATATTGAACTCTTGGTCCTATTGATCTACCTACATCTCCAACCTGTGGTCTCCTGTTGGGTAAATATGTCTTTAACTTATGCACTTGGAACATAAGCTACAATAGTTGCTTGAGTCAGATAATGTCTAAAATTATTAACAATCTTTACCAGGTCATATGCTTGCTTCTCTATGGCATCGTATTTGAGCTCAACTACTTGCAGGGACTTGCTAAAGAAATCAATAGGCTGCTCAAAGCCTTCATCCTTCTTCTATAATAGTACCTCTGCCATTGTATGAAATGAAGCAAAGGTAAATAAATGGAATGGATTTGAATAATCAGTAGATTTGATGGCATGTGTTTCCTTGACTGCATCCTTTATGGCTTGAAAAGCCTTAGTGGGTTCTTCTATCCATGATACCTTTTCTCCTTTCTTTAACATTTTAGAAATGGCCTAACAATTTGAGAAAAATTAGTAACAAATCTTCTTACAAAGTTAATTTTCCCAAAGAAAGATTGGATCCCCTTGACATTTCTGGGTTGTGAGATCTTATCTATAGCTGCTACTCATTCAAGATCGATCTTGACCCCATATTTCAAGATAATATGCCCTAGTAGCTTACCTTATTTAACTCCAAAAGCACATTTATTGGGATTCAAAGAAATCCCATATTCCAAACCTTTGATAAAAATATTCTCCAAGTGAGAACAATGATCTTCTTCCTTTTGGCTCTGAGCAGTCAGGTCATCCTTATATATAGAAAGGAAGAGATCAATAAAACCTACAAAGGCCACATCCATGGCTCTTTGAAATGTTGCACCAACATTGATCAGGCCAAATGGAATTCTCAGGTACACATAGGTTCCCCAAGGCATGGTGAATGCAGTCTTGTACTATTCGGATTCTCTCACCATGGCCTGGTTATAACTTGAGAACCCATCCATCATTGAGAGTAATTCACACCTTGTTACCTTTTGCAAAACTTCCTCCATGTTAAGTAATGGATAATTATCTTTCAACGATGGCACATTGAGATTCCTGAAATCTACACACAGCCTGAGGTCACCATTATTTTTCATGATTGGAACCAAGTTCAAGAACCATGAGGAATGTCTTATTGGTTTAATAATACCAACATCTCTTAACTTGGTGATTTCTTCCTGCATTTTTGGTTGCTGAGTGGGATTTATTGGCCTCTATTTTTTCCTAAAAGGTTTTACATCAAGTATCAAAGGGATTTCATGTTGGAATAGATCTTCCCTGTAAGCCTTTATGTCATCATATGACCAAGAAAACACATTTATATACTTTCTTAATAGGGCAATTAACATGGTCCAAACTTGTGGTTTCATCTTCTTCCCCATGTACACCTTTTTGGGAGAATTCTTTGTTCCAAGATTTATTTCTTCCAAATCTTGCTTATGGGAAGATGCTTGCTTAACATTTGATTTATTAGAGCCATCAAAGACCGTCTCTAATGCAAAAATTCCTTTGGAAATCTTATTGGTTTTCAATTGAATTACCTCATGCTCAAATAATATTTATTTTCCATCTACCTCAACCACTAATGAGCCAAAATCAATTTCTTGGCTTTCATATTGATCAATGTAGTCCAAAAATTTCAAAATATCATTGTCATCCCCAAACACTTGCTAGTTGCAAATGTTATCAGGCACTACAGGCTGAGTTCGTACCCCTACTTTTAAGATGCCATAAAAAATGACATCCTCCAATCTAACAACAATATTAGCTAACAAATCTTCTGTGGCATTCAATCATATTTCTATCCAATCTATATTAAAAGCATCAAATATCTCAATAGTATCCCAAATTGAATTCCTATATTGCTTGAGCCTTTTATCTTTGGCAACAAATTTAGATCTAACTTGGGAAACTATCAATCTAGAATCTCCTAATACTTTCAATATCTTAATTCCATGCTTTGAAGATAATTTCATAACAAGAAAGAGAGCCTCATATTTGGCCACATTATTTGTACAATAAAATTTTAGCAAGGAGTACTTGAAGGTTTTACCTTATGGGGAGATGAGGATAATCCCTGCACTAGAGCCCTCCTTGGAAGAAGCTCCATCAAAGTACAAGGTCCAAAGAGCATCTTCTTTTGGATCCTATAGGACCTCTCTATCAATCGGTGCAGGATGGACTTCTTCTTCTTGTTTCAATTCTTTAGCATGAAAACTGTCTAAGCCAATGTCTACAAAATTGATTATTGTTGATTCTTCTGGCTCCTTTACATATTCAATCATGTGGTGAACCCTTGGTTCTCTAGCAATCTTAACATCCTTTTGGTCAATTAAAAATTGTAAAATGACAAGTCTCACTGTATACTTCCACCCATGGATGCACTCCAGTGTCTCGACAATAACATCCCACAAGTTGGTGGAATATCCACCACAGTGATACTCATAAACAACTCTTTCTCAGGGAAAGCTGTCAATTTATATGGAACTCTATTAATTACTCCTATAACAGGCACCTCTCTTGAGTCCATATCTTAGCACTTCCCAGAAGTGCTTTCAACCTTCAAGACCATTTCTTCCATGATCTTTACTAGCATTACATTGTTTGAGGCCCCTGAATCTATCATGTAATTCCTAAGAAGCTTCCCATCAATGATCAAGCTTAGAAAAAATGGATTGACTTGACTTGGGTTTGTAGTAATAGTAGTTCCCAAATATATTTTAGGATTTTCACTAATCATTGCTTCCACCTCAACAATCTTCTCTTGAGTATTGCTTGATTTAGGTTGATCAATCACCCACTTATCTTTGCCACTCATAGCAACACTGTTGATGAGAGAAACTATATTATTCTTATGCTCATCAATTCTCATAATTTCCAATAGTGGAACTATAACTTTAACTTGAGACAATACTTGGAACATATCTATAGGAGAATAATTTGGTAACTCAGGGAGTATCAATTCCTTAGGACTTACCTTGTCACCTTGTCTTTCAAAATTTTTAGCATTGGACTTTGGATCTTTGGCATTTATAGCCTGAGGAGTAGCTTCACCATTAACCTTAGCCTTGCAACCCTTCTTAGCCCAAATTCTCATTTCCTTACCTTCTTTAGCTTTTGTCTCTTCTTTCTTATTTTTTCTCTTAGTCCCTTTACTTTCTGTATTTTTTTTCTTGATAAACATGCTACCAAGGTTACCTTGATTACCACTTACAACTCTATTTCTCAAATGAAGATTGCTCCTTGCTTGAGCGGCCAATGCAATTGTGTACTTTTCAATTTCCTTGTTCGAAGGTATTCTCAAAGAAACATTGTCTAACTCAAGAGTGTAAAAAATGCATCCATTTTCTCTTTCTCCATTTGAAAATACTTGTTGATGGTAAGAACTTTCCTCCTACCTTTGAACATCCACATCATTTATATTAGGTTCATCATCATAAAAGTACTCATAAAAATCAAAATTTGATTTGGTCATAAGCATGTTCACAATTCCATCATGATCATGAGGAGAATAATAACATCCTTGATCATCTGGTGACTCTTCTATTGATCTTGCAACAACACATTGTTGTGCAAAATGAGGAATTTGACATACAAGACACCATGGCAAGTCTTCAGTGACATTTGTGGAATGCTTTTGTAGAGGATCAGGTGTGCTTTGAACATTATTTTGATTATTGTTAAGTAGATTCCCATTGCGCTAGTTGGTATCGTAAGGATAGTCTTGTGGTCTTGGTGGCCTTTCATTTCAATGGAATTGTGGCTTATCATTCTTTGCTTCCTTCTCCAACAAACTATGAACCTAGTCTAATTTCTCATTAGGGGCTGCAACTTTACCCACCTTTTCATTTTGAGCTCTTGGATTCTTCAAAGGTTTAGGATCATCCCTTCTTCCCACCTTACCTGATGCTCTCCTATTATTTTCAATATTGACTGCCATTTCGTAGGCTTCTCTCAAGTTCTTTGGATTATTATCTTTGAGCAAGTAACACATTTTTGAATCATATGTGTTGCAGTATACCACTAAACATGCATTTTCATTAGGCCTCAAATAATTAGGGACTTTATACATATCCTTTTGGAACCTTGCATTGAACTCGGTTACCATTTCATTATATCCCTTTATGATATTGTTAAAATTGTTTAGCCTAAACCTAGGATTAGTTTGGTCTCCATATTGTTTTTTGAATATTCTATAGAAAGAATCCTTAGATTCAATGCTTTCATTAGGAAAGTTCTTGTACCAATCCCTGGCATCTTTACTCAAGGATTGCATAAAATATTTCATAGCTACATCATCATCCCACAACTTAAAAGCTTCCACAAAGCTCTAAAAACCTTTCAAATGATCTTCACCACTGAGAGCATTATTGCCAGTAAATTTGGGTACATGCTCCCTTACTTTGTTTGGGATAGGATTAGGGTATCCATGAATGTTGTCAAAGCACAATTGTCTATACCTATCAGTTTAGAGTGGTCTCCTAGAATGTCTATCTCTATGAGCATCCCCTTTCTCATCATCTCTTTTGTTGTCATATTGATTTCCATTGGTACCCCTTCCATTTCCATCATCACCACCACCTATCTTATTATTTCCCTCATCATCTTTAGAATAAGAATTGTTATTCTTATTATTTCCTCCACCTCCACCATCTTGATCTCCACCACCACCTCCACTAGTAGTGTGTCCTTTAGAATTTTTCTTTTGGGACTCACTATTATTTTGTCTAGAGATTGTAGCCTCTAGAGTTGGTGTAGACATATTAAGAAATGAAATATTCCTAACCATTTCTACATTGGTAACTACTATTTCAACTTTCTTTAAATTTTCCTACAGTTTGTCATTTATCAACTACAATCTCAAGAGTTCAGGATTTGGGGGTGCACTGGATGGAATAGGATCAATTTTAGCATTTTTGATGGGGGTTTTAGCAAATGGATAATGGGAATTCATATTGGTGTTGGTATTGAATGTATTGAAGGTATCTTTCTTGGTTTGGTCAATGGGCTTCTTCCCATGATCTATAAATGATGTTTTCTTAATAGTAGAAAAAGGATCAGAGGCCTTGGTAGTTGCAACATTTTTTGTGTAGGTACTAGTAGCAGAGGTTCCCATATGAGCCGTTACCTTAGGAATTTCATGGGTAATCTTAGCAGCTAATTTAGCAACATTTTCATCAAAGGCCTTATGCCTAGTAGCATCTTCTCTCATCTTTTCTACTTTATGTTTCTTAGCATCTCTCTCAAGTTGCTTGGCTCTAATCCTATCTTATTTCTCCTTTAACCCTTTGAGTCTATTCTCTTCTTTAGCAAGTACAAGTTCTTCTTCTTCCAAGTCTTTCATGTCCTTATCTATATCTTCTTCATTTTCTAAGAGATCTCCAAACTCACTAGGTGCAGGGGTGTGAAAGGTTTGTTCAACAAGGTCTTCCTCAAAGGGAAGGTGCACTTTTGTATGAGGATATTCTCCTCTTGGCTTAAAATTCCCTCCATGAAAAACAAACCCAATTCTAGGGGTTAGAGGTTCTGAGAATTTCTTACTTCTATCCCAAAATCTCCACCTATCCTCCTCTCTTGAGATGTCGAGCTCATTATCAAATAGTTTTTCAACAAGAAAACTTCCTATATTTTCCATAGACACTTCAACCCCACGTGCCTCTTCATGAGTGCTTGCACTATTTACTTCATTATTGAAGGTAGGAGATGCTTCAACAAGGGATTTAATAGACTTACCTGATTTAGTAGTTTTCCTTACCCATAATGGCTTCTCATCCTTTGCAAGCTCTGGCTCCATCTTCAACCCCATGTGCCTCTTCACGAGTGCTTGCATTATTTACTTCATTATTGAAGGGAAGAGATACTTCAGTAAGGGATTTAATAGACTTACCCGATTCAATAGTTTTCTTTACCCATAACAACTACTTATCCTTTGCAAGCTTTGGCTCCAACTTTTTCTTAGGATTCTTCTTCGTGTAGCTCCTACTCTTCTTCATAGTATCCAATAAGATGTCCAAATTTTCCTTCTCACGTTCTTTTGGAGAGTTTATTTTTACAATGGCATATAAGACCTTAGAGTCGTCACCTAGAATGCTGGGAAATAAGAAGTGATCACAGTTCGACCTTTGACTTGTGACTTCATATAGGATTTTAAACATAACCTAACAAAATGAGACATATTGGACTAGGATTCAATGCATAGACTAGAAATGATGTATGTAACTTAAAAAATTGAACCAGTTATCCTTCGAGCAGTGAAGAATAATAAACTACTTGACTTTGACTATATACCAGATCTGTATTAGAGACTTTTTGCTTTAACACATCCCTAGTAGATTCGCCAATCTATTGGTGTTTTTTTAAGAACCAATTAGATCTCACCAAATACCTATGAGGTTACAAGACTCAATTCTCAAATAATTGAGAGATAATTGGCCAATGAACAAGATGAAGCTATAATGCTTCTTCTCCTACACTTTGGGCTCTACAAGACCTAGGAGGGTGATCCCACAATGTATATCCTATAACACTTCTAAACAATTAACTAATACATTGTATGAAAAAGTAGATATATTCCCATCAGAAGCTAAGTAAATGAAATCCTTCAAGAAATTGGTGCTTCCTTACAAGAATTAAACACCTAAACCTGATAATACAATACAACACTAACCACAAAAAAAGGTAGATCAATTAAAGATTATTTATGTATGTTCTTCTCAAATTGGATAACCGGAACCATTGAAAATGAATACCATACTTAAGATCAGTGTCATATTTATGGGTTAAGAGTCAAAGAAAATTGAACTATAAGGTAAATTTAATCCTAAACATCCATGATCTATGTGATATTTATTTGCAATTAAAAGATTAATAATCAAATTCTATGACTACTTATCAAATCCAATAAACCTGTATATGAATTTATGATTTGATCAAAGGATTTTAACTAACCCCTTGAGCCAGAGCTAAAATAAACAATGCATCAACTTGTAATGATAGTGAAGATTAATGAAATGTTCCTTGATCAGAGTTTTCATTAATAATTCAGATACAAAGTAAAGTTGGAGAGATGATAGACTCCAAAGATTCACATTATCATTTAGATATGCTTAAAAACCATACAATTGACAAAATTCACTAACTAGACTCAAAGCTTAAGATAAAGACTTCAAAATTGTTCTCTCTATGTTAACCATTTGCATAATTCGGATCCAGAATTCAATAAGAGACCCACACTAATGGCCTTGAATTCCCTTTTATAAGAACAAGGGAGAAAAAACATGCTTCAAGCCAAAAGTACACTTGTCATATTTTCATTTGACCACCATGACAAAAATTCCCTTTGTAGTTATATTTACACTTTCAATTGGAGGGAAAGTGTATGAGACAAAAATATTTCCACTCATAGAAGAAGATAAATCTACCTTCCAAAAGGAACTTTCATGAATTATAATAGATTTATAACTTCCTCCTTATCAACCAAAATAAACCATGTCCATGCCAAGTTAGTAGAGAAAGAGTACAAAAACAATAGAAAGCAAGTGACTAATTCATCCAGATCATCCCTTATGTCATCAACCTTTCTGATAAGAAGAGAACAATATTCTGCAATACCTCAACCAAAGCCTAATATGTACTATTTCTAGGCTATGTATTGTTCTTCTTCTATCCATTACTCACCGGATTCCTTATCATTAATGCACAAAAATGTATTCAATAAACTTCTCCAAACCATGAATTGTATTCATCATCATTGGGACAGTGTGTACTCAACAAAATCTACACTTTCTCATTATGTTGTGTGTACCTAGCATCAGTCAGTGCTCTAGCCCCCCTGACAAATACTTCCATCCTCACTTCAACTATATCCATATTGTCAATATGGGAATTCAACATGGAGTAATGGACTTCACTCAAAATATCTTTAACCCGATGCAACCATCCTTCCAATTCATGTTTCCACTTGGAAAATTCCATCAACTCTCTCTTATCATCAAATATTTGTGGCATACCATGCGCCTCCATGCCCCTAAAGATTTTCAATTTGTTTCCCATTTGCAATCCTAACTTCCCATGGAAGGTTGTTATCTCACTGATCAGATCAATGGTTTGCAATATCTTAGGAATGTGAGTAGGGACCTCTGGATATTCATTAGCTTAGACATTATTTCCTTTAGGGTTCCCACTCTAGTGGTCCATTGACTCCATTCCTCTTGGAAAGCCTTCTGAACCTGCAAATATTTAATGTTGTCATCATGAATACTCTTATAAGCTTCCCATACATCATTAGTTTTGTTGACCAATTTGGTCACGCTATGTTTTAGCACATCTTCAAACTTTGATGGTTTCCAATTCTCCTTCTTTGTGTGTTCCTTTTCTACTTCAAGGCTTGATTCAAATCTTGAATGTTGAGGGATAAGGTTTCTCTGTCTTGAGTGGACAAATCTGAAGTAGAACTAGTTGGGGATGTTAAACCTCTTTGTGCAGTAGCCAACACTTAATTATGCTTATCCATCATCTTCATAAATTTAGCTTCTGCTCATTTGTAGGAATAACAATTTATTGGTTTTGTAGCCAAGGTTGAAATCTCAACTAGGTATCTTTTAGATTTTTGATCTCTTGCATAGATTTAAAGAGAATAATTGTACAAAAATCATAGTGCATCATTTTTCTCCTGACTAAAAAGACATTATTTTGTCATTTTCTATTTCTGAGATCAAAAAATGATTTTTGAGTTTTGTTCTTAGCTTCAAAATATTTATGGGTTTTTGCTTTTGTCTACTCATTGGGAACAGAGTTTTTAGAAATCAAGTCAAAAGTAAACTTTTTTTGCTAGAAAACTCATTTCCTATAGGCTAAGTTCAGATTTTTTGAAAAATTCATAACTTTTGGCCATATTGTTTGTTTTTTCGCAAACAAGTTATCAACAGAAAGCTAGTTTCAAGCACTTCATAGTGGTGCTGGCCATTTTTTTAGATTTTGTCATCTACACAAATTTAAGGTTATTTTTCATCATGGAGGCAAATGTGAACATCCATCAATGCATACAATATTTCTTTTTTTGTGTGCATTAGGTTTGCATTTTCTATGCACTTCATTTCAATTCTAGGTTATCTTTCAATGAACTGTTTCTTCATAGATTCCAAAGTTGTACCAGTTTGTGAGTTTTCAAGTGTTCCTTGGAATCGGGTCTATTGTTGCTATTCATGATTCTGACTTGAGTCCCTAAGTGACTCTATTATGGTTTCTAGCAAACAGAAGTATCTTTCCTTGCCTGATGAATTAAGGATTCCAGTGTTACTCCATAGTGTACTTCTAGTGCTTCTCTTGCAACAGGATATCTAGTGCTTCTAGTGTCGGCCTCCTGAACACATCAGCCCCTCAGATATTTTTGGAATGAAGTTAATGTTGCGTTTCCATGTCAGTGAAGGATCACTCCAGGGATGGCCTCCAGATCTTTTGCAACCATCACATTAACTTGCAGCCCTCGTGTCCACCCTCAAGACCTCCTTGCAGAGCTGCTTTGAATGTTCTAAAGTATGGTCATTAGTGTCAATCTACTTTTTCCAGCAGACACCACAACTGTCACTGAGACTTGTGGCCTTTTCTTCCTTTCGGCTTCCTTGTGCGCAAGATATTTCTACAAGTTGACCTCTTCTAGAAGCAACATTAGATTTTCCCATTAGATCCCCACACCAGTGTTCACCGAGCTGCTCCATTGCTTTTTACCTTAGAGAAGATCCATTTTATTTTACATTCTATTGATTTCCTTCATAGGGGCAGTCAATTAGTCATACTACCAATGGTTTGCCTTTTAGCTCCCTCTGATTGGGTGAATACATTCCATGTAAGATTCTCGAATGGTCAAAGGTTACTCGAATAGAATCGCATGTCGGTGAGACACCAATCGTGTCTCCCCAATGTGATTATACCTCCTAGGAACTATCGGCATAACGTATGACAGTTTACAAGACTTCATAGCGAGCGACCAAAGTCATATCGATATTCACAGTGGTTGCCGAGACAATCGCTATCGGCCAGACATTATGCCAATCTCAAGATCCTTCGGCGAGCTCATTTCATCTCGGGGAGACTCTATCCTGTCGGCTAGGAGTCTCGGCGATATCTATAATCTTGCAAGCCACTATCAGTGATATTTCCATCTGTGGGTGAGACATTACACTGAGTGCAAACCTTTCTTTGAGCTCATACTTCATTTTGGCAAGACCCTACTTGGTCGGTGAGACTTTATAGCAAGGTTGCAATCTTTTGGCAGAAAGTTGTCAGGTCGGCCAGACACTATGCCGAAGGCAACCCCATTCACCAAGACTTCATAGGTTGGCAAGACATTATGCCAAAGGAAAAATCTTTCTTCAAGCTGAGAGCACCTTGGGGAGACTCCTTCAAGTCGAAAAGACTCTTCACTGAGCTCAAAACACTACGCTGAAGGGAGAATCCCTCAGTGTGACTAATAACCATCGACGAGACCTCTCCTTGATGGCACCTCCTTTTGCTGAAACCTCACCCAGGATCACCATTCCATGTTGGCAAGATCATATCGAGTCGGCAAGACTTCCCATCAAAGCCATCCTATTTCAGCAAGAGCTCACTTCATTTTGGGGAGACATCACTCGGTCGTTGAGACCTCACACCAAACTTAAATCTTTCTTTGATGTCATTTCATTTCGGCAAGATTCCACCTTGTCGATGAGACCTTACCCTGAAGCCACACCCTTTAACCGAACTGAAATCTTTCGGCTAGACTTCACTTAGTCAGTGAGACTTTTGCATGTCTAGGAGACATACTAAAACCCGTGGCGATAAAGATGTCTGGGCGACTAGCATATTTTAAATGAGTAGAACCCACTACTAGTTGACAAGACATCTGAAAGGTCCAATGACCTTCTTCTTAAGGAATTTTATTCCAAACTAGATTGAGGCATGCCTTCTAACAGACTTCTTTGAGAAATATCATTGGGTGTATGATTTAATCCTGCACAACAATGTCCCCATTTGGCATCCATGAACACTTGAAAATACAAACCCTACCTGACTGAGCCACAGGTGAAAAATGGGTAGCAAGAACCATATGCCAACAGGGTTATCCTTTATCATCCTGTCCTTTATTGCACATATCTTTCTCCATGCATCCTTTCCTGCATTGAATTTCTCAACAGTAGATAAATTATTGATTACATCTTCTTGAGAATAGAACTAGTGAGCTCTTGTTCCCAATGACCTAGCTCTTCTTTGAGCTAAGATTATCCCTTCCAGATCACTAAACCTACAGACATCCTGGTTAAACTTGTAATTGTTTAGAAGAGAACCAAACCTATCAATTCCCTCCTTTAAAGTACAACTGAAGTATGCAAATTTCACAATGGGATTCACAAGATAAGCTTTCTTTGGACCTCTAAAATACTCTTCATCCATGGAATCCATTTGTCACATTGCTTCCATAAAAGCTTGTTTATCTGACACATAAATGGGTAATTTGTGAGGTGGCATTGGGGTTCCATATATCCTAATTTTGGTGTAGTTGGTATGTAGATACCAATCCCCCCAATTGAATGGTGCCTGGTGTCCCATTCATGTTCTAGTGGCCTTATCATCTCCTTGACACCTTGTGAAATCCTTTGCATGGATTTCAAACCAAGTTGTTGGAGCACCAAGAACTTGAAAATATTGCAAAATATGTTATAATCATAGTGTGGACAATGTACATCACAAATATGTGTCCACATCTGCACTAATAATTCATTGTCATTGTCATCAAAATCTTTAAATTTTACATAATTCATCATCATATTCCTACTTTTCCATAGTAATAGATGCATCAATAAAGAATAATACCTACATGACAATGGACGAGTGGCATCCTTCAACTTTACCAAATCCTCATGCAAGTGTTCAACAATGTAAGTTTCATAATCCTAAACCCTATTTTGATATTTGTGTTGAATATCAATTTCCAAACTCATCAAGGCAATGTCCATCTTAATATCATACTCTTTATGTAGAATTTGGCAGATAGCATAATAAGTATTCTAGAAATAGTCTTCAAAGTCAACACAATCAAAGGGTTCCACCTTAGAAGCAACAAAAGGCACACCATTCATCTTCAAGTCACACCTCCTTTGAATAGGTAGCACACCCTTTCTATACCAAGTTTTATTCTTCTCATATTCATTATATAATTTGAGGAAATTAATGGGTTCAGAAGAAAATGGATTCAACTTGAAAGCCTCAATTACATCACTTGCAGAAATCTCCAGCATGGGAAAAAGATCAGGAAACCTTTTGATTGTTCTATCATTTGGGTCATAACATCTGGCCAATGCTAACTAACATCAAATCTACATCCTCAAATACATTCAGGCACACTCATCTTCCTATGTCACATATCCATATGTTGCACACAGGGCAGTTGGATTCTCTTCATTTGAAAGCATAGTAAAATAGTTCCCAACCACTTTGTGGCACCACAATATCACAAATTCCAGAAGTATCATCCTCAAAATGAGGAGTCAAAATACCCTCACCATTGTTTCTCTTCCCTACTTTCTTCTTTATTTCCTGCTCTAGGTCCTGAGGGGGTTCTTCCATAAACCTACGACGATATTTCTTAATAACCATTTTCCTTTTGGGTGTCCTTGTTTCATTAGGCTGAAGTTGGCCACTATGAGGTTTAGGTTTGCTAACACATTTCTAAGTGAGTTTTCTATCAGTTTTATCTCTAGACCCATTATGGCCCCTATCAGTTTTAGCCATCCACACATAATAAAACACAGGCCCTTTCACTCATTGCAAAAGAGTGGGAGAAATTCTTAGAAGTTCTGGTGATGGGCTCCTCCTAGTGATGCATTTGAGCAACTTGAACCATCACATGTTGCAAAATTCAACTCGAAGTTGGAATCATCTTCAGTGATGGGAAAAGGTAGTGATGAAATATGAATCCGACATGTGGCAACTACACTAGTTATTCTATGCTCCTTCCATCATTCGTCACTAAGCTAGAAAATTTTCTAAAACATTTCAGCAATGGGGTGATATAACACACCGCCATACCCATTTCTCATTGCAGAAGTGAAGCCAAATGTTTAAATAACTTTGGTGATAAGTTATTAAAATGAAAATTTAACCCATTCCTCATCATAGAAGAGAACCTACCAACAATGAATCGTGATTTAAGTGAATACAAACTCCCACGTGGAAATAAGATGTTTCTAAAGAGGGGCCATGCTAGGTTAATGAGGCTCAAACCCTTAGGAACGAAACATGAGGCCAACATTTTTCACCATGAAATATTTTGCACCTAGCTATAAGAAATATTAAAACAATGAGGTGAACAAGGTAACCAATGAATTTAAAACGGGGTTGGTGTAAACATGACTCAAAAGGCTTAAGTTGTGACTTAGATGACTGGGAACCAAGTAAGACAGGTCAACAGAAGATTAAAACCTTCAAAGCTTAAAGCCTCAAACATGCAAGAGATACTTTAGAACAAAAACCCTAACCCCTAGCCTAGACATGGATGCAATATACCATTACAAGGCACAAAATTAGTTCAAATTTTTCAAATTTTTATGAGCTCTACCAAGTTGTATGTTTGTTGTCAAATATTTTTTGACACGTATTTTGAATTATCATTATGACTAGTGGTGAGACTTTGTCATATGATTTCTATTAGGCCAAATATTTATTGTATAACTGTATATATGATTGCTATTGTGCCCATAGAATCAATCCACATGCACCAATTTGGTCTATGTATATGCACTCAGCTTATACAATTTTGGTTACCTAAGCTTCTTCACCCCACTTTTTGGAATCTAAATTCCCCCAAAAAAAAGTTTTAATAAACACCTTGGAGGATTTTTTTAGGGCACAATCCTCTCCTTTGGCCAATCCACCCTCATCCCTATACTCTATACCTTGAACCTTATAACCTAAACCCTTAAATTATCCCCCAACCATATACTCAAGCCCTAAATCCTACATTCAACCTTGTACCCTAAGCCCTTAATCCTAAACCCAATACCCTCAAACCTATACCCAATAGTCTAAACCCTAATACCTATAGCCTATACACTTAACATTATACCCTCAAACTTAAACACTATCCCTCAACCCTCAACCCTATACCTTAAACACTAAACCCTATACCCTCAACCCCCATCCCTATATCCTCAACCTTACACTCTAAACCCTAAACATTATCCCTCAAATCTACACCCTCAACCCTATACTTAAACCCTAAATCTGAGACTCTCAACCCTTAACCCTATACCCTAAAATCTATACCCAATATCGTAAACCCTAATCATTATACCTTATACACTTAACCCTATTCCCTCAACCTTGAACAATATCCCTTAACCTTCAACCCTATACCTTAAACCCTAAACCCTACACCCTCAACCCTCATCCCTATACCCTATACCATAAACCATATATCGTAAACCCTAAACATTATCCCTTAACCCTATACTTAAATGCTAAACCCTATAATCTCAATCCTTAACCCTATATCATATAACCTAAACTCTATACCCAATATCCTAAACCCTAATTTGTATACCCTATACACTTAACCTTATACCATCAACCCTAAACATTATCCCTCAACCCTCAACCCTAAACCCTACATTCAACCTTGTACCCAATACCCTCAATCGTATATCCAATATTTTAAACCTTAATACCTATACCCTACACACTTAACAGTAAACCCTCAACCTTGAACACTATCCCTCAGCCTTCAACCCTATACCTTAAACCGTACACCATAAACCCTACACCCTCAACCCTCATCCTTATACCATATACCCTCAAACTTATACCTAGTATCCTAAACCCTAATCCCTATACCCTATACATTTAACCCTATAAGCTCAACCATATACCTTTGTTGGTGTGAATAATTGTCTAGTACCTAGCTTATTCATTCACTAGGTAAATTAAGGGACATATTCACATGATTAAGTTTACTTAGGATAAAAAATTCTTTCTAGAAGTCTTAGTTGGCTTTTCTAGAACTTATCTTATCTAGCTAGGATGCATCATTTCCTAGGTGATTAGTTTGTTGGTTGTCTCATGTCATAGGATTATGATATTTGTCAACATCATGTTCATTACTATATTTCAACCTTGCCTATATAAGCAAGGCATCTCATGTACATTTGCATCATATCAATTCAGCCATTAATCAATCTTGCATTGTGAAGCAAGCTTTCTTGCCATTCTCTCTCTTGTGGAAGTGGTTTTGGTCTAGCAATGAATCTTTGGGGTGTTTGGGAGTCGCCATTTACTCCCACAACCTTAAACACTAAACCTTACATTGTCATCCCTCCTAGGGGGAGAGGTAAGAGGGGCAAGGAAAAAAGGAAGAGAGAGAGGGAGATGATAAATAAAGAGTAGAGACAAAAGGAGAGAGTGAGGGAGAAAAGGGGGGAGGATGGAGGGACAAATGGAGAGAGGGAGGGAGGGAGAGAGAGGAAAGATAAAGAGTATATAACGAAGCAAAGAGGGAGGTGAGAGAAAGGTGGGATAGAGAGAAATAGAGAGAGTTTTGTAGGGATTGATAGACGAAGATGCGAGTAGAGAGGGATAGGTGAGATATAGACTAGTAGAGATACAAATAGAGGGAAGGAGTGAGGCGAGGAAGGGAGTGGTAAAGAGAGATAGGTTAGATAAAAATAATTAGATAGATAATGATGAGAGAGAGAAGAGAGAGATAGAGACAGAGACAGACAAAGACAGAGATAGAGACAGAGAGACAGAGAGATAGAGACAGAGAGAGAGTGATGGAGGGAGAGATAGGTAGAGAGAGGGGGAGATGAGATAAAGATAAGTAGAGAGGGAAGAAGAGTTAGAGAGAGAGAGTGATGGAGGGAGAGGTAGGTAGAGATATGGGGAGAGGAGATAAAGATAAGTAGATAGGGAAACAAAGGTAGAGAGAGATAGAGAGAGAGAGATGGGAGTGATGAATGGAGATGTAGGTAGAGAGGGATTAGGGAGATAGAGAGTAGAGAGGGAAGGAGATGGAGAGGTTTGGATGGAGAGAGTGGGAGGTGACAGAGAGGTGAGATAGAGAGTAATAGAGAGAGTGGTAGGAATATATGGATGGAGAGGTAGGTAGAGAGGGAAAGGGGGTATATAAATAAGCAGAGAGGGAGGAAGAGGTAAGGAGGGTGAGAGGTGAGATAGAGAGAAAAAAAGATAGTGATGGATGTTGGAAATAGAATGCTATTTAATTGTAATCCTAAAAATCATTTATTTCATGTGTCTCCTAAGTCCTTTGAAAGCGTTCTCAAACACTACGATTAGAAAGAGATTAATTTTGAATAAAATAATCATGTTAATTGACATTTTTAATTATTCCTAAATAATATGAACATGTGTAGATGCCCTAGGAAAGCTCCTACAAAATAGGAGCACATGGGTGCACACATGGGAGGTGGGACACACCTTGGTTTAGTTAACTATTTGATGGATTGATAACTCTTATGTAATGTATGTCTTGTTCCTACAAAATAGGGATTGATAATTACAATGCATGTGGAGTGGTATTGTTCAATTCGGTTTAATTCAATTTAGTTCAATTATGGTTCAATTATCTTTAGTTGCATGTTAGTTATTTTGAGTTGCATGTAGTTGAATTCAATTGAATTGAGTTGCATGGCTAATGACTTTAGTTGCATGTTAGATAACAGGTTGATACTTTCAGTTAACAGGGGGAGATCATTCATGCATGATGTTTACATGAATGGTGGAGAGATATGTTTCAATCAACAAAGAATGACTTGGACCCACCTTGGGCACCCAAGTTGGCTTCTTGGAATTAAATAATTTTTCATGTTAATATATTTCAAAAGGCTGAGTTAAGTGGGACCATTCTTGGGTGGCTGCTTTGAGGATAGGCCTTGAAGATATTTATGGAATAAAGGTTGAGTTATGACTTTAGTTTGGGACTCCCAAATGGATGAAGCACATGTTTTGACACTTTTCTTCACAAAAGAACTCTACTTACAAGAGATAGGCGTACCATTTTGTAGATAGGCATTGAGCATTTTAATTATAACTATTTGGATTTTACAAGGTTGATTATTGCCTATTTATCTCAAGCAAGTTGAAGAGAATTTGTATCATTTTTATTGGAGGTTGTGAAGAAGATTTGGTGAAGGAAAAAGAAGGATTCTCAAGCAAGAATTGGAGTTATTGTAATCTACTTCAGAGATTAAATAATACATTGATTCTTGATGTATTTTTTTCTTGAAAGGGTTTGTCCACAGTATATGTTGTGTACCTTATAATATTTTGTCTATTTCTTCTACAACATTATGCCTTCATTTCATAAATGATAAAATGAATTAATTAGATAATCACCCACAAAGAATTTGTAACAAAGAATACATATTTAGATCAGAAATTATAATAGTTTTACAAAGTATTAAGCTACAAAATCACATCAATTCTCAACATTTGGTATCAGAGTTGAGGTTGGGTAGAGTATTGGGATGCCTTTCTCTTAAAATATTGGAGCTTTTTTGGCTATAATGGGAGCTTTTTAATATTTTTTTGTTATTGCTGATTTTGGAAAGTAAGTTTGTTACAATGAATTCTCATTTAGATATTGAAAGGTTCGATGGATCTAATTATGAGATGTGGAAATTAAAAATGGAGGATCTCCTTGAAGAGAGAGATCAGTGGTTAGTTTTTGGTGATGAGACAAATTCACCTTCAAAAATGTCAGATGAGGAATGGGCTAAGCTTGATAAGAAGGCAAGAGGGACCAAAAGATTATGTATTGTTGATGTTGTTCTCTTGAATGTTTCAGAAGAAACTATTGCATATAAGTTGTTGAAGAGAATAGGTGATATTTAGCAAACTAAAATTCTTACTAATAATTTGTATCTGAAAAGACAGTTGTATTCTTTCAAGATGAAAGAAGGTGATTCTATTGCAAAGCATTTGAATGCTTTTAATTTGATTCTAAGTCAATTAGCATCTGTATATGTAAAGCAAGAAGATGAAGATAAATGCATTTTTTTTCTTTGTTCTTTACCAAAATCATGGGAAAATCTAATTGTTGATATAAGTGGTAGTGGTGCAGATTCAAAGATGGACAATATAATTCCTACACTCCTATTAGAGGAGATGAGGAGGAAGTCTAAAAATAGAAATACAAGATGCCTTGTTTGTAAAAGGTAGGCTTGAGAAAAACGTACCTAAGGGAGACAAGGAAGGGAAGGGTAAGTGAGGAGGATGGAGTTGTAGGGAAATAAATGGAGCACAACTTATAGAAACTCCAAATAGTAGTGCCTTCGGTAACTTTCATTTCGATTAGGTTGCCTCAAAGACATGTACAACTATGTCCTAAAGCAGAAAAAGGCATAGTTATTTCCCACATTAATCCTTCTGAGAAAAAAACATGTGAATTCAATAGCAAACAACAACATAGATGAAAGATACTACAGAAAATAGAACACAAAGATTTTACATGGGGAAAACCCTTTCGGGTAAAAAACCCCTCTCCAAAGTTTGAGCCATTGTATTATTCAGCAATAGAAAGTTACAATATAGTTTTAGGCTCTTATCCTTTTCAAATATTACATCTTGTTCATTCTGGATACAACTGGTAGCAACTAGTCAACCCATCAGACTATACAACCCTCGCACTATTACAATACCCTCATAGTATATAGTGTAGATCAACACGAGAGAGATCTATCATGATCCATGATCACAAGAGATTCCAGCCTCATGGCCTCAGCCTTTCGGCCAGTCACTCGATCCTCTCTTTATCGCTCTCTCTATGGTTCTCGGCTCCTCAGCTCCTTGGCTTATCAACTCACCCTTCAAAATGTCCAATGTATACATTTATACATTCGTTCTCATCTTCCAGCCTCTATGAATCGGTTTATTTCCAACTATCAGATCAAAATTGTCGAATCATCCAGCTCACCATCATACATGTTTCCACTTCCTTGCATAGAAGATAATACGTCCAGGTCACACCACGTAGGATAGTCATCCAAATGGTCAAAAAAATTTAGACAGTATTCGCATGTCGGTGAGACACTAACCATGCCTCCCCAATGCCACAAGACCCAGCTGTTGATATCACCAAAAGTCATCCCTATAGGCAAGAGGTTACACCAAGTCCAAAAAGCTATCGCTAAGACACCGTTGTGTCACCAAGACCTCATGCCAATGATCACCACTTGTATCGCTATTCGACAAGACCATCGTCTTTTGTCAAGACATCACACCGAAGTTCCCAAGTCACATCGACCTCAACATTCTCATCAATGAGACAATCACCATTCGATGATCAAAGGTCACTCTAAAATTCCTAATAATCAGCAAGACTTACCGCCCTTCACTGAGAGATCATACCGAGCTCTTTATGTTATACCGATGTCACTGTGGGCAAGACTTAGGCAAAGGTCATACCGAGCCCTCAAGTCATACCGAGCACCGAACAATCACCAGGAGTCATACTGACAATAGACTGCCTCTTCGGCGAGACAATCACTCCTTGCCAAGACATCATATAGATTCCTTTAAGTCATACCGAAGACCTACTGTTGGCCAGACATTCCACATTCACTAGGAGATCATACCGAGGTTCCAAAGTCATACTGAAACCTCTGACGTCCATCGTATTCCTATCAGAATCCATCTAACAGTCAGAAAGACTTCCCTCTATCGCTAAGAGGTTACAATGATGTTCACATCTATCAGCGAGAGAACCCACCATCGGTAAGACTTCTTACTGAGACTTCCAAGTTACCTCGATGACTCCTGCTTATCGTGAGACTTCTCCCAATTGCCAATACTTCCTGCCAAACCCTTCTGTTATCTCCAAGACTCCAAGTGGATACTCATCGGCAAGACTTCTCCATGTTGCTAGGACAACATATCGACACACTTGATTTATCTCGACATATGCTAGGCACTCGATAACAAACCTTTCTATCAGTGAGACATTCCATATCAGTAAGAGATCTCACTAATTCTCCATGTCATAGCGATAGGTCCATTCGACAAGACAAAAGTATTGTCTCAACGACATGAGCAATACACAAGGTTAAACTGCTAGTCGGCCAGACAATAGGAATGTCACACCGACTTTTCTTTTCTAGAGGTTACAACTTGTGAGATTGAGGCACATTATTCCAACAATCTCCCACTTGATGAAGATAACACAGGAACCTCCAAAGAAACCAGGAACTAAGATCACACTAGCTCCACCAGTTCAAACCTATCAACAACACAACTGATCATAGCCCTCCAAGAAACCACATAGATCTCAACATGCTCTCATGATCTATCAAGAATTCTACTCCAACATCCAAGATGTTCACCATTTAGGTAACAATCCTGTCATCTTCTAGCATGCCACCTATGGAAGAAGGATACAAAGCCAAGGTGAATAAGCACCATTCCAATGAACACAAGTGAAATATCTCAGTGATATCATCAACAAGATACTGCTACCACTTCACTATGCTCAAAAGGCTATACAAAAGCAATATCAACTTCAAAGCTTCAAACAGAACACAACAGTGAAGTCATTCTCCAGAAACAAGATAAACAACATTAGTTAGAACAACAACCAGACTGACTGCTTCCATCCAACTGATAAACCCATGTGACTGAAAATAGCACCCACAGCTCGTGCTATGCCATCTAATCTCACATACCTCACAAGTATCAACATTAGTAAACTTATGCCAAACAATAACCAACTCATTAACAGCAAATACAAGCTCCAAGTGCCAACCAGTCGAAGAAGACAAGACACATATAGGAACTCCCACTGCTTGAGTAATGCAGATCTGAAAGATCAAAGGCATCACAAGTCTACCAATTTCAGCACATAGAAAATGTAACCATGTAGTACTAAGGAAATATCCACAATGATATGCACAACCTGCAACAAAACACTACAAGACACATTTCTCTCACCACAAACCATCACGGCCATAGAGAGAAAATCTGCACATCATCTTCCTATAGAACATCATCCTATATACACTTCTACCAACTAGCTATGTCAAGAATGATCTTCTTCACATCCAAAAAGAAAAACCTTAACAACATACATTCGTTCAATCACCAAGATCAAACCAACTTTAAAAAACATGGATGTAAGCTTCTTAAAGAAGATCAAACTACTTCATTCCCCATTTCAGGAAATCAGCCCATACAACATCTCCTACCAATTCTCATTAGCAACAAGGAGATAAAACAAAACCGTACAACTTCCACTATGAATCCTCCAGAATCATTAAACATTAATTCAAGATCCATATCATGAAAGTGAACATAAAACACATTTGAAAAATATAATGGGCCAAATACCTTTCAGATAAACTGCTGAGTAGACCAAGAGTGGGAACAAGAATACTCCTTCAAGATAAACAAGTCATCATGACTAATCCAAGAGCAATCTCCTCATAGGTCTCTTATTGAACTCACGTTCAACCAAGGTGTAGGCTTCTCAGACTTTCTACTGAAAACTTCACCAAGAATAACAAGCAGCAACACTTCTCTCATAAGAGAAAGACAGCCTCACCTTATTCTTCATGTATCCATGAGTACTAGCAACCGATCATCTCATGCTAAACTTCAACTGCATTACTGCACTATCATGAAGTACCAAGAAAATAATCAAAGCACCCAATACACAAAGAATTGCTAGATCACTGTCAAAGCTCCAATCATCTGAATCAGGAACTTATCATGACACCATCTACACATCCCCATAGGAGATTCCATGCTTCAAGTTACCTCACCATTGTCTCAAGTACAATGTGCAATCCCAAAACTCCAGTGCATAAACAAGAGTATACCATGACATACAACAAATAGACTAAAAAGAAAACATCACCTGTCAAGCACCACCAACACCTAAGCCAAAGACTCCAAGCATCTTCCATGGTTCCAAGATGTTGCACATCTTTGAGTAATGTCCATGCAAATACGAAAGAACCCTTCTGCAGCAACAGGATCAAAGAGCTCTCCCAAGAAACATCTGCAACACTAAAGAAGACCATTCACCACCACGTGATGAATCCACAGTCACTGCTAGAGCTCCCACTGAAATGTGACACATGAGCTCTCCAAGCATTATGACCACCTATTATAGGTTCCCATAACCGACTATTCAGGTACTCAATAGTATCCATCCTCTCATCTCAAAGCACCACACCAATGCATAAGTGACCACAGACAAGGCTAGCTAACAAGTTTGCACCAACAATGAATCAACCCTATGGATATAGATAGTCCACTTCTAAGTTGTCTCACAACAAACATGTAGGTAAAGACAACCCACAACATTGCACAACCCATAGATCTATTCAACAGAAACATGCAAACCCATCATCACATTGGAAATGAAAAACTGAGATCTCAAAGAGAATAACCACATAGACAAAATGACTCAAACACCAGATCACACCAAATCTGATTTTCCAATCATGTCCACAACAAGCACCATAATCAAGGAACTCACAACCACCACCACAAGAATGCTGAGTGACGAATCACGTACTAACACTCCCATGCAGAGAAGAAATCATACCTCCTCAAACCATGCACTAGGCATGCATAAAGAACTACAACTATCTCATCCAACACTATCCCAAAAGCCAGGGTCTAGAAAATAGTTTAACAGCAACTCCACAAAACCACAAGTTTTGCTTAACCATGTAAAACCTACAAAATCACAGAGCCATGCAAGTACAAAACATCTTTAAAAAAGAAAAATAATAGTTCAGGAGAATCTAGGTCCCTTTTAGACCAACTCTAAAACCACCAACATGTACATGCATCCGAGAAAGAGAGAAAGGCTATTTCAGAAGCTTTCAAATCATCTAATGATTATCTCCATAGCCTTTATGTATTCGAGGTTAACAGGAAACAGTGCCTTCCAACACCAGGAACTGCCACTTAGCATAAGCACTCTCTTTCCATGGCTGAGAAACAACCTAGGCTTCTCCATATCACCCAGGAGCCTGACACATAGATGTCCAATATGAAAGCTTTACTGCTACATAGCCACAAAGCAAAGAAATCCACCTCATACTCCAAGGTTATACCACTACTAGCCAGGAGACACATATCACAACATGATCAACTCCCTATTCCATCTTGACCATCCTTCAAGCTGCATGCTGTCTCAGAATACCACAAGGCTTCCACTCATCAAAGGATCAATACATCAGTCCATTCCTCCAAATTTATTCTAGCTCATCAAGCTAAGAAATATTCACAGGAGAAATATCCAGAACCAACAACTAGAAGAAGGATTTGATACCACTTGTAGGGAAATAAATGGAGCGCATCTTATAGAAACCCCAAACAGTAGTGCCTTCAGTAAATTTCATTTCAATTAGGTTGCCTCAAAGACACGTACAACTATGTCCTAAAGAGGAAATAGACACAATTATTTCCCACATTAATCCTTCTGGGAAAAACACATTTGAATTCAACAACAAACAACAACATAGATGAAAGATACTACAGAAAATAGAACACAAAGATTTTACGTGGGGAAAACCCTTTCGGGTAAAAAACCCCACTCTCCAAAGTTCAAGCCATTGTATTATTCAGCAACAAAAAGTTACAATACAGTTTTAGGCTCTTAGCCTTTTTAGAGATTATATCTTGTTCATTTTGGATACAAATAGTAGCAATTGGTCAACCCATCAGACTATACAACCTTCACACTATTACAATACCCTCAAAGTATACAATGCAAATCAACATGAGAGAGATCTATAATGATCCATGATCAAAAGAGATTCCAGCCTCATGGCCTTAGCCTTTTGGCCAGTCACTTGGTCCTCTCTTTATTGCTCTCTCTGGCTCTCGGCTCCTCAGCTCCTTGGCTTATCAACTCACCCTTCAGAATTTCCAGTGCATACGTTTATACATTCGTTCTCATCTTCTAGCCTCTGTGAATCAATTTGTTTCCAACTGTCGGATCACAACTATTGGATCATCCAGCTCACCATCGTAGATGTTTCCACTTCCTTGCATAGAAGATAATACATCTAGGTCACACCATGTAGGATAGTCATCCAAATGGTCAAAAGCATCTAGACAGTATTCACATGTCAGTGAGACACTAACCGTGTCTCCTCGATGCCACAAGACCCAGCTGTTGATATCACCAAGAGTCATCCCTATCGGCAAGAGGTTACACCAAGTCTAGAAAGCTATTGCTAAGACTTTGTCGTGTCGCCAAGACCTCATATTGATGATCACCACTTGTATCACTATTCGGCAAGACCATCATCTTTTTCCAAGACATTGCACTAAAGTTCCCAAGTCACATCGACCTCAGCATTCTCATCGATGAGACAATTGCCATTCGATGAGACTTCATACCAATGTTCAAAGGTCACTTCGAAATGCCCAATAGTCAGCAAGACTTACCGCCCTTCACTGAGAGATCATACCGAGCTCTTTATGTTATACCGATGTCACTATCAGCAAGACTTAGGCAAATGTCATCCTCTTCACTAAGACATCATATCGATGCCTTTAAGTCATACCGAAGACCTACCTTCAGCCGGACATTCCACATTCCCCAGGAGATCATACCAAGGTTCCAAAGTCATATTGAAAGCTCTGACGTCCATCGCATTCCTATCGGCATCCATCTAATAGTCGGCAAGACTTCCCTCTATTGCCAAGAGGTTACAACAATGTTCACACCTATCGGTGAGAGAACCCACAGTCGGTAAGACTTCTTACCGAGACTTCCAAGTTACCTCGATGAGCATTGGTGAGACAAACATATGTCACCAACACTTCATGCCAAAGCCTCCACTACCGGTGAGACTTCTCTTAGTCGCTAAGATATCTTCCCGAGACCCTTGTGTTACCCCGAGAGTATAGCGTCGGTGAGACATTCCCTAGTCGCAAAGAGATCTTCCCGAGAGTTCAAGTCACCCCGATGACTCTTGCTTATCAGTGAGACTTCTCCTAATCACCAAGACTTCCTACTGAACCCTTATGTTATCTCAAAGACTCCAAGTGGATACTCATCGGCAAGACTTCTCCATGTTGCTAGGACAACATACCGACACACTTGAGTTATCCCGACATATGCTAGGCACCCAATAACAAACCCTTATGTCGGCGAGAAATTCCATATCGGTAAGAGATCTCATCGAGTCTCCATGTCATAGTGATAGGTCCATTCGGCAAGACAAAAGTATTGTCTCAGCGACATGAGCAATACACAAGGTTAAACTTCCAATTGGCTAGACAACAGGAATTTCACACTGACTTTGCTCTTCTAGAGGTTACAGCCTCTAAGATTGAGGCACATGATTCCAACAAGAGTAAGGTAAAGTTTTGGAACTATGGGAAATCGGGACATGTGAAGAAGGATTGTAAGAATAAGAAAGAGAGTTTTGATTCTTCTACAGAGGAATCCTTAGATGACAGTAATGATGGATTGGTTATTTCAACTAATATTGTTTGTGATAACTCTTTTCTTCATGTTTTAGAAAGATATTCCTAGAGAGGATGGTAGTCATGATTCCATGTGTGCCTCAATACCATGGTTCAGTGGGAGTTGTTGGTAGTGACATAGATGCAACATTGGTAAGGTTATCTTCATGTGATTGGGGATATGGTGTTTTCTTGGTTTAGAGTGGTTGTTGTTATGGAATGGTTTACTCTTGATTCTAGATTAGAGTTTGGCATATTACATGTTCTCTTGAGACTAGTATGTATGTTATGGTGCATGTGATCTCCTAGGAGGAGATGGTTAGATCATGGATGTCATGTTTATGTTCTTGATTCATGATTGGAGCTTTGACATTGATCTTGTGTAGTTTTCTTAAGCATTTGGTACATTAATCATTTGCTTGATTAATCGATGAAAGTGTTGTGTTAAATTTGGAGTTTGGAATGGATTGGTTGGTTACAGGTCCTCATGGATACTTGGAGAAATAGGTGAGGCTTGAACTCTCTTATGGTAAGAGATATTTGTTGGAATGGTTACTTGTAAGTTCTCTTGGTTTTAATCATTTTCTTGGAAGCTTCATGATTATGCAGGTTACATTTGAAGTTAGCATGAATTGATTAGTTGATGTAGGAAGGCCATTGGCCTTGATTCTTGTACTCTATTTATAATTGTTACCTATTTTTAGCTACAACTCAAAATAGGTAGAGCTGAATTTTATTTCTCATTGAAAGGTACAAAATTTCTAATAAAGTATTCATTATATTCCAGAATCTAATTACTTGTGAATTTCCAGTGTGATTATGTAAATGTTTGTAATAGAAGAACTCATAAATTTTCATAAGAAATGTTTCTTTATTCATATTGTAAAAATCAAAGTCCAACACAAGTCGTGGGAGTAACTTAATTTGATTTTTCTTAATCAAATAATGAATACAAGCAAGGTTGTAAACTACACAACTGAGGATAATGTAAACATGCAAAAAGGGAGTGATTCATCATTTACTATAATGATGAATCATTTTTACTCAATGTCTTTGAGTTGTTGTGTCTCCAATGCCTCTAGGTTGTTTAAACTCCAAGCTCCATGGTTTCCTACAAGATCGTTAAAAGATGGTGTTAGAGTAATGATAAATCACATCCTATTTTATGCCTACATTACCAACAGAAATGTAATGCAAATCCAATTAGGAATTCACTAGATGATTAAGTCGTCAAAAAATTATATGTTCAAGGAGCACAGAGTTCAATGGAGGCTTTCAGCTTCAATTATTTTGCTAATTTGTTTGTTTAGTGTGCAGGAACATGTATAATCAGATCATTTCAACCAACATGTATTGTTATGAGTGGTGAGAAATGTGGCTCCCACAAGGGTTGAGTCCATCTCATACAAAATAATGTGCGACAATAGTATGGAATAAAGATAATCATCATTCTCCATGAATGAAGTTCATAAAGCAGTCTTCAAATCGCTATAGTGAAAACAAATAGAACAAAGTCTTCTTTCACTCTTTATTTAAAAGAGTTATCAAAAACTAAGGAAGATACAACCTTGGATCATGCATGTGCAAGTTGAATGAGTAAATTAAAGCTCAAGAGACTATGAATAAGGGAAAAACATATCTAAATGTTCAAATTCATTTAGGAAAAAAAAAATGAGCCATATCAGTATAAAAAAATTACCAAATCATAAAATAAGCCATTCATGAGTGTTGATACAGTAACATTGACTCATCAAGAGTTTCATTCAATAAACATTGCTATGCATTAAAGAGTGCAAAAGGATAACATAGAACAACAAATTTCAAGAAAAGTATGGCTATTCCATGAAGTTTCAAAGAAAATGTTACAACAGATACAGAATAACAAAACAAATTTTATCTACCCTTCAGTTTTGTCTACTCACACAATATAGGTTCAAAGGTTATGGAAACTAATGCATTCAAAAAAGTTACAAGTGCACAAAGTGTGCTATAGGTGCATGAGGACGACATTTCATATTTTGCTTTGCATTGCAATCAATGAATCATAGAGAGTACCATGGAAGAAGATAGAATATTTAATCTATTATACATTATTATGCTATAGTGAAAATCTTAGATTCTTGCTTGAAACAGAAAATCCACAGTTTTAAGTTCAATTATGTAATGCTTTAAAAAGGGAACAAAAAAAGAATGGTATCAACCTATGGTTTCACACCCTCATCACACAGTTTGTGTAGTACACATGCTACTTGGTGTAGGGGAAACAAAGGTGTGACAAAGACCAAGCCATTTTTCATTATTTTCCTCAAGGAAGATCAAATTCCACAGCCTATGAAGAGAAAGGAAACCAAAATGGGATATAGGGTAAAGATAGTCATGGCTTGTTATAGTGATGGAAATGTACATAGAATATATATCAAATGGATGTTATCAGAAAAAGAATGAAAGCATAGACAAGGCGTGACCTGCATACAAAAAATATCTCAAGGATGCCATCTCATGGAATGATATGGATGATAAAACCCCAGTTTAAAGACAAACCCAGATGAAGAAAATAACTCATGGTCGCAACTACACCAAAATGCAAATACCCAAAAGCTCTCATGGTGGCCTATAGAAAAAGGGATACCCAAAATGCTAAAAGATTAAGTAGGAATGCAAGAGATAAACCACTATGGAGAGCAGGCCCATAAGTAGAAGAGAGTAATTTTAAAATATAGAGAAAGCATTATATCTTAATCTTTTCAAAAAATGGAGAGAACTTTTCACTTACAGCTATGGCTCATCATGAAGAAAAAATACAGAAGCTTCTATACTTCTTTCATAAAATGCAAAAAAAGAAAGCGAATACAACCATTATCTTTCCTTAATCAAGTTTGATTTGAGCCTTAATCCATAGAAAATGCGTGAAAAAGGTCAGATTCAAAGCTTACTTCATTGTTGATGAAGTGATGCCCAAGTCTGTGAATTCTTTCTACAGAAAATCCTCAAGGCTTGAATCATTAAATGCATGGAAGCTTCAGAAAGGAATAAGAATATCACAGGGAGAATGAACATAGAAAAATACATCAGAAATATGTGTGGTCATGGCCTGAAGGCTCCCAAATGGCTTTGAAATTGGAGATAAAAGCCATATTTTAACTGAAAGTAGCATTTACCTTGTTCTCCTATCAAAGAATCTTCAGAAAGCCTTCAGAAGTATCATGAAAATCAAGAGTCCTCAGCTCAAAATAACCTAACTCATGGAGGCATAGCAACAAAGTCTTCTTTCATAGGATGCAAAGTGAAAATGAAGAATGACTTAGGGTTCGATGGCTTTTTGCCTAACAACCCTAATTCGAATCAATTGCATTTTTTACTTGGTTTTTAATTAAAATCATTTCATTTTATTACCACCGTGGTCTTGAATTTTAAGTCAAGAAACCTAATAATGCATGGAGCTGTGAGTTTAAGGTCAAATTTACATTTTGACATTAGCCTTCAAATGTTAAAGTCTTCCCCACCTTTATTTTTTGCAAGCATTGAACAAAAATAGCAACCAAATTAAATATTAAGGATGTAATTACCTTGTATTTAATTTGTAGTATGTAAAGGAGAAAGCGACAATATATTAAATATTAAGATAATTACATTGAT
Source organism: Sequoia sempervirens (assembly GCA_007258455.2). Taxonomy (NCBI): domain Eukaryota; kingdom Viridiplantae; phylum Streptophyta; class Pinopsida; order Cupressales; family Cupressaceae; genus Sequoia; species Sequoia sempervirens. The sequence continues at coordinate 298,139,533 of VDFB02271358.1, forward strand.
TATTTTCACTATTTAATTAAATTGATACCTTTATCCAATATCATGCAAAAAATAAATTGAACAAGAGCTGAAAATGGTAAGTGTCATTTGGGGTGCTATTTGTGACTTTGAGTCCAACTGAGGTGGGTTTTGAGATCATGTTGATCATGCATATCGAGATTTGGATTTTGCAGGGCATGGGATTCAATTCACTTCAGTTGCGGGCCTGTTTTTCAAGGCTTTTTGCTTTTTCTCGTGAGAAGATATTTTGGGGATATTTTTCAACTCTAGTTCACTTTCAGTGCCATTTCCATGCATTTAGAGGCATTCTCATGTTACTTTTTATTTATACACATTGTGACAGAGAGTTATGAGTTGTTTAAGCTCAGTTACAACATTGGTGGGCCCTCTTTTCACATTGTTTTCTCTTTTGCTCCTGAGAGAGGCTTCAGAGAGATATTTTCACTTTCATTTCACATGGAGTTTCACCTCTTGGATGCTTCATGCATACCTTTATTGTATTTAAAGAAAATACTCTGTCTTTTTTCCTTGGCTCTTGTTTTTTTCCTTTGCCTTCAGCAAAGAGACTTCATGTAAGTCAATTTTCACAGTTTAATAGATTATGCAGTAGGTTTTAGAGGTTCTATTTTGGCCATTTTATACAATATTTTCCTTCAATTTCAGTTGAATCAATTATCCACCTCATCATTGTGTTGTTTTTATGAATTATTGGATGAAATTTTACTGTGTTTTAATATCATAACCTTTAAAATCATTGTCTCATTTATACTTGCATGCATTCAAAAATAGTGAAAAAGCATAGATCTTAGGTTGTGTATTGGAATAATCCTTTCTTTTCATGTTGTGAGAACCTAGTTTTCTTTCTTAGAAGAAGTTTATTCAAGCATTCCTTAGAATCATTTTTGTGATCAAACTACTAAATTGATTTGTGTGGATAGATTTTTTGAAAGTTATTGTGAGTTAGAATTGCATGTTTTATGTCAATTAGGTGCATCACCCACAGTTTTAATTTTAGTTTATGCATTTGTTTCAAACGTTCTTCCTTTTTCCATCCAAGTTATAAACAATCATTAGAATATCTTATAGGAAGCTGGCCTATAATCCAAAGGTTTACTTTCATATAGGGCACCCACAACCTGAAGGTATTCCCATGTTACACAAGATTGCAAAGTATCTCTTCTTTCATATTCGGGTGCACTCCTGTTGATAACACTTTTTGGCACACCTAGTGGAACTCTAAATTACATTTCAGAGTAAGAATTCAATAGTTTCAAGCTACTAATCTAGTATATACAACAATTCTTCAACCTTTCAGAGGTTAGAGTTTCATATACCTGGTGACTCCATTCTCAATTTCGAGCAGATCAAGTGCTAGAAGCTTATGAGAAACATTTAGACAAGAGGAAGCACTGATTTGTTTGAATATATGCATATATCTTCACCAAAGAGAAGAGGCAGAACAACAAGAAAGAGATTGAGTAGATCAAGATCACGATCAAATATGAGGTCTCATTCTACACCTCCCAGTTGTACCTATTTTTCCAGTAGTACATCCTATACCACAAGCAACTTTGATGGCCAAAGCACATGCTTTTGTTCCATTTAATGGGGGAAGCCCATTGAATTTGGTTGAACATGATGACATACTGGTAGCTACGCTTAAAATTCTTCCTAGTTTTACATTCAAAGATCAAACTATGCCAATTGAACACATAAGAGACATAGCTTCACTTTGTGGAGTTCATCATGTCACAAAAGAGAACATGGTATTGAGGCTTTTAGCAGCTTCGTTTAAAGGTAAGGCACTCCAATGGTTCAGAGGCTTACCGGTGAATTCTGTTACATCATGGGATGAGTTGGGAGAAAAGTTAAGCAAGCAATTTTCTGACAAATCTAATCATATATCTCCAGTTAAGCAAATGACGACTATCAAGAGAGCCCCATAAGAACAAATGAAATTTTTTAACTTTCAGTTCCAAAGAACTTGGAACAAAACCCCAGCCATGGTAAGGCCTACACTAGATCATGATTTTTTGTATTAACTTAGAGTTGTTAACAGTGATATTTCACTTTTGATCCAATCTATGGGAGGAGTAACTCTGCTAGCAGCTTGTGAGATAGCTATTGGAGCTGAAAATAACTTAATATAGGTAGGTAAGATTGCACCCAAGCCTCCTATGCCCTTTTTCCCAGATATTTAGCCATTAATACCCATTCAAGTATCTCCTATAGCTCCATCACCTATTGTTCTGGCCTTAAGCTTTCAAACTAATGCTCAAAACAGTATTGTTCCAACAAATTTAGACTTGAAAGAGCTTAGAGGTACCCAACAACAGATGGCTAAATTTTTGCAAACAATAAGCAATCACTTAGTGAACCTCAAAAACCAACAAAACTAGAGTTACAAACCATATCAAGCACCCTTTCAACCAAATAGACCACCTTATCAGGTTGACTACCAAGGGTAGAAATGAAATTTCAAACCTAGGCCTAATCAACCTTTCAATCAAAATGTTTCCAACTCTTGTAAAGAGCTTGTACCTATCCAGAACAACTTGGCATAGGATTATATGTGGTGCTATCCCTATAATCAATCTCATAACTAGGCTAATTGTGTGAATGGGGTGATTAATCAAACCCTCATGGTACAAAACAGTTTTGCTACTTTTGAGAAAACATCAAAGGAGGCTAGTGATTAGCAAGAAGATCAAATGCAGTAGAATGACCTTGACATTTCCATGATGAACTGGCAAGGTAGTGAGTTTTACAGAGTTAATTATGCACAAGGTCAAAATCAGTCAACCACTTCTATTGCATCCAATACAAGGTCCAAGAAAAGGGTAGTTGACCTGAGCCAACAAGTTGTTTCTGACAAACAACAAGCAGAAAAAGATAAATAGCAAGCTATTTAGCAAAAAGGTCAAGTTTCTACAATTCAACAAGGGAAAATTCAACCTTCTAGAGCTCAAACTATTCAAAATTTTCCAAGACAACGAGTTATACCAACAAAGGAATAGCCAAAGGTTCAATCTCAGCCTCAAACAACACAAACATAGGCTATTGTTCCAAAAGTGTAGCCAAAGGTTAGTGGTACTACTTTTAATATTGTTGAGCATATGAGAAAAGCTATAGTTACTATGACCTAGATGCTTTACATCTTCCTGGGTAGAAAGAAAGTTTGCAAGAGGCTTTGGCCAAAATATCAATTTCTTATGAATATGCTAAGGAGCAACCTCGTGTCCTTGCAAATAGTTCTAAAAGAAAGCAACAACAACTAGTACAAGAGGTAAAACCACCACCGTTTTATGTCAGTTTGATTATTGGTGATAGCATAGTGCATAATTGTATGATAGATTCAGAAGCAAGCAGCTCTATTATGCCCAAGCAACTGGTAGATAGGTTAGGACTAGAATATGAGCCATTTTCAAAGGGGGTAGTTCAATTAGATGGTACAATTGTTAAGTCTATTGGAGTTATCAAAAGTCTGTTTCTTACCTTGCATACTTGTCCCAAATTTTCAACACCACAGGATATATATGTCATTGATCTCCTATCATTATTTTCTATTTGTCTTTCTAAAGGAAATTTTACAGCAAAGTTAGGTGATATTTGTAATCAGATTGGTCTCATATGTGTTTCAGGACCAGATATGGTACTAGAGTGACTATCAAATCAGAGCCATAGGCTAAAGACCATATTGAGTCTTTTGTTGTAAATCCTATAAATGCAAACCTAGCCATCCATGAGTATGATGATCAATCCATGACCCTTGACCCCAGTGTACCCATAGAAGGCATACCTAACATAAATTTAGACAAGTGGGTAGTTGAGAATCACGAGGTTGATCCATTTAGCCACATGGATGAGGTAGGTTTGGGAATTTACATGATTTAGGAACCTGGTGTGATTATTCCAAATCTAGTCAAAGAGGAAATAGAACCAAAATAGTAGATTGAGTAGCTTTGGAAGTTGTATTATGATGGTTCAAGGAGTAAAGTATGTTCTAGTGGATGAGCTATGCCCATTTCACCTGATGGAGAGAGATATTTTTCAGCACTTCGCTTTGCTTTCAGCTATTCTAACAATACAACTGAGTATGAGGCATTAATTCATGGCCTAGAATGGGCCAAAAAGAAAGGTATCAAATGTCTCCAAGTATTCGGTGATTTAGAGTTGATAGCAAATCAGGTAAGAAACCTGAACGTAACCAAAAATGATTTGTTGAAGCTATACGAACATAGAACTTGGGATTTAATAGAGGAATTTGATGCTTGAATAGAGAGACAGATAGGCTTGCTACCATAGGATCAAAATATGACATACCAACTTATATACACAATGCTCAAGTACAAAAATATGTCAAGGTGGTAGTAAAACCATCTGTACTTGATAATAACATTAATTGGTAGGTTTTTGACAACGATCAACAAATAATTAGTTTTCTAATAGAAGAAGCAAAGTTTTCTACGAGAAACCAACGAAAGCTTGAGCAACAATATGAGAAGCAAATCTTGCAGCTGAAGTCTAATAAGTTGCCCAAGGGATTGGTGACCCTTGAATCAATTTTCAACACTGATGATCAGGTTAGAAAAGATAAATCCAGCATCACAATGAAAGAAGATCATTATGAATCAATTGAAATATTCAAGGATAAGCTTCTTAAGCTTGGAAAAATTTGTACCAAAGAAGAACAACAAGTGTTTTTCTTACTTTTCTAAGAATTTAGTGACATATTCGCTTGGAAGTATGGAGATCTGAAGGGTTTTAACACTAAGTCAACTTGACATACAATTGAGCTTGAACCCAATGTGAAACCAGTCAGACAAAAACAAAGGCCCCTGAATCCTAAGGTGGAGCACTTGATGAAAACAAAGCTAAACAAATTGGTTGAAGGTAGCATTATCTTTCCAATAAAGCATACCTCTTCGCTTTCCAACTTGGTGTATGTCAGGAAGAAGAGTAGAGAGATAAGGTTGTGTGTGGATTTATGTGATTTAAATAGAGCTTCACTCAAAGATCACTATCCACTACCTTCGATGGAGTAGATATTATAGGTTGTTTTGGGATCAAAAATATTTTTATTGTTGGATGGTTATTTAGGGTATAACTAGATTCTGGTTAAGGAAGAAGACTAGTAAAAAACAACCTTTAACACTAAGTAGGGTACTATGGCTTATAGAAAAATATCATTTGGATTGTCAAATGTGGGAGCAACCTTTCAAAGAGCAATGGATATGGCTCTCCAAGGTTTGATAAACAAGTTCTTGTTTATTTAGATGATATCACTATTTTCTCATGAAATGGTAATGAATATTTTGATCATCTTAGATAGATTTTTGAAAGATGTAGAGAGTATGGAATTTCCTTGAATCCAAAAAAAAAGCATCTTTGTTGTTCATGAAGGTAAACTTTTGGGTTATGTTGTTTCTAAAGATGGCATTTCTATTGATCCAGAATGTATTGCAACCATTCTGGCATTACCGCTTCCTGCTCACAAGAAAGGTTTACAAAGTTTTTTGGTCAGAATTAACTTTGCTAGGAGATGTATTCCCAATGTTGCAGCTTTATTGCAGCCACTTACAACCATGCTGAAGAAAAACATTCAATTCAGCTAGATGAGAGAAGGAAAAAAGTAGTTTTGAGTAGATTAAAGAGGCGCTTGCAGCAGCCCTTATTCTTATCAACCCAAATTTTGATAAGGATTTCATATTGTATGCATTTGGGGGAGTGGACACCATCTCCACAATTCTTTGTTAGCAAAATAATGAAGGTATGGAGTAGCCTATAGCTTTCTTTAGTCAAGTTTTACATGATTATGAAACCAGGTATTCATTTGTTAAGAAGCATGTGCTTTTTGTAGTTAGGAGTCTCAAGAAATTCAGAAATACATTATCCAATAATAAGATACATTTGCTAGTAGCTACCAACAATCAAAGAATTTCTACTAAGTAAAGATATTGACGACAAGAGAGTAGGTTGGATAACCAAATTCATGGAATATGACATCAACATAAAGGTTACCAAGCTTGTTAGAGGTAAGGGTTTGTACGAGCAGCTTGCAAAAAATGAAGAGAACATCAATAAAGAAGTTACTAAAGTCCTAAATTTTGAAGAAGAATTTGTTGTTCCAACTACTTCAGCTGATTGGATCCATTAAATGATTCATTACTTGCATACTGGAGATTGTCCACAAGGTATCAACAAGTCAAAACGAAGACATTACAGATTACAAGCAATTCCCTATGCAAAAATTGATGGTGTTCTTTATAAGAAAGATTTCAATGGAGTATTTCTTAGATGTGTTTACCCAAATTAGATTGAAAGAATTCTTGAGTAATTCCATGATGGACCTACTGGAGCTCATTTTGCACCATGTACTATAGCTCTAAAAATTATGAGAGATGGATACTATTGGCCAGATTTATTCAAAGATGCTCATGCTTATGTAAGAAAGTGTTGTAAATGTGCAATGTTCATTGGAAAGTAGAAGCTTGCAACCTTTCCACTTCATTTGATTCAAGTAGAGCAGTCTTTCAACAAATTGGGATTGGATTTCAGAGGTCCAATCAATCCACCCTCAAGTGTTGGGCACAAATGGATTTTGACTACCACATACTACTTTACGAAGTGGACTGAAGCAGTCGCATTAAAAGATGCAAATGAAACATCTATCTTGAATTTCTATCAAGACTTGGTTTCTAGGTTTGGTACACTAGATTCAATAATCTTTGATAACGCTTTGGAATTTATAAGATTAATAGTTTTAGATTGGTCAGTAAAGCATAATATTTATCTGAACACTTTCTCAAATTATTACCCTCGGGGTAATGGACAGCCTGAATCTACAAATTAAAATCTGATTAAGATCATTAAAAAGACTATTGAAGATAATCAGAGATCATGGCATGATAAGCTAAATTTCTCCCTTTGAGCTAATAGAGTTACACCAAAATGATCAACAGGTTTTTCACCTTATGTTTTGGTTTATGGAAAAGAGGCCAAATTGCCTATTTCCATAGAGTTACCAACTGTAGAATACATAAAAGAGCTAGAATTGCTTGAGGAGTAGCCAATGCAAATAAGGCTTGCTCAATTAATGGAGTTGGAAGAAACTAGAAAAGAAGCTTTCAAGAAGCTTGAGGTCCACCATGCACAAATGAAGAATACTTTTGACAGAAAAGTAGTAGCAATAATTTTCAGAGAAGGTGATTTAGTATTCAAGTGGGATGAGCTCAAATGCAGACTTGGAAAACATAAAAAAATTGATGCTATGTGGGAAGGTCCATACATCATTACAGAGAAGAAAGAGCATAATGCATTTCAACTTTCAAAGCTAGATGGTGAAATACTTCCAATCCTAGTGAATGGGATTCACTTGAAACAGTGCTATTAAAGAACAAAATTTGCAGATGTACATAGTAGAGTAGTTTCATTTTTAGTTTTTTTTTCAATAAAGTGCTCCATGGCATGTTTCATTATAGTACTATTTATTTTAAATAAGTTTAAACGCTGCACCTATTTTCTAACTCTGTCTTAAATAGAGTCATGATTAGTTTCTTTCAGTTTTGTCCGTTGTTGTTGTTTGTTTCCTGGCAGCTGAGTTATAAGATTTCTGAGTCAATAGAGGATTAAAATGGACTCCATGCCCAATGGATAAGCTACATTACTAGTCTATGGTGTTTAGCAGGAAAACACTCCACAGAGGTTGCCAAATTGTCACCTGTTTTTAGCTACAACTAAAAACAGGTAGAGCTGAATTTTATTTCTCATTGAAAGGTAAAAAATTTCTGCTAAAGTATTCATTATATTCCAAAATCTGATTACTTGTGAATTTCCAGTGTGATTATGTAAATTTTTGTAATAGAAGAACTCATAAATTTACATAATAAATGTTGCTTTATACATATTGTAAAAACCAAAGTCCCACACAAGTCGTGGGAGTAACTTAATTTTGTTTTTCTTAATCAAATAATGAATACAAGAAAGGTTGTAAACTACACAAGTGAGGATAATGTAAACATGAAAAAAGGGGAGTGATTCATCATTTCCAATAATGATGAATCATTTTTACTCAATGTATTCAAGTTGTTGTGTCTCCAGTGCCTCCAGGAGGTTTTTTCAACTCCAAGCTCCATGGTTTCCTACAAGATTGCTAAAAGATGGTGTTAGAGAAATGATAAATCACGTCCTATTTCATGCCTATATTACCAACAGAAATGTAATTCACATCCAATCATGGATTCACTAAATGATTAAGTCATCAAAAATGCAGATGTTCAGGGAGCACAAAATTCAATGGAAGCTTTCAGCTTCAATTATTTTGCTAATTTGTTTGTTTAGTGTGCATGAACATGTATAATAAGATCATTTCAACCAATAGCTATTGTTATGAGTGGTGATAAATTTGGCTCCCACAAGGGTTGAGCCTATCTCATAAACAATAACATGTGACAATAGTATAGAATAAAGATAATCATCATTATCCATGAATGAAGTTCATAAAGTAGCCTTCAAATCGCTATTGTGAAAACAAATAGAACAAAGTCTTATTTCACTCTTTATTTATAAGAGTTATCAAACACTAAGGGAGATACAACCTTGGATCATGCATGTGCAAGTTGAATGAGTAAAGTAAAGCTCAAGAGACTATGAATAAGAGACATATATATCTAAATGTTCAAATGCATTTAGGAACAAAAAAATGAGCCATATCAGTATACAAAAATTTCTAGATCACAAAATAATCCATTCATGAGTGTTGATATAGTAACAATACCTCATCAAGAGTTTCATTCAATAAACATTGCTATGCATTAAAGAGTGCAAAAGGATAACATAGAACAACAGTTTTTAGGTAAAGTATGGCTATTCCATGAAGTTTCAAAGCAAATGTTACAAAAGATACATAATAACAAAACAAATTTTATCTACCCTTTAGTTTTGTCTACTCACACAATATAGGTTCAAAGGTTATGTAACCCAATGCATTCAAAAATGTTACAAGTGCACAAAGTGTGCTATAAGTACAGGAGGATGAAATTTCATATTCTGCTTTGCATTGCAATCAATGAATCATAGAGAGTACCATGGAAGAAGAGAGAATATTTAATCTATTATACACTATTATGCTACAGTGAAAATTTTAGATTCTTGCTTGAAATAGAAAATCCACAGTTTTAAGCTCAGTTATGTAATGATTTAAAAAGGGAACAGAAAAAGCATGGTATTGGCCTAGGGTTTCAAATCCTCACCACATAGTTTGTGTAGTATATATACTAATTGGTGCATGGGAAGCAAAGGGGTCATAGAGAGACCGAGCCATTTTTCATTATTTTCCTCAAGGAATCTCAAATCCCATGACCTATGAAGAGAAAGAAAACCAAAATGGGATACAGGGCAAAGATAGTCATGGCCTGTCATAGTGATGGAAATGTACACAAAATATATATCAAATGCATGTTATAAGCAAAAGAATGAAACCATAGAAAGGGCGCTAGTTGCATATGCAGAATATCTCAAGAATGCCATCTCATGGAATGATATGGAAGATAAAACCTCAGTTTAAAGACAAACCCAAGTGAAGAAAATAACTCATGGTCACAACTGCACCAAAACGCAAATACCCAAAAGCTCTCATGGTGGCCTATAGAAAAAGGGATACCCAAAATGCTAAAAGCTTAAGTAGGAACACAAGACATAAACCACTATGGAGAGCAAGCCCATAAGTGGAAGAAAGTAATTTAAAAATGCAGAGAAAGGATTATATCTTAATATTTTCAAAAAATGGAGAGAACTTTTCACTTACAACTGTAGCTCATCTTGAAGGAAAAATACAAAAGCTTCTACACTTGTTTCATAAAATGCAAAAAAAAATTCAAATATAGCCATTATCTTGCCTTAACCAAGTTCAATTTGAGTGTCAATCCATAGAAAATACATGAAAAAGGTCAGATTCAAAGCTTACTTAGTTGATGAAGTGATGCCCAAGTCCGCAGATTCTTTCTACAGAAAATTCTCAAGGCTCAAATCAGTAAATGCATGGTGGCTTTAGAAAGGAATAAGAATATGACAGGGAGAATGAACACATAAAAATACATTAGAAATATGCATGGTTGTGGCCTGAAGGCTCCCAAATGGCTTCGAAATTGGAGATAAAAGCCAGATTTTAACTGAAAGTAGCATTTACCTTGTTCTCCTATCAAATAATCTTCAGAAAGCCTTCAGAAGTATCATGAAAATCAAGAGTCCTCAGCTCAAAATAACCTAACTCATGGAGGCGTAGCAGCAAAGTCTTCTTTCAAAGGATGCAAAGTGAAAATGAAGAATGACTTAGGGTTCGATGGATTTTTCCCTAAAAGCCCTAATTCGAATCAATTGGATTTTTGACTTGGTTTTTAATTAAAATCATTTCATTTTATTACCACCGTGGTCTTGAATTTTAAGTCAAGAAACCTAATAATGCATGGAGCCGTGAGTTTAAGGTCAAATTTACATTTTGACATTAGCCTTCAAATGTTAAAGTCTCCCCCACCTTTATTTTTTGCAAGTGTTGAACAAAAATAGCAACCAAATTAAATATTATGTAATTACCTTAGTATTTAATATGTAATATGTAAAGGAGAAAGTGAAAACATATTAAATATTAAGATAATTACATTGATTATCTTCAATATTTAATTTAATTGATACCTTTATCCAATATCATGCAAAAAATAAACTGAAGAAGAACTAAAAATGGTAAGTGTCATTTGGGGTGCTATTTGTTACTTTGAGTCCAACTGAGATGGGTTTTGAGATCCTATTGATCATGCATATTGAGAGTTGGAGTTTGAAAAGCATGGGATTTACTTCACTTTAGTTGTGGGCCCATTTTTCAAGGCTTTTTTCTTTTGCTCGTGAGAAGATAATTCAAGGATATTTTTTTACTTCAGTTCACTTTCAGAGCCATTTCCATGCATTCAAAGGAATTCTCGAGTTTCTTTTTAGTTATAGACATTGTGACATAGAGTTCTAAGTTTTTGAAGCTCAATTACAACATTGGTGGGCCCTCTTTTCACACTATTTTCTCTTTTGCTCGTGAGAGAGGCTTCAAAGAGATATTTTCACTTTCAGTTCACATAATCCAGAGGTTTACTTTCATATAGAGTACCCACAACCTGAAGGTATTCCCATGTTACACAGGATTGTAAAGTATCTTTGCTTTTGCATTCAGGTGAAATCATATTTATAACAATAATATTTATTCCTTATTTAGAATATTTCAATCTATAATGTCAAGTGGGAGAATGTTGGAAATAGGATTCCATTTAGCTGAAATCCTTAACATTATTTATTTCATGTATCTCCTAAGTCCTTAGAAATTGTTCTCAAACAATAAGATTATAAAGAGATTAATTCTAAATGAAATAATCATGTTAATTGACATTTGTAATTATTCCTAAAGAATAGGAACATGTGTAGACACCCTAGGAGAGCTCCTACAAAATAGGAGCACATGGGTGCACACATGGGAGGAGGGACACACTTTGGTTCAGTTAACTATTTGATGGATTGATAACTTTATGTAATGCATGTCTTGTTCCTACAAAATAGGGATTGATAATTACAACGCATGTGGAGTGGTACTATTCAATTCAATTCAGCTTAGTTCAATTTAGTTCAGTACAATTCAGTTCAGTTCAGTTATCTTCAGTTGCATGTTAGTTATTTGGAGTTGCATGTAGTTGACTTCAGTTGAATTGAGTTGCATGGCTAATGACTTTAGTTGCATGCCAGATAACAGGTTGATACTTTTAGTTAACAGGGGGAGATCATTCATGCATGATGTTTCCATGAATGGTGGAAAGATATGTTTTAGTTAATAGAGAATGACTTGGACCCACCTTGGGCGCCCAAGTTGGCTTCTTGTAATTAACTCCTTTTGCGTGCCAAGATATTTCAAAAGGCTGAGATAAGTGGGCCCATTCTTGGGTGGATACTTTGAGGATAAGCCTTGAAGATATTTACGAAATAAAGGTTGAGTTATGACTTCAGCTTGGGATGCCCAAATTGATGAAGCACATGTTTTGACATTGTTCTTCATAGAAGAAATCTACTTGCAAGAGATAGGCATATCATTTTGGAGATAGGCATTGAGCATTGTAATTATAACTGTTTGGAGTTTACAAGGTTGATTATTACCTATTTGTTTCAAGCAAGTTGAAGAGAGTTTGTATCAGTTTTATTGTAGGTTGTGAAGAAGATTTGGTGAAGGCAAAAGAAGAATTTTCAAGCAAGAATTGGAGTTATTGTAATCTACTTCAGAGATTAAATAATACATTGATTCTCAGTGAATTTTTTCCCAAAAGGGTTTCTCCACAGTATATGCTATGTATCTTCTAATATTCTATCTATTTCTTCTACAACTTTTTGTCTTCATTATACAAATGATAAAATGAATTAATCAAATAATCACCCACAAAGAATTTGTAACAAAGAATACATATTTAGATCAGCAAGTATAATAGTTTTACAAAGTATTAAGCTACAAAATCACATCAATTTTCAACAATGGAGGGAGAGGTTGGTAAAAAGGAGAGAGGATATAAATATAAGTAGAGAGGAAAGTAGAGGTAGGGAGAGGAGAGATAGAGAGAAGTAGAGAGGGAATGAGGGATGGAGGGAGAGATAGGGAGGGAAAGAGGTGAGATAGAAAGGTGTACAATAAGTGGTAGGGTGTGATGGATGGAGATGTAGATAGAGATATGGATTGGGAGAGAGAGAGAGAGAGAGAGAGAGAGAGAGAGAGAGAGAGAGAGTAGATAGTGAACAAGAGAGGGAGATAAGTATGGAGTGAGAGAGAGGTGTGAGAGAGGTAAGATAGAGAGAAATATAGAGAGTGGTAGAGAGTGATGGAGGGAGAGGTAGGTAGAGAGAGGGGGGGAGATAGAGAGAAGTAGAGAGGGAAGGAGGGGGAGGGAGGGAGGGAGAGATAGACATAGAGAGATAGAGATAGAGATAGAGACATAGAGGGAGGGGGGTTGGGAGAGAGAGAGAGAAGTGAGATAGCTCAAGAATTAGAGGGGGGGAGAGAGAGAGAGAGAGAGAGAGAGTTCTTGAGCTCAAGGGAGAGAGAGTCAAATAAAAGGATGAAGATAGTCAGAGAGAGGTCTAGAGAGTAAGGAATAAAAAATGAGTGAGATAGAGAGAGAAATAATACAACTTGTTGATTACTAGAATTTGACCTCCTGATTACTAAAATTTGACATGTCAATTACTAAAATTTGACTAAGTCTAATTTTTTTTAAGATCTTCCAAAACCTATAATTTTCATTATAACTCCTAAAGATCTTAAACAATTCTCAAACATCCTAAAAATATATACACTAAAAATAACTTAAATTATAATAAAGTAAATGTCCACATATAAATATCAACTTATACTTAAAATTTATATAGTTTCCTTAAAAAAATACCGAGAAGAAAGAGAAAGAAAAGAGAAGATTTTTTTAATGTCAACCAGAACACGAGCGCATTATAACACATTCAAATTTTCTCAATGCATTCAAATAATGGTAGCACATTATAACATGCTTGTTTTTTTATCTTTCTTTGGGTATCCCCAAGCCTTAGGCTTGGATTTTCTTTAGATTTCCAACCCAAAGGTTTCAAGAGTCTTCACAACATCCAAATACATGTTTTTGCAAATTCTATAGCATTTCACATAATCTTATTGTTCTAGCCATCAGGTTTACACATGTTTCAAGGTCAAGTAAATCTTACACTTGGGTAATGTTATGCTCTCTCTTAGCTATTTAACCATGTAATTTTCTTACATTTTGACAATGTGAAGACTTTCATCTTTAATTTCTTTTATTTGTGTGTTTTTTTAACAACTAGTGTTTGGTATTTTTTACTTTTTTTTGTACCATTCATTATAATTTTAAATAAATTAAATTTTTTAAACTAGACTCCATTCTACACATATTCAAAACAAATTGATTAGTTTTCAAAAATTATAGGGGTTCCTAGAACAGACACAAACCCCTTAGAAATTTTGATGATTGGGGTCAAATTGAGACTGCTCTTAAAGCACTTTGGGGAGATAAAGTTAGAGATTATTTGCAATTTGTCCTTGGTAATCAAAACCTGATTGGTTGGAAATATTTTTATTTTCTTTTGGTTCCAATTCACATGAAAATTTCTCTCAAAACTGAACTAAGGAAAAGATAAATTTTCCTATCCAATAAACATGACTCTATTATTTGGACCAAAAGTAAATCTAGAAATTACAAAGTAAAAGATGGATATAATTCTTTAACTTCTTCTAATTTATCAAGGCCATGGCCTTGTAAACCTTTTTGGGGGCCGAATGTCCTCCCTAAAGTGGGACCTCTTACTTGGATTGCCTTGAAAGATGGAATACTAACAAGGATGCATCTTAATAGCTATGGGATCACTCCTCTTTTTTCTTGTGTTTTATATGGCCAGGCTTATGCATCTTCTAGTCACCTCCTCATCCGTTGTGACTTTTCCAATCAATGCTAGACTTGGTTTATGAACAAACTCAGGTGGAAAAGTCCTTTTCACAATTTGATCTTGAATCATTTTCTTATTTTTCCTCTCCTCTTTCCCACTCTTCCTTTTCTTGTATTTGGGAGATAGGCCCTTCTATTATTTATTGAAATATTTGTCTCGAAAGGAACAATAGAATATTTAGATAAAAGGCTCTGAATGTATGGCAAGTATTACAGAAGATTGAGATTTCTATTTCTAAAGTAACTATGTCTAGTATTTTTAAAAGTCTAAATGCTTCAAGAATTTTTTCCTCATGGGATCATTTCATCCTCAAAAATTGGCTTCTAATCAAACCCCCAAGGGCTGGGTCTATTCAAGTCTACAAATATCTAATCAATAGAAAGTTGATCAATTAGGTTCCTCCTCCCCGTGAGTTTGTAAAAATCAATTTTGATGGGGCCTCATGAGGCAACTCGGGCAAGTCCAATGCAACTGCTATTTTAAGAGATTGGCAAGGTGATTTTCTGGGGGTTGTTTGTGAAAGACTTGTTGATGGAACTAAAAATGTTGTAGAGTTTAATGCTTTGACACTTAGTATTGACTTTGGCTTTAAAAATAATAATTCTCATGTTATTATTGAAGGTGATTCTATGGTGTTAATATCTACAGCTAAAAATAGAAACAATAAAGCTTGGCATTTGAACTATCTATTATCACCCATCTTGTTCCAACTCAAAGGCTTCACCTCATTCTTAATCATGCATTGGTATAGAGAAGCCAATCAATGTACAGATTTCTTGGCCAACCAGGCAATTGAAAATTTCATTGAGCTTAAAATTTTCATGGGCTAGGAATGCTTGGGTTTATTCTCATGTCTAAGTTGATTCCTCCCCTATACTCCTAATTCTAGTTTTCAATACTTTGCTCCTTGATTTGTGGCAACTTAAATCCTTTCTAATGACTTCTAGGGTTACTGCCATTTTTTTGGTAATATATTTTATGATTGAAAGGGATTTAATTTCCAAAAGTTTGAATGGAATTTTACTTGAGTCTGGTCACCAAATTGGGCTTGCTTTGGTTTTTTTTGGTGGTGGAGAATTTTGGAGTATCTATCCTGCATGTGTTGGTTCACCAATTTGGGCCTGCTTGTATTGGTCAGTACCTCTATTTATTTATCATATTTCATTTGATACTATTCTTACTGGTAGGTGGCTTTGTGATCAGTGTAGTTCCCCCAGACATATTTATTTGGTGCTAACACTTGTTATATCCCATCTTCATTTTTTTCTACTAGTATGGACTGACTCCATATTTTTAGACAAAGGTGGAGGAATTTACGAATCCTTTGTTGCAAATGGAATTAATGCAATATCCAAAAAAATGTATGATACTTGTTGGGGACATTAATTGCCCTTGATCCTCTTCCCTTTGCCACTTAATTGTCAGGGGCATTTGTTGCTAGCACAACTAGAAGTTTGTTTTTGGGGATTTCTTTCCCAACTTGCTCTTGATGTATAGCTCAATTTGTAGAAGAATTAAATGTGGGAGGTAGATGAAAATTTGAGAGGGAATTTTGTGAAGACAAAAAGAATGAAGAATAGAATGTGAGTAATTTTTTTGTGCAACAACAGTTTGAGAAAATGATTTTTTTTGTGTGGGTTCTTTGTGTGATTCAAAGAAGCTCCTAAATAGTAGCAACTGTATTTTGTTCTATACATTTTGTAATGAGCAACTGAAAGCTCCAGAATGCTCATTGTTTTCCAGGAGCAGCGGATAGCTCCAATCAAATAGAAGGAAAGAAAGCTCTGAGAAGCTCTTGAAAGTTTATGAGTTTATGGGTGCAACTCTAGATTGTTGCAAGTTTAGTTTGTAATTAGTAGATTGTAATTTTAGTTTGAAAGCATTTTGTAATTTGTTATTTTTCTAAGTTAACACAAAATAAAAGATTGCATGCCCAATTTTGTGTCTCCAAGTCTATTCTACATTTGTTTTCTATATTCCCCTCTTGTTTGGGGAAATAGGGTAGAAACCTTGTAGGTTTTATCCTATTTAAATTTTTGACATGGTATCAAAGCTAGAAGGCCCTAAGTCTTGAGTGAGTTGGGAATTTTTTATGGGTGTTTAAAATTTTCTTGTTGGAGAGATGGATGGAGATGAAAGTAAGAGTTGGCAACATCCACCACCATTTAATGGATAGAACTATGATGTTTGGAAAAAGAAGATGAAGACCATAATGGTTGTTAATGATTTTTGGGAGTTTTTGATCAATGGGTTCAATGATATGACTAATCTAGCAGCATATGTTGTTCTCACAAACAACCAGAAGACCGAGTTGAAGGAGTTGAGGAGGAAACATGAAAAAGCGTTGAGTCTAATTGAAGAAACCTTGACAGAGGCCATTCTTCTCATAATAGTATCCAATAACTATGCAAAGGAAGCCTAAGAAATCCTCCAAACCAGCTACAAAAGGACTGATAAAGTAAGATTGGTGAAGCTCTAGATGCTTCGAAGAGAGTTTGAGAATCTCCAAATGAAGGATAGTGAGTCCATCTCATAATTTCACACAAGACTTTCAAGTTTGATAAACCATTTGAGAGTGAATGGAGAAGTCATGGAAGATCAGAGGATTGTGGAGAAAATCCTCAGAAGTTTAGCAACAAAGTTTAATGCAGTGGTGATTTCCATTGAAGAGGAAAATGATCTCTCAATGTTTTTCATTGATGAGCTAATGGGTTCTCTGCAAACCCATGAGCAGCGCCTAAATAAGTCTACAATTTCTTCCCAATAGCAAGCATTCAAAGCTCAAGCCAATGCAAGATTTAGGGGCAGGGGTGGTAATAGCTCTAGACTATTGGACACTAGGAACATTGAGAGGGGGGCTGAATCAGTGTTCCACAATATTTTATTTTCAAATAAGATCTAAAACTATCAACAACAATAATTAAACCTTTAATAGCATTCACAACATATAAACTGAAGATAACATGCAAACACATTAATAATCACCATGACACCAAAAACATTTGCATGGAAACCCTATTAGGGGAAAAGCCACAGTGGAGATTAGTCCACAATGTATACTCTGTTAAAATTATAAAAGAAGGGGAATGCACTTGCATTTAGGCACACTATCTAGAGCTCAGTACTCAAAAAAGAAGGCTCACTACCTTACAAAATATATTTGATAATACAAAAAATGTTAAATTGAGAGAATAGCATCTACATATGCTAGGATTCAGTTCCAATGAAGTACACAATTAGATTTTAGATCTTTTATCCAATTTGCACTTCTACTATGCTATGCTCTGCATACAAAAACCATTTCTACTATTCAATAGATCTCCTCATATAACTGCTCTGTACTTTTTCACTTTTACACCTTCACTCTTCTTGATCCACACACACACTTTTATTTTTCTTGTTGTGTCTCTATCTCAAAATGATTTTCTGATTTCCTTCATATATCCGCTAACATGAATTTTATTATATGTCGGCTTTAAAACATAATATAATATTCTTTCTCATGTCGGCTCAAATCACTAATTATAATTGATGCGTACCCACACAAGTTAGATAGACTATAGAAGGGACCCAAACCAAAATTCCAAACATAAGAAAAAGCTAAACACATGCTCCACATAAATCCACAACACACCATACACAACAAGTCAACCAAAATAAGAGAATATGTAGTAAATCATTCTACCGAATTTCTCAACTCATACTCCAATCAACGCGACACCACAAAACTCACCAGTAGGATAGTGTACATGCTAAACAAGCATCTCTTGGGATCCACACCACAAAATAGTGATTGAGTGAAGTGTTCAGATTAGCTTATCAATTGGATGTCTTGTTCTTCATACTTTTTTTTGGTAGGTTATAAACTTCTACTTTTCATGCCAGTAGGAGCAACTTCACCACTACGGACCATATTGTTGACTTTAGTTGCCATCAATGACAACACAAGCAACCAAAAAAGATCTCTCAAATCCATATGCCAACAATCTCCCCCTTTGGCATTGATGGCAACACTTAGTGAAAAATGACTAAGTGTTAAAACTCAAAAACCCATCAAGGCTAGAATTACTACTCCCCTTAGGATATCGAGGCATTTTTCATTGCACTCTCTCCCCCTTTGAAATCAATGACAAAGCTTCTATTATTTCTTGCTCTTCTTTAACACTTCTCTCCTTTTGTTAGAACAAAATTTTCCCTTTTGTAAAATAGAGAGTTTGATCAAAACTTGGAAAACTGCTGCAAAAATCAAAAGATTATTTTATGCTTAACTTTTATTTCTGGAAGGAAATTCTTCCAAGAGTCCACAATCCCAATAGCTATAATAAATTTGTTATTCTTTGATGTTCTATTGATGATCTGAACAAGGGATTCAGGAATGGTGATTGCTTCTTCTGGATTTTCTCCTTTCTTTAGAACTTCAACCATTTTCTCTAGTCTTCCTTCAATCAGGTCCTTTACTTTCCAGAAGGTGTCCATAAGAGTATTCCTATAAAAGTGAACCTTTTCATTCTC
Source organism: Sequoia sempervirens (assembly GCA_007258455.2). Taxonomy (NCBI): domain Eukaryota; kingdom Viridiplantae; phylum Streptophyta; class Pinopsida; order Cupressales; family Cupressaceae; genus Sequoia; species Sequoia sempervirens. Next base: position 298,158,562 of record VDFB02271358.1, read on the forward strand.
AACCTGTAGATCATGAAACTTCTTAACTTCTCCATCCTTGTCTAAAAACATATTGTAGTCCTGTCTAATTCTGACAAGCTCATTTTCAATTTCCTCCAACTTATCCTTTTACTTGCCAATCGCATGAGGCCACCTAAGGCAATAATTGAAGATCTTATTGGCTAAATCGATGCACTGTCTTAACACATTCATTTTATTCTTTAGTTTGGAAAGAGATAGCCTAAACTGTATCTTCAAATGGGAAATCATTTCCTCCTCTTTTTTGTCCAAAGGCATAGAGTCCATTGCCTCCCTTACACACTCAATCAGCTCTTCGAGAAGTACATTCTAAAGATTCTCCAATTCAATGTTATTATCAGCAAAGTATCTTCCTAGAGTATTCTCAATGAAATACTACTCATAAGATGGTTCATTCAACCATATATCAGTTATCTTTTGCATACCATCTTCATCCTGAATAATTTGCAATATCTTTGCTTTAAGCATAGCACCTTCTTCATCATTGTCTTCTGCTACTATTATTTCTGGTTCATCTAGTTTTGGTTCATCTCTAGGTGTGTACTCCTTAGAGTCTTCATCCTCTATATTCACAACCAACTATCCTTTTCCTTTTTCCTCAACTTTTGCTGGCTTGGGTGTTAGAGGAGTAACACAAGCTAAATCTCTTCTACTTTTTCTATGCCTTATCGAAGGATGATCCAACTTCAGTTATTTTTACCAGAAGGAGAGTATCACTTACGCCAAAATTTTTTAACAACTTCTTAAAGAAGTTCTCATAAACTCATTCACCATTTTCAAAAGAGTTGAAATGCTCAAAGATTTGCTTGCAAACTAGTGTATTTTCCTTCCATACCACATTATCATTCAAAGGAAAGCAATTTATAAAATACATCATAGTGCATATAGCTAGGGTGCCAAACCTAAAAGATTATTCAATATCCTTGGTCAATTGTGCGTTCTCCATCAATTGATCCTTCATCAAACCATATAGATCAAAGTCTTCATTTTCTATTATCATTTTATGAGAAATATACACAACACCTACTAAGGTTGATCCTTTTGTATTCATGAAGAAGATCTTATATGAAATTCCATGTGCAATATACCTTGCTAATAGATCTTTAATCATTGTAATTATAAGAGCCCTCTAATCTCCTGTTATTCTCATTAGGGCTTCGACCTCAATATTTTGAATTGATTTCTTTTTCAAAACACCACCAACATTGTACAAACCTGTTAGATTTCTGATTACATCCTTAGAGATTTGATAGGGTTTATCTAGAGTAAGGATATCACCATCCAATCTATTCAAGTTAAACCAAACCACCTCTGTATTGACGAAATGAGGGAATTCATTCTAAATGTCCTAACTCTTATGCTTCACTCCTCCAAGCTTCTTGAATTCAGTGAAAAATAATGAATTTCTTTCATCCCTAACCTTTCGACTGCTATATTCATCCAGAGTTAATTTTTCTTTGATTTGTTTCATTTTTCATACCAAACAGTGTTCTACCGATCACCAAATAGATAAGAAATTTATAAGTAACATAAATAGCTAGAGAATTCACTGCTAAATTGACCTTTCACACCTTTAGAACTTTACTGAAAAGGATCTCCAACTATTCTCCTCCAATGCACAGTGACAAATTAGGATTTCAAATGCCCTTTTATAACTTCATATACTTAACTTCCTATCACATTAAATGCACTACCCTAGATGTTCTAGTTACTCTACAAACTCATCCAGCAAGTGAGGAATCTTACTGTAGACCTATACCATTTCATCCAACTCAACAAATGATTGCTAATACTTTTTATAATGAATAACACAACAACTGACGACATCCTATGATTTGGTGCCAACTATACAGAGGGGGACAAGAGATTTTCATGAAAAACTCCCCCTAGGCCACTGGCTTGACATTAATTGCCAGAAGAGTTATTGGAGGGAGCTTACGATACAACCTTATTTCCTTCATTAGATTCACTTTTCTTTACCCATGTTTTCTTCATCTGATCTCTTATCTCTTCCATAGATGCTTTTTATTTACCTTTGTTGTTTTTCTGTGAATTTCTTCCTTGATAAACCAGACCTCTTTTGTTCATGTTTCTATTTCTATAGAATCTTGCAATGTGTCCATGTTTGTTATGATTGTAGCATACTGATTTTTTTTGTCTATGCCATCCATTCCACTAATTTCCTCCTGATCTACATCAATTAGCCACATGTCCAAATTTTCTATAGGTATAGCATTCTATGTTACTTGCACTAACAAACATACTTTTGCATTCTAATGACTTATGACCAAACTTCTTGCATTTAAAACATTGACCAGAGAATGACAGAGTGCTAAAGTTTATTTTTCTTCTACATTGAGAAGCCATATGTCCAAATTTATCACAAACAAAGCAATATCCATTAAATTTTTGAGCATTGGGTTGCCTTACCAGATGTCTTGTACCTTTTTTCTTCTTTTCAGGGTTCTTCTGATAAAATCCAGAGCTCTCACCCTTTTCATAGCCCAGTCCTTGCTTATCATTTGTATCCTTTTGACCTTTGGTTATATCATCAAGCCTAGCAGAACTTATCCTAAACTTCTCCTTGAATTCATTTGTAGTAGCAAGCTCATTTTTTAGAATAACTACTCGTCTCTCAAGCTCTTGTTCATTGTTTTTGGATTGTAGCACTTTAATCTCCAACTAAATGAATCCACTATTAATCTTGTTGCATTCTTTAGATTTTTCTTTTAGGGACTGGGCCAAATTCTCCTAATTCTTCTTTCTTTCTTCAATCTCTTTAGTTAACTTCATCACCACATATTCCATTTCAAGCTTTAGAGCTGCATTTTCCTTAGCAAGCTTTTCACATTCTTCTATTATCTCTCTTAGGGTTTGATTTAGATGGACATCATCTAGACCTTTTCTTTCTTTTTGCTTCAACTGATCACATAGCTCCTTCCTCTTTTCCCTTGACTCATTTATCTTATCCTTCAGTCATTGAATGATTTTTTTGGCAGCCACAAAGATTTACTTTTAGTTCCATGACCTCTACTTTAGAGTGATCAAGATCATCAAGTTCCACCATAAGTTGTTGTTGAAGACCACCAACCTCTATTGTAATTCAAGATCCACCTCAATTTGTTAAGCTTTAGAAGAGGAAGTAGCTCTGATACCAATTGTTGGACACTACGAACACTAAGAGGGGGGTGAATCAGTGTTCCACAATATTTGATTTTCAAATTAGATCTAAAACTATCAACAACAATAATTAAACCTTTAATAGCATCCACAACATATAAACTGAAGATAACATGCAAACACATTAAGGATCACCATGACACCAGAAATTTTTACGTGGAAACCCTATTAGGGGAAAAACCATGGTGGAGATTAGTCCATAATGTATACTTTGTTAAAATTATAAAAGAAGGGGAATGCACTTGCATTTAGGCGCACTGCCTAGAGCTCACTACTCAAAAGAGAAGGCTCACTACCTTGAAAAATATATTTGATAATACAAAAAAATGTTGAACTGAGAGTATAGCATCTACATATGCCAGGACTCAGTTCTAATGAAGTACACAATCAAATTCCAGATCTTTTATCCAATTTGCACTTCTTTTCTACTCTGCATACAAAAACCCTTATGCTATTCAATAGATCTCATATAACTGCTCTATACTTTTTTTCTCTTACACCTTCACTCTTCTTAATCCACACACACACTTTTCTTTTTCTCATTGTGTCTCTATCTCAAAATTATTTTTTGATTTCCTTTATATATCTACTAACATGAATTTTATTATATGTTAGCTTTAAAACAAAATATAATATTCTTTCTCATGTCAGCTCAAATCACTAATTATCATTGGTGTGTACCTACTCAAGTTGGCTAGAATATAGTAGGGACCCAAACCAAAATTCCAAACATAAGAAATAGTTAAACACATACTCTGCATACATCTACAATACACCATATGCAACAGGTCAACCAAAATAAGAGAATAGGCAGTAAATCATTCTACTGAATTTCTTAACTCATACTCCAATCAACACAACACCACAAAACTCACCAGTAGGATAGTGTACATGCTAAACAAGCATCCCTGGGGATCCACACCACAAAATAGTGATCTGGTGAAGTGTTCAGATAAGCTTACCAACTAGATGTCATGTTCTTCATACTTTATGTTAGTAGATTACAAACTTCTACTTTTCTCACTAGTAGGAGCAAATTCACCACTGTGAAATATATTGTTGACTCCAGTTGACATCAATGACAAAACAAGTAGCCAAAAATGATCTCTCAAATCCATATGTCAACAAGGATGTGGTAGCGGCAGATATGGACGTGGTACAGTTGGAGAAAATAACCTAGGACGAGCACATAGCCAAGAGGGAGAAAGAAGCTCTCAGTCCAGCTCTAGACAAGCCAAGAAGAACAACAACTAGAGTAGGAAGGGTGAAAAGAGCAATATTGAATTCTACTATTTCCATAAGTTTGGCCATTATGCAAGTGAGTGCTAGAAAAAATAGCGTGATCATTCCAAGCAAAGTGTAAATGTCACTGATGAAAAAGTGGATGAAGGTAATCAGCAAAAGGCCTTCATCATGTGCAACATTGCTAAGCAAGGAAGTGATGAGGTACGGTTTTTAGACAGTGGTTGTAGCAACCATATGAGTGGTAATGAAAGTTTATTTTCTTTCATTAATAAGAATGTTAAATCTGAAATAAAAATGGGGAATAATGAAATAGTTCCAATTATGAGAAAGGGGTCTATTATTTTTCGAACCAAGCATGGTAAGAAGAAGGAGATTGATGCTGTGTATTTTTCCCTTGATATAAAGCACAATCTAATGAGTATTGGATAGTTGATCCAAAATGGTCACAAAGTTTTGATGGAGAAGGGTGAATGCAATATTTATGAAAAAGATGGAAGCAAGAAAATAGTTGCAACAGTGTCAATGACGAAGAATAGGATGTCTCCATTGAGGCTGGAAAGGTGTTTCTCAGCTTAGTCCACAACTACATGAAAATGTACAGCTTTACAACAACAAGAATCCTTAAAGGTAGTCATTCAAGACCCTTCCAAGATTTGGCATCTTAGTTATGGACACTTAGGCTATTCTAGTTTGAGTATTTTGTCAAAGAAGGTATGTTTGGAGGTTTACCAACCATTGTAGATCCTAGTGGTAGATGTGAAACCTGCATTTTAGGAAAGCAACATAGGCATCCCTTTCAATCGAGCAATTCTAGAAGGGAAAGAGCACCATTGGAGCTAGTGTACACTAATTTATGTGGCCCTCTACAAGTAATTTCTATTAGTAAGATCCAATGTTTTAAGACCTTCATAGATGATTATAGCCGTAAGACATGGGTTTATATTTTACAGCATAAATCTAAATATTTTGACAAGTTTGTAGTGTTTAAAGCCTGGGTTGAAAAGGAGAGTGAACATTTCATCAAGGTCCTAAGGTCAAATAGAGGGGGAGAGTATACCTCCAATCAGTTTGTAAATTTTTGCAAGTAAAATGGCATTAAGAAGGAGCTAACAACCAATTATACTCCACAAAAAAATGGAGTGGCTGAGAGAAAGAATAGGACCATCGTGGAGATGGCAAGGAGAATGATAAAATACAAGGGACTCACAAATGAATTTTTGGGTGAAGTAGCAACAGTAGTATACTTGATAAATAGAAGTCCTTCAAAGGAAATTTTGGAGAAGATTTCACAAGAGGCATGGACAAAATTCAAGTGGATGATTGAGCTGTTGAAAGCTCCATATCACTCAATGTTTTCTAGGAGCAACAAATAGCTCCAATCAAATATAAGGAAAGAGAGCTCTGAGAAGTTCCATAAATTTTCAGAGTTTGTGGGACGTGCACCTCTAGATTGTTGCAAGTTTAGTTTGTAATCAATAGATTGTAGTTTCAGTTTGAAAGAATTTTGTAATTTGTTATTTTTTTGAGTTAATACAAAAAACAAGATTGCATGCCCAATTTTGGGTCTCCAAGCCTATTTCACATTTTTTTTTGTATTCCCCTATTGTTTGGGGAAACAAGGTAGTGGCCCTATAGGTTTTATCCTATTTAAATTTCTAACAATACTCCATTGGTATTTGATACTTTGGATGGAAAATTTTGGCATGTCACTTGTTTTACATTTTGATTCTTTAAATATGTATCTTTCGTTCTTCTTTTGTCTACCCATGTGAGGTATACTCACATTGATGGACATTGGAGAAGTTTATTATAGCAACTCTCGCTATCTTGGCACTGATTCCATGACTCTCCCACTTGAAATTACATTTTTTTTAGCTTCTTGTTGGGGTGGCACTCTGCATTTATAGTTTATCCTCTTTGTACTTTTAAAGATAATTAATTTATGGTTTTTCTCCTCCTCACCTCTTTATGGTACAATGGGAGTCTAGTGTATTAATGTTGGCTTGTGTGATTGCTTCTAAGTTCATTTTGTGGTAGTAATTCTTGGTTTATTAATATGGATTCTTGGTGGCTTATTTTCACACTTCTTTGGCTTGCTCTAGTGTTATGACAATGGAAAAATATTTTAGGGTTATTTTCCCAACTAGACTTCATGAGATTCAGTAAAACTTGTCTCTCAGGCTTGATAAATTGAGGATTTTTGTGATAGAATGTAACTAGGTGGAAGATGCAATTTCAACAATTTTTGGCTAGGATTGGATGGAATTCCCAGCTTTGGCATTGCCTCACGATTTAGCTTCAAGGTTTATCTCCATTTTCATGGACATTATCTTGTGTGTTGAAATGGTTAAATTCTTAGTAGGAATGTATCTACTTCCAAACATTTGCCCCTTGTTGTCCTTGCAACTAGCTCTAGAAAGTTATAATATTTTGTAGGGTTACAATTTGGTGGGGGAATTTTATGTCACCAACATTTGCTTTTAGATAGGTTCCTTTCTACTCTCCTCTGCTCTATGGCACATGGCCTTCTTGATGATTGTCTGCATGAGTTTGATTGTTGACTTCATAGACTAAGGTTTCACTATGGAAATTTTGTTTGTGATTTGATTCAAAACCTCTGCAATGTCATCTGGTTTCTCATCTGTGATGCTCTCATTGAGCCCCATGTTGATCCTTACTTCTCACCTCCTATGAACATCACCTCTTCTACTGAAAGCGACACCTAATTTTCTTCTCTTATTGGATTTTTTGGTGGTTGCTCCTTGTATGGATTTCATTCTACACTTCGGGGTTCTGCCCGATATCAATGTTTTGGTAGCTTTTCCTTTTTGGTCAGAGTCAATTGGATATTTTCTCCTCCTTTTTCCTGATCAGCTTCAGTTACTTGTACTCATAATGTATTACCTTTACTTTGGGCTGTATATTTGCAACATATTTTGGATATTTTTGTAATTTCTGTCCTTCATGTTCTATATATCTCTCATCTACTGAGAACTTCTCAACTTGTATTGGTAAATTTTAATCTCTCTTTTTCTATTAACAATATTTTCAATGGCCCCGCCACTTTTAAGGAAAAAAGATTATAAGGGCAACACAACCAAAATTTTGATTTGCAAGATGTGTCCACTTTGAAAATTAGTAAAAAATCAAATATTCACTAAAAAATTATAAAAAAAAGAAGGCATAAACTACATGCTATTAGCTAGTTTCTCACTCAAGCGATTTTAAAAATACCAAAAAAAAAGTTAACCTTTTGAGGGAGCCACAAAAGATGCTATGTTATGTTTTTTTTGACAATAATAACACCAATTTTTGTGGCTCCCTTTTTTGAACCCCTTAATCTCTACCAGTTTTTTAAAAATAGTAGTTTAGAAAGTAGACTTAGAGCACTATGAACATTTATTTTGTTGCATCTTAAAATTTTGAATGTAATTATCCTCAATTTTAAGTATTTCTTGATTTTAGAAAAAAAAGTGGCCAATTAAGACCCTGTTTTGGCCCCCCATCTTTCTGTACTTACCCCCCTACCCGAGAACTTGCTAAAAAATTTGACAACACTTGTATGATTTGACAAAGAAGGTTCATTCCTAGATAAAAATTCTTGAAAAGACATATTTTGGTTTAAATTTTCCCCTCCAACTAAGACAATCCCACCGCTAATGAAAAACTACCCATCCAAAATCCCTAGTCAAAGGCCTTTCAAACATATAGTAGGTAGAAAAAACACCCAAAAATCACCAATGCTTGCAAAAACATGGGGAAATAAACCCTTGATCCCCCTAGAAACTACAAAGACCCCTCTGGCACTACTAAACTCCACATCACAAAGAAACCTTCAAAACCCAAAGAAGGGTTGTTGCTAGGTCCTATAACCCTAGCATCTACAACAAAGCCTCTCCTCGTGCCAATCTCCAGGTACTCACATTGCCACTCTTGCTAAGTTATTGTTATGAAGAGAAATATTTCTAAGCTGAGTAAGAAAACCTAGTTCAATAGGAATAGTACCACGGATTTTGTAGTCTCCCAAGTCCAAGTTAATTAAAGAGGATAGGTTTATGCCAATGAGGTTAATTTTTGCAAGATAAAGTATTTTGAGTTGAATGAGCATACCCAATTTAATAGGAATACTTCCATGGAGTATGTTTTCTCCCAATTCCAATTCAATTAAGGAGGATAGGTTTCCTAGGGAGGGTGGAATTGTGCCTCTTGGTTGTTTCTCCAATGATAGAGTATTTTGAGTTGAGTAATCATACCCAATTCAATAGGAATACTACCATGTGGAGTTTTTTTTCTCCTGATGGCAATTGGGTTAAAGTGGATAGATTTCCTAGGGAAGATGGTATTGTTCCTATAAATTCATTTGCTCCTAAAGCAAGGATTTCCAATTGTAAAAGAAGGCCAAGATAAGAAGGGATAGTACTAGTCAAAAGGTTATAGGACAATATGAGAACTTGCAAAGAGTAATAAGATAATAGAGTGGTGGGAATGGAGCCTTCCAATTGATTTAGATACAATCTAAGTATTCTAAGGTGAGATAACCTCCCTAATTGAGGAGGAATTTGGCTTTGGAAGTTGTTATTCTTGAGAGAAAGTAAGAGAGATTTCCTTAGATTGCTTTGAGTAAAGACATACCGGTAAGATTCAAAGAAAGCAAGTGTTTAAGGTAAGAATAGAATACAATTCCAATCCAATTGTAGGAGTGCGGAGACAAATGAAGCAAGGATCTATAGGGGTGAAGGGAGAGGGAATGCTTAAAATCTAGGAGAGCTTCTTATTCAAAAGAAGAGGAGGAATGGGAAGAAGGTAGTCTAGAGAGAAAGAATATTAGGATGGGAGAAACTACCAAAACCATCTTCATCTCTATTTAACTCAGAAACAAGTGAAGCTATCCAAGTCTGTGTTCTATGAAATGTGATTATTATAAAGCTTCAATGGTCAAATGTCTTCTTTTTTTTGTCGGCCACTTGCGAGACAAAGTCTACACTAGTAAATGATCATCCTCACATAGAACTATCATTGACGAAACATATTTCACTTCATTCACATCAATTTTAATTTCTATCTATTCTTCACCAAGTTGATAATGTCTCTTGTTTTCGGTTGATACAAGTGTTAGGCACATAAAAGGGCTGATCCCATCATTTTTGATCTCATATCCATGTAGTTAATTAATCCTAGAACTCTGATGTTAGGCTACTTAAGAAAATAAAAGAGATTTTATTTCTATATGGTTCCAAATTAATTTTTGGACCATATAAAGATTAAAACTAGAATATGAATGATATTTTATTTCCTATATAACATATTTAGTACTTTAGTATTTTGAGGAATATCCTATAACATGAAGTGTTGACATAAAAGTCATGACTTCCATATGTTGGGGTGATATAAACATGGGGTTCAACCCATAAAATTACTAATAATTAAAAGAGAGTAAAATCAAATCTTTTCATTTAAAAATTTAAGAATTTGAAATGTTGCATTAACAAGCAATTCTTTGTTTAATTCTTAATTAAAAATTCTTATATAATATAAGACAATAGGTTGGAGTGTTTGCTAATTTATCTAAAAAAATATAAACAACATTGACAAAGATCCTATAAAATGTGAGCATAATATTTTCTAAGTGAATCATGTAGGAGCATCTATAAGCTGAAAAAATCTTGCACAAACAAAAAAAAAAAATTATTTTATGTTTTGTTGTACTTTGAAAGTGTTTATTTGTTTTATAGTTAGATTTTTGAAAAAAAAAATAGTCATAGACCTCAAATCCATTCATTGAGTTAAATCATTTGATTCCAATTAATTTCTCCAAGTATTGTTCATCTTTTAAAATTAGAAATAATAAGTAGACATAAAATATTCTTCCCAAGATATTTAGATAATATGAAAAATAAATTTAAAGATCAATTTATTATAAAGGTCTTATATCTAAAATACATTTATTTAAATAATTTGAATTAGTTATTTATTGAAAAATAATGTTTACATGTAGCCTATGACAATGTACATTACGATTGTAGCTATAGATCACATTCTTTGTTTCATTTTAAGAAAATGATTTTACTTCAAAAATGGTGTTGGATAAATTTTGATGGCATGTATTGGAAAAATTAGAAAATTATGGTAAACATAAAGTGTTGGCATCCCTTACCACTATTGCACTAATTTTCTCTTGCACCCTACTTAGCCATGACCATGTTTCCATTAAATAATTTGTAATCAACCTCTTCTAACAAATAATTAGTTTGAAATTTAAGAATTGGTAATGAGTATCAACATAAGAAAAGAATCCAACATAACAATTGTTCCCTTTAGATTGTACACTAATAACCATTTCTTTAAATAGATTCCCCAAATGCCAAAAAATAAAAGGTACAATCCATATCCAATATTTCAATAAATATGTTTCACAAATAGAGGACCCTCTAAGGACATGGTAAATATGGATTTCATTCCTTTACATAAAACCATCAAGGCCATGTTTGAGATAATTCAACATACAAATAAATTATTAGATGTGCTATCACAAGCTTGGAGATAAGATTTAAAAAATATTACAAATCAAAATAGTCTTCTGTAAAGAAGAATGAATATAATTTCAAGAATCAAAATAATATCCTCTTTTCTAATTTTATTTTTATTTCTCTACATATATAAGACAATAATAATGTTTTCCTTATAAATGGCTAAAAATTACACACCATATTTCAATCTAAAGAGTTTGACTCCACATTATATAGTTCCCCTTATCTTTTTATGAGATAATTCCACCTCCTCCAAATTTTGGCTAGTAGAATGTGATCAAGAACAAGATGTCTTAGTTGTGGGAGATCCATCATGACTATTTGCAGCTTGGGATTCTCCAACAAGTTGGTTTTCCCTTGAGTTCAATTTTGTAATTTTGATAGTTTTCCAAACCTAAAATGGAATCACTCTCGTCAAGCTATTCTTGTCAAGATAAAGTCTTTTGAGTTGTGTGAGAATTTCAAGTTCAATAGGAATATCACCATGGTGTCTATTTATTAAGAAGGACAATTTAGTAAAAGAGGACTAGTTTCGTATGGAAGGTGGGATTATTTTTGTCAAGTCATTTCCCCCAATATAAAGTTTTCTAAGTTGAGTGAGCATACTGAGTTCAATAGAAATATCTCCTTGGATTTTATTTCTTATGAAAAAAAATTCAATTAAAGAGGACAAGTTTCCTATGAAATTTGGAATTGTGCTTGTGAGGTTTTCCCCCCCAAGATAAACTAATATGAGTTGAGTAAGCATACCCAATTCAATTGAAATACCACCATGGAGATTTTTGTCACCCAACCCCTAATCAATTCAAGGGGATAGTTTTCTTAGGGAGGGTGGGATTGTTCCTATTAGGTTTTTAATAAATAACTCTCAAGTTTGTGATATGTCTTAACTTCCTCCCATAGATTCATTAACTCTGGTGGTTGTATCAGGCATTAACAAGTCAATATTTTGGTGCAATGACAACCATCTTTGCAACAATTGGTATTAGAGCCAAGGTCACCGATTAAAATCCCTCGCTTGCACTAGGGGGATTGTTGCAAGGTGTACTCCCTTGGTCTCCTTATGTTGTGTAGTATAGCTCTCAAGTTCATGACATGGCTTAACCACCTCCCGTGGATTCATTAACTTTTACAATTGTATCAAGTTTTAATAGGTCAATCTTTTGGTGCATTGAAAATTGTCTTTGCAGTTTAGTTGACACCGACACCTAAGTCGGTTAAAGAGTATAGGTTTCGAAGGGATGGTGGGATTGTGTTTGTGAGGTTGTTTCCCCAAAGATAAAGTATTGTGAGTTGAGTAAGCATACCCAATTCAATAGGAATACTACCATGGATTTTGTTGTCTCCCATATCCAAGTCAATTAAAGAGAAAAAATTTCCTAGGGAGCATGCGATTATGCATGTGAGGTTGTTTCCCCAAAGATAAAGTATTTTGAGTTCAGTAAGCATACCAAATTCAATAGTATTAATAACATGGATCACGTTGTTTGATAAAGATAATACTGTTAAAGTGGACAAGTTTCCTACGAAAGGTGGGATTGTTCCTGTCAAGTTGTTTCCCCTAATACAAAGTACTTTGAGTTGAGAAAGAATCTCCAATTCGATAGGAATACTACCAGTGTTTTTTTTCATCCAAAAATAATTGAGTTAAAGAAGATAGGTTTCCCAAGGAGGGTGGGGTTATACCTATGAGGTTGTTTTGTGGAAGATAGAGACTTTTGAGTTGATTAAGCATGCCTAATTCAATTGGAGTACCACCATGGAGTTTGTTGTCAACCAACCCCAAGTTGATTAAAGAGTAGGTTTCATAGGGAGGGTATGATTGTGCCTGTGAGGTTGTTTCCCTAAAGAAATTATTTTGAGTTGAGTAAGCATACTCAATTCAGCTGGAATACCACCATGGAGTTTGTTGTCATCTAATTGCATGTTGGTTAAAGAGAATATATTTCCTAGGGAGGGTGGGATTGTGCCTATGAGGTTGCTTCCCCAAAGATAAAATAGTTTGAGTTAAGTAAGCTTGCCCAAATCAATAGGAATACTACCATGGAGGTTTTTGTCATCCAACTCCAAGTTGGTTAAAGAGGATAGATTTCATAGAGAGGGTGGGGTTGTGCTAGTGATATTTTTTTGATAAATATGAAATACAACGATAGAGTTTTTTTCGAAGGAGAGGATAGATTGGTATGAGTAAAGACATACCAGTAAGATTCAAATAAAGCACATGTTTGTGGTGAGATTAGCTGACAATCCCAATCCAATTACAAAATAAAAAGGACTGAGGAGGAGACAAATGAAGCAAGGAATTATATAGGTCGAGTGAGAGGGAATGCTTAAAATCTAGCAGAGCTTCAAGTGTTTAGAAGAGGAGAAATGGGGAAAAGGCAGTGTTTAGAGGAATAAGAGTAGGGGGCAGAAACTACAAACCCATCTTCATAGCTATTCAACTCATAAACAAGTGAAACTATCCAAGTTTGTGTGTTCTCTAAAATGTAATTATTATAAAGATGCAATGGAAAAATATCTTTTGTTTTTTCTAGCCACTTGCGAGACAAAGTCTACACTCGTAAATGATCATCCTCACATAGAATAAGTTTTAATAGATCATATTTTTGACCAAAATTGATTTTTAGTTATAAATACTTAAATTCACTTGTTTTGATAAGTTGGCCAAAAGTGTGACACAACTTTGTACTTTCACCTGTCAAGACTATCTAGAGGTTGGGATTCTCTAATGAGTTGTTTTCCCCTTGAATTCAATTTTGTAAATTTTATAGTTTTCCAAACTTAAAATGGAATCATTCCCATCAAGATAGTCTTGTCAAGAAAAAAATTTCTAAGTTGAGTGAGCATACCGAGTTCAATAGAAATATCAACATGGAGTCTATTTATTGACAAAGATAATACCGTTAAAGAGGACAAGTTTCCTATGGAAGGTGGGATTGTTCCTGTCAAGTTGTTTCCCCTAATATAAAGTACTTTGAGTTGAGAAAGCATCTCCAATTCAATAGGAATACTATCATAGTGTTTGTTTTCGTCCAAAAATAATTGATTTAAACAAGATAGTTTTCTCAAGGAGGGTGGGATTATGCCTATGAGGTTGTTTTGTGGAAGATAGAGACTTTTGAGTTGATTAAGCATGCCTAATTCAATTGGAGTACCACCATGGAGTTTTTTTTCAACCAACCCCAAGTTGATTAAAGAGAATAGGTTTCATAGGAGGGTGTGATTGTGCCTATGAGGTTGTTTCCCCAAAGAAATTATTTTGAGTTGAGTGAGCATACCCAATTTAGTCAGAATACCACCATGGAGTTTGTTGTCATCCAATTGCATGTTGGTTAAAGAGAATATGTTTCCTAGGGAGGGTGGGATTGTGCCTATGAGGTTGCTTCCCTAAACATAAAATAGTTTGAGTTGAGTAAGCTTACCCAGTTCAATAGGTATACTACCATGGAGTTTGTTGTCATCCAACTCCAAGTCGATTAAAGAGGATAGATTTCATAGAGATGGTGGGATTGTGCTAGAGATATTTTTTTGATAAATATGAAATACAACGATAGAGTTTGTTTCCAAGGAGAGGATAGATTGGTATGAGTAAAGACATACCAGTAAGATTCAAATAAAGCACATGTTTGTGGTGAGAGTAGCTGACAATCCCAATCCAATTATAAAATAAAAAGGACTGAGGAGGAGACCAATGAAGCAAGGAATTATATAAGTCGAGGGAGAGGGAATGCTTAAAATCTAGCAGAGCTTCAAGTGTTTAGAAGAGGAGAAATGGGAAGAAGGCAGTGTTTAGAGGAATAAGAGTAGGGGGTAGAAACTACAAACCCATCTTCATAACTATTCAACTCAAAAACAAGTGAAACTATCCAAGTTTGTGTGTTCTCTGAAATGTAATTATTATAAAGATGCAATGGAAAAATATCTTTTGTTTTTTCTAGCCACTTGTGAGACAAAGGACCTACACTTGTAAATGATCATCCTCACATAGATTTTTCATTGATGGAACATATTTCTCTCCATTCATGTCAATTTTAATTTATATCTATTCTTGACCAATCTGATAATGTCTCTTGTTTTTGGCAAATGCAAGTGTTGGTCGCATAAAAGGGTTGGTCCCGTTGAACTAATGTCCATGTAGCTAATTAATCCTAGAGTTATGATGAACTAGGCTACTTAAGAAAATGAAGAAATTTTATTTCTATATGGTTCCAAATTAATGTTTTGACCATTTAAATATTAAAACAAGATTAATATGAATGAGATTTTATTTCCCGTCACATCAACATATTTGGTACTTTATTATTTGGAGCTTTTGAGGAGAATCTTATAACATGAAGTGTTGAACTAAAACTCATGACTATCATATGTGGGGGTGATATAAACATGAGGTTCGACCTATAAAATTAGCAAAATTTAGAAGATAGGAACATTGAATTTTTTCATTTAAAATTTGAGAAATTGAAATGGTGCATTAACAAGCAATTCTTTGTTTAGTTCTTAATTAATTTTCTTACAAATTTATATAATATAGGATAATAGGTTAGAGTTTTTTTAATTTATCTAACAAAAAATATAAATAGTATTGACAATGATCCTATAAAATGTGAGCATAATATTTTTTTAGTGAATGATGCAGAAGCATTTATAAGCTGAGAAACCTTATATAAATAAAAAAATATTTTATTTTATGTTTTATTTTACATTGAAAGTGTTTATTTGTTTTCTAGTTAGATTTTTGACACAAAAGACAGTTATAGATCTCTAATTCCTTCATTTAGTTAAATCATTTGATTCTAATTATTTTTCATCTTTTAAAATTAGAAATAATAAGTAGACATAAAATATTCTTCCCAAGATATTTAGATAATATGAAAAATTTAAATTTAAAGAACAATTTTATATTATAATGGTCCTATATCTTAAATTCATTTATTTATAAAATTTGAATTGGTTATTCATTGAACAATAATGTTTGCATGTAGCCTACGATAATGCACAAATTACTAGTGTACCTATAGATCACATTCCTTGTTTCATTTTAAGAAAATGATTTTGCCACTATTGCAATTAATTTCTCTTGCACCCTACCTAGCCATGACCATGTTTCCATTAAATAATTTATAATCAACCTCTCCTAACCAATAATTAGTTTGAAGTGTAAGAATTGACAATGACTATCAACATAAAAAAATAATCCAACATGACCATTGTTCCCTTTAGACTACATTGACAACCATTTCTCTCAATAGATTCTCCATATGTCAAAAAATAGAAGGTACAATCCATATCCAATATTTTGATATAAACATGTTTCACAAATATAGGACCTTCTAAGGCTATGATAAATATGGATTCAATTCCTTTACAACAAACCATCAACGTCATGTTTGAGATAAGTTAATAGACAAATAAATTAGTAGATGTGTTATCACAAGCTTGGAGATAAGATTTAGAAAATATTACAAATCTAAATAGTCTTTTGTAAAGAGGAATGAAGATAATTTCAAGAATAAAAACAATATCCTTTTTTTCCTTTTGTATTTTCTTTCTATTTCTCTACATATATAAGCCAATAATAATGTTTTCCTTATAAATGGCTAAAAATTACACACCATCTTTAAATCTAAAGAGTTTGGCTACACATTATATAGTTCCCCTTAGCCTATTATGAGATAATTCCACCTCCTCCAATGTTTGGCTAGAAGAATGTGATCAAGTGCAAGATGCTTTAGTCATGGGAGATCATCAAGACTATCTAGAGCTTGGGATTCTCCAATGAGTTGGTTTTCCCTTGAATCAATTTTGTAACTTTGATAGTTTGCCAAACCTAAAATGGAATCACTCCTGTCAAGTTATTCTTGTTGAGATAAAGTTTTTTGAGTTGAGTGAGCATGCCGAGTTCAATAGGAATATTACCATGGAGTCTATTTTTTGACAAAGACAATTCAGTTAAATAGGACAAGTTTCCTAGGGAAGGTGGGATTGTGCCTGTGAGGTTGTTTCTATAAAGATAAAGTATTTGGAGTTGAGTGAGCATACCCAATTCAGTAGGAATACTACCATGGAGTATGTTGATTGACAAATCCAATTCGGTTAAAGAAGATAGGTTTCCTAGGGAGGGTGGGATTGTGCCTATGAGGTTGTTTCTCCAAAGATAAAGGAATTGAAGTTGAGTGAGCATACCCAATTCAGTAGGAATACTACCATGGAGTATGTTGTTTGACAACTCCAAATTGGTTAAAGAGGATAAGTTTCCTAGGGAGGGTGGGATTGTGCCTGTGAGGTTATTTCGATAAAGATAAAGTGTTTGGAGTTGAGTGAGCATACCCAATTCAGTAGGAATACTACCATGGAGTATGTTGTTTGAAAACTCCAATTTGGTTAAATAGGACAAGTTTCCTAGGGAAGGTGGGATTGTGCCTGTGAGGTTGTTTCTATAAAGATAAAGTATTTGGAGTTGAGTGAGCATACCCAATTCAGTAGGAATACTACCATGGAGTATGTTGATTGACAAATCCAATTCGGTTAAAGAGGATAGGTTTCCTAGGGAGGGTGGGATTGTGCCTGTGAGGTTGTTTCTCCAAAGATAAAGGAATTGGAGTTGAGTGAGCATACCCAATTTAGTAGGAATACTACCATGGAGTATGTTGTTTGACAACTCCAATTTGGTTAAAGAGGATAGGTTTCCTAGGCAGGGTGGGATTGTGCCTGTGAGGTTGTTTCTCCAAAGATAAAGTATTTGTAGTTGAGTGAGCATACCCAATTCAGTAGGAATACTACCATGGAGTATGTTGTTTGACAACTCCAAGTCAGTTAAAGAGGATAGGTTTCCTAGGGAGGGTGGGATTGTGCCTGTGAGGTTGTTTCTATAAAGATAAAGTATTTTGAGTTGAGTGAGCATACCCAATTCAATAGGAATACTACCATGGAGTATGTTGTTTGACAAGTCCAAGTCGGTTAAAGAGGATAGGTTTCCTAGGGAGGGTGGGATTGTGCCTATGAGGTTATTTTTGGAAAGATCAAGTACTCTAAGAAAAGAGAGATTGCCAAGGAAAGGAGAGATTGGTCCGAGTAAAGACATACCAGTAAGATTCAAAGAAAGCACGTGCTGATGGCGAGAATAGCAGACAATCCCAGTCCAATTGCAAAAGGAATGACGTGGAGACCAATCAAGCAAGGAATTGTGAGGGTCACTGGAGAGGGAATGCTTAAAAGCTAGCAGAGCTTCTTGTTCAGAAGAGGAATGGAAACAAGGCAGCGCAGGGAGAAACAAGAGTAGGAGGGCAGAAACTACCAAAGCCATCTTCATCTCTATTGAACTCAAAAACAAGTAAATGGTGTGTATGTTCTCTAAAATGTGATGATTATAAAGCTGCGAAGGCATGTGCAGTGGTCAAAAGTCTTTGCCGGCCAAGACCAGACCAGTTTACAATACAACGCCATTCACGGAGAACATCTTCATCCACGTCAATACAACACCATTCACGGAGAACATCTTTATCCACGTCAATACAACGCCATTCACGGAGAACATCTTCATCCACGTCAATACAACGCCATTCACGGAGAACATCTTCATCCACGTCAATTTTAAATCACATCAGTTTTAATCTTGTTTTTGGCGGACAATGCCTGCTAATTAGTCTTCTCACACAAGAAAAAGTGGGGAAATTAGTTTACCAATAGACAGCGAAATATTTATTTAAATTTAAAAATATAAGAAGAGTTGCGGAAAGTTAGCCTCATAACTCTTGTTTTAGAAGGACAATATTAGACAATAATTATTAAGAAGTAATAAAATTAAGCTGTGATTATTAGTTTTAATAGAGTGTTTTAAAATGTAATGGGTAGTTTTAAGTGATGTTAGGTATTTATGAAGTATTTTAAATTGTTAGAATACTTTTTTAATAATTATGTTATAGTGTTATAAATTATATATAAAAAAATTGGTTCTATTTTGAATTAAGAATTTGATTTTAATAATGACAATAATAAATAAAATATATTTAAAATTTAAAATTATAATTGAAAATATGTTCTTGTTATAATTTATTTATGATTATTAATTAGTCATTATATTATTTAAATATGTATTAGGCATGTCAATGCGAGTAATAAAAATAGTTATAAACTACAAATGAATTAAGTGAGATATTTTGCTTTTGTATGGTGTAATTAAATTCTTGAAGGACACATAATTTTGTATAGGGTGACACAAAAATGTGTAAATCATAAGTGGAGTAGACATGAGATTTTCGTTCATTTCAATTTATAGCTTTCTCATTGCCCTACTTTCTTGTTTGACGGTCCGAAATGAGATAACAAATGTCTTCAAGTGAGCCATCTTTCTTATATCTCTATTTCACATAAAAAGATTGGTCCCATCATATCTTAGCTCAAGGGTTAAAGGACTTAGTTGTGTTGGTGTTTTTTTAAGAACCAATCACATCCCAAATACCTATGAGATTGCCAAACTCAATTCTCAAATACTTGCAAGATAATTGGCCAATGAATGAGATGAAGCTATAATGCTTCTTCTCCTGCACTTTGGGCTCTACAAGACCCGAGAGGGTGATCCCACAATCTATATCTTCTAACACTTCTAAACAATTAACTGATACAATGTATAACAAAGTAGATATATATTCCTATCAAAAGCTAAGTAGATGAAATCCTTCAAGAAATTGACACTTAAAAGAATTAAACACCTAAAGCTGAGAATACAATACAACACCGACCACAACAAAAGCTAGATCAATTAAAGATTAATTATGAATGTTGTTCTCAAACTGGATAACCAGAACCATGGAAAATGCATACAATACTTAAGATCAGTGCCATATCTGTGGGCTAGGAGTCAAAGCAAATTGAACTATAAGGTAAACTTAATCCTAAACATCCACGATCTACGTGAGATTTCTTTTCACAAATTAATAATCTGATTCTATGACTACTTATTAGATCCAATAAACCTGTATGCGAATTTATGATTTGATCAAAGCATTTTAATTGACCCTTTGAACCTGTAGCTAAAATCAAAACATACATCAAAGCGTAATGACAATGAATATTAATGAAATGATCCTTGATCAGATTTTTCATTAATAATTTAGATACAGAGTAAAGTTGGAGAGACGATAGACTCCAAAGATTCGCATTATCATTTAGATATGCTTGGAAACCATACAATTGACAAAATTCACTAACTAGACTCAAAGCTTAAGATAAAGACTTCAAAATTGTTCTCTCTATGTTCACCATTTGCATAATTTGGATCTAGAATTCAATAGAAGACCCGTACTAATGGCCCTAAATTCCCTTTTATATGAACAAGGGAACAAAAACAAGCTTCAGGCCAAAAGCACACTTGTCATATTTTCATTTGACCTCCATGACAAAAATTCCCTTTGTAGTTATATTTACACTTTCAATTGGAGGGAAAGAGTATGAGAAAAAAAAATATCCACTTGCTGAAGAAGATAGACCTACTTTCCAAAAGGCACTTTCACGTGTTATAATAGCTTTATAACTTCCTCCTTATCGACCAAAATAAACCACGTCCATGCCAAGCCAACAAAGAAAGAGCACAAAAATAATAGAAAGCAAGTGACTAATTCATCCAGATCATCCCTTGTGTCATCAACCTTTCTAATATAAGAAGAGACCAATATTCTGCAATACCTCAAGCAAAGCCTAATCTGTACTATTTTTAGGCTATGTATTATTCTTCTTATGTCCATTACTCATGAGATTCCTTATCATTAATGCACAAAAACTTATTCAATAAACTTCTCCAACCATGAATTGTATTCATCATGAGTGGGCCACTATGTACTTAGCAAAATCTACACTTTCTCATTATGTTGTGTGTACCTAGCATCAGTCACTGCTCTAGCCTCCTTGACAAATATTCTCATCCTCATTTTAACTCCAGCTATATCAAGTCAATATGGAAATTTAGCATGGAGTAATCAACTTAACTCCACATATCTTCAGCTCAAGGCAACCATCCTTCCAATTCATGTTTTCACTTGGAAAATTCCATCAACTCTCCCTTATCATCAAATATTTTTGGCATACCATGCGCCTTCACGTCCCTAAACATTTTCAATTTGTTGCCCAATTGCATTCCTAAATTCCCATGGAAGGTTGTTATCTCACCAATCAGATCAATGGTTTGCAATATCTCAGGAATGTGAGTAGGGATCTTTGGATATTCATTAGCTTTAGACACTATTTCCTTTAAGGTTCCTGCTCTAGTGCTCAATTGACTCCATTCATCTTGGAAAGCCTTTAGAACCTACAAATATTTAATATTGGCATCATGAATACTCTTATAAGCTTCCCATACATCATCAAATTTGTTGACCAATTTGGTCACTCTATATTTCAGCACATTTTCAAAAATATCATTGGCCACTTTGATGGTTTCCAATTTCACCTTCTTTGTATGTTCCTTTTCTACTTTTAGGGCTTGATTCAAATCTTAAATCCTGAGGGATAAGGTTTCTCTCCCTTAAGTGGACAAATTTGAAGTAGAACTAGTTGGGGATAGTAAACCTCTTTGTGCAGTAGCCAACACTTTATTATTCTCATCCATCAACTTATTGTATCTATCCAGAAACTTTCGATAGTTGGCCTCTATGATCTAAGCAGTGTCCATAGTCAACATTGTAGTGTGCATTGAATTAGTTGTGCAGCTGCAGTAGTTGTCATCTTTGTTGCTCTCTTGAAAATCACTGCTCCAATTTCCTTCTCTACAAATTGTATGACATTAGGTTTTCCTGTGTTAGGCTCACCATAGACTAAACAACCAACGTATGCAATTAGGGACTGAAACCTAAACTAAATATCTTGTTGTCAAAAGCTTCCTAAAAAATGGAAGCATCAGGGTATTTTCTAACTACATCTAATGCAATGGCAGATGAAATGTTAGAACCAGGTAGCAAAAGGGCACCACTTTCATTCACTAGTGCCCTTGCCTCTTCTAATGAAATATTAGCTATTTCTTGTTTTATTTTAGCCTCTTCTTCTTTCTCAACTTCTTGCAAAGAAGGGTCAACTGTCTCCCTTACTTCTTCAATCCTTCTTTTGATGTCAACACTTTTGACATGGATGACAAATTCCCTAAATTCCTTAGACTTGATAAAATCATCATCACACAAAAACTCACCACAAGATTTTATCCTAACATCATCATCCTCAGCCTCATCATATACCCATTTCACAACCCTACTAGGTGGAACCATAATGTTTAATGCATCATTTCTCTCTTCAAGGAAATCCTGATCCACTTCCTACTCCACTGGGTCATGTTCACCAGATTCCTCTGGGAGCTGAGCCTCCCCAATATGCTCTCTTTATGGGTAATCCACTAATGGGGCTACAACAAGTTGTCCACTAGTCTTACTTGATCTTACATGGATGCTTGGAGAAGAAGAAGATTGATTCGGTTGACTCCTTATCTAAACATCACAATTTTCTTTAGCGACTTTAGCCTCAATCTCAGCTTGCTTCACCTTCTCAAAGAAACTTCTATCACTAAACTCACCAAGCATCATTTTTCCCTTTACAAACTTTTCTTCCACTTCTAAATAAGGGATGGCATATAGAGGGTTATCCTTTATCATCATGTTCTCTATTGCACATATCTTTCTCCATGGATCCTTTCTTGCATTGACTTCCTCATCGGTAGATAAATTCCTGATTACATCTTCTTGAAAATGGAACTGATGAGCTCATTTTTCCCAATGACCTAGCTATTCTTTGAGCTGAGATTACCCCTTCAAGATCACTAAACCTATGGACATCCTGGTTCAACCAGTAATTTTTTATAAGGGAACCGAACCTCTCAATTCCTTCCTTTGAAGTACAATTGAAGTATGCAAACTACACATAAGGATTCACAAGAAAAGCTTTCTTTGGACCTCTGAAATACTCTTTATGCATGGCATCCATTTTCCACATTACTTCCATAAAAGCTTGTCTATCTGACACATAAATGGGCAATTTGTGAGGTGGCACTAAGGCTCCATATATCCTAATTGTGGTGTAGTTGGTATACAAATACCAATCCCCCCAATTGAATTGGTGTTTGGTGTCTCATTCATGTTATAGTGGCCTTATCATCTCCTTGACACCTTGTGAAATCCTTTGGATAGGTTTCAAACCAAGCTGTTTGAGCACCAAGAACTTGAAAATATTGCAAAACATGTTATAGAGTGTGGAAAATGTGCATCCCAGATATGTGTCCAAATCTGCACCGGTAATTCATTGTCATTGTCATCAAACTCTCTAAATTTTATATAATTCCTCATCAACTTCCTAATTTCCATAGTAATAGATGCATCAATAAAGAATAATGCCTATAGGACAACAAACGATTGCCATCCTTCAACTTTACCATATCCTCATGCAACTGTTCAGGAATGTAAGGGGCATAATCCCAAACCCTATTTTGATATTTGTGTTGAATATCAATTGCCAAAGTCATCAAGGCAATTTCCATCTTAATATACTACTCTTTATGCAGAACTTGACAAATAGCATAATAATTATTCTTGAAATAGTCTTCAAAGTTGACACAATCAAAAGGTTCCACCTCAAAAGCAACAAAAGGCACACCATTCATCTTCAATTCATGCCTCTTGTGAATAGGAAACACACCCTTTTTGTACCAAATTTTATTCTTCTCATATTCATTATATAATTTGCATAAATTAATGGGTTTGAAGGTAGATGGATTCAACTGGAAAGCTGAAAGGGAAATGATGAACTCAAAAAGCCTTCCAAGATCCAATATGCACCTTCAGTAGCTAATGCTTCTTAAAATAAATCAGATTTTAATAATCTTGATACAAGCACATACTACTATTCCTTAAAGCAGAAACAAACATAGTTTAATTTCCCGTGCATTAACCCTTCTAGGAAAGTTGATGTACTTTCAGATCTAAGAAAATTTCAGCAACATAACGACATGTAAATTAACATTTCAAGAATGAGAAACACAAAGAATAGAAGAGAGATAGAAAGAAGAGAAGAACACACAATATACATGAGGAAAACCCTTTCGGGTAAAAAACCCCACACTCTAAAGCATCGAACCAATGTATTAATCTACAACAATAAGGTTACAATACACTTGCAGGCTTGTAGCCTTAACCTGGAGACTACATATTGCTCTTATGGAGGAAATCCAACAACACTTCAATACCTACAATCAAACTATATATTCTATAATGCAAGGCATCCTATTTATAGGAGATACAAGTTTTGAGAGGCTTCTAGAAGAGAATAGGTGTCCAAACCCATGTGGAAAAATATCTCACACCATAGGCATCATTTGGACATTTGTACAACATTCTCTTATAGCTCTTACAGTTGTCATAACATGCAAAACTTCTCTCCCAATCTTAGGCGCCTAGTTCATGCTTATAGTGTGTTATGGAAAATTCCTTACAAATGTCATATAACATGTGCCATAAAATTTGTCACACTTTCAACACATTCAATAAACAAAGAATAAATCAAACATGACTATCACACTTATTCTTTCACACTTTTGTCATACCCCACTAAGGCACCACACTTTCTCCATTCAAAATATACCTTATGACACGTCATAGAATATGTCATAAGATGACATAGCTTGTACTAGGTCCATGATTCCAAGATGTGACACCCACCTCCACATGTGATGAAGATGTGTCATACAGTCACCAACAACGGGGATGCCACTCATCCAATGGGTCCCACTTAATCACATGACATTGTAGGCAATTAATTAAAACAAATAAATACAATAATACATTAAATAATTCAATGTTAGGACTCTATCGTTGAAACACCTTATTCCCAACATTGTCCCCCTTGTTGAAGACCTTCCAAGAGTCATATTAAAACATCTGCTTAGGACACCAAGGCCCATAGAGTCAGAACATAATTATGAAGACAAAGAATCCTTCAGAGAACAAGATAAACCATCAACTAGACCAATAACCAAACTAGGTTGCCCTCATCTAACTAAAAACCCACGAGATCAGAAATAACACCCACAAAAAATGTTGATCCATCTAATTTTCCATACCTCAAAGGTATCCAAAATAATAGTAGAACTTATGCCAACAACATATCCAACCCATAGACTCTAATCAAAGGCTCCATGTGTCAAAACCGTCACTAAGAACACACACATCCAAGAACTCCCACTGCATGGGTAATGTCAAATCTGAAAAATATCAAAGCATACCAAGTCTACCAATATATAGAAAGTGTAAACTACGTCATGTAGTACCAAGAAACATCCACAATGATATGAAAAACCTGTAAATGAGTAACCTATAAGAGTAACTCTCACCACAAGTCTCCAAAGCTCTCCCATGTTTTTCACACTCAACAAAGGAAAGAGATAAAGAAACCTCCATGTCATCACCCAAGAACATAAGTGAAAATATATGACCACAAGCTAGTGATCACAATAGCTTCAGCTAAACCTCAAACCAATGTAATGTGAAACCAAACATCTAGGAAGATAACCAAGACCAAAGAGAGAAACTATGCACATCATATACATGTAGAAAAAATCTCCTACATACACCTCTAAATGCCAACTATGTCAAGTATGATCTCCACAACACCCCAAAATAAAACCCATAACAACACCCAACCGTTCAATAAAACATAACATATGTATCATGTAATCAACATGCATGTAAGCTTCTCAGGAAAAAGAAGGTGAAACTAAATATCCATTCCCATATCAAGGAATAAGCCCAATACATCTCCTAAACTCAACATCAGTGAATTTTCCCATAATGCATAAGGAGATAAACATGCCAACACTCCTCAAATGAATCATCTAAAACCATATATCATTAGCTTAAGATCCATATGCATGATAGGACAAAGCATAACATAATACACCTGAGAGGAACAATGGGCGATACCTCTCAAGTAGACTGTCGAGTAGACCAAGAGTGGGGAATGAGAATGCTCCTCCAAGAGTGGGGAATGAGAATGCTCCTCCAATATATCCAAGTCATCATGACTCATCCAAGAACACTCTCCTCATAGGTCCATGTTGAACTCATATCCAACCAAGGTGTAGGATCCTCAGACTTCCTACTGAAATCTCATCAAGAGTGGCCATCTCAAAACATATCTCTAACCATAAGATAATTGCAAGCGTCACCTAAGTCTCCAAGTATCCATGAGTACTTGTAACCAATCAATCCATGCCAAACTCCAAATGCAACATAGCACCATCATGAAGTAATCAAGCAAATGATTAATGTACTCAATACAAAGAGAACCACCAAGATCAATGTCAAAGCTCCAATCATGAAATGGGAACATAAACATGACAACATGATCTAACCATCTCATCCTAGGAGATCACATACAATAATACATACATCTTGGTCTCAGGATAACATGTACCATACCAAACTATAATATAGAATCAAGAGTACATCATGACATAATACCAAAATACTCTAAACCAAGAAACAACATCTCGAAATAATGTCCCTCCAAATACAAAAGAACCCTTTTGCAGCAGCAAGATCTAAGAGCACCTTCTAGTAACATATGCAACACTAAAGAAGATCATCCATCACCAAGTGATGAATCCACAGTCACTACTAAAGCTCCCATTGAACAGTGATACCAAGCTCTCCAAGCATCATGACAACCATCTCCTTAATGAAGATTCTTTATGGTTCTAACACAATAAAATGCAATATCAACAGTTCACCAAATAAGTAGAACCAAAATCTCCAATCCAAGAAGATAAAAAAAAACATGATACAAGTCCCATAACTGACTATTCATCCTCTCATCTCAAAACAAAATACCAATGCACAAATGACCACTGAAAAGGCCAACTAATGAAATCTGCATCAACACTAAATAAATCTTGTGGATATAGATAGTCCACATCCGAGTCAGCCCACTGCAGCCAATGGGTAGCTAATCCACAAACTGCATAACTCGTAGATCCAAAAAAATGAAGCATATGAACTCATCATCACATTAGTAACATGCAAAACTGATATATCAAAGAAGATAACATGTAGATTTCAAGAATCAAACACCAGATCACCAACAGACCCGATTTTCCAAAAAAATTCACTACTGAGTACCATAGTTAAGGAACTAAACAAGCATTCCTTCAAATCTGCAATTGTTTTCATCTAGAAAACTCCAAGAATCTGAACACAATATTGTCCACAAATCTACAAACCACAAATTTTTGGTTAACATGAAAAAACCTGTAAAAGATCATCTCCATGTAAATCTAAGACCACTTAAACATCCAAAAATATAGATCACACATATTTCATCTAAACAAGTGAATACTCCAAATCTACACAAACCCACAACTTTTAGAACATAGGGAAACTATAAAACCTTCAAAGGAAATAGGTTATCCATAAGCTTATAAAATATAAATTATCCCAACTTCTCAACCCAAAAATCACCAATGGTAAAAACATATACCATTTCCTCAACAAGAAAGCTGCAAACCTCCTCAAAACATGCACAAAGCATACTCACCAACCTGTAATTATCTTACATCTAGATAACCTAAGGAAAAAATAATATGAAAAATAGTTCATCCATAGATCTGCAAAATCGTAAGTTTTGATTTACCATGTAAACCTGCAAACTCACCATGTTTTATAACACACATGCAAATCCATATCCACTTATCATCTGGAAGACCCTCAACTCTATATACAACCATAATAGTTAAACGAGAACAATGGAATATCATGAATATGCATAATCATAGATTTTTAAACAGAAAATCCATAAAACCCCCAAATCCAAGTAACATGAATATGAGCCATGCAAGTACAAACATCCATTAGGAAAGAGAGGTCCATGAACTTCTAGGCCCATTTGCAAGCCAACTCCACCAGCAACATGTACATGCATCCGAGAGAGAACTAGGCTATTCTAGAAGCTTCCAGATCATCCAATGATAAACTCCATAGCCTACATGCATTCAAGGTTATTCAACTATCAAACAAGAACTTCAAATCAATAACATATCAAATGTAACCACATGACCAACTCCATAAAAGCTCTATCTTTTCCATTCTTCATAATTCATGTTGTTTCTAGAAAACAAGATCAACTACAAAACTTCCACTCAATCAAGGATTAATAATCAGCCAATTCCTTCAAAACAAATTTCCTCAAGCTTTCCAAGATAAGAAATCACAAGAGAAAAAATACCTAGAACCCCAAACACCACATGCATCACCATGTGAGCACATGCAAGTGACGTGCAAGTCTAGAACCTGGCTCTGATACCAAATGAAAGGGAAATGATGAACTCAAAAAGCCTTCCAAGATCCAATATGCACCTTCAGTAGCTAATGCTTCTTGAAATAAATCAGATTTTAATAATCTTGATACAAGCACATACTACTATTCCTTAAAGCAGAAACAAACATAGTTTAATTTCCCGTGCATTAACCCTTCTAGGAAAGTTGATGTACTTTCAGATCTAAGAAAATTTCAGCAACAAAACAACATGTAAATTAACATTTCAAGAATGAGAAACACAAAGAATAGAAGAGAGATAGAAAGAAGAGAAGAACACACAATATACGTGAGGAAAACCCTTTCGGGTAAAAAACCCCACACTCTAAAGCATCGAACCAATGTATTAATCTACAACAATAAGGTTACAATACACTTGCAGGCTTGTAGCCTTAACCTGGAGACTACATATTGCTCTTCTGGAGGAAATCCAACAACACTTCAATACCTACAATCAAACTATATATTCTACAATGCAAGGCATCCTATTTATAGGAGATACAAGCTTTGAGAGGCTTCTAGAAGAGAATAGGTGTCCAAACCCATGTGGAAAAATATCTCACACCATAGGCATGATTTGGACAACATTCTCTTACAGCTCTTACAGTTGTCATAACATGCAAAACCTCTCTCCCAAGCTTAGGTACCTAGTTCATGCTTATAGTGTGTTATGACAAATTCTTTACAAATGTCATAAAAGTTGTCACACTTTCAACACATTCAACAAATAAAGAATAAGTCAAACATGACTATCACACTTATTATTTCACACTTTTGCCATACCCCACCAAGGCACCACTCTTTCTCCATTCAAAATATACCTTATGACATGTCATAGAATATGTCATAAGATGGAATCACTTGTCCTAGGTCCATGATTCCAAGATGGGACGCCTACCTCCACATGTGATGAAGATGTGTCATACAGTCACCTCCAATGGGGATGCCACTCAGCTAGTGGGTCCCACTTAATGAATTGACATTGTAGGAAATTAATTAAAATAAATAAATACAATAATACATTAAATAATTCAATGTTAGGACTCTAAGGTTGAAACACCTTATTCCCAACAAAATCCTCAATTATCTAAGTCACAAAAATCTCCAGCATGGAAAAACAATCACAAAACCTTTTGATTGTTTTGTCATTTGGGTCATAACATCTAGGTAATTATGCTAACATCAAGTCTACCTCCATAAATACATTCAGGCACACCAATTTTCTTATATCGCATACCCATATGTTGCAGGTAGGGCAGTTGGCTTCTCTTCATTTGAAAGCATAGTAAAATAGGTCCCAACCACTTTGTGGCACGAAAATATCACAAATTCCAAAAGCAACATCCTCAAAATGAGGAGTCAGAATACCCTCACCATTCTTTCTCTTCCCTACTTTCTTCTTTATTTCCTGCTCTGGGTCCTGATGGGGTTCTTCTATAAACCTAGGACAATCTTTCTTAACATTCCTTTACCTTTTGGGTGTACTTGTTTCATCAGGATGAGGTTGGTCACTATGAGGTTTAGGTTTGCTAACAATTTTTGAGTGGGTTTTCTATCATTTTTAGCTTTAGACCCACCAGGTTGACTCATTATTACTTAGCAACAAAACTAGGGTTTTAAAGATGCTGAGAAATCACCCTAAGTAGCTTAAAACCAGAAGGTTTGTAATGAAACCAAAAAATATATCGTTCTTACCCAAACTGTAAGAACAATAGTTCAAATTGACCTTTAGTAAATAAAATTATCGCCTTTAAACACAATAACCCCAACCACTTATAACATTTCCAAACCACCTAGTAAACAAACTGATTTAGGAGCCAAAAGATTAACTTACCTAGGAGTGAACTGGTTGCTCTTCAAACTTAACCATATGTGGTGTTTTATTAGTACTACTTCTCGACTTAAAGAATTCCCATGTTTGTGCCAATTGCAATTACTAAAAGAAGATACTGAACAATCTCTTTAATATCCTAACATTGAAGTTCATTCACCATTAATGGTTGATGGGTTGTTTGCGCAAGCAAAATAATGGATAGTTGTTTTGGTTTGAATCCCAACCATTGATCCTCTAGTTTTAAAATATAATCAGTGGTCCCCTTTTACCATTTCCCATACTTTTAACAACAATGATTTAAAGTGGCGAGGATATCCTGAGAACATGTCATGTAGCCATCTACTAACACACCATAAAGCACATTCCCTTTCACTCATCGTAGAAGAGTGGGTGAAATTCTTAAAAGTTCCAGTGATGGGCTCCTCCTAGTGATGTATTTGAGCAACCTAAACCATCACATGTTGTAGAAGTAAACTCGAAGTTGGAAACATCTTCAATAATGGGAAAAGGTAGTGATGAAATATGACTTTGAGATGTGTCCACCACACTACATATTCTATGCTCCTTCCATCGCTCGTCACTAAAGCTAGAAAATTTCCTAAAACATTTCAGCGATGGGGTGATATAACACACCAATATATTCATTGATCATCATAGAAGTGAAGCCAAAGGTTTAAAAAACTTTGGTGATAATTGATATAAAAGGAAAATGTAACCCATCACTCATCGTAGAAGAGAACTCGCCAGTGAAGAGAATTTTAGTGATGAATTGTTATTTAAATGAATACGAACTCCCACATGGAAATAAGATGTTTTTAAAGAGGGGTCATGCCAAGTTAGCGAGGATCAAACCCTTAGGAATAAAACATGAGGCTGACATCTTTCACCTTGAAATATTTCCCACCTAGCTATAAGAAATATTAAAACGATGAGGTCAACAAGGTAACCGATGAACTTAAAATGGGGCCAACGGAAACATAACTCGAAAGGCTCAAGTTGTGACTTAGATGACTAGGAACCAAGTAAGATAGGTCAACAGAAGATTAAAACCTTCAAATCTTAAAACCTCAAACATGCAAGAGATACTTTAGAACTAAAACCCTAACCCCCACCTTGGACATGGATACAACAAACCATCACATGACATAGAACTAGTTGAATTTTTTTGAAATTTTAGGAGCTCTACCAAGTTGTATGACTATTGCCAAATATTTTGTGACACGTATTTTGAATTTATCTTTATGACTAGTGGTGAGACTTTATCATATGATTGCTATTAGGACAAAATATTTATTGTAGAACTATATAATCATTTTTGTGCCCATAGAATCAATCCACATGCACCAATTTGCTCTATGTTTATGCACTCATCTTATTCAATTTTGGTTACCTAAAGCTTCTTCACCCCAATTTTTGGAATCTAAATTCCCCCAAAAAATAAAATTTTAATAAACACCTTGGAGGATTTTTTCAGGGCACAATCCTCTCCTTTGGTCAATCCACCCTCATCCTATACTCTATACCTTGAACCTTATAACCTAAACCCTTAAATTATCCCTCAACCATATACTCAAACCCTAAACCCTACATTCAACCTTGTACCCTAAACCTTAAACCCTTAATCCTAAACCCAATACCCTCAAACCTATACCCAATATTCTAAACCCTAATACCTATACCCTATACACTTAACCCTATACCCTCAACCTTGAACAATATCCCTTAGCCCTCAACCCTATACCTTAAACCCTAAACCAAACACCCTCAACCCTCATCCCTCAACCCTCAACCTTATACTCTAAACCCTAAACATTATCCCTCAAATCTATACCCTCAACTCTATACTTAAACCCTAAACCCTACACTCTCAACCCTTAACTCAACCCTTAAACCTCTACCATATACCCTCAACCCTATACCCAATATCCTAAACCCTAATCATTATACCCTATGCACTTAACCCTATTCCCTCAACCTTGAACAATATCCCTTAACCTTCAACCCTATACCTTAAACCCTAAACCCTACACCCTCAACCCTCATCCCTATACCCTATACCATTAACCGTATATCCTAAACCATGAACATTATCCCTTAACCCTATACTTAAATGCTAAACCCTATAATCTCAACCCTTAACCCTATACCATATAAAATAAACTCAATACCCAATATCCTAAACCCTAATCCTTATACCCTATACACTTAACCTTATACCATCAACCCTAAACATTATCCCTCAACCCTAAACCCTAAACCTTATACTTAAACCCTAAACCCTACATTCAACCTTGTACCCAATACCCTTAACCCTGTATCCAATATTTTAAACCTTAATACCTATACCCCACAAACTTCACATTATACCCTCAACGCTATACCTTACACCCTAAACCCTAAACCCTACACCCTCAACCCTCATCCCTATACCAAATACCCTCAACCTTATACCTAATATCCTAAACCCTAATCCCTATCCCCTATACACTTAACCCTATAACCTCAACTCTATACCTTAAACACTAAAGATAAGTAGAGAGGGAGGCAAAGGTGGAGAGAGAGAAAGAAGGGGAGGGAGGAGAGAGAGATAGAGAGATAGAGAGAGAGAAAAAAAGATAGAGTGATTGAGGGAGCGGTAGGTAGAGTTATGGAGAGGAGATAAATATAAGTAGAGAGGGAAGCAGAGGTAGAGAGAGAGAGAAAGAGAGAGAGAGGGGAGGAGTGATGGATGGAGATTTAGGTAGAGATGGATTAGGGAGATAGAGAGTAGAGAGGAAAGGAGAGGGAGAGGTATCCTTGGAAGATTCTCAAACACTATGGATGGTAAGAGAGGGGATATGAATGAAAGGGATGGAGGGTTGTGATTTGAATTATTCCTAAATAATATGAACATGTGTAGATTCCCTAGGAGAGCTACTACAAAATAGGAGAACATTGGTGCAAACATGGGAGGTTAGACACACCTTGGTTCACTTAACTACTTGATGGATTGATAACTCTTACGTAATGCATGTCTTGTTCCTAAAAAATAGGGATTGATAATTACAATGCATGTGGAGTGGTACTATTCAGTTCATTTTAGTTTAGTTTAGTTCAGTTAAGTTATGGTTCAATTATTTTCAATTGCATTTTAGTTATTTTGAGTTGCATGTAGTTTCAAATTCAATTGACTTCAGTTGCGTGGCTAATGACTTTAGTTGCATGTCAAATAACAAGTTGATACTTTCAGTTAATAGGGGGAGATCATTCATGCATGATGTTTGCATGAATGATGGAGAGATATGTTTTAGTTAACAAAAAGTGACTTGGACCCACCTTGGGAACCCAAGTTGGCTTCTTGGAATTAACTCCTTTTGCATGCTAAGATATTTCAAAAGGCTAAGTTAAGTGGGCCAATTCTTGGGTGCCTACTTTGAGGATAAGCCTTGAAGATATTTATGGAATAAAGGTTGAGTTATGAATTCATTTTGGGATGCCCAAATGGATGAAACACATGTTTTGACATTTTTTTCACTGAAGAACTCTACTTGCAAGAGATAGGAGTACCATTTTGGAGATAGGCATTGAGCATTGTAATTATAACTCTGTGGAGTTTACAAGGTTGATTATTTCCTATTTATCTCAAGCAAATTGAAGAGAGTTTGTATAAGTTTTATTGGAGGTTTTGAAGAAGATTTGGTGGAGGAAAAAGAAGCATTCTCAAGCAAGAATCGGAGCTATTGTAATCTACTTCATAGATTAAATAATACATTGATTCTTGGTGGAGTTTTTTCTCAAAAGGGTTTCTCCATGGTATATGTTGTGTATCTTCTAATATTTTGTCTATTTCTTCTACAACCTCCCTTGCCTATTGAATTAAGGATTCCAGTGTTACTCCATAGTGTACTTCCAGTGCTTCTCTTGCAACAGGGTATCTCCTTATGGGGAGCTGAATGGTCTCTCTTTTTATCCTTTGTGTGAATGGAGATTGATTGGATTTGTGATGGATATCATTATGGTAGTTCATTTCTCTTTTGGAGAGGATTTTTTTCCTACTAGGTTTTCTCCTTTTCTCTAGTTGTGCGAGATTTATTTTTGCATTTGTACATGGGTACCTAACATGGCCTCGTATTTGGGAACCATCATTGCATATTTACATCATTTGCATAGTAATTTCCTCCCTAAGTTGCACTTGTGGGGGGTGTTGGTGTAATTAATTATTTAATTACACTTACATAAATTTACTTAGGCATTTAATTATATTCATTGATATCATTTACTAGGTGATAGGTTCACATGTTTGTTTAGGATATAAGTTTCCTTCTAGAAGGATGAGTTGTCTTTTCTATAAGTCTTATCTTATTTAGCATTATTTCCTAGTTAGTTAGTTATCACACGTCATAAGATTATGACACATGTCAACATCATATTACATACTACATCACAACCTTGCATATATAAGAAAGGCTTCATATGTACTTTTCCATATTAAATTTGGAATTCTTGCATCTTAATGATAACATGATATTTCTACCATTTCTCTCTTGTGGAAGTTATTTTGTCTTGCAAGTAATTCTGGGGTGTTTTAGGAGTTCATCATAAACTCCTAGATTATTGCATCTATCCAGCAACTTTTGGTAGTTGGCCTCTATGAACAATGCAGTGTCCACAATAAATATTGTAGCATGCATCATCAGTTGTGGATCTATAATAATTGTCATCTTTGTTTCTCTCTTGACAATCACTACTCCAATTTCCATCTCTATAGATTGTATGACATTAGGTTTTCCTATGTTAGGATCCACAGACCAAACAACTAATGTATGTAGTTGGGCACTAAAACTTGAACCAAAGATCTATTGGATGTTTTGGTTGTGTTGTTGATATGTGGTTGTCATTGATTTCAACACTATTAGCATTATTGTATTGGAGGTTGTATATGTCAAGGATATTGAGAAAATTGTTAAAGAAAGAGTTCCACGTTCCTAGTGGAACTGTGAAGGGCATGAAGGTGTTTTGTTCTATATGTTGAAGATCAACTGCTATGGAATAAAGGGTTTATTGTTGAGTGTATCTAGTCCATCCACCGAAATTTTTAGAGGTCTGCATGAAGATTTTTTTGAGTTATGAAGATCTGTGTTCTAACAATGTCTTTGCAGTCTATGTCAGTGTTCTTAATTAAAGTTGGTATAGTTCTAGTAATTCTAGTTGTTGCAAATATTTCTTTGTTGTTTCTTGGTGCTTGTGGATGTTTCTAGATCATGCTCTATCTTTGTTGCATGTTCGCGTTGATCAGTGTGCTCATGGTCGAAGATTTTTCTTGATATGTTCGGGTTTTCATCTTCTTGGCCGACATGATGATTGTAACATGTTGTGGATCCTTGGAGATTAAAATTTGAATGTTTGGCACACTCAATGATATTTTTTTGGGTCTCATCATAATATTAGCTGGCAGTGTTTTATCCACATTGAAATTTTATTTGTAAAAATTAGGCTGACATTGAAAATATGTTTTATATTTCTAACCGACTAAGTTGTTGATGTAATTCTATGTTCTGGATATATAAGAGTGATTGTTTGAGTGAAGTTAGTGTGTGCATTAGAGCGAATGCATGCTGGAGAAAGTGCAGATGTGTGAATAGTGTCCAAATCATTTGATTTCAAAGTAGAGTGAGAAGAAGTTTGAGCGAAGTGTGAAGAAGGTTTTTCTATGGTTAACTGGAACTATAATCAAGCTTGTGAAGAAGCTATTTCCTTAGTTCATACCCTATGGATCTAATTCATATTGTTGTGTATTTTTGGTAAATGAGCCCTCTTGTATTTGAGCAGTGAGCTCTAGGCAGTGTGCCTGAATGCATGTGCATTCCCATTACTTTTCTTATACTTTTAACAAGGTATAATACTATGGGTTAACATCCACCATGGTTTTTCCCCTAATAGGGTTTCAATGTAAAAAATATTGGTATTCTTTGTGCTTTTGATTTGTTGTTTGTTCATGGTTTATTGTTCATTCATCAGATCTGAGATTAAGTTAAGTAAAGTTTGAAAAAAATTAACTATACTATGACAACTGATTCACCCCCCTCTCAGTTGTCTGTCCTTGTTTTTCCAACAATTGGTATCAGAGTAGGTTCCTCTAAAGAATTTTAAAAGCTTGAGGTGATCTGATATGGCATCATACAAGAAGGATAGTCCTAGATTACATGGAAAAAACTACTCATTGTGGAAAACTAGGATGGAGTGTCATTTGAGGTGTATTGGTGAACCCTTCTAGAGGATTAAAAAGAATAGATATGTTATTCCTCAAAATGGTCCTTCCACTGTTGATGATATTAAAGAGGCTGAGAAAATGTCAGGGCTATGGAAGCTTTGCTCTGTGCCCTAACAAATTCGGAAATGATAAATGTGATAGGTCTAAAGATAGCTCATGAGATGTGGATGAAGCTAGAAACTTTTTATGAAGGAGATGTACATGTGAAGATGGCTAAGCTATAGAGTTTGAAAGGAAAGTATGAAAATTTGAAGATGGGTGAAGATGAAAATATTTATTCCTTTATGTAAAGAGTAAATGAAATATTGATAGGTATTAGATGTTTCGATGGTATCCTGGAAGAGGAAGAAATTGTGGCTAAAGTGCTCAGATCATTGCCTCCCTCCTACAAAGCAAAGGCTCATGCTATTGAAGAAACTAGATCATTGACGAATGTGACTAGAGATACACTAATTGGTAAACTTGTTGCCTTTGAGTTGAGAAAATCTGGTGAATATGCTCTTAAGACTGAAACTGCATTCAAGGCTACTATATCTAAAAGAAACAAGCAAAGATATGATTCGGGAGAGAGTTCTAGAAAGACATTCAAGTTTGAGGAATAAATGAAACAACTTGAAGATGAAGAAAAAGAGGTAGAAGAGTTGGAAGCACTAATTGTGAAGAAAGAAGGTAGAGGACAAGGTGAGTATAAAGGAAAGATTCCTATGAAATGTTTTTCTTGTAGTAAAATAGGTCATTTTACATAAAGGTGTCCTCAAAGAGTTCCTAGATCTAAGCTTTACAAATCTAGATTCCAAAAGAAATGTTATTTTCTGAACAAGGTGTGACTGATGAAGATTCTGATAAAGAAAATGGAAAGGAAGATGATTGGGTTTTCATTGCTATCAAGGAAAATAGTCTTATGGCTACTGAATTTTCTAAAGTTGAGAAAGCTCTTGCAACCAAAATTGAAGAAAAGGATGAGTGGGTCATTGACAGCGGATGCTCACATCATATGACTGGTGACAAAGGTAAACTTGTAAGTCTAGAGAAGTATGATGGTGGGATTGTAAGATTTGGAGATAACAATGCTTATGTGATTCATGACAGAGGATCTATTTGTCCTGGTGGTAAGCATAACACTAATGATGATCTTTATGTTGAAGGCTTGAAGCACAACCTATTGAGTGTTGGACAAATGGTGGAAAATTCTTATGATCTTTAGTTCAAAGATGGAAGATGCAGGATATATGGAAGTTCTAGAAACATAATAGCTTTAGGTAAACAGACAAAAGGTAATTTCTTACAATAATTATATTTCCATTATAAAATTTGTTAATAAAAACGTTGATTTCTTATTTGGAAGGAAATGTTGCTAGACAGATATAATCACAATTATGCACACATAATTTAAATAATCAAAGAAAAAGATAATAATATTTGATTTCTTCCTCTTGCAGTAAAAACTATAAAGACATCTTTTGATGAGCAGAGGGTATAATTAATTTTTACTTCAATAGGAGGAATTCATCCACAAATACTCAAACCAGCTACATGTTTAGATATACATCAAGCATAGGTAAGGTTTTGTTTCTACAACCATGAAAATTTTACTCCTTTGAAATTGGTTGCATTATGTTTCTACAACCATGAAAATTTTACTGTTTTGAAATTGGTTGCATAAGGCTCGAGTTGAAATTCCATCTATTTTTAGAGCTCTAGAAAAAGAATATTCTCCACTCTTTCGGTTGGCATTTCAGTGAGGCTCTGAGTACAGGTATTTATGCCCAAATACATATCAAAAAATTAAATGTATCTTCAACAATTGTGTTGAATTTTGTTATGTGTGAACTATGAACCTCAATTGAGAGGTAAAATAGAATAGAATAGTTGATTACAAATTAAATAGATAGTGTCAATAGTGCATTTTAATGAGTTGGTTCATATTGTTTCTACTCACATAAAACAATGTATGTTAAATGGTCAAATTCTAGAATTTAGAAGAATTGTATTTTGAAAGGAAATCCCACCTTTCTCTAGTGAGAAATACATAAATGGCACTTATACAAATTTTAAATAAAGTGTTAATAACTTAGCACTATTTAATTAGCACACAATTGATCATTTTAAGTTTGGTGAAAGGAAATCAAAGGAAGGTAGGACTTCATTTACTCATTTGCATGAAAAACAAACTGAAAGAAATGTAAACGCAATATTGTGTGATTTATGAGAAAAGATTCTCTACACCAAGCTTTATGTCTTATGCTTTTTGGTGTCTTCGTCAAACTATCTCATCAAATCTAATTGAAATTCAAACATGTCACATTCTACATGCTTGAAACATGAGTTTCAGTGTTCGAATAGGCATCTTAATTTTCATTGAATTCAATTAGGGTTCAATTAGGGTTAGAATTCAATTAGGTTTCAGGGTTAGGGTTAGATTTTAATTGGGTTAAGGTTAGATTTCAATTACGTTAGGGTTAGGGTAAATTTCACTATTAAAAATTTAATTTCCTTGTTGGTGGGGGAAAATAAAGAATCTTCATAAAAACCTATGAATGATTTTTAAAAACTAATCTGATTAAGATTTACATTTACACATAAGTTTATCATATGAAAAATAATGTGATTAAGAATTACATTTACACATAAGTTTATCATATGAAAAAAAAATTATATAACATTATTATTTACTATTATGATTATGATTATGATTATGATTATGATTATGATTATGACTTAGTGAGGATTATGATTATAATTAGGTTATGATTATGGTTATGGCTTAGTTAGGATTAGGGTCCAATAAGGGTTGGGTTCTACTAAGGGTTGGGGTTAGGGTTCAATTAGCATTACAATTAGAATTAGGCTCGTCATTAGAATTAAGGTTAGTATGAAAATTATGATCATGAATAGAGTTAGAATTAAGGCTAGGGTTAGAATTAGAATTAAGGATAAGATTAAAGGTCAATTAGGGTTATGATTCAATTAGAATTAGGGTTCAATTAGGGTTCTAAGATAAACGAAGAAATTAGAATTAGGCTTGTCATTAGAATTAAGGCTAGTATTAAAATTATAATCATGAATAGAGTTCAAATTAAAGGTAGGGTTAGATTTAAGGCTAAGTTTAAGATTAAAAGTCAATTAGGGTTATGGTTCAATTAGAATTGGGGTTCAATCAGGGTTATGATTAAAATATAGCAACTTAAATAGATAATTTTTTTATAATAAATGCACATCTAAAATAAATTTAAAATTATAAAATTAAATATATAAAAAATATAATAAATTTATTATTACACATAAAATAATTTTCTAAATTAATAAATTTAGAACTAGCATATCTATCTTTAAAAAAACCAATGTGATTAAGAATTACATTTACACATAAGTTTATCATGAGTTTCAGTGTTGGTATAGGCATCTTAATTCTCATTGAATTCAATTAGGGTTCAATTAGGGTTAGAATTCAATTAGGTTTCAGGGTTAGGGTTAGATTTTAATTGGGTTAGGGTTAGATTTCAATTAGGTTAGGGTTAGGGTAAAGTTCACTATTAAAAATTCAATTTCCATGTTGGTGGGGGAAAATAAAGAATATTAATAAAAATACATGAACGATTTTTAAAAAATAATGTGATTAAGAATTACATTTACACATAAGTTTATCATATGAAAAAAATAATGTGATTAAAAATTACATTTACACGTAAGTTTATCATATGAAAAAAATTATATAACATTATTATTTACTATTATGATTATGATTATGATTTAGTACTATGATTGTCACTTAGTGAGGATTATGATTATAATTGGGTTATGGTTATGGTTATGGCTTAGTTAGGATTAGTGTTCAATAAGGGTTGGGTTCTAATAAGGGTTAGGGTTAGGGTTCAATTA
Organism: Sequoia sempervirens; assembly: GCA_007258455.2. Classification (NCBI taxonomy): domain Eukaryota; kingdom Viridiplantae; phylum Streptophyta; class Pinopsida; order Cupressales; family Cupressaceae; genus Sequoia; species Sequoia sempervirens. The sequence goes on from VDFB02271358.1 coordinate 298,198,832, forward strand.
GTATAATAGTTAGAATTAGGGTCATCATTAGAATTAAGATTAGTATGAAAATTATAATCATGAATAGAGTTAGAATTAAGGTTAGGGTTCAATTAGGGTTCTAAGATAAATAGAGAAATTAGAATTAGGCTCATCATTAGATTAAGGTTAGTATTAAAATTATAATCATGAATAGAGTTCAAATTAAGGCTAGGGTTAGAATTAGAATTCAGGTTAGATTTAAGGCTAAGATTAAAAGTCAATTAGGGTTATGCTTCAATTAGAATTAGGGTTCATTTATGGTTATGATTAAAATATAAAAACTTAAATAGATAAATATGTTATAATAAATGCACATCTAAAATTAAATTTAAAATTATAAAATTAAGTACAAAAAAATTATAATAAACTTATTATTATACATAAAATAATTTTCTAAATTAATAAATTTAGAACTAGCATATCTATCTTTAAAAAAAAATGTGATCTTAAGAATTACATTTACACATAAGTTTATCATATGAAAAAAATTATATAACATTATTATTTACTATTATGATTATGATTATGAGTTAGTTAGGATTATGATTATAATTGGGTTATGATTATGGTTATGGATTAGTTAGGATTAGGGTTCAATTAGATTTCTAAGATAAAGCTTGGAGTAAGAGTTAGCATGGGGTTAGATCAAGGTGACAATTAGGGTTAGGGTTAGGTTTCAATTAGGGTTACATGCAATTAGGATTAGGGATATGATTAATTTTAGGATATGGTAAGGGTTCGATAAGGTTTGGTTTATAATAAGGGTTAGGGTTAGGGTTCAATTAGTATTACAGTTAGAATTAGGGATAGGATAAATTTTAGGATATGGTAAGGGTTCAATAAGGTTTGGGTTCTAATAAGGGTTAGGGTTACAGTTCAATTAGTATGATAGTTAGAATTAGGCTTGCCATTAGAATTAAGGTTAGTATTAAAATTATAATCATGAATAGAGTTAGAATTAAGGCTAGGGTTAGAATTCGAATTAGGGTTAGATTTAAGGCTTAGATTAAAATTCAATTAGGGTTTGGGTATGTGCAGGATCATCATGGAAAAAACAGGCCCTTAAGTGGCAAACAAAAAAAAGATATCAATGTTAGGCAACTTGACGTAAAAATTTGAATAAGTTATCTATATTATTTCAAAAATATGTAAGAATAGAATCTATAGAAAATTGAATGTAGTTTCTAATCTACTAGGCTTATTTAAAAATAAATAAAATCTATTTGGTGAAAATTTGAAATTTCAATGCAATAGTACTTAAATTTCAAGGAAAAAATAAGAAGTAGGTGTCTATCTGACCACCCTAACCATAATAAAATGATAATATTTGTTTATAATATTTTATATATAAGTAGAGAACTCATGTCCGGATGTGATGTATATTTTTTTGTAATTTTTTTCCAAGTACATAATTAATTATGATTTTTTTATTACAACTTTTAAAAAATATAAAAACTCGTATGTCTGACCACCTTAACTTGGTCAAAACTTTATGAAATTTAACTTTTCTTTTTTTAATCCTATAGTATGTGAAGCATAGAATGTGACACATGTTTTCAATTCAAAAAATGTGATACCATTTGAAAGTTATAGATGTTTTTCAATCAACCTATCGATCAAGACTTTAGTCATAATTCTAATAGAAAATAAATAATAATTATTTATTAAATTCAAATTAAAGCATAATTTATATTGGTGGAAAGCTGAGAATCTCCTCTAAAAACCTTTTTCGTTTCATTAATTTTGGGTTAAAAAAAGTTGTCAGCCACATACCCTACAAATACCCATGATATTGCCACTTTTTGGCCCATCATGATCCTACACATACCTGTTCAATTAGCATTCTAAGATGAATCTTGGGGTGAATATTAGGTTCAAGGTTGGTGTTAGGCTTAGGGTTAAATTAGGGTTAGAATTTTAATTTTCATTGAACCATTAAGACACCCCTTGACATTAGACAAGAAACCAATTAGAATTTTTTTTGGTTTATTGTTTTTCTTTGTAAATGTGCAATTTGACAAATTTCATTGTTATAAGAAAATTTAATTTTTAAAAGCCTACATTGTTTCTTCAGTTGTTTTCATCTTTCTTTTTGGTCTTCCTTGTAGTCTACTAACAACCACACTATATAAGATAACCACATGTCACAACGACATTGTATAATGTGGTTGTGACATGTGGTATATAATCCAAGGTCCCATGTTGCATGCTAGGGCCTCTGAGTCCACTATGCAGATATAGAATTGTTCTTGTGCAACTAACGTGAACCTTTATGTGCTAGACATGGTGCACATGAAGCAAACCACATGTAAGTCCATAGCTGGAAACACTCGTTACTTACAATGCAAAAGGAGTGAGCCACATTGACTAGAACCATAGAAGGAACAAACGTAGAAGGTGAAGGTTGGCTCAAGGAGGATGAGACCTTTGCTCATGCAATGGAGAGAATTCAAGATGTTAGGGTAGAAATAAAATGGTCGAAGAAATATGCAGCTAGTGTCCAAGCAGATTTGGACAAGAAGTTACCCCCTAACCATCATGTACCAAGTGAAAATAGTTGTACTAATCCTTCTAAGAATCAAAAGAATAATGAGAAGCACCTGTGGGTGCAACCTCCCCCCGAAATAATTTTGATAAGTTATGATGAGTCCCTTGAATAAGTGAAACCTAATTTATATATGTAATGTATGCCTTGATGTGGAAAATAAATAAAACATTATTCAAATGTTGTTGGAATGAATGCTTATGTGTTTATCATATTCATCTTATGTTGGGAAATACTTATAAATTGAAATTTAAGTGGTAAAACTATGTTGACATTGCAATTCTGTACAAATTTTCTATGACTATTAATTAGCTTATGAAGCTTCTTTGAAAATTCTATTGAAAATCATATATGTATGATTCTACAACTTACAATCATACATATCTTTATAACCTATTACTTATTTATGAGTTTCATTTATTGTATAGATAATGGCTACCCACAATGAATCTCCTTCTAGTGAACCAACAATTGAACAACTAGAAGCCCATGAGGAGTCAACAAATTCAAACACACATGTTCTAGGTCTGATAGACAAGTTGTATATGTTAATTGAAGACCACTCAAAACAAATCATTAGAGAACTTCATGATGTTGCATTGCTTGCATATGGAGTAGAATGACAATAGATTGATGACATGGAAGACATTTCCCAGAAATTACATGCAACATGCAAGAAAGTTGCAGGATTCTCTAGTTTTTTAGGAGAACTTTATTATGTTGATCAATACGAGGAACCAAGAGTTGCAAAAAGCAAGCTATTGATGAATTTATTTGGTACTTGTATCATAATTAGGGTAGGCGCATGTGAAGCATATAGAGGGTTGTTCAATGGTTGGGTAACTCTTATGAACAACATTTTGATGTATACTTTCATGTCTATTTTGTAAAAAAATTGTTCATATGTGTTGTATGTAGGTGGCAACCATGATTCACTTAGTCTGATGATCAATATTTTTCATATAGAATTTAATGTCGAATTTTGCAAAAGACTGTTTAGGTGTTTTGGATGTACATGCCCTACTTCATATATAAATAATCCCATAATCACAATGAGTGCATTTATTCAAGGACCAATTTTGAAAACACAATAAAGCTTTCATTTTTTCTTCTTTGTGATGAAATATCTTCATCTAATTATGCTTCATCTCTACTTCTTATGTAATAGTCATGAAAATTTGTATTTTATTTATAACCTTTCTATTGCAATACTCTTTGATATTAAATGAAATTCATTTAAAAGGAAAGTAGATTTACCATTGAAAAACATTAATTTTACAAATCGAACTTCAATTATTTTCTAGATATGGTGCGGCCGAGATTGAATTTTGAATCTAAGGAGCAAAGAAAACAATATCAAAGAGAATATAGAAGACAACGATGGGAAAAAATGACAGATGTTGAAAGGGAAGAACAGAGAAAAAGACACAATGAAGTTGAAAGAGAAATCTATGCTAGAAAAAGGGTAGAAGTCATCATACAAGATGAGAGAAATGTAGGTGTACAAGGAAACATACAAAATCCAAATGGAATGCTTCACGATGATTTTTAAAAAATCCAAGTACAATTTCGACATCAATTAGATAACTTGAAAACACTAGGAATGTGTTATATTTGTCAAGAATACCACCTAGGAATGAAAGTATTTCACACTTCTGAGGGTGTTGTTTGTAATAGATGTCGTCAAGAGAAAGGGAATAATAGATTTTTAGCTTTAAATAATATGGATCCTAGGCCACAACCAGAAGAGTTTGCACATGTTAGTCCAATATTACAAGTTAGCCATGTAGTCGATGATCAGTATAAATACAAAGGACACACAATAATTTTTCCACAAAATGTGGAATATGTTTCAAATGTTTTTCCACATTCAATAAGAGAGTTGGAAATCATCATTGTTTGAAGAAGGGATCAACGTGGTACAAATTATAACTTCATAGTGAATAGGGATCATGTGTATAAGGCATTAAAATACAAAGTAGAACATGAAAAGTTTTATTCAGATGTTAGAATCAATGAAAATTCTCTAAATTATCTCATAGGAAATTGTGATGACAATATATTCAACAAATTACAAACAATGCATATGGAATTTGTTTCCGATTCAAATGAAATTGTATTTGTGGGTCCAATCATGGACATGGATTAAGGACATATAATTGAGCACACTACATCAATGGCTTCTATGCCACCTAATGATCAAAGAGAAATGGAATTAATTCAGGCATGGGTTAATAACCCTGAATCAAATTTAGCAAAATTAATTGATTGGCCATGAATTGGTTCATCTCCTATCAATGAATATGTCAATCTAGGATTACTTGATATGGCATTCCCAACATTGTTCCCTAATGGTAAATGTGATTTGTTAGAACCACAAATGAGGAGAGTGCATCTGCATGAATTTGTTAAGCATTTATTGTGTTATAGGGACCATCGTTTTGGTCAGCATCCAAGATTTTGATATTTTATGATGAACATGATAATGAGACACCTTGCACAACATTCTTCAGCCATATTTTCCAAAAGAAGCTTTCAAGACATGCCAATCACCATCAATGAGTTGCATCAGCATATGGAAAACATGCCACAATCCCATCTAGCTAACAAGTTAATGCGGTTTGGAACAACATTGAGGGGTACATGGTCATACTGGACACAATGTCATGTAGAATTGATTGACATGCTTCATCAAAGAGGCTCTTGTACAATATTCTTCACTTTGAGTGCAGCAAATTTGTATTGGCCTGATTTACTTGCAGTATTGCCAGGAACATCGCCAAATGCACCACGAGAGGCTCAAATATGGCAAAAAAAAATGTTATTAACTATCCTCATATAGTCACACAGTACATGAATTTAAGACATTCCTTGTTCATAACAAAAATACTAGAAAAATGAATGAAAATTTAGGATTTTTGCTCTAGATATGAATGGCAACACAAGGGCTCACCACATGTGCATGGATTCATTTGGATACACGAAGCACCAAATATGGACAACTTGGATTGGTCAAATCAAGAGCAACAAAAAAGTGCAGAAAGATATTTCCATTCTATTGCTCAAGCATTGAATCCTAGACAATATCCACATCAGCAAAATAGTAAAACATATGCATATTATATATGTTGTAAACAATTTGTAGTTTATCACATAACTAATCAATTTATTTGTCTATACAATTGTAGGCATTCCAAAATTTCCCTCAACATCCATGTCTGAAAAATACAAGACAACTTGTAGAGATCAATGTTGATCATGACTATGAAGAGCTACTAAATTTTGTAGAGAGACACATGATCTGTAGGGAGGGTACATGCCTACAGAAAAAAGGAGTAACAATGGTTTGCAGGTAACAATTTTCATAAGTTAAAATATTTATATTTAAATCAACTATCATATAATTCTAAACTACAAAAATACATTACTTATTCATATTCATAATAGGTATAATGCTCCTTGGCCATTAAATTTGGAGGGATCCAAATTATATGAAGACACAGAAACAAGTGAAAAAAAATTTGAGCCAGAGAGGAATGATGATAGAGTAAACTCACACAATCGTTACATATTGCAATTGTGGAGAGAAAATATAGATTGGAAACCTATTCTTTCCAAACATGTTGTAATCAAATATATTGCAAAGTATGCAGCAAAAGCAGAAAAAAGTTTAGAAACATACCAAGAGATGTTAATGCGACTTGCAAACATGGAAAATCCAGATGATTTGGCTGCCAAAGCATATAGAAGAATTTTGACTGAAACTGTCATAGAACGAGACATTGGAGCTCAAGAGGCGTGCCACATGCTACTTGAACTTCCATTGGTAGAGAATAGTATGAGTTTTATCAATCTAAATGTGTCACGTGAGGTGTTCAAACCCGTAAGTGTAAATGATGAAGAAAATAATGAAGAACAAAGAACATTTTTCATCCAAGGATATAAAATAAGGCCTTTGTTTATGGAAGGGGTTACACTAATTGATGCATCGAGATCATGGATATATAATCCTAAAAGAAGGAGAGATAACAAATGGGAGCCAAGACAAAAGGAAGCTATTGTTAGAGTACGTCCTAAGTTTTTATCCATACCTCCACGTGAGTCAGATAAATGGATTGATTTTTGTTATTCAAAATTATTGTTGTACAATCCTTTTCATGATGTGGATAGAGATATTGGTCATAATGATGAATCAATAAGACAAAACTGGGAGTCATTCCATTATAACCCTTGGCACGTGGAATGAATAAAAATTGAAGAACATAATGAAAACATCAGTGATACTGAAATTGAAGATAATGAAGCTCTTCAAAGAAATACTACTGAGCATGAATGGGAAATACTATCTAGACTACATCATGTTCAAAATATACAAGTTTTTGAAATAGATATGTTGGGAAGGAGAGATTTTGATAGATGAGCAGAGCAGATTGGTGTAATGAATATCATGGTGAAATGTATACAAATCAAGCAATGAACTTCATCAGTACCATGAAAGAACATGGATGTCTCATACATGACGAAATACCACAACCTATGAACTACACAACCCTCAATGACAAACAAAAAAAGGCACTCAACATAATCATGGCACAATACCATAATAATCAAAATGCATCACCCTTGTTAATGATAATTCAAGGAACAATAGGGACATGAAATTCATATCTAATTGGTGCAATTAGTTAAGCTCTTAAAAATGTAGCATATCCTATTCCTTCTCCTCTTATATTACTGGAACCAACTAGAGTTGCAACATTCAACATAAGAGCGTCCACTGTTCATTCAAAACTCTGAATCCTAATCAAAGATTTTGCTCAATTGGAAGGAGTGAGGTTCACACATTTTCAAGAAGAAATAGCAAACATCAAGTACATTCTAATTGATGAAATGAGCTTCATTGGTCAAAATTTACTAGAAAACATTGATTCTCGGCTCCGACAAGCATACCCACAAAATGAAAATCGTAACTTTGGAGGTAGCTATCTATTTGATTATTCAAATTAATTATTTTATATGGAAACACAAAAAATTCATCTAAATGACAATTGTATAACTATAAAGTTTTATAGTATTCACAATAATTATTATCAATTTTCTATTAGGCATATCTATCATTTTTGTTGGAGATTTGGGTTAGTTACCTCCTATTAATGATAGACCAGCATATGAAAACAATACACAAGCTAAGTTACTATGGGAAGAATTCAAAACTTTTGTTACTCTGGATAAAATATTTAGACAAGATGGACAAAATATCCAGCAACAAAGTTGTTTGACAAATCAAAAAATGATTTACTAGCAAAACATTGATGACAATCAATCGGCTCCTGTGAGACAAGCATACCCACAAAATGTTAAAAATATCGTAACTTAAAGATGGAGAGTGAGCATATTAATATACTTGATTCCAAATTCAATATTAATTGATTTTATATGAGGAAAGCACAATTCAATAGGACTCATCTATTAAATGACAATTGTATAATGCCATAAAGTTTTATAGTTTTTCACAATCAAATTATTATTTGCAATTTTCTATTGAAAAAGCATATCTAAATTTTTGTTGAAATTTGTGGTTAGTGCCTCTATTCGAGGGAGATGGATGATTAAATGCAATACTACATGTTGATGAGTGGAGACAAAGCTAATTCAAATGACCCTGTTGATCTGATGATAAAAAGATGCATATCCAGCAAAAGATTTTGCCAACTGATTAACTGGAGAATAAATTACCTAGTGTTGAAAGCATGAGATGGTTGTGTTATAACCCCAAAAAATAAATTTATGTTGGAAACAAATAGGAATAGCGAATGATTTTATAAGCTACTGATACAAATGTCTTATCAAACCTTGCCAAAGTTGCTTTGTATTTCGAAAACATTTATATCTACCCGATAAAGATTATAACAGTATGGAATCCAAAAAGTGTTAAGATTGTTGCATTGAAATTCGACTTGATGCAACTTTTAAGCTGCTAAACTAATTGCCCACTAAAAGCTGTTTTAGAAATTAATGGAGGCAACAATGCCAAAAACTAATAATGAAAAAATTAAGCAATGTAACAAACATATTTCAATAGAAGACATCCATTTGTATGAATAGTTTTCTACTAATTAAAACAATACAATTCCAATTACCAGATTATACTTCGAATAGTATGATATGATGGATTAGATCTGTTCAAAGATGAGACTATCTAGTTATAAATCAAAACTGTCCATTGTCCTCTGTTGGTTTTATTATTACAACATTTCTCAAGATATTCTCCTTTGAAAAACAATTGCTACTTTATTTTTTTAAAATTTAACTGGAACTATTTATTTCTAAACTAGGAACTCATTTTGAAATTGTCATAATAATGTTTGGTATTACAATTCTTATGATTTCAAATTTTAAAGTAAATCTTTGTTGCATAGTTATAAACCTTTCCCCAAGTGCAATTATGTTCTTTCTATTATTTAATTATTGTCTTCTAGACCATCTTCAATCACACTCACATCAGGTTTTCAAGGTTCATATTGAGACTGATTTCATGCAAAAAAAAAGACCAGATTTTCCCTGTCATTGGTTCTAATTTGTTTTCTTGACTGCAGTTTAATCCCCACCAACACTGGGATTTATCATTGCAGTGTTTTTAGATAACACGCTAGAAGAGGAGAAATCCATGAAAGATAGAGGGATGCCATGTCATATTTTTCATTGAATAATTGTCATAAGCAAATTTGGAGCTCTTTTTTCATCCATACCTTTTCCCATATTTGCTGCACTTGGGATTCTTGGAATGTTTATATTCAACAAGGATTCATATCCATATGAATATTGTATTTTTTATTGATCAAATAAAATAAAAACTTTGTTTTCCATCTGTAACATGCTCATTTGCATCTGAAAGTCACATGGATTTCCATGGTGCATTATCAAGCAATGCAGTGGATGTGCACAAAAACACTAGAACATTAATCTTCTCAGCCGATGTCAATTCCTGTGATGTGTTGGAAGTAGTCATATCATGCTTAAAGTATGGCGTGTATTCATAACATGAAGGAGCAAAAAGTGTAATGTCCCCAATTTTGTGAGCATCAAAGTTTGGTGGATTTAGCCTATTCCCGGCCCTCGTAGGCTACTATGTCTGGTTAGAGGGTCTCTTTTGGCGATGATCAGAGGAATCTCTCCTTCAACATCTCGTGTGGGTTTAAGTAGCCTTCAGTTGATTCAGTTTCATATACTTACTATTTATAGTAAGTCAGCCGGCAAGCAATTCTATTTATAGCAGGGCACCTAAAGTTCACATGTTGGCAGTGTCGATTCCCAAATTTAGTTGAGTTGGTGAAATAAGGAGTTTATTGTATTTGCACTTTATGACTTGAGATTCATTTCATCATTAAAAAGGGGGCCATTTTAATTAATTACTTGGGCGCCAATTTCAAGGATATATTTTAATATTCCAAAGTGCAAACATTTTATTTTAAAATGTTTTAAAAGGCAAATTGGAGGGAATCAGCCTATTATCTTTTATCCCACATTGGTGAGAAAAGTGTGTGAGTTCCTCCAAGAAAAGTATAAAAAGAATCTTAATGGGCTCATTTGGATCATCCAGGATTTTATATTTGGTTTATGATTTCTCTTTGGCGTTTGGAGAAGGGAGTCCTAGGGTTTTTCTACCAACGTATCAGCATTGGAGATTGGAGAAGGGAGTCCTAGGGTTTTTCTACCAGCGTATCAGCATTGGAGAGAGTAGCTGAAGGTGCTTAACTGTTGGCTTCAGAAGATTACTTCCGGAAAGCATATTTTTAAGAAAAAATATATAAAAATTACAAACCCTAATTAAGATGCATAAGTTTCCAGAAGTTAGAGACAGGCAGGTCTCTTACAAAAAGCAGCTACAAAAAGGCCACGGGACTCTAAAGTAAAGCGTGTATAAATACCACGAGGGAGTGAAAGGAAAGCTTTAAAAGCAGGCTACAAGCTAAAACCACAATAAGAAAAGAAAGAGTTTAGCTATTAAGGGAATGGACCTAATATAGGTGAACTCCAAAAATCTGAAGGCAAAAATATTTATTAAAAATATTAAAAAGAATCATGTGAAAGGAAGATCCATTTCCAAAGAACGATATGGCCGATGAAGGCCATGATTGGAGGTGGTGGCTGCCCCAAATCTGAGCAAATGACCGCTCATGGTCAAACATTGTTAAAGAACTGATAAGATCTGATGATATTCATGGGAAATGGCTAGAACTAAGTGGGCTTGGATGGGTGATCGTGTCTGCACCATCAAGAACATATCTTGTAAACTCTTGTAACACCCATGGCTGACACTACATACTTCAAATATAAAGAAGACACTTTGTTTGAAATCCATGAGATAGGAATTCTGCTGCAATTCATCCAGTTCTCCATAGGAAATTTCTGCCAGACTAATTAAGTCCAAAATCAGAAATGAAAAAGATTAGCAAACCTATTCACATGTTTTCTCTTACCCAGAGAAATACTTTCTGAGGAGAACCATTGAAGCCATATTTTGAGAGCCTTATGTAGGCCATCATGTTTACTTCTCAAGCATATGACTTCTTTTAAGTGCAGGAATAAAACCTTTATTTTCAATCTGTAACATGCTCATTTCCATCTGAAAGTCACATGGATTTTCATGGTGCATTATCAGGCAATGCTGTGGATGTGCACAAAAACACTAGAACATTAATCTTCTCAGCGGATGTCAATTCCTGTGATGTGTTGGCAGTAGTCATATCATGCTTCAAGAAATGGATAACATGTTCAGGCTATATCTGAAGAAGATGCAAGTAGATTTCACAGCAGGGTATTCCATTTATTGCAGACTGCAACAAATAATAATACACAGAATCCTTGTCCAACAAACCATAACTTGGAGGCAAAAGCGTAGTGAACGGATCTGAATCCATGTTAGGTGGTTTTGAAATTTATGGAAGAACTAATTCTAAACTTATTCTGTGCCATCTCCCACCTCCAAAACATAGATTAATAAAATTTTGTACAATCCCCCAAATTTTGAGCACTGTGATTAATTAAATAAATATATTGTCATTAAAACCATGTCATAATCCAAGTCAGAGCTGGGATGAGCAACCATTCAATAGAAGTCAATATATCCCTTAAATGAAGATTCACAAGGGTTACATAAACCCTCATCACCAAGATTCGCAATGATTTAATATTTTGAGTATAGCTACATTTTTTGAGACTTCAAACCAAAATTTGTGCACAAAAGAATTGTTCAATACCCCAAATTTTGGGATGCAGAGATCATATTACCAAAAGATTTCCATAAACTACAATTCTAGAGGCTAGGATTGGCACAGCCTTTCCTACGATTCTGAAATAAAAGCCGCAGGGCACAAAATAGAAAAATCTACCCTTGACAAGGAATTGGCGCTAAGGGTTATCTCACTTCAAGAGTGCATCAAAACCCTAGAAACTAAGGCAACCAAGCAAGCGGCCATCACGGCTTCAGTAAAGGATCCCTGACAACACAATGGTGTATGGCTTCTCTGAGATCTTCATAATTCTGCATAACCTTGAAGAAGCTTATGATGTTGGATAGCTACCTCTCATACATATCATCGATAAAAGAACTCACAAGAACTGCATTCTGAGAGTGAAGAACCTGTCTGTGGTTGCATGCGGATATTATTGATATGTGTGGGTGATTGACATATTTGGGGTCAAGCGTAGGGACAGGCTGACAGCATTATTTGAACACGTCTTCGTGGACTGAGGATTCACGCCGTGAGTGGTTACCACAACTATTAAACATGCTTATCTCTTCTACTACATGCTTCTAAATTACACTTGCCATGTCATGTGCAATTGTGCATATTTTTAAGCATGACAAATAGTTAAAAAAAACTTATATATATATATAAATATATGCCCATTTATTGAATTGCAAACCACTCTACTATGTAATGTCTATAGAATTTACTCTTACGCCTTTTACATTTAATCTCACATCTAGTTGCAATATACGAAGAACAAAATTTAATGGTTTAATTTAGTGAAGAATTATACTTCTAAATCTTTTAGCATACTTGCAATTGCTTTGGAAAGATCTCAACTTATGTACACTTTCATATCCATTTCAAGTTTCAAACATGTAATACCAAAAATTCTTAAAACAAGCATTACATTATTCCCAACTCTTATTGTTCGAAATGATGTTATTGCCATCTGCTCGATATATTTTGTTTACACATTATCTTGATTATTTAATCTTTCCATTTTAGAACATTTATTACTCCAAGCTTTCATGATGTTATCCCCATTAATGTTGCACTTTCTATGTAAACTTATGATGACTTACAATCTTGTTCTTTCGTAAGTTTCCCAATGCTTTACTTCCAATCAATGTTATTGCCCACTACTCGATGTAATTAGTTTTGGTTATATTGCTTAGTATTGAACCTTCTATGTAAATATACATAAAGTACTACATGGATTCGAAAAATCCAAACTTGCAAGCTAAGCTAGCTTGTCGTAACCAACAACAATGCACCCACTACCATGCACAAAAAGACATCGTCATAGAAGAAGACACAGAATCGGACATAGCACCCTTGCTGGCACCTCCACATCTACACTCTCCTCCTCCACTTTCCCTGCCCAAAACCATCCACCTCCAATTTTTAATCAAGCATTTTTTGTTGTAAGAAATTATTTCCATTCTACGCTAGATAGAATTGCAAACATGTCAAATTTTCTAGTCTACATGGAACAATATTCAAGTATTAAGACAAAACAATTACATGGATTGTCTACTTGTTCTAAATGTGGAGCTGAAAAAAATGGCCATCGCTTCTCAACATGGAATAACATGGACTCTGGTGAGCAACCTCTATGTTTAAAAAACCTCACTCAAGTTGAAGAGATGTTAATAGCTAGGGTCAACCCTATCCTTCAAGTTACCTATGCAAAGGGTGGGCAGATAAAATATATTGGCCACACTATTTGGTTTCCTCGAGATATATTTGTGATTTCCATCCACTTGCCTAGATGTATTGATGAATTAGTCATCCTATTAGTTAATAGAAAAAATATCGGCCAACACGACTATAGCTTCTACGTGAGTAGAGGGAATTTTTATGAGGAGCTACATTATAAAACCTTGCACGACCCATACTACCACAATGTGCACTTAGATGAGGTTTCATTAGCTTGTCTACCAATTTCTTCCATTAACATTACTGACCTCCTATCTGCAACAAGCACAATTAGTAGCCAAACATCTACAATCTCTATGGATATAAATGCTATAGCCTTTGACCCTTCTGAAGAGGACATTCACAACTTGACTTCCTTTGTAGCTAACCTTCCATCAACACATAGAGAAGTTGAAGAATTGCACTCTATATTGCAACTAGGTCAAGGCTGGCCAACCTTGTCTATGGACTGGCCACCCATTTCACCATCTTCCATCAATGAGTACACCACTGAAGGATTGTTCGTTATGGCTTTCCCCACTTTGTTTCCAAAAGGAATAGCTGCATTCAAACAACAACGCATGCAAGAAGTTAAGTTACATGAATATGTTATCCACTTTCTCAGGTACTTTGATAATAAGTTTAGCCAACACCCTCATTTTAGGTACTTCATATTCAATATTATTATGCACAATTGTATCCAAGCCACAACATCTGTATTCATCCATAAGCACATTGATACATGCTTTCCAACAACAATTTATGATCTTCGTCAATGATTAAAGGACCTACCAAATGAAAAAGTTATTGAACAACTCATGCGCTTTGGATCATCAATGCAAGGAACATGCCCTTTTGGAACCATTGTAGAGGGGAACTCTCTAATATGATTACCCAAGTTGGCTGCCCATCACTATTCTTCACCCTCAGTGCAGCTGACACAAAATGGCCAAACCTACACAATATCATGTTGCCAACTACAACTTCAAATCTATAAGCCGCTTATAAATGGAGGATACAAAACATTGTTTAGAATCCATACCTAGTTTCACACTATATGCACCATAGATTTAGTGCATTCTGTGAAGAGGTTTTGGGAAACTACTTGGCACAACTGACTATTGGTACAGGTATATTTTTTGCTACCCTCATTCAATTCAATTGGATACCATTAAAATACTTTCGAAACATATAAATCCACCGGGTATGAATGGAAACACAGAGGCTCTGCACATATTCATGGTTTCCTTTGGCTAGCAAGAGCACCTGATATTGGGAAACTCCAATGGAATAACCTTTAATCAGTACAAAATTCCCTTCAATACATTGAAAGGAATCTCTATGCTTGGAACCCTTGAGCATTGTTGTCACGGAACCAAGCAATTCATCGATCTCTTGGCGATGACCCATGTTTAATGGATAGTATAAAGATTTTGTAATCCAACCCTCTCATTGACTACACTGAACTGCTCAATTGTGTTCAACATCATACAAAGTGTATCTTGCAAACATGCCTTAGGAGAAAAGGCCAATCCCTACAATGTCGATAAAAAGCCCCTTGGGCCATTCAAGATCTTTCTAACCTTGCAATTGATGAAGCTGGCTAGCCGAAATTCACCACTGCTCGAAATGACAACTGCTTAAATCTACTCAACCCTTCCATCCTCTCCATTTGGAGACGTAATATTGATTTCCAACCTATTATCTCTATCCACGCAGTCCTCAAGTATATTGCAAAATATGCAACAAAAGCTGAAAATAAGTCAAAAACATACCATGAAATGCTATCTCATATTTCTACCAATATAGAATCCGACAAGCCCGCCCCAAAAAATTTCAAAAAAATGCTTGCTGATACAATAGTGGACCATGATATTAGAGACCGAGAAACTTGCCACCTCCTACTAAAACTTCAACTCATCCTATCTAGCTGAACTTTTGTCTCTTTAAATGTGAACCAAAGAAACTTTCAACAGGTCTACCTCTCCTCTGAATCAACCACCACCTTCCCAAATAGAATTGACACTTACATGGTTCGTCCAATACATTTAGAGGCTTTGTCACTTCTTGAGGTCACCCAACAATGGACCTACAAGGATTCTCGAAAGCACTGTCAATGGAAAGAGTAGTCCATTAAAGCCATTGTTCATGTCTCACCACGCTTCATCTCCATCCCTGCAAGAGACAACAACTGCTTTGAAGCATTTTGTTGCAATGAGCTACTACTGTACAAACCATTTCATAGTATTTACAATGAATTCACTTTTTCAACCACTCCTATTATAGAATAGTGGGAGAGTTTTGCATCCAGTTACCATCCTTTCCATGTGCTCTGCACACCATCAAATCCTTCTAAAGAAACTGATTCTACCTCCTCTACTAGTCAAGAAGGAACAATGCAAGAAAATAACCCATCTAAATGGAAAGTTCTATCAAGCCTCTACCCAAGAATTCCTTTTCACTTTGATGAACTAGATATGCTTGGCCGCCATGACATTGACTTGCACCATGATTAGGGTTCTTCCCAACTCAATCCACACAAAAAAATATATGTTATTACCTACATACAATCCAATCATCCAACATTTGAAGTCCCCCATATTTAAACTCACCCTACCACTTTGACCTCTTCGTCAAACAACAAAAATCATTTGATATAGTTTTGACGCATCTAAATGAAAGTACTTTCCAAACTCCTTTTAAATTGATTGTTCAAGGAACTGCTAGAACAGGTATATCGCACCTAATTAAATTCATCCAATCTGCAATCCATAATTGATCCCAAAATGTTCCTTCACCATTACTACTTCTTGCACCTATAGGTGTAGCAGCATTCAACATCGAAGCATCAACTATCCACTCAGCCCTATAGGTACCTATCAAAGATATTGCCCCCCTACAAGGCCAAACACTAGCAAGGTTCCATGAAAAAATGTACTGCATTCACTACATTTTAATAGATGAAATGAGCTTAATTGGACCTATGTTGCTTCAAAGAATTTACATGAGGCTACGTCAAGCATTCCCTAGCCACATCTAATTCCCATTTAGAGGTCAATCTATCATGCTCTTTGGTGGCCTTGGCCAACTTCCACCACTCAAGGACATTCCTATGTATGCCTCGACCTCATACGGGGGTTCTCTATGGAGCAGCTTCACCATAGTTGTAACACTAAGAAATATATTTCATCAGATTGGTGAGGATCCAGCACAAGTTACCATCTGTACTATCCTCTCCAATTTGTGAAATGCAGAGCCAACAATGGAAGATTGTCAAGTTCTAATGTCATGCTCAAGCTCATCAATGGCCGCTATAGAACAAGTAGAGTTCTTGTCCTCAACACACCTTTTTTCAACAAATGAAATGGTCTCACTTTATAGCCATCAAATATGATTATCTTTGGAAACACCTATTGCCTTGTCAACTGCAGAGCAACTCCAAGGGTCACCATGCTCCAATCCTGATGAAGAACAACTAAAATCAAAGGTCCTTTTGTGTGTTCAACAAGGGGTAATGTTATGTTCAAATTTATGGGTGGAAACAGGCCTTGTCAATGGTGCACTTGGGCAAGTCCAAGCTATAGTCTACAAGGATGATAAAATTCACCTTCACTTCCATTGTTTGTTGTAGTTCAATTCAAAAATTACATAGGTCTTGCTTGGGATGTCAATAATCCAAAAAATGTCCCTATTTCCCCTATGAGTCATGGACTTCATCATCAAATCCCCCCTAAAAATGGCATGGGCTTTAATGATCCAAAAATCACAAGGCCTTACACTAGAAAAGGCAACTATCGACATCAGCAATGTAGACTGGGAAGGCCTTACATTCACAGCTATTTCTAGAGTTCGTACACTGTTAGGCTTGCATATCAAACCATCCTTCACATTCCAAAGATATGCATGAATGACATATAGTCCATATGTAGCACGCTAGAAGCAAGAGGAGAAACGCTTATTGGCATTGTCTAAAATAAATTCTTGAACAAGCACAAACTCTAAAAATATCTATGAGGTTAGTTTCTCCTTGAAATGTGTCTACTATAATCCTCTATCTGCACAATGCTTATTTACAAATTCCTTTTTATGCAACTCCTTCACTGCTTACTATTATGTCTGCTCAAAAAATGTTTACCAATTCATCTACCTTACCTACACTTCCACATTGTGCATACATTTCTATTTTGCACATACAATTTATTTTTGGCATGTGTAATGGAGATACCAAATTCATATATATATTACTTTCCTCATAAATATTTGCTATTTAATTATTTTAAACACTTTTTTTACATAATGTTTGTTTAATCTATTTAATTTGTTAATTCCTCTGTAATTACTTTCCACCTTTTTCTCTTTCATTCACCTACTTCCCTTCTAATGTTGTACTTCAAATTATATGTATATTTCATCCACACATGTGAGGTCATGGCTACACATGAGTATACTCATATACAACCAAGCCCCTCCATTCTTGTGCACCCAAAACCAATTGTATCAAAGTCATCATCATAAACTTAACTTTCTTCAGACAATTGTTCAACATCTCTCTACATTTGTATCTAATAGTTGCATCGACGTCCTTAAAAAACTCAAACTTGCAAGTCAGATAGCAAGTCCTATCAAAGATTTGGATGTCGAAATGATTCAGGAAGTAGTGTCAACTTACCAAGCTAGCTGCACAAAACTTCAAGGATTGTGCAATTTCCTAAGGAAGCTTAAATATGATCAACATTATAACACTGGTGCAACACCTACGATAATTGGTTCTTTCCAACTTAACCTTAACAACCTGTAGTCCCAATATTAACAATGTATTTGTTTTCATTGTTTCAACTTAAACTTTCCTACTTACTTTAATGCTTGTTTCCATATGAAGATTTCTACTCAAGAGACCTTTAAGTATCATTTGTTGACAAGTTTTATTTTTTCAAATATTTTTTGTTGTAGGTTCTATAGAAGGCGTTGCACCGATATGTAATTAAAAAATACCCTATACTTTTTTGAATGGTTTTTGTACACATAATATCTTTGGAAATTCATATCATTGACAATGTATCCTCCTCAAATGTCATACTCCAAATGAACATATGTTTCTACAATTATGTTATTATGACACACAAATTTCTATACATAGTTATTTATGGGCTGTTACAAAATCCTCTGTAAACTTTTAATGCTCTGAAATACACATTTTGTTTATTGAGATAATTTTCAATCCCAATTTTTTTAGTGTATGTTTCTTATTATGAGGTACACAAATTTCTATTTGTCAATATAGGAGCTCATTAGGTATTGCTATGTAAATTTATTTTTCCTTGTAATTATTCAAATGTATTCAAATTGAGGATCATTTTGGAAAGAATATCTAATGGTACAACATTTAGCAATTATACATTCACTTACATCCATTGAAACAAAACTAAACCAAAAATTTTCAATTAAGAAGATACTTTCACCAAATGTAATTTGTACTAAGATACTTTCAATGAAATGTAATTGGAAAATAAATATTTTTCAAATTACAGTTTTACTGTGGATTTTAGACAGGGGAAATTATATAAATCAAAACAACTTACTGTGTATAGTCCTACATATGAATCTCTTGTACCTAGATATATTGTTTGCACAAATAAAATGCTTCTATATAATTCTTTCAATCATCTTGCATTTGTTTGAAAAAAATATTGACTCAAGAATACTTCAGATGAGATCTTTTGCTTCAAACTTACAATTGCTTCAAAGTTACAATTTTCTTGAAAGGTTCTGGAGTTTTTCTTTACACCTGCCAATTGCATTTCCTTCAAAGTTTCTAAATTCTTTTCAACAAATCCATTTTCTACAAATGTTACAATAATTGTAGTTATTGTTTGATGGAGGAGTGATGTCACAAGTGCTAACAAGCAAGCAACTTAAGAGAATGAACAATAGGTGGTTGGGTGAAAGTGTCATGCTACATGCATTAAATGTTCATTTATATAATTTGCTACTGCTTCTTGTTGGGATAGTACTAAAAATGTAATTCACTTTATTTGTGCTTTGGGAAAAATAGATAAACTATATAATATTTTTGTAAATTTCTTATACACATATTTTACAGTGCTTTACAAGCAAATTTTCCTATAGTTTTCCAACTGGAAATTTTTAAATGGTTCTTTTTATTCTTACCCCTTTTTTTGGTTCTTTTTATTCTTACCCCTTTTTTTAATAATAAATGGAGGATCTTTACCTAATAAAGTTGCAGATTACATTCAAACTTTTCAAATTGTAAAATCAGCCAAATGACAATACTCGACCATAAAAGAATACAGGTTACATTTTTACTCCTGCGAGAAGGAATTGGAACTATAAAATCCTCCAAATAGCAGTATCTACCATTATATGCCTTTTTTCTATGAATTTCATATTTATGTTTCTGTTAATACAAAACATGCTTTTGTAGAACTGCAATAATCCTTACCTTCTTCTTAAACTATTATATTCTCAAATTTAAAATCATTGTCTAGCATGTACCTTGCACTATCATGCTTCCTTCAAAACACCAACAATTTCTATGTATATAAAATCTAGAGAAAACACTAGCATAAAACATTTTTATCCTCCAATTTCTATTTCCTTTACTCTTTTCAAATTAATGCTCTTCGGCGTACCCATTGCACACACAGGTGCAATTGCTAGTTTCTATCTATTCTTCATCAGGTTGATATTGTCTCTTGCTTTTGGTTGATATGAGTGTTAGTTGCATAAAAGGGTTGATCTCATCATTTTTGAACTCATATCCATGTAGCTAATTAATCATAGAGCTATGATGTTTGGCTACTTAAGAAAATAAAGAGATTTTATTTCTATATGGTTCCAAATTAATTTTTTGACCATATAAATATTAAAACAAGAATATGTTCAATGAGATTTTATTTCCTATAACTTTAACATATTTAGTACTTTAGTATTTTGAGGAAAATCCTATAACATGAAGTGTTGACCTAAAAGCCATGACTTCCATATGTTGGGGTGATATAAACATGGGGTTCAACCTATAAAATTACTAATAATTAAAATAGAGTAAAATTGAATATTTTCATTTAAAAATTTAAGAATTTAAAATGTTGCATTAGCAAGCAATTCTTTGTTTAATCCTTAATTAAAAATTCTTAAAAAATCTTATATAATATAAGATAATAGGTTGGAGTGTTTGCTAATTTATCTAACAAAAATATAAACAACATTGACAAAGATCCTATAAAATGTGAGCATAAAATTTGCTAAGTGAATCATGCAGGAGCATCCATAAGCTGAAAAATCTTGCATAAACAAAAAATATTTTATTTTATGTTTTTTTGTACTTTGAAAGTGTTTATTTGTTTTCTAGTTATATTTTTGATAAAAAATATAGGCATAGACCTTTAATCCATTCATTGAGTTAAATCATTTAATCAAGAACAAGATGCCTTAGTCGTGGGAGATCATCAAGCCTATTTGGAGCTTGGGATTCTCCAACGAGTTGGTTTTCCCTTGAGTTCAATTTTGTAACTTTGATATTTTTCCAAACCTAAAATGGAATCACTCTCGTGAAGCTATTCTTGTCAAGATAAAGTATTTTGAGTTGAGTGAGCATTTCAAGTTCAATAGGAATATCACCATGGAGTCTATTTATTAAAAAGGACATTTTAGTCAAAGAGGTCTAGTTTCGTATGGAAGGTGGGATTATTTTTGTCAAGTTGTTTCCTCCAAGATAAAGGTTTCTCATTTGAGTGAGCATACCCAATTCAATAGAAATATCTCCTTGGATTTTATTTCTTGACAAAAGAAATTCAATTAAAGAGGACAAGTTTCCTATGAAAGGCGGGATTGTGCTTGTGAGTTTTTTCCCCCCAAGATAAAGTAATTTGAGTTGATTAAGCATATCCAATTCAATTGGAATACCACCATGGAGATTTTTGTCACCCACCCCCTAGTCAATTAAAGGGGAGAGGTTTCCTAGGGAGGGTGGGATTGTTCATGTTAGGTTTTTTAATGGAAGATAGAGAATTTTGAGTTGAGTAAGCACACCCAATTTGGTAGGAATACTAAAATGGAGTTTTTTGTTGTTGCAAGGTGTACGCCCTTAGTCTCCTTATGTTGTGCAGCATAACTCTCGAGTTTGTGATATGGCTTAACTTCCTCCTATGGATTCATTAACTTTGGTGTTTGTATCAGGCATTAACAAGTCAATATTTTGGTGCAATAGAAACCATCTTTGCAACAATTGGTATCAAAGTCACCCCTCACTTGCACTAGAGGGATTGTTGCAAGGTGTACTGCCTTAGTCTCCTTATGTTTTGTAGTGTAGCTCTCGGGTTCGTAACATGGCTTAACCACCTCCCATGGATTCATTAACTTTGACAATTGTATCGAGTTTTAATAGGCATTAGGGGAAATTTAAATAAAAAATGGGCCTCCTAAGGAACTCAAAAAAGAAAAAATTATATCATATAATACAAATTATTTAAATATGAAAAATATAAATTACTTAAGTATATGAGTTAAGTGGGGACACACATTTCTATTATAATTCCTTAAAAAACTAAAGTCCATGATTTTTTAAAAGTGGTAACATATATTTCTATTATAATTTATTAAAAAACTCAAGTTCACTTTCTTCATTATTTATTTTCTATTTAAAAACTCTTAAACTCAAGTTTGGTAACTTATATTTCTATTATAATTTATTAAAAAAGTCAAATTCACTTTCTTTTCTTGATTATTTTTGTTATCCTTGTCATAGTTACATTTATTTTCTCTTGCACTCTACTTAGCCATGGCCATGTTTTCACTAAATACTTTACAAGCAACCTCTCCTAACCAATAATTAGTTTGAAATGAAAAATAATTGACAATGAATACTAATATAAAAAAGAATCCAACACATGACCATTGATCCCTTTACACTACATTAACAACCACTTCCTTCAATAGATTCCCCATATGCCAAAAAATATAAGGCATGTAATCTATATTCAATATTTTGATAAACATGTTTCACAAATGGAGGACCTTCTAAGGCTACGATAAATGTGGATTCTATTTTGTTTACCTACAACTATCAAGGCCATGTTTGAGATATGTTAATAGAAAAATAAATTATTAGATGTGTTATGACAAGATTGGAGATAAGATTTAGAAAATATTACTGTAAATTTAAATAATCCCTTATAAAGAAGAATAAGGATAATATTAATTTCAAGAATAAAAATAATATTATTTATTTTCTATTTTCTTTTTATTTCTCTACATATATAAGCAATAATTATGTTTTCATTATAAATGACTAAAAATTACACATCATATTTAAATCTCAAGAGTTTGGCTACACATTATATATTTCCCCTTAGCTTGTTATGAGATGATTCCACTTGCTTCAAATTTTGGCTAGTAGAATGTGATCAAGAGAAAGATGTCTTAGTCGTGGGAGATCATTAGGGTAAAAGTACAAAGTTGTGTCACACTTTTATAAAGGAAATGTAACCAACCAACACTGATCCAACTTTTAAAATCGAATCATTGAAAAGTGGCATATATGTTTTGAATTTTGAAATGATGTAAATTAGTAAAATATGTATTTTTTAGTATATTTTATGCTTGTATTTTTATAAACTAAAAAATATTTTAGATTAGCTTTGAATAAGTTGACACTATAATTTAGTTATTGATAAAATGTTTAAAAATAAAGTTATATGAGATGTCAATCTTTTTATAGTAATTTTTCTCTTAAATTTTTTTTGTGTCTATTTATAACTTGAAACTTTAGTGCATGAATTTTTTTTCCCAAAATTGATAAATATATTTTTAAAAATAAATATTAAAAGGTGTGTGTATTAAGAGATAGTTGTTTCTATTCGATGTTGAAACTTTCATATTAAATATTTATCTAAAATAGAAAAAAAATATACCATCTTAATATAGATTCTTTTGTCTAGTGTATCATATTTTTTTCAATTTCTTTAGTAAGTTTTAGTATTTTTCCTTGGCATGGTAATCAACCTAATATTTTGTGCTAAAAACCTACTTTTGCAAAAATAAAAAAATAAATATAAATAATAATTAAACTATATATATATACATATATGAAAACTACACTTGTGGATCTACAAAAGGGTATTTTTATATTTAAAAAATGTTATTTACATTCATAGGAGTTATTGAAATATCATTTTTTTTAAATAATTTTTTTTTTGGTAAATTGGCCTAAAAGTGGTGCTACATATGCATTTAGCCAACAATTTTAGCTGAAAAAGTTATGAAAATATCTAACTTGGCTAGAATAAGTTTTAATAGATCATATTTTTTACCAAAATTGATTTTCAGTTAGAAATTCTTAAATTCACTTGTGTTGATAAGTTGGCCGAAATTGTGATAGAACTTTGTATTTTTACCTGTCAAGACTATCTAGAGCTTGGGATTCTCCAATGAGTTGTTTTTCCCTTGAATTCAATTTTGTACAACTTTTATAGTTTTCCAAACTTACAATGGAATCATTCCCATCAAGATAGCCTTGTCAAGATAAAATTTTCTAAGTTGAGTGAGCATACCAAGTTCAATAGAAATATCAACATGGAGTCTATTTATTGAAAAAGATAATACCATTAAAGAGGATAAGTTTCCTACGGAAGGTGGGATTGTTCCTGTCAAGTTTTTTCCCCTAATACAAAGTACTTTGAGTTGAGAAAGCATCTCCAATTCAATAGGAATACTACCACAGTGTTTGTTTTCAACCAAAAATAATTGAGTTAAAGAAGATAGGTTTCCTAGGGAGGGTGGGGTTATACCTATGAGGTTGTTTTGTGGAAGATAGAGACTTTTGAGTTGATTAAGCATGCCTAATTCAATTGGAGTACCACCATGGAGTTTTTTGTCAACCAACCCCAAGTTGATTAAAGAGTAGGTTTCATAGGGAGGGTGTGATTGTGCCTGTGAGGTTGTTTCCCCAAAGAAATTATTTTGAGTTGAGTAAGCATATACCCAATTCAGTCAGATTACCACCATGGAGTTTGTTGTCATCCAATTGCATGTTGGTTAAAGAGAATATGTTTCCTAGGGGGGATGGGATTGTGCCTATGAGGTTGCTTCCCCAAAGATAAAATAGTTTGAGTTAAGTAAGCTTACCCAATTCAATAGGAATACTACCATGGAGTTTGTTGTCATCCAACTCCTAGTCAGTTAAAGAGGATAGATGTCATAGAGAGGGTGGGATTACATGCTAGTGATATTTTTTTGATAAATATGAAATAGAACGATAGAGTTTGTTTCCAAGGAGAGGATAGATTGGTATGAGTAAAGACATACCAGTAAGATTCAAATAAAGCACATGTTTGTGGCAAGAGTAGCTAACAATCCCAATCCAATTACAAAAGAAAAAGGACTAAGGAGGAGACCAATGAAGCAAGGAATTATATAGGTCAAGGGAGAGGGAACACTTAAAATCCATCAAAGATTCAAGTGTTTAGAAGAGGAGGAATGGGAAGAAGGAAATGTTTAGAGGAATAAGAGTAGGGGGGAGAAACTACAAACCCATCTTCATATCTATTCAACTCAAAATCAAGTGAAACTATCCAAATTTGTGTGTTCTCTGAAATGTAATTATTATAAAAATGCAATGGAAAATATCTTTTGTTTTTTCTAGCCACTTGCGAGACAAAGTCTACACTCGTAAATGATCATCCTCACATAGATCTATCATTGATGGAACATATTTCTCTTCATTCATGTCAATTTTAATTTATATCTATTCTTGACCAAGTTGATAATGTCTCTTGTTTTCGGCTAATGCATGAGTTGGTCGCATAAAAGGGTTGGTCCCATTGAACTAATGTCCATGTAGCTAATTAATCCTAGAGTTATGATGAACTAGGCTGTACTTAAGAAAATGAAGAAATTTTATTTCTGTATGGTTCCAAATTAATGTTTTGACCATTTAAATATTAAAATAAGATTAATATGAACGAGAATTTATTTTCCATAACATCAACATATTTGGTACTTTATTATTTGGAGCTTTTGAGGAGAATCTTATAACATGAAGTGTTGAATTGAAACCCATGACTATCATATGTGGGGGTGATATAAACATGGGGTTCAACCTATAAAATTAGCAAAAATTACAAGATAGGTATATTGAATCTTTTCATTTAAAATTTGAGAATTTGAAATGATGCATTAACAAGCAATTCTTTGTTTAGTTCTTAATTAATTTTTTTACAAATTTATATAATAATAGGTTAGAATTTTTTCAATTTATCTAACAAAAAGTATAAATAGTATTGACAATGATCCTATAAAATGTGAGCATAATATTTTCTAAGTGAATGATGCAAAAGCATATATAAGTTGAGAAAACTTATATAAATAAAAAAATATTTTATTTTATGTTTTATTTTACGTTGAAAGTGTTTATTTTTTTTCTAGTTAGATTTTTGACACAAAAGATAGTTATAGATCTCTAATCCCTTCATTTAGTTAAATCATTTGATTCCAATTAATTTCTCTAATTATTTTTCATCTTTAAAATCAGAAATAATAAGTAGACATAAAATATTCTTCCCAAGATATTTAGATAATATAAAAAAATAAAATCTAAAGAACAATTTATATTATAATGGTCTTATATCTTAAATTCATTTATTTATAAAATTTGAATTGGTTATTCATTGAACAATAATGTTTGCATGTAGCCTATGATAATGCACAAATTACTAGTGTACCTATAGATCACATTCCTTGTTTCATTTAAAAAAAATGATTTTACTTCAAAAATGGTGTTGGATAAATTTGGATGGAATGTATAAGAAAAATTGAAAAAGTGGTAAACACAAAGTGTTGGAATCCCTTGCTACTATTGCAATTAATTTCTCTTGCACCCTACTTAGCCATGGCCATTTTTCCATTAAATAATTTATAATCAACCTCTCTTGACCAATAATTAGTTTGAAGTGTAAGAATTGACAATGAATATCAACATAAGAAAATAATCTAACATGACCATTGTTCCCTTTAGACTACATTGACAACCATTTCTCTCAATAGATTCTCCATATGCCAAAACATAGAAGGTATAATCCATATCCAATATTTTGATATAAACATGTTTCACAAATATAGGACCTTCTAAGGCTATGATAAATATGGATTCAATTCCTTTACAACAAACCATCAACGTTATGTTTGAGATAAGTTAATAGACAAATAAATTAGTAGATGTGTTATCACAAGCTTGGAGATAAGATTTAGAAAATATTACAAATGTAAATAGTCTTTTGTAAAGAGGAATGAAGATAATTTCAAGAATAAAAACAATATCATATTTTTTCTTTTGTATTTTCTATCTATTTCTCTACATATATAAGCCAATAATAATGTTTTCCTTATATATGGCTAAAAATTACACACCATCTTTAGATCTAAAGAGTTTGGCTACACATTATACAGTTCCCCTTAGCCTGTTATGAGATAATTCCACCTCCTCCAAAGTTT
Source organism: Sequoia sempervirens (assembly GCA_007258455.2). Taxonomy (NCBI): domain Eukaryota; kingdom Viridiplantae; phylum Streptophyta; class Pinopsida; order Cupressales; family Cupressaceae; genus Sequoia; species Sequoia sempervirens. Next base: position 298,225,859 of record VDFB02271358.1, read on the forward strand.
GGCTAGTAGAATGTGATCAAGTGCAAGATGCGTTAGTCGTGGGAGATCATCAAGGCTATCTAGAGCTTGGGATTCTCCAATGAGTTGGTTTTCCCTTGAATCAATTTTGTAACTTTGATAGTTTGCCAAACCTAAAATGGAATCACTCCCACCAAGTTATTCTTCTCGAGATAAAGTCTTTTGAGATGAGTGAGCATGCCGAGTTCAATAGGAATATTACCATGGAGTCTATTTGTTGATAAAGACAATTCAGTTAAATAGGACAAGTTTCCTAGGGAAGGTGGAATTGTGCCTCTGAGATTGTTTCCCCAAAGATCAAGTACTCTAAGAAAAGAGAGATTGCCATGTGCAGTGGTCAAACGTCTTTTGTTTTTGTCGGCCACTTGCGAAACAAAGTCTACGCTGGTAAATGGTGAAGAAGAAAAAGTGGGACGGAAGTCGGTTTATGATCAGATTAGTTTTAATTTCTACGTTTTCTTGACCAGATCAGATCAGATCTTTTGATTTTTGTACGCTTGCTAATTTCTATGTTTTCTTGACCTGCAAATATTTAATGTTGGCATCATGAATACTCTTATAAGCTTCCCATACATCATTAGCTTTGTTGACCAATTTGGTCACTCTATGTTTCAACACATCTTCAAAAATATCATTAGCCACTTTGATGGTTTCCAATTTCACCTTCTTTATGTGTTCCTTTTATGCTTTTAGGGCTTGATTCAAATCTTGAATCTTGAGGGATAAGGTTTCTCTCTTTTAAGTGGAAAAATCTAAAGTAGAACTAGTTGAGGATGGTAAACCTCTTTGTGCAAAAACTAACACTTTATTATGATCATCTATCAACTTATTGTATCTATCCAACAACTTTTGATAATTGGCCTCTACGATCTGAGTAGTATTCACAATCAACATTGTAGTGTGCATCATCAATTGTGCAACTGTAGTTGTTATCATCTATGTTCCTTTCTTGAAAATCACTACTCCAATTTCCTTCTCTAAAAATAGTATGACATTAGGTTTTCATGTGTTAGGAGCCATAAACCAAACAACCAATATATGTAGTTAGGGACTGAAACCTAAACCAAAGATCTTATTGTCAAAAGCTTCCTCAGAAATGAAAGCATCAGGGTCTTTTCTAAGTACATCTAATGCAATGGTAGATGAAATGTCACAACTAGGTAGGAAAGGGCACCACTTCCTTTCATTAGTGCCCTTGCCTCTTCTAATGACATATTAGCTATTTCTTGTTTTATTTTATCCTCTTCTTCTTTCTCAACTTCTTCTTGCAAAGAAGGGTTAAATTTCTCCCTTGCTTCTTCAATCCTTCTTTTGATGTCAACACTTTTGACGTGGATGAAAAATTCCCTAAATTCCCTAGACCTGATAAAATCATCATCACACATAAACTCAGCAAAAGCTTTTATCCTGACATCATCATCCTTAGCCTCATCATATACCCATTTCACAACCCTACTGGGTGGAACCATAATGTTTAATGCATCATTTCTCTCTTCCAGGAAATCTTGATCCACTTCCTGCTCCATGGGTTCATGTTCACTGGATTCCTTTGGGGGCTGAACCTCCCCAATATGCTCACTTTATGGGTAATCCACTAATGGTGCTATAGCAGGCTATCCACTAGTCTTACTTGATCTTACATGGATGCTTGGAGCAGAAGATTGAGCCGGTGGACTCCTTATTTGAACATCACGATTTTCTTTAGCAACTTTAGCCTCAATCTCACCTTGCTTCACCTTCTCAAAGAAAATCCTATCACTAAAATCACCAAGCATCAATTTTTCCTTTGCAAAGTTGTCTTCCACTTTTGAATAAGGGATGACATACAAAGGTTTATCCTTTATTATTTTTTCCTCTATTGCACATATCTTTCTCCATGCATCCTTTCTTGTATTGACTTCCTCGTCAGTAGATAAATTCCTAATTACATCTTCTTGAAAATAGAATCAAATGATTTGATCAAAGCATTTTAACTTACCCCTTGAACTAGATCTAAAATCAAAGCATACATCAAAGTGTAATGACAATGAAGATTAATGAAATGATCCTTGATCAGAGTTTTCATTAATAATTCATATACAAAGTAAAGTTGGAAAGACGATAGACTCCAAAGATTCATATTATCATTTAGATATGCTTAGAAACCATACAATTGAAAAAATTCACTAACTAGACTCAAAGCTTAAGATAACTTAGACTTCAAAATTGTTCTCTTTGTGTTCACCATTTGCATAATTCAGATCCAGAATTCAACAAGAGACCCATACTAATGGCCTTGAATTCCCTTTTATAAGAACAAGGGAGAAGAAACAAGCTTCAGGCAAGAAGTACACTTTTCATATTCTCATTTGACTTCCATGACAAAAATTCCCTTTGCAGTTATATTTACACTTTCAATTGAAGGGAGAAGAAACAAGCTTTAGGCAAGAAGTACATTTGTCATATTCTCATTTGACCGCCATGACAAAAATTCCCTTTGTAGTTATATTTACACTTTCAATTGAAGGGAAATATAATGAGACAAAAATATTTCCACTCACTGAAGAAGATAGACCCGCCTTCCAAAAGGAATTTTCACATGTTATAATAGCTTTATAACTTCCTCCTTATCAACCAAAATAAACCATGTCCATGACAAGTTAGCAAAGAAAGAGCACAAAAATAATAGAAAGCAAGTGAATAATTCATCCAAATCATCCCTTGTGTCATCAACCTTTATGATAAGAAGAGAACAATATTCTACAATACCTCAACCAAAGCCTAATATGTACTATTTCTAGGCTATGTATTGTTCTTCTATCCATTACTCACCAAATTCCTATTCATTAATGCACAAAAATCTATTCAATAAACTTCTATAACCATGAATTGTATTCATCATGAGGGGGCCATTGTGTAATCAACAAAATATTCACTTTCTCATTATGTTGTCTATACCTGGCATCAGTTAGTGCTCTTGCCTCCCTAACAAATACTTCCATCCTCGTTTCAACTCCAGCCATATTGTCAATATGGGAATTCAACATGAAGTGTAAACTTCACTCAACATATCTTTAGCCCGAGGTAACCATCCTTCCAATTCATGTTTCCACTTGTTTCCCAATTGCATTTCTAACTTCCCATGGAAGGTTGTTATCTCACCAATCAAATCAATTGTTTGCAATATCTCAAGAATGTGAGTAGAGACCTCTGGATATTCATTAGCTTGACATTATTTCCTTTAGGGTTCTTGCTCTAGTGCTCCATTGAATCCATTCATCTTGGAAATCCTTTTGAACCTGCAAATATTTAATGTTGGCATCATGAATACTCTTATAAGTTTCCCATACCTCATCAACTTTGTTGACCAATTTGGTCACTCTATGTTTCAACACATCTTCAAAAATATCATTGGCCACTTTGATGGTTTCCAATTTTTCCTTCTTTTTGTGTTCCTTTTCTTCTTTCAAGGCTTGATTCAAATATTGAATCTCGAGAGATAATTTTTCTCTCTCTTAAGTGGAAAAATCTAAAGTAGAACCGGTTGGGGATGGTAAACCTCTTTGTGCAATAGCAAACACTTTATTATGCTCATCCATCAACTTATTGTATTTGTCTAGCAACTTCTAGTAGTTGGCCTCTGTGATCTGAGCAGTAACCACAGTCAGCATTGTAGTGTGCATCGTCAATTGTACAACTGCAGTAGTTGTCATCTTTGTTGCTCTCTTGACAATCACTACTCCAATTTCCATCTCTACAAATTGTATGACATTAGGTTTTCCCATGTTAGGAGCCATAGACCAAAAAACCAATGTATGCAGTTGGGAACTGAAACTTGAACCAAAGATCTTGTTGTCAAAATATTCCTCAGAAATGGAAGCATCAAGGTCTTTTCTAACTACATCTAATGCAGTGACAAATGAAATTTCACAATCGGGTAGAAAAAGGGCACGACTTCCTTTCACTAGTTCCCTTGCCTCTTCTAATGACATATTAGTTATTTCTTGTTTTATTTTATCCTCTTCTTCTTTCTCAACTTATTCTTGCAAAGAAGGGTCAACTTTCTCCCTTGCTTCTTCAATCCTTCTTTTGATGTCAACACTTTTGACATGGATGACAAATTCCCTAAATTCCTTAGACTTGATAAAACCATCATCACACATAAACTTAGCACAATCTTTTATCCTAAAATCATTGTCCTTAGCCTCATCATATACCCATTTCACAACCCTAATAGGTGGAACCATAATGTTTAATGCATCATTTCTCTCTTCCAAGAAATCTTGATCCACTTCCTGCTCCACTAGGTCATGTTCACCAGATTCCTCTGGAAGCTAAGCCCCCCAATATGCTCACTTTATGGTTAATCCACTAATGGGGCTACAACAGGCCATCAACTAGTCTTACTTGATCTTACATGGATGCTTGGAGTAGAAGATTCAGTTGCCTAACTCCTTGTCTGAACATCATGAATTTTTTTAATTAGCAACTTTAGCCTCAATCTCAAATTGATTCACCTTCTCAAAGAAACTCCTATCACTGAAATCACCAAGCATCAATTTTTCCTTTGCAAACTTGTCTTCCACTTCTAATTAAGGGATGAAATACAAAGGGTTATCCTTTATCATCTTGTCCTTTATTGCACATATCTTTCTCCATGCACCCTTTCTTGCATTAACTTCCTCATCAGTAGATAAAATCCTAATTACATCTTCTTGAAAATAGAACTATTGAGCTCTTGTTCCTAATGACCTAGCTCTTCCTTCAACTAAGATTACCCCTTGGGGATCACTAAACCTATAGACATCTTGGTTCAACCTGTAATTGTTTAGAAGGGAACCAAACCTCTCAATAACACTACTGGATTTGACACCATTTTCCGACGGGCGTTCGTCGGTTGTTCGACAAATCTCTATCGGAAGATTGACACAATGGCGAAAATCTTTCCGTCGCAGTTTTTTCATCGCAATGCTGACGACAAATTAAACGTCGAAATAACGGCGAAGAATCGTCGGTCGGTAGCATCGTGAAATACCTCGGGATTTTGTCAGAATATCGACGAAACCTTTGTTTATCCACCGACGAATTACACCAGAAGTTCATCATCGGTTCGACGAAATGGGCAAGCAGTAGCGTGGAAACAACATGGAATGTTCGTCGAAATAGCGATGAAATAGTAGAGTAGTAGCGTTGAAAGAACACCAAAAGTTCATCGAATGTGCGATGAAATAGGAAAGTAGTAGCGTCGGAACAACACCAAAAGTTTGTGCACTTTGCGACGAAATTAGCAAGGAGTAGCGTCGAATGTGCACCAAAAGTTCATCGAAAGTGTGATGAAATTAGCAAGAAGCAGTGTCGAAACAATGCGAAAAGTTCATCGACGTTGCGACGAAATTAGCAAAGAGTAGCGGCGAAAGAACACTAAAAGTTCGTCAAAAGTTCGACGCAATTGGAAGGGAGTAGTGTGGTAGCAAAGCTGAAATATCGTCGGAAGGGCGACGAAATGGGTAGGGAGTTATGACGAAATCATCGTCGCAGCTATAGCAACTTCGTCGAGCCTTTCTGTTGATTCATCGGCGGTTATCATCGAAATTGCGACGAAGAAGCAAATTTAAAAAAAAAAAAATTATATATTCATGGAAATGTACCATTGCGGAGACTGACGACTGATCATACATACAGACTGCATATTGGTTTGATGCTTCAAACGATGCATTTCTTATATTGAAAAGTGCATTACCTTGTTAGGCTTCTGCTGTTTTGAGTATAGTTTAATAT
>VDFB02271358.1:298239274-298417130 GCA_007258455.2 Sequoia sempervirens
CGTTTTCTGTCTGCTGAGGAGAAATGATAAGTCCGGGCTAGTGGATTGTTCTGAGAGAAAAAATTTGTTTGTTTCTTCAAGGCTTAAGAATGGAAAGATTTACAGGCGAAGCAGATCAGAGCTGCAAGTATGCAGGGTCTTGGCCTCTACGGTCATTGAAACAGTTGGGGATGAAGGTGCAGAAGCTTTTGCAGTTGCAACCTCAAAGAAATTCACGGGTGTTGAGATAATCACATTGAATAAGGTCCTCTTGGCCTCATGTTTCTCTGTATTCTTTTCAACTACACAATCCTGAGAGATAACAAGGATGTGTTCATGGTGACTGCCAAGGGAAGTAGTGCTGAGATCATTCCGTTTCTGAAAACTTCGGTGAATTTGCCAATGGCCATTGGGTTCATGGTTGTGTACACAAAATTCTTCCCTTTGAACAATAAATCCTCTTAGAATTTTTTCCAGCCATGGAGTTCTATGAATAGTTATTGGGTTTTTACATACTACTCACGCTTCTCTAAAATCTGAATCCTCTTCATACAATTCTTTTACTGAATCAAACCCAACAATGACATGTACCTGAAGCTCGATCAATATAAGAGTTCACCTACTCAAGGCATATGCTATTTTGTTAGATTTTCCACTCCTATGTTTTAAAACAAAAGAGTAATTTTGAAGGAATTCTATCCATTTAGTGTGCCTCTAATTCATTCTACTTTGGATGTTTATGTACTGCAATGCTTAATAATCAATAATCAAAAAAAAATTCTTTGGGTAGCAAATAAAGTCGCCACTTATTAAGGGCTGACCAATTACAAACAAATCTTGGGAATAATTTATTTTTGCTAGAATAAACAATAGGCTTACTTTTTGATTGAGTACGGCACCAATCGCTGTCCCACTTGGATCACAATCAACTTGGACCATTTTGTCAAAATTAGGCAATGCTAGAACTCACTGTCATGTAACATTTCTATTCGATAATTGAAAACTTTCTTCTTCTGCAGCTGTCCACTGGAACTTTTCCTGTCCTTTCATTGTCTCTGTGATGGGTGTACAAATACTACTAAATTTTTTGATACATTTCCAGTAAAAATCTAGCCAACCTATGAAAGTTCCTTGCTATAAACATAGTCCTTGGTGAAGGCTATTCGATTATTGTTTTTATTTACTTTGGGTCCATTTTTAATCCATCTTCTAAAACCACAAATCCCAAACAAATGAGCTCTTCTTTAATGAAGCTATACTTTTTCAAGTTTAGCAACAACTTTTCCTCTTTCAGCTTACTCAACACAAGTCTCAAATGTTCCTCTTTAGAATGGCTAAAAACTAAAATATCAGCCAAATACACAATGACAAACTTACTCGTGAATGGCTTCAACACCTCATTGATGAGCCTCATAAATCTACTCGGAGCATTAGAGGAACCAAATGGCATAACCAGCCATTCATTCGATCCATCATTGGTTTCAAATGTTGTTTTCCACTCATCATCTTCTCTTTTCCAGATTTGATGATATCCATTCTTTAAATCTATTTTGCTTAAGTATTCGGTTCCACTTAGACAATCCATTAAATTATCCATCCTTGGTATTGGGAACCTATACTTTATTGTGATCTTATTTATTGCCCTCGAATCTGTGAGCATTCTCCATTCTCCGCCTTTCTTTGGTGGTAATACATTTGGAACTACACATGGGCTTAAACTTTCACGAATCAGTCCATTTTGTAACAACTCTTGGACTTGTCGCTTTATCTCTTCATTCTCTTGTGGTGTCTTCCTATAAGCCATCTTGTTTTGCAAACTTGCTCCTGGCATTAACTCCATGTGATGACTAATGCTTCTTATTGGTGGCAACCCCTCAGGAAAATCATTAGACCATATCGACATATTCTTTCCAACAAATTGTTATTTTACATTATTCATTAACAAATTTTGAATTTCAATCACTAAGTTACAAGAAGTTGGTTGTATTGACCTTTTTAGTCCTAACTTTTCTACCATTTCTTTGGACGCTAGATTATCTGTGCTACCACCATCTATAATTAACTTGCAACATTTACCACCGGATTTACACATTGTCCTGAAGAGGTTCTTCCTTTGCAACGGTTCATTTGTCTCCTTTGATGGTTTCAAGAGCACTCTTCTCATCAAAAGGGCTTTTCCTTGTACCTGGTCCTCTACAAGTGTTGGAGACCCAATACTTTCGTCATCGCTATAGGCTATTTGTGCTGTCCTTTCACTCCTCCTGCTGCTTTTCTGAATTCCTTCTGGCACTCAAAATCTATGACTTGAAACATTTTCCTATGAATTCTCTTCCTCTTTCATAAGATCCTCTTCCTCTACCCTTATAATCTCCTCTTCCTCTTGCATTAAAGTTCTGGGTCTGCAAACTACTTACCTCTCCATGATTGGATTGCTGTCCTTTTCAACCAAAATGTTGTCCCCTTCCTCTTGAAAACCTTCCTCTGCCTCTAAGTTCATTTGTTGTCTTCGTGACTACTTTTCTACCTTCAATGCACATTGATAGGCTTCTACACTTCTAAAGTTCAACAAATTAATCTCGTCTTGAATATTAAAATGCAGCTCATTCACATACCTTGCTATCTTTTTAGGTCATCTTCCACATGTCCAGCCGTAAAATTCTTTAGTATACTCCTTCACACCTACTTTCTTTCATTTCAGATTTTGTAACTTTTTTAATAAACTCGTATGATAGTTTGAAAGTACGAATTTGGCTTTCAGTTTAGACACCATTCTATCCCACGTCTTAATTCTTTCTTTCCCTCTCCTTTGCCTCTCAGTTGGCACATAGTCCCACCATAGAGATGCATAGCCTATCAACTTGTGCAAGCAAACTGCAATTTCTTGGGCTCCTCCATTGATTCATAGTCAAAATATTTCTCCATCTGTGTAATCCAATCTAGGTGAGCTCTTCACCATTTAGGCCCCCAATTTGGATTTTCTTCCAATACTTGCCATGGCTCTAAGAAATCTAGTCTCAGCTGCATCCTCCATCTCTTCTTGCCCTTGTTCTTCTTCGGCTATCTCCCCTTCATCATCACTCAAATCTTCAATGTGGACTCCCCTTCTCTGGCTGTCTCCATTGCATCTAGTCTAGCATGAATCACTCTCATCATTTGTGTAGAAATCTAGTCTCAGCTGCATCCTCCATCTCTTCTTGCCCTTGTTCTTCTTGGGCTATCTCCCCTTCATCATCACTCAAATTTTCAATGTGGACTCCCCTTCTCTGGGTATCTCCATTGCATCTAGTCTAGCATGAATCACTCTCATCATTTGTGTTAAATCAGGAACTCTAAGTGCTCTTGCTGTTGCACCCCTTCTACCAGCACCCCATTTGAAGTCCATATGCACCCAATATCCTCCTCAACACTTACAGAACTTCTTTTTCAGTCTGTAACTAGTAAGCACACTTTACTTTTCTTCACATTTCTCTAGAAAGGCAGGAAAGCCTCCTCTGATACCAAAATTTGCTGCAGTTTCCAAATTGTATCCTGCGACTTAATTCTCCGAAAACAGAAATAATCTATGCTAATCATATCTCAGAATAGAGGATTCAGAAAATTGCTACTTCATTCATTTTACTCTTGGAAAAACAGAGTACACCGCACTAAAATTATTAGTCTATTTTTGTAGATCACTACCTTTTCAAAGTTTCATACTTTCTAATTTACTACAGTAGTTCCGTTCTTCCTTCCAAATAGCAAGCTCTTAATAAAACCAAAACTGCGCACTGAGCAGTTATAAGAGGAAAAAGGAAAACATCACCCTCTCTCTTCATGACTGTTTAAGTCTATTTTCTGCTTAAAAATAAGTCCCATGAATTTTTTTATTTTATGAGAATAGGATAATTTAGAATCTTTTCCTATTTTCAAGGAACAGTTAATGCTTAGAAATTTAAAATAAGAAAACTGTCTATTGCTAAAATTCTTCATGACTCCACAAATTTCTTTTCATTTTTTTAATACTTGTTTTCAAAAAAAATAAATCTATTTATTTAGTGCACAAATCATTATACTATAAAAACAAATTTAAGATAACTGCTCAAATATAAGCAGAAATATCTAATATTTATGGGGCCACCAATTCCACAAATAATTCTTAAATAAGTTGAATAGTGCCTACTAACCAAAATAAACTAAACAGTCACATGGAGACCTGCCCAAGCTGAAACTGCCAACTGAACACTCATAACAGAATCTCCAAAATAAAATATAAGAAACTCCTAAATATGTTGTTTTGACATGCTGTACAGCATGTCACAAATTAATAAAGTTTCTACGTGGATGCCCCTGCATCAGATACCAAGGATGCGCTCGTCGCGATTGCCAAGTGAAGCAGTTCTGAGATCATTTTGTTTCTGGAAACTTTGGTGAATTTGCCAATAACCATTAAGTTTAATGGTTGTCTACACAAAGCTTTCAAATTTTTTGTGCTTGTAATTTGAGAAGGGGATTGAAAGAGAGCAGAGTGTTTGTTGATAGGCTTAGCAATGGAGGCAGTTGCAGCGAGATGCTTAGGCAATGGATTCATCCCCGCTGCAGATGGGTCTCCAATGCGGAGAAATGGAAACCTTGGGGCAGCCAATAAGGTCTCGTTAAGATTGAGTGCTGTTTTTCCAGGTAAAAATCTGAGGTTTTCTGTTTGTGAGTTGACATGATAAGTCTGGGCTAGTGAGTTGTTCTGAGAACAAAAATCTGTTTGCTTCTTCAAGGCCTGAGAATGGAAAGCTTTACAGGCAAAGAAGATCAGAGCTGCAAGTATGTAGGGCCTCGGCCTCTTCGGTCACTGATACATTTGGGGATGAAGGTGCAAAGGCTTTTGTAGTTGCAACCCCAATTAAATTCATGGGTGTTGAGATAATCATATGGAAGGAGGTCACACCTCTTGGGCTCATGTTTTTCTATATTATTTTCAACTACACAATCCTTAGAGATACCAAGGATGTGCTCGTGGTGACTGTCAAGGGAAGCAGTGCTGAGATCATTCCGTTTCTGAAAATTTGGGTGAAAGTTGCGAATGGTCATTGGGTTCACGATTGTGTACATAAAGCTCTCAAATGTTTTTTCTCTTTTCTATGCCTGCATATTTCCTTTTATTGCCTTCTTGTTGTGCCTACTGAACAATGATGTAATCCATCCTACAGCATGGGCTGATTCATTGCTCCAGTTTCTGGTCCTAGCTTTCTGGGGCCTATTGCAATATTAAGGGTTCCATGGGGTTTCAGGATCTATTTTCAAAATCTCATTAAGTAAGAAATATCAAAAATGTTATAGGATTAATTGGATTCTTACCTTGAACAATAACAACTCTTATGTTTAGAACTGCAGATTTGAGTGGGTGAAAATGGGGTGGGGCTAGAAATTGTTCCATCAGCTTAGAAATACTTGGGAATCATCTGAAATTTTAGAATCCTCTCAGAAATAAAAATGAAGGAAAAATAATCTTTATTTATTTATTTTTTCCTGTATTTCATAAGACCACCCATTTTCCTAAATTTCGGAGCTTAAAATTTTAAGCTCAACTATACTCCTATATTCATAAAGCACCAGCTTTATAATATTCTTAAAAAATCTGACCAGCACCCACTGAAATGTTTTAAGAAACCCCAAGCCATGGACTCAGCCTAATAATGGTCTTTCTGCTTGTTCTATGGTAGAACTTCAGGGAAACGTTGTTTCATCCTCTTTTGGGGATTTACCAATCAGATTACAACCGTGGATGAGGCAAAGCAGTTTTACCCCTTTTGGCCTGGGAGCCATCATAGCCCTAATTTTCTCGGGGCGATCTCTGAAGTACTTCTACAATCTTCAGAAGAATCTGGGTCCTGATGTGGATGGTAGGGGAGTCTCCTTGAAGGGAATGATGAGTGATTCGGCTGTTCTAGGGCTTACCATTTATGGAATTTACTGGTGGGTAAATAAATATGTAGTGGATGATCCTACACTTACTAGGGCAGAAGCTGGTAAAAAGAAGGAAAAGCTAAAGTTGAGAATGATGGAAAGTTTCAAGTTCCTATTAAGTTCAAGATATGTTAGAGATATTAGAGATATCACCACTCATGTGGTTGCATCATGTAATTCATTTTTGTTTTTGTTATAGCATTTTGTATAGTTTTACATTTAGAAAGTAGTATCACAGTCAGGTTCCAAGCATCCCATAAAATAGTTTTAAGGGGTGTTGAATATAAGTCAATTGAACTATTGAAGTAGTAGAATAATGAAAAGCAAATGAAAGATCGCAGATTGCTCAATCCAAAATCAATAAAATATGAATGTGAAAACCAAACACATATGGCAAGTAACACATATTCGAAAGTGATATCAACCCAATTTTAACCATGCGAGCCGAGGAAAAACTTGAAATTATTACATGCAGAAATAAATAGTTGAGTACAAAAATAAAGACAAGAAAGGTGTAATGAGCAGCTTCAAAAGATAATATCGGTTCTTTCTACCTGAATAAAAAGTTGTGCGTTGAACCGCTTACATTGACCAGCCCACAATTTTTTTCCCTGTCCATCAATAAGACCTCTGCCCATCAAAGTACAACTTTCCACTTCAGCAAATTGCAAGAATTTATTAGTATTCTTCCCGCTTTTTGGATTTTGGGATGCAGCTATTATCCCATCAACCTGCAAATGCAAATAGATCGTTTAGTTCATAAGCATATTTAAAACAAAATCAGTTATTACAAATAGACTAAATATTTCTCCTTTTAAATAATAGACCTTAAAAATGAAGCCAGGTTGACAGGGCCCTTGGAAAAGCAAATTGTTTACAACAAATTTCTTTTTGGCTGGCACTAGCAACATGGCCGATGACTTTCTGCATGCAGCGTACCATGCTCTTACAAATGCCTGCCAGAAAATCACAAAATCGTTTGAAATCATTTTTGCACGAAAGACCTTTGTATATATAAAATATTCGCTGTAGGTAGTAATTAACAGTAAGGAGAAAAAATGATGAATGACCTGAGTAGAATCATGCTTTCCATCGCCTACTGCGCCATATCTTTCTATATTGAAGACGCTTATAGCAGGATGACCCGAATGAACAACTGTTCCTGAAGTACAACTCGCCGTAACATATTGGTTGATCTCACTGTCTGAAATTGTTTGGGCAGATTGAGTTTCTGCTGCTGCTGCTATTATAAGGAATTTCAAGGCCAAACTGACCATCAGAGTCATGAATTCCATAACCATTATACTTAGTTAGATTTGTCAGAAGATATCGATCAAACCTAAAGGGTTTAACCGTTTTTCTTGCTTTCGGTGGTTGTTCTCTTCAAATCCCTTTTCCTGTTCGTGTTCTTCTCCTCTGCTCCCCTCTGCTCGCTACTTTGTTGCACAGAGAAAATGTCTGGAAACAATTCACTCTTTCTTTCTCAAATCAATAGAGCAGGCATCTCTTTTAATGGCGGATCCACCGACACGGCAAACACGACCTCCGGCCAAAGGATTGGAGTCTGTTGTAGGTCCTCTAAATTTTGGAGTGAGATAGACGGAGGGGACTCTCATCCTTTGGACTGTGATCATGCTCGCCGTGTCGGTAGTCAAGTTTGCTGGCCTCATGTTGAATATGATCTGATGTTAAACTCTGAACATTCTTTTTGTGTTCTGGACAAAGATATATTTTAAAGAATGGACTATACTTAAAAGATGAATAAAAACTCTTTGGGGGAAATTAAGATACCTCTAATCATCCTAGATCTAAATGCGGTATCAAATCTCTCTTGAAAGATAAGGGGAAAAGGTTGTTTGGATAAACCCATTTTCAAGCTAGATTCTTTGTTTTCAGGTAAAATATTATTACAGAGGAACGTATCTGTATAATCACCTGCAGTAATTGTTAAAAAAATAATGCCTCTGTTCTTCAGAGGCTTTTGAAAACTTCTGTGGCATTACCAGTTTTGAATGATATGGTATGAAATCTGGCCTTACACGTTAAAGACATTCAATGTTCTCGAAACATGTCTATCATGGTTCAGTCAAAAATGCTTTTGCCTTTGGACGGCTACCTACCAAGCATTTCCCGCACGTTCAAAGAAAAACTGGAAAGAAACTACGGCCGGTCGTTTCGCCAAGTTGAAAGGCAATCCAATCCCTTTCCCTCCGGCCCACCAGACGGGCAGATGTAGATAAGATATACGCGGTGCTCATGTTTTGTGTATCTCCTGCTCACGAGCGCTTCGGCTCATCATTGGACACAATCAAAAGAAGTTAAAATGTAGCTTCACACTACACATGTATATGTATGTGTATACACACATGTATGTACGTATACATATATATTCTTTAGCATTGTCTTTAAGTGGTGAACATTTAAAATCTAGTTTGTGGTCACATTTTGGGATTCAGGCACTAAATTTTTAATCAAGAATTTGTGTGGTTTTAATTTTTGGTTTTCTAATTATCATTTGATGGATTTATCTATTATTTCTTCATTTTATAAGGAGTTTTAGATGACAATTTAGTGGGTCTTGTAGGTATTATTACTATACTATTAGAATTATTCCAAATTTCTTATTGGTGATCATTTTGTAAAGGCTTAGACTTTGCAAATGTATTGTAATTATTGATTATTGAATAATACATTGAGCTACTTTGCAATGTAGGGTTTTTCTCTTGATTTTTTTTTCTCCATCTAAATCATTATATGGTATATTGTTTTTTGTGTTTATTTCCTTGTAATTGTATGATTAGTTTAATTTTACTACATACTTCCTCTTATAGATTAGTTTATGAAGCATATTGTGCATATCTTCTTCCTTTTGTTCGATATCAAAGCTTGATCACCTTAGATTCTAGGTGTTAGGGACAAGGTTCTTGGGAGGTTGCATAGAAAAAGATCTTATTGCATGAAAAAAGCACATCAAGGATAGAAATGAAAAATTATTGGAAAGAAAAAAGAGCTTTAGAATCTCAAGATGGAATATATACTCATGGATAGAGATCTATGGGTTGTAGTAATTGTATCTAAATGTATGACTATATCACATGAAGGCTTAGATGAAATGGATAAAATAGTGAAAGGTATCATTATGTTATGTTTGGTAGACTTTGTATTAGTTAATTTTCATGAAGAATCTTATCTCTTTAGAAGAAGTTGGATGAGATTTACTAGGCTAAATCCCTAGTAAATAAGCTTTTAGAAATAAAAAAATTATATACCTTTATGATGGAGTATGATGGTTTTGTGGTTGATCATTTGAATGCTTCCAACATGATTGTTACTTTGTTGTGATCCATTGGAGTAAATATGGAGGAGAATGATCATTGCATTAATTTGTTATATTCTTTGCTAAATTCATGGGATCCCCTGGTAATGGCAATTAAGAGTATTAACTTCGAAATAAAAATGGATGAGGTAGTTGTATTGCTGCTTTTTAAGGAGATTACAATAAAATCTTTTGAATCTACTAAGGTCTTAGTTTTTTGTGGAAGCTTGAAAGAGACAAGTAAGAAGGATAAGAAGAGAGACAAGTGTATATTTAAATGTCATAGAAAGATAAAGGTTAAACATTAGAACTACTACGATCTTGGGAATTTCAGAAGAGAGTGCAAGGAGGAGAAAAAGTAAACAAAGAATAATTTAGATGATGAATCTATAAAGTATTTTCAAGATGATTGTGATAGCTTTATCTTGGAAGTGGCAACACATGCAATAGAAGGGGCATGGTTCATAGACTCTTATGATTCTTTCTAGATGACCTCACATTGGGGTTGGCTTTCAAAATATGAAGGATATGATAGAAAAAGGTATAACTTGGAGATGAATCTTACCACAATATTGTTTCCCATGAAAGAGTCTTGATACAATTCATTGATGGATGTCTGAGGGAGATTAATGGTGTATTTCATATCTCTATTTAGCATGAAAACTAGTTTTAATGAGAAAGCTTAATGATGTAGGTGTGTAAGTTATTTTTGTAGTGAAGAGTGTAAGATGGTGTATGGAGCTATGGTGTTTTTTAAGGGTGTTTGTGTAGGAGATCTATTTTAATTGAAAGCATACATAGTTTAGTGCAATAGTTCATCTATTCTTGCAGTTAATATATCTACATATTCTACACTCTAACCATCAAAATTAGTAGAAAAGAGGAGTGTTGCATATGATTCTAATGGCAATGCTTTTTGGGTGCCTATGGGTTTTTTTCCTTATAGATTAACTAATCTACAAAGAATACAATGATATGCAATTAACAAATGAACCACATAGGTGAGAAGGGTCTAAGGACTTTGAAAAATAAAAATAAAGTTATAAATGGTTTAAATTATTATTATTCCCTTAAAAAAAAAAAAACCCTTTTGGAGTGGATTCTCTCCTCTAGTGCAACATATGTTTTTCAAAATATTTGAATATGTTTTATTATTTTATTTTAATTTCTAATCAGCCTAATTTTTTATTATAACAAATACTTGCAATATTTTAAAAAAACATATTACAATTATTCAAAAAAAAAATTATTTGGATTGTTGGCTCCAAGCTCTACAAAACGATACTTTTAGATTTTTGAGAAAAATCATTTTGACTAAATAAATATTTATTTCAAGTGGAAAGTTTGAGAAAATTTTGGAAAAAGGCTAAGGTGGCTACCAAAAAGGATGCCACATAGATAGTTTTGGCTAAAACCTTTTTAGTGGAAAACTATTCATTCAAAATTGTCTGAACTGAAACTTATTCAACAAAAAACCTTTTGGATGGAAGCCTTCCAACCAAAATACCTCATATAAATCATTTTTTATTTTTTTTCAATTAAAACATCTAATGAAAATATACAAAAGGAGTTATTTTGACAAGAGCTATGATTTTTCAAGTATGATGATTTTAAACTTTCCATTAATTAATTTTAAAGGTTTACATGAGATTGCGAGATTATTTACTCATTTTAGGTTTTTTTGAATGTATCCTTAAGTCCTTCAACCTACCTCTCTCTCCCTCCCACCCCCTCTCTCTCTCCATCTTTCTTTTTCTCCGCCCTCTCTCTCTTCTCTCTCTCTTCCCCTTCCTATCTCTCGCTCCTTCCCTCCTCCCCGCTCTCTTATATATTGGTTAAATTTTATTTCCTTTAAACCTAGATATATACAAAGGCTAAGTGCACATGTACTAAAATCCATTATTCCTCACTTTATTGGAAAATCATGGAAGAAAATTTAGGCTAAACTAGGTCTTATTTAAATAGTTAGCTTAGGTTTAGTTTTTGGAATTTAAATGTACCTTCCTATTAGTTTCTAGCATATTCTATTGTACGCTTCTATCTCTTGGTGTGTAGACAATGTAATTTCTAGAGAATAAATTTCATTTTATACAATCCTAAGACGACAACATGCAACATAGGACACCAACATGTGGAGAATTTCAATGACAATTTGAGTACAAATTAACATCTAAGATAGTGAGTTGTTGGGTGCAATTCCTAGGTTCCCCATCCTCTGTTAATTTATATATTGTAGTTGATTTTTCTAATCTTGTCTATATATCTAAATATTTATTTTAATACTTCTCATTCTCAACTCAATTTTTTTTTAATAAAATATGTTTTAATTAAGTAAAATAAACACTTTATAAGGTTCAAGTGACAGCTATTATTTTGTGTTATAAAATAACAAGATTTGTTTTTATTTTATTAGTCATATATTAAGAAATCAGTTATGAGTTGGTTTCTCTTTAAAGGAAGCTAACAATATAAACCATTCAATACCATAAATTCATAATAGGGAACCTTCTATTTTAGCTATATAACTCTCTTCCCCCCTTATATGTGGGCCTATCTCTCATCTCTCCCTCTTTTCTTCTACCATAGTGCTACCCTCTCTCTCTTTATCCTTGGATAGTTACCCTCTCCCTCTCTCTGTAGTGCCCTTCTGCATTTGTTTCTTCATCATAGTTGTGTAGGTATGATAGGTTGATTTGAGGCTTTTTGTTGATTTCCTTGTTTAATTGATAAAATTGATATAATGTTTAGTCTTGATTAATCAATTCAATTAAATTAAATTGATAATAGAAAACATAAATTAATTTTGAATTAAAGGAAAAACTATAATTAATTAGATTATGTTGTTTTGGGTGTTCAATGTGATTTGTAGCTTGGAATTAAGTAAATTGACAAATTATAAAGTGATTTAAAATATAAAGCTATTAATTATTAATTACTAAGTTATAAAGTATTAATAATAATCAAATTATTGACAATTGTTATTTAAGGTTGAGATTTATTAGTAAAGCCTAAAAGATGGGATAATTAGGTGACTTTTAACAAATACAAAAGATAAGTATTGAATTGATGTTAAAACGAAAAGAGACAAGAAGAATCGCATGCAAGCGCATGCACAGTGTCAAACTGCTGTCAAACAGGAAACTTGCTTAGGTTTGTTGATTTTCCTTTTTAGTTCGAAATCTTATCTCATCAAAAAGTATTATTTTCTGAAAAGGGGGAGAGAAGGGGATTTTTGGGGGAATGAATAATTTTTATGAGAATGGGCAAGATTATCAGGTTGGCTATTCTCGGGAGTTCGAGGGAGGGTCATTGGAGCTACAGTTTGGAAATGGAGAATGGTCACGGGGGAATTGTGGCAAATATTCATTCTTTTGTTTGTTAGAAGCATCGAATTTATGTTGGGGGAACGGAAAGGGGGACTCTTCGGAGAATATATCAGGAGATCTACAGAAGAGAGAACAGTGGCACTCACCACCTCCAAATTCAGCATAGAATTTAGGAAAAACTGATTGTGCATATGCCGCTCTTCATTTTGTATTAGACAGAATCAACAATCTCCATCACTTTTGAGGATGAGTTAGTTTTGGCTTGAAAGGAGAGAACTTTAGCTCTGTAATATTTCTCTAACAGGTACGATAGTTTTTTCCCCAGTAAACTTATGAATATTGTTTAGCATGTGAAATGATTCATGTATATAATTATTGAGAAATTATCTGTATGTTTTAGCCACAATCCATTCCAAACTTATTTATATAGAGCTCTAGTAAGTGATTCCTAGGATGCTTAGGTACGTATTTTATTTTTTTACCTCTTGTGCCTCTCTATCCCAACCCTTGGAGATCGCCAACCACTTCTTGACGTAATGTTCAATGTTTGATTCCATCTTACAATAACCAAGTTTTCAAACATTCCCTTGAGCAATACTTGAGAAAGCAATATGTGTATTTCCCAATCCTACGCTGGTACATTTAACTCACACACGTTCATTGCTGGTGTACGCTAGTAGATGTTTCTTGTGGTACAAACAGTTTCTTCTCAATCCAGTGAACCAAAAACCAAGAAGATAGAATACCGAAATTCCTAAGTTCTTATTTTGTCTCGAGCAAGGGGGATATTGCGATAAAATGTAAACTCTTGCTTGGTATCTGATTGCATTGATTTATCAACCTATTCTATACATACCTTGCAATAAATGCAAGTCATGAGATAGCGTCTCTGTTGGACATTTTATCAAACAATTCTCATGCCTTATCTTTTGTTAATGCGCCATATGCGTTGAGGGTACTACATCAATTAATTAGCATGGTTGATCTTCCCATTAGTTGCCTATGCATTCACTTGGCTGCACCTATATTAACATCCCTCTAACTATTCTCATACCATTCATTTTGTTCATTTATGATTAACGAGCTTGTGTATGTCCTGCAACCCATGTTCATTATGGTATTAGGGAAACCTTGCAAGGGTTGGCAATGTACCTTTCAATCTTCCTGTAGATGATACTACCCTCACCAAGCAAGGCACCCATATCAATTTCCTTGATTCGAAATTAAGTCCCATAATACTCGTTATTGTGCAACCATACTATTTTTGGTTTGTTTCTTTTAGTATCACCTATATCCTCCACAAAATAACGTATTTTTTTTTAAATAATAGAAATGGTTCACATCTCTCTAAGATAGTACGCTTTTTCTTTATTTTCATTTACATTATCTTCACATGCCTTATTTTGAGTTGATAAAGGTAAGTCTCTCCTCCTTTAAAGCCTAAAGACTAGGAGAGAGAAATCGAATTTTCCTCTTAAGGGAAGTTTAAAGGTTATTATAATCTCTCCGATTTCATTGTCCACCTATATCACAACAAGCACTTGAACTCCCATTAGGAAGCTTTAAAAAAATTTAAATAATCTGCTTGATTCCCATCGACAACCTTATCGCAGCTCCTGCACTTGGAATTAAAATATTGTCCATTACTAACATAATAGAGAGAATTCTGTTGATTGTGGTGAAGATTAATTTCCAAACTTCAAACTTGAGCGCGTCTCTGAAACTCGCCAGCAAACAGAAATGTGTCTAGTTCAAAAAGGAAAAGTTGTACATTATTTCTCCTACTCTTAAGTCATGTATTTGCATCTCACCTCTCTTTTTCCCTTCAGACTTGTGGGTCACATTTGGGAGTTGATAATAGTGCTAGTAGATGGCAACATTTCCAAATTCCAATATTCACTTTCTAATATACTTGGCAACCTGCCACAGTTACAGCATTTAGAGTTGAGGCATTGTACAAAATTAAGTAGCCTCCCTGAAACCATTGGAAAACCGTCACAGCTGCAAAGGGGTAGTAAATCATATAGCCATTGGTTATGTATTGATTGTGATGTGATTTCGATCGGTCAGAATAATATTCCTTTGAAGTGAACAATTTAACTATGTTGTAGAATTTGGTAACTACTTACCTAGTGTGTATCGCCTTGTCTTTAGTTTCATTTAATTACACTATCTAGAATTTAACTAAGAATCCTTTTCGGAAAAATGAATAAATGAGTTTTATGTATTTATATATAGCTTTATATTTGTACATTCAATGGATAAATATGTATATATGTGTATAAGTTTATGTTATATAAATATATACACATATATGAATGCTTGATTCTTAAAATTATGAGAAATGATTAGTGTGGCCTAGTATTTAATTAAGAAAGTAGTTAGTAGATTGGAAAACTAATTAGGAATAAAAGAGACCCTATAGTCAAAGAAGGATTTATTTAATAACTAAAATAGAGCATAAGTGTATAGGTTGTTAAATTCCTTATAATTCTAATTAAGTAATTATGGAGTATCGTGTCATGTGGGTGTTTGTACTGCACTCTTAAACACTGGAATTGTGTAACTTTGCCCTTGGTTAAGTATTGTAGTAAACTTTATTTGGCTTCATTATACTAGTGTTATAAACTTGAGTCAACGAAATAAATTGTTCCTTGAATTGAGTTTTCGTTCTTAATTATTTCACTTGGGTTGTCAGTTAGTGGATAATTTTATGACAATTCAAATTTCTAATAAATGAGGTTCTTATATGGATAGTTATTCAAAACCTTGAGATTGTAATTGTTTTGTTTGTTGAGTAGGTTGGTCTCCTTTTAATTATGAATGTGATTAGATAATTGTTGTCGTTGCCATGTTGCTGATTTTATGAAGGTGATTTACGTGCCACTGTGAGGGGTTCTTGTGAGGAGAAAATTGAGGTCTCCCGTGGAATGCCTAGTTGGTGGCTTCTGGATTTTGAGTGATTATTATTGAATTAAAGATTGATTTTTCTTTTGTGAATCTCTTTTGAGGTGACACCATTGTTGATATGTGGATTGTATTTGTGTTTTAGGGTTGATTGAGTTATGGATGGGTCTTGATGAATCTTCTTTTTTGTGGCTTTTCTGAGTTAATCTCATTTTTTAGGGAAATTTTATCCTTGTGTTGGAATTATTGGGGAAAAACTCTTGTTGCTTCATTTTACCCTCGTTTGTGGATTGTCGTTCTTTTTGCTGGCTTCCAGAGGGCTTCTTATAGATTATTTAAATGTACTGTATGTTCTCTCTTGCAGTCTCTTTGATGTGGGTAAGTGTTTCCTTTGATATCAAGGATTTTGTGCAAGGGCTAAAGCGCTTAAATCTGTTGGAGATCAATATGTGCTTATAGCGATGGTAATGCCTCTACGTATATCTTGAGATTTCATTTGCTTTATCTCATATGGTACAACCCCCGCCTATTTCCATAGGGGTCTTAGGGAGAGTGGCTCTCGCAAATGCGCCCCGTAAAAGAGGAAGTGCACAGTAGAGGAACTCCACTTTAAGAGAAGTTAAAATGCTGGCGTGTTCCAAAAATAGAAATTCAGGGGATGGGTAGTAAAAACACACAAGATAATAAACATTGGCGGCCCCCGCCCATGCATTGGCTACTGCGGTATCAATGATGTGATCGAAGGCTATCGGAAAGTCGAATCTCACTTCATGAGGTTATCGGGTCTGCGATGAGCCACCCTTCTGCTGGTGCGTCGTGCCTTAAGCAGGGAGGAAGAGCCGTGGATCCATAGATGGGTTTCCACAAATTTCAAGTTGAGGAAGGGCTTAGAGATCCTATGAGTATGCAATGACACTCACTAGAGCACCCGTGATGTCTTGTTCTTTGCTACCTCTAGAAATGTCTTTTGGATGTTATATCGGTTCTTCTAGTTTTGTACTCTTATGGTTGATTCAGACTCTTATGAAAATGATTTATGAATGTTCTTTGGTGACTTGCTTAATTGTTATTGCTTGGGTTAAATGTGATGAGTTTTCATAGCTTTATTTTATTTTGTTGACTCTTGAATGTTGTTGATTATTTCATTGTAATCCTTGAGTTTTATGATACCTTTGTATGACATTGATCTCTTGTGGTTCCCCCTCGCTTCATGTTCTGGCTTGAGTCCTTGTCAGCCCTTTTATCAGGGTCTTCGGACCCACGTGGTTGGGTGGAACGTGCTAAGCACCCCATTGGGTCCCTAGTCAAGGATCAAGAGGTGCAGATTGGTGTTGTTGCGGTGACTCCAAAGTTGTATCTGTCTTGGAGCCAGTTATGATACTGTGTATTCCTCTATTCATTTGTATCATGTTATCTTGTCATGTGGTTTCCGTCCATATTGGGAAACATGTTTATATCATTGTAAGACTTGAATAGTGTAAAGTAATGAAAAGGATGTGATGTAATATTTTATCATTGGTAAACCTTGTGTGGATATGGATCCATATCAGATGTTATTCAATGTGTTGTAATTATTTAAATGAATGGTTTCTTATTGATGGTTTTATATGAATGTTTTGTCATGGATTAAATTTGGCTTTCATTCTTTATCATTGATGTATGGAATTAAGTTTCGTAATGTATCCTCATGTACCCCAAGGGATGTAAGTGATAGTGGATTTGTTTAAATGAATTTTCATGTCATAACTTAATGTGCATCTCATGTATGTTAGTTTTACTTTTTTTTTAAATAAAAAATAAAAAAATTGTGTGGTAATTGTTGCTTTAGTTGTCCTTTGGGGTTTGCACAATAGGGCGTTACACCTATTGTAGCCTCAAAATTGTCCTGCACCATGTAGAGGTCTTTTGCTGCAATTTGCAGCAAACTAGTGGCAGCTTCACCAAAAGCAATACATCAAAGCCTGGCTGAATGGTTACATATGTATATACATATATTCTAAATTCGAGCTCCACTATTTGGCACTAAATGTTATAGAGAAATAGGGAAATTGTAAAAGAACTATTAGGAAAAGACTCAAGAACCACATAAAATGAGAGAATACTGAAATCGAACATTAAATAGAGCTTTGAAACAGGGGGAAAGAATATCATAAAACATATTTAGACAACACAAGTAATATATGTAACAGTTGGCTGAATGGGCTTGCAACTTTAACTGCAAAAAAATAGCAAAATTTGCATTTGTTGATTTGTAATTAAGGTTGTGGTGTTATACACATTTTGCAGAGATTATTACACCATACAACTATTTTCATACACTAAAGAAAATAAGTAATGTCATAAAGAGTTGGGCTTACATATTTGATTTGGGAAGTTGAAAAGATTTTTGTATAGGCATGGAGGAAAAGTTAGTTTGGTGTATTTTAAGTGTTTTTGTAATCTAGTTCTTTTATCTCTTCAACTTTATATCTCTACCTTATGTGCTATTTGTTTGAAGTTTCTATTTGTTGAGAGGCCAACATTTAGTCATGCAGTATGTGTAACATATTTATAATGCCAAAATGGATCTTTTGAGAATGTAACTAAATCAATATATTTTCTTGGATATTTTGTAGTGGACTTTTTCCTACTGCAACATTGAATATTGCATCTAGTTCCCTCTATGACATTGCATTACAATTGGTATATATATATATTGAATTTTCTATTTCTGCATTTAAAAATATGCATGTACGCAAACATATATATCCATATATGCAAAGCAGGCCCCCTATGGCTCATTTCAAAATTCAAGTAAGCATGCAGACTGGATTTTCCCTCAGTTGACTAGCTGAGAAGTCTTCAAATTCAACCCTTTAGTTGCCTATACTAATGCCAAACTTCGGAGTAGATAATATGGTATAAGCAACCAAAAAGGTTTAAATTTGTAGCCTTCCCAGTTGGTTAATTGAGGGGGAAAACAATTTGGATGTTTCTTTCCTTCAAAAATCCCAAGCGTGCAAGAGTTAGATGGTGATAAATAAATATACTATAGACAAGTATTTAGATATAGTATTGTGTGTATAAATACATATATACATATGTACATATGGATAGATATATTTTCTTATATGTGTGTGTTTGTAAATGTGTTGATAAAGAGGAAATTCAATGCATATATGTACTTGATTATTTCTACACCTATATACATGCATATATTCTACATTCAAGCTTCATTATTTGGAATTAAATATTATAGACAGATAGGAAAATTGTAAAAGAACTATTAGGAAAAGGTTGAAGTACAACATATGTTTGATTCTTGAGTAATTGTTGTTTTTTTGTTATTAAGGCAGGAAAATATATTGATTAAGTTGCATTGTCAAAAGAGACATAGCGGTGTTGCTTTAAAATTATAGTATTGTAAGAATCGTCTTCCTTGGGTCTCTTGTATAACAAAATAGAGGTTTCCCAAACTGTTGTGCTATGGAATCTATAAGTCGTTTTGCATTGGTATTTTGCATAAATGTTTTGTCCATAATATTGAATACCACGCAACGTAGACCAAATATCCAATTAAGCATGTGATGTTATACGCATTTTGGACAAATTATTGCACCATATGATTGTTTCCATAACATAGTAAAATTTAGAATCTGCATAAATACACTAATATAGAAATAATAAAAGCCTACATGCACACACATATAAGCAGCCCCAAAGATAGAGAGATACATATGGGGGTATATGCATTTACATTTATTATGTAACTACTAAAATTTATCAAACAAAACATGACTAATAATTTTTTTATTTTTTTATTTTTAACACATTTTCGTAAATTTTCTATCATTATACTAACCATACACAATATGATGATATATTACACGCATCAAATGACATTTCCCTTATAACGAGATCAATAACACGCCACCCGAGGGTGAGGGTTGGGTACTTAGATGAGCGGGTGTGTGTGGAGACCATCACACATACCTTTAAGCGATCATGAGAAAAGTCAGGGTTCGACATTTGAGAATGAGTAATTATAGGTTATAAGCAATGATTAATTGATGTCACCTAGTTACGCTCGCTCGCTCTACGCTAATTAAGTCACCTTGCCAAAATCAGTGAAGCCTATATTAAATCTAATTGGGAAAGCCCAAAACGAAAAGAAGAAGACAATTTATAATTTACGATTTAATTAATAGATTTTCTATTTTAATTTATTTATTTGTATTAACATTATTTAATTATTATTATTAATTTATTTTAAAAATGAATAAATAAATACATTAATATATACTACAAGAATAAATTAAAAGATATAAAATTGAAGAATAATTTATACAAATAATTACTTTCTAAATTTCTCTATATGCACATATTTTTAATTTCCTTAAGGGAAGGAAGAAAAGGCATAAAGAAAGAGGTATTACTTTCCTTTCTAGAATCCCTAATATTAGGTGTTTAAAAATCTCTCCTTATTTACTTTTTCTTAAGCTAAAGGAATATTTCCTAAAGTGATGGGAATAAATTTCCTTATTTTCATTTTAAAGAGCACTAAACATGGAATGAAAGATGTTCTAAATAGTAGACAAAAGAGACCTCACTTACGTGGAAAGAAGGGGTGAACCCTAGCGTAACATTTGGAGGTAGTTTTTTTTTTTTATTTAAAGAAAGCTTACAAAATAGAATCATCCCAAGTGCATAGTCATGAATGCTAAAATATGCGTTGGTTTGTGACAATGATTTTCTTCCATTTAGAGAAGACTTACTTTCCCCGATATTAACGAGAGAAATAGACTTTATTTCGGACGGCAAAGAAAATTCAACGGAGTTAAAGTATAGTATGACGTCCATTTTAAATGCAATTTTGGGCGGTTGGGCAAGGCTTCCATAAGGAGATATTTCCTTTCTTGCTTTTTTTTTAAAGCTGTGTTTTGATTGATAACATTTTGGAGTCCGTGTTTTTCTTAAAAAAAGATATGCTTTGCCCTAAAAATATTTTTAACTTGACCTCTCGTTATGCTTCACGAGGCTTGGGCGGCTGGAAATGGTGGTGGCCATGGAAGGTTAAATGCAGCGATCAGAATGAGATGCCAGGGTTCGTTCTTGCTCAGTTTTCTGGATAGTAACTAGTATTTAAATCCATTGCTATGTACATTAGTATAATTACTCAGAGATTATAGTGTGTTGTATTCCTTGAATATGGTTCTTTTGGAAGCAAATAAGGCTTAACTTAGCGTGGTTGAAGGATGACTCAAGGCAGGGAAGCAGTAACAAGGCAATGAGGCGGGGGTAGAAACCCATAACACATTATTTTTTTTTTGTTTTGTTTTGTCCAGTTTGAATAATGAAAAGAAGCACGCCCTAATATCAAATCTAACATTTTTTTTTTTCTGATGCACAGATCTTATGCAGCTGGAAATGGTCTGGGTGCAGTGACAGAAAGATAGGTGTCATTCCTTGTAGATCAAGACTCCTCCTGCAAGCTAAATGTGCAGGGGTGACACGACTCCAACTCAAACCTACGCAAGTTCTCTATTCAAACTCTTGTTGGATGCCCTATCAAGGATCCACTACGAGTTCACTGCGTAAATGGGTTAAGCTTCAAGGTTTTCTAATCTTACAAGATAATATATTACGTTCAGGCTGTATTTATTTAACTTGCATGTGGCCTAAACATCTACAGTAGCATTTTCTTTTATACTGAATCTGCAATGAAACTTAGCTACAGACACGCTGAGGGACACAACTAGAATGTGGGTTTAAGACACTACTTCTACATTTGGCCATTTGGTCCTGAAGTAAAATGCTTTGTCTATTGTCAGCTGACAAATACTAACTGGGTAGAACTTACATGTTAACATAGAATAAATTCCTATGTATGCATTCAATAGAAATATTGAAAACCATTTTGCATCAAGACAACATATATATATTTAAAAGCAACAGTATGTAAATTTCTCTTATGACAACATTTCCAGTTTAGCAGAAAATCTTGGCAGTGGATACTTCTATGCATTTTTTAATTTTTATTTTATTTTTCTTTCATGTTTCTTTCCTCAACTATCAAGACAAAATGGTATAACCATTTTCATTTATTTTTCTAGTAAGGGGAAAAACAGTTTACGTCTGAAGTTTAACATTCTTATTTCAATGCAATGTGACAAACTTATAGTTTAATATTCTCCTTAAAGAATACACGCTTGCAGTGAGTTAACTCATTTTACTTCAAATGATAAAGACTACTATATGGATCTCTCGCCAACAGAATGAAATATTCCATTTTCTAAGCACACATTATATATTTCCTCTTCATTGCAAAAATGAAGAAGCTTTTTATTTTATTTTATTTTATTTTCTTTCTTGTTGCACAAAATGCAGAATGCAAGTATACAAAGGAACATAGTGTACAGTCATACCAGAGTGTAAATCTATTATCTTTTCTTTCTTGACAACATAACTACAGAAATAGATGGTTTACAAATAACATTTATTTTACTTAATACAATCATTGAAATTTAAAATGCATATACTCTTGTAGATTTTAGAACAACTGTATCCACAAATACAAAGATAGAATGATACAATGGTATGTTCTCTTAACAGCTGCACTTTCAAAGATATCTACACATAACTTATACAACAACTACATAGTTGAGATATGGACTCATTTTCTCTTTATATCAACCTTTCAAGGCTACAACATTTAACTTCAAATAGGCAGATTTACTTTGACATGGTAACACCAACTTTATCCACAAGAACACAACTATACCAAAGGCTGTTTAGCTTCTTCTAACCTGCCAAATACACATAAAATTTTCTCTAGAGGCCAATGGGAAGCTCACCTCCCAACCTTTGGTTGGAAAACCAACCACCCCCGAGCTAGGAGGCACCTTGGGAACCAGGTACAATCATGCAAGCTGAAATACATTAACACACAAGATACACACAAAATTATTCACTCCCACCCAAAGGAATTTTCACATAACAAAGGGTTCATTACGAACCCAAAATGGGGAATGGAAGTGGACTATGCACTCCATTTTGGGGGACCCAAAAGTAATATCATGAATAGAAATCAACAAATTTTCAACCCTTCATTTCAAACCCTTCCTCCACATCTCCTTATCTAGCCAACCATCCTTCACATACACAACACATAGGGGTACTCATACCCATCTTTGAAACCTCTCCTTTTAAGGAGGAATAACATGTCCCCATGGAGGTTCCTACTCCCCCATCCCCAAAACTTGGGATGCTCTTCCCAAATTTGGGTGAGCTTATCCCATTACAACCCTTTTTCCCAACAAGACTCATACAAAGAAAATAAAACAAAAGAAACCAACACTTAAGAGAAAGAATTTCAAATACGCAATCACATGTACATAGTGCATACAAATTTGACAACATAAGAAGCAAAAGGGTTTATTGATCCTACCTTAATCCAAGCTTTGGAAGCAAGTGATGAGGATGAGCACAACTCCTCCAAGATTGCTTTCCAATCCTTCAAGCCAAATCCAAGAGCTCCCCAAAAATCACAACTCCAAAACAAAGAATGTCAAAAGAGAACCCCCAAAACCCTTGTTCTTAGTTTTTCTTATAGAATCTCAAGTTTGAATTTCCTTTGAATGGGGAAGTGACACTTGCCACTCACCCATTCACCCTCCCAAGCACATTCACCCATGTGTGCTCTCACATGTGTGAGAACTTGGGGGACTTCCAAGACATCATAGAGAAGTGGGAGTGGAAAAGGACTAGTCCCCATCCCACTTCTCAAAACCTTATTTTCGCCAAACTTTTTAAAGGCCTCAAAAAGGGTGCCCAATCATGAAACTAACTCAACATTATAGGCTGAAAAGGTACCTAACCTATAGGTACTTGACCTAGGGACCTTAAATCAATAAAAACACTTTAAAAACTCAACTTTTCAACTCTCAAAAAGTGCCCTAAAGACCAAATCCGAGTTTGTCCACTTGGGTGGACAACTCATCACTTAATGGATTGACATGGGAATTAAAACCAATTTACAAACATGCACAAATACATCACAAAGAAAATTACATTACAAAATGGAACTATAGTCCCTTCATATGGACTATAGCTCGGCTTCACTGGTAAACTCACTTAGGGTTCCCAAAGGTTACCTCCAATTTCCATTGGCCATGGAAAGTGTACCTACACACTCAATGCACACGTTAATCCATCCAATAAATCATATATCAAAACATTTGAATCACCATTTCATATACACAAGCTTCCATCCAAATAAATAATATATCAAAACAATTGAATCATCATTTCATATAATCAAGTTTCGTAATTTCACATAGCATATATATCTCATATCATAACTGGAACAAACACTAATCACATATTATATCCAATTCTTTTTACCTTAATTTTCAATTTCATCAAATTATAACATGGTTTATTCACAACACATTTCATTTGTTCATCATTTCAAAATTCAATTAAACAACCATAGTAACTAGCATAATTTCAGGTCCACCATTAAAGTCATCTAACTAAGCATGTAGCATCATAATCAAATCATCATAAGAACTTAAATGTCTAAATAACATAGTCAAATCATCATAAGAACTCAAATGTCTAAGTATCATGTCATCAAGAGTATCTCTAAGCATAATCAATAACCACAACTCAAAATAGTCTAAATATTAGGTGTATCATAGAATTTGAGCCTCACACTAGGTGGAGTTGATGTCCTGTACCTGCAGTCCTACAAACAAAACAAGTGTCGAACATGCATATAACATAGTAACACACACCGTGAAGAAGAAATCATGGAATCATAGGGCGCTCGCATGCGAGTGATGTGATCCCGTCCCCTTCACCAATACAGTATTATAACTGGTGCATCTAACATCAATAATATAATTCAAAGCATTAAGCATTATTAATTCAAATATATGCTAAGTTAATCCAAAGCAAGCCATAATGATAACATCTGAATAAAATACCATCACATCAAAATATAACATTAACATCGTTTAACCATCAACAATCAATTAACAATCAAGCATCTTAATTCAAGTGTTAATAGAAACAAGGCATATCACATAAAACATTGCCTAATCAATAGAGCACAAAATGGAGGGGTGTTACATCCTCCCCCCCAAGGGTCAGGCTTACTCCTAGAAGCCTGCAAACACTCCTAGAACAAACACCATAAAATCACACATACTCAATGGCTCCTAAACTGAACCATTCCATACCTCTTGAAACATTAAAACAACAACAACCCATGCTATAATCAACCCAACCAAGTACACTATCAAATCATACAAATCAACATGGTGAAACAACCACCAACCAAATCTCCAAAACACATAACCATGGATTAACATACATAAAACACACATGCACCAATACACATCATCGGAAATCATCACAAGGCCACACATGGGTCCATCTGGACACAATAACATCATACTAACCCATGATACAAGAATACATGAACAAAAAGCCAAGTCCATCACAAATAATCCATACCATAAATCATAGTGCTACATGGAGTAACTCAACAATACCATGATAACTCTCACATTCACATTCACTTTTATTAAGCAATAAATTACCTTACTACACACATATGTTATCTGCATTTATTTCCTACATATAGTGCCATAGCATTACAATGTTTACCCAAGACACGGTATGTAACACTTCAACATACCTTTACCATTTTACATTTTGAATCCAGGTACAATAATTTAACATCTACATGATTTCTTAAGACTTAACAATATAGTTGGGGACTATAAGCCTCACCAACAAGATGCACCTATTATGCAATTATCTTTAACATGCAATGGTTTCACTAATCCCTTTTCTCTAAACTTTTACTTACTGCAAAAAATGATTTTCTATTCATATTATACATTTCCCATGATTATGAATGCAACTTGGGGACTTAGGTCCTTTACCCAAGGTTCAATCTAGTAAAACAAACCTTCATGAATACATAAACATTTTCTCATAAGATTGGGTTTCCAATACACCACACATTCGAGGAAAAACATCTTCGTTAAACCAATGAGAAGAGAAAGAAGGATTCACAATTCTAACGTAAGCACTAATGTAAACATGGTCTCATCATCATACAATCACTTTCACACAAATGCATCAATCATATGAGAGCATGCACAAATCTCTATAATTAACAACATATTCATTCATTTCCTATGATCATATTTCATAATTCTCTATTCAATATAACATGCAAAAACAACTCCAACACCACATAAGGGTCAATCAAGCAATCACTTGCACAAAGAGGTAAAGCACAAGCAAACATGCATCTGATACTTGCATGGAGAAGGAAACAACAAAACTCCAAAAGAGAATACACACCCAAGGTATTCCTTGATACCCTCAAGGTCAAACAGAGCTTTCAAAAACATGAGCGTCATTCCTCCACAACACAAGACAAGGTTGGGAAATTTCACCCTCTAAAACGCCATACTAAGGCACTCAAGGCAAGAGGTCCTATGACTATCTCGCCCCAACAAGTACTTGGAACACACCCAACAACACCCTACAACCACACTTAAGAACCACTCAAGGGTCATAACCCTTTACACAACGAAAGATCCATGCAACAAAAAGGAGATCAAACAAAGAACACTTCTTGGTAGGGTCGCGGGCCTAACCAACCCTCACAAAGCATTCATCAAAAGACATGTAGGGGTGGAAACAATCAACAAAATTGATTGTCGTCCACCACACACAACACCTAGCTCGCACACCACACAATGGATCCATAATGCATTCTTCTGGTAGAAGGGATATGGGTTGCATTGCATACTACCGAAGATCCTATCCTTTCCACTAGTTTCCCACACCATTGGACATACACACGCTAATAACAACAGGGAAAACAGAAATCAACCCAAAAAGGAAAACAATCTGAAGAGTAAAACAACTAAGGTCAATACAATGGGCTCATAGTGCCCAAAGTATAAACCTATACAGCTTACAACATAATGGGTCCAACATAATCCCAAAGTTCCCAGTGTTTAAACCTAGGCTCTGATACCATGTGTAATGCCCCGCCACGCAACCCTCGAGGAAGTTGCAATTCACTACTTAAATGCACCAATTTTATTTTGTTTAGAATTACCAAATAACATGTAAGAGGAATACACATTGCCAACAACCTCTAAGGCCATGAGACAAGGATTACTTTAAAACCCAAACAACAAAAAACATTAATATAAACCGAAACATTAATCACTTAAGGAAATGAGACAACATACATTCCATAC
Source organism: Sequoia sempervirens (assembly GCA_007258455.2). Taxonomy (NCBI): domain Eukaryota; kingdom Viridiplantae; phylum Streptophyta; class Pinopsida; order Cupressales; family Cupressaceae; genus Sequoia; species Sequoia sempervirens. The sequence goes on from VDFB02271358.1 coordinate 298,266,016, forward strand.
AAGATAAATTACAATGAAGGATAAGAAATACCAAAAGATTTCAATTAACAATATTTAACCAATATGATTACAACACTCATTCCCCGAATGAGGTAATTCCAATGAGCATAATTACAAATTACAAATTCCACCTTGATGACAAATGAGGGGTGGAAGAATATAAGATCAACTAAAAAGAACGAAGCCAGAAAAGCAACTGCATCCAACGAGCTCTCCAACATGAAAGACTCGCCCCACGAGCAAGAGCAAAAAACCAACAGAGAAGGTGCAGTTCCACCCAACCAAAGTGAAACCAAAGGCTCAACCCCCATGCTAGGAGATAGTAACAAGGTTCCTAGAAAAGACCATCTACCACTAGACGAGACTAACACATGTACACTAAGCCCCGAAACAAGAACATATTCCACATCACTTAACATCATGGTTACAATGCTTCCAGAGTACAAAATCGAGTACAATCACTATACAAAACAAACCAACAGTACAACACCATACTGACTGTTGTCATAGGAGGAGTGTCATCGCAAAGGCTGCATTGGTTATCCAATGGTGTTCTTCCTAGGTCCTGGCCCCCCTCTAGGGATATCCACAGTAACCTCTCCTAGGGCTTGGTGCCATATACCCGAGGAGGCTGAGTCGGTTATCTTTGAGAGACAAGATAGCGAGCTTGCCATTCCAGGCCTTCTCGACTCATCTCATGTCTCGTTACAATCCCTTGAGCCAATGGCCGAGGCTAAAATATCTTATTAATGTTGGCTTCTCTCTCCCTGGTAAAGTTATTTTGGTACCGCTTAATTAGCCGACTCTCCTGCGAGTTATCACCGTAGTGCCCTCTGTTTCATTCGTCATTGATGTTAGAGTAAGTTGTTGTTGGTAATGTCATGTCGATGTGGTGATTTTATTATTTAATTTAATTTTAAGGTTATGAGATAACACTAATATTATGCTTGGATTTGATTAATAAAGTCAATTTAATTATAGGATTACTTGCCTTATCTGGAATTAAATAAAGAATTAGATTCAATAATAAACGTTAATTTAATTATCTTGGGGAGTTAGTCATTGAAAGTAATCGGATTTGATGAGAAAAATTAATTATCATTTAATGATTAAATTCGATTAATAAATTTAAAAATAAGAAAATATTAGAAAGGATTAAATATTAAAATTGTACTTAAGTTTGACTGAAGGTAAAAACGAGAAAAGCCAGTAAAAGTTTGGTACCTAATTATAATTGATAAGTTAATAATGTTAATATGGTAAGCAATGTGACAAAATAAATTCTAAAATGAATTAAATAAAACAAACTTGAATATCATAATTAAGTAAATAAATAAATAAATAAACGATTGTGGAGGTAATGAATAAGAGTGCAATAAACAAAATTAAATGACTTCCTTATTATTATACTTCGTATGCAATAAAAACAAGATTTTATTATTATTTCTGTGTGAAATAAATAATAAACATGCAAATAAATATTATTTGAAATTCAAGTTTCGATTATGGGGAAGGTGAAAAGTCATTCGGTGGTTGGGAATTCGTTCTTGATTGGTAACTAACCAAGAAAGAAAATAAGGGAACAATATGTTGTCCATTTTTGGGTGCTATCGAAAAAAACAAAAAGGGATGATGAAAGGAGGAAGGGTAAAAATCAAAGAAGCGTGCTTCGAGGGGACATGCGATGGGTACTGGAAGCTTTTCATCTGAGGGATGTTTTTGGTATGCACTTATCAGATAAGTACACCCATCATCTGTTGGTATATGTTGTTTCTCTTTCAGTGACCCTCTAAATGGTACTGGTGGTAGAAGACGGTACTTTGTTACTTTGATTTCTTAATACAGATTCTTGTAATAATTATCTTCAGCATTACATCCTTATAACTTTCCTTCCATTATCTGTGAATGTGCATGTATAAGTTCTTTTTTTATATTTGGTTTAATTAAACATGTGAAGCCTGAAAATAAGGATATGTGAGTCAATGATTATCCGATGGTTGTAACTTGTATCTTGGACCTACGTCGTCATTTTATGTGCTTTTAAATGAGGTGGCAGATTTAGTTTTTTCTTTTACTTATAAACTATTTAACGTTACACAATAAATAAGTAAAGGTTTGTAATTTTGTACTCTACATATTACTTTTATAGTGTATATGGGAATCCTTTAGTTATTAAATAACACTTTGTTTGCTTTCTGTTTCACGGCTGTAAATACAGTTTCTATTTCTTGAGGCCTAGCAAATTTCTTTGTGCTGCTTATTCATTCCTTTGAAGTTTTGAATTCAATTGTATAGCTTGCAAATCATCCCTTGCATGAAGTAATTGTATTGCTTTCTATTTTTCAGCATTCTCAATCTGCTCTGTTTATTTGGTATGAATGTGGTGTTTATATGGTGTAGATTGCATTTGGCAGCCTTTTGATGTTGACCACTCTCCTTTTGTTATTGGTGTTTTGTGGGCACCTATATGATGTTTTAACTCTGCATTTCACTTGACCAATGTCTAAGGTAGTTTCATGCATTATTCTGGCATAAACTGCAATCATTATAATTCGTGGCTTCATCTCTCATCAATTGGGTGCGCCGCCTGGTTTACATATTTCCCTATTTTGTTTGTATGCTATTTCTTAATTTTCATTTCTAGGCATAGGCAGGGAGGCGCTGACCAGGATTATGTTCTTTTTAGAAGGGATCGGCTTCAGGAATTATATGGGGTAAAATATACTCAAACCATAGATTAGATACATTCATATATCAGATAACTGCAGAATCAGCTCGGAGTAAAACAACAACAGAATGAATATAAACTTCAAACCAATTTTTCCTTTAGCAATCTGTCTCATAGAAGACTGAGGAAGTAAAATAGCCTCCCAGCTCCATGGGCAACCCGCCACATCTGTTGTACTTGAAAATAGAACGTTGTAGAGGTTTAAATATCCTTTCGGTTTCATTGTCATCTGTCTTAGCCGCACTTGTGCATAATAGAAGTTAAAAGGGTTAAATATTCTTCCTGATATCCTGTCACAGCCGCGCACTTGAACTCAATAGGAAGTTTATAGATTTTAAATAACCTGTTTGACTCTGCTGTCAATCTATCGCAATTGCTGCTCTTGAAAATATTATTTATTCTTCTCTTAGTCACGTATTTGCACCTCACCTTTCTCTTTCTCTACCGTCTAGTGGATAACTTGTGAGATTTGTTAAGAATGCAAGTAGATGGCGACATTTTCAATTCCAAAATTCACCTTCTTTTATAATTGGCAATCTGTCACTATTACAGCTTTTAGAGTTGAGGCGTGGTACAGAATTAAATAGCCTCCCTGAAACCATTGAACACTTTTCATAGCTGCAAAATTTAGGCTTACAAAGTGTAGTAAATTAAATAGCCTCTCTGATTTCCTTCACAACCTGCCTGAGCTGTGGCATTTGAATTTTATAAATATTCTTGTAAGTATAAACCTGGTGGAATATTTATAATGTTTATTTGTTACGTTGAGCTAAGCTTCCATCAATGTTAAAATACGTGTATATATTTAGAGGTAGGGGTAAGATGTATAAGAAATTAGTTGTGTCTATAACTGGTGTTGAGGATAAGTGAATTAAGGAATAGGGAAGCAATTTTGGAGTTAATAATTGTTAATGTATATATATTTATGAATGTATGGGATTAATAAAGTAAATAAGACCATATTTAGGTTGAAAAGGGTTGCTTAAATCAAGATAAACAAACTTAAGTTTCCTTGACACTGAAAATTGAATAAAAGTTATTTCCATTATTAAATGATTAGCAAATTTGTCTAACGAAGATTAAGAAAATTAGGATATTATTATTACCACAATTATATTGGATTGTTCTTTGTTAATTTGTAGGTAAATATTGTTATTTTATAACCTTTAGAGTGGAATGGTAAGATTAGTGTGTAAGCTAAATAACTAAGAAATTGTAGTAAAATTGTCTCAAATATTATTATTGTTCGAGGGAAATAATCTTTTAATTTAGTTATGAGATTAATGATAAGGAATATTATGAAATGTTAAAATATACTTGGAGATAATTACGATATGTGATTATAGAGTTCTTTTATTTATTTTAAATTAATTCTTATTAAACGAATGTATAAATTGTATTTGAATGGTCATTGTTCATTTAAGGGTAATTTGATGTATCCTATTTGTGGTGTCCTCGTTGAAATCTTTCAAATTATTTTTAAGACCTAGGAATCATTATTGAAATGAACATTTTTGTATAAACATTCATTCATTGTGTGACGTGAATATTAGTGTGATTGTTTTATATTTATAAGTTTATGTTGAAAATAAGAAAATTTCTTGGTTAGGATAGTTTATTTTGGTAAATAGGAGAATTGATAGTTGTAGAGTTGACTGTTTATTTTTGTATAAATGTAGGGTTTATGTAAATTTAGATTTTCTTATTTATATTTTATCTATGAGATAAAACATGAAGTTTAATTTATGGTTCTCTTTTAGTGAATAAAAGAAATGAATAAATAGAATTTAGATTGTTTAACATATATTACTATTTTCTTATAAGAGTAATTATAATAAATAATGTATTTTACGATTTTTATTTATTTATTTCTAAATAGTAAATTATTGTGGTGGAGAATAAAGACCCAATAAAAGTATATTTAAAACACCAAGACATTCATACTGATCTATTTTGTTATCCAATAGTAAATTATGTTATTATTACTATTTGGAAGAGTATATATATAATTATGTCAATCTTTTAATGTTGTTGCAAACCCTATGGAAGTATATCATTGTTCCTTTGATAATCCTATCTTCATGTCAAGTTGTTCATTTACTACGTAGGGGTTTTTCTTTTGATTCTGAAGAATATAGAAGCATAGAATTGTATTTAAATTGGGAAAGGATTTTTGCATAATTGAAAGTTTGGTAAATATTTAATAGTTAGGCGATGCGATACTATATAGTTTCCTAATTGGAATATATATTTGTTTTAATTTGTGTTTGGAGGAGTATACTTGTGATTAGTGTCTTATGGCTTAAAAACATCAGATTATATCTTCATTCGCAATATTGTGATATCCTTAAATGTTGGAAATGATTGATCTTTAAAATAATGTTCTTATTAGATTGCTTCGAGTTACTTCTTATTGAATGAATGGTTATATTGTATTTGAATGTGTGGTTTACGGATTGTTTTGATATACCCTTTCAATGTGACTTTTCCTGAGATGATTTTTGAGTTGGAGATTTTCTCTCATTTTATCTATGTTGCTATTCATTGGGAACCCGTATGTGTTCTTTTGTTCTTTACCCTAAGTGGCAGATTGGTTAATGTTAACTTTGTCATGATTGATGGTTCTACTTGATGAGTCAAATTGAAAAGTTCTTTGAGTTATGGGTATTCCGAGAGGAGAAAATAGAGGTTTCCCTTGGATTTCCAATTTAGTTCGTATTGAAGTTGTTGATGTTGTTTAATGGAGTTGTTGATCTTATTTTGATGTATTCTCTCATTATATTTGAATCGCATTTGGTTCTTCAAGGTTTTGCTTTTATTGTTGTCAGATTTTCATGGGGAAACCCTAGTGTAACTTTATGAGAATCTTCCAGAGGTTTATTTTACTATTGGTTAATCTTCCTCCTTTTGTGTGCCCTTGTTGTGGCAAGTGTTTTGGTTTCATGTTTTTGTAAGGGTTGTACATGAATCGTTGAGATTTTGATTATGTATTTATGGCAAGATGGGTAATGCCTTGCACCCTTCTCTATTGTGATCTAATGTACTTGTTATGTTGTGCAACCCTTGGATTTGGTTTTTATGTTTTGAGTGTTATAGAGAGAGAGTGGCTCTAAGTGGGTGGTCGGCGCACAAAGGGGCTCCAGGATAGCCCTCGTTAGAGTGAAATTAATAAGTGATAATTTAAATAATTAACTAGGGGGTGGGTAGAATCACATTAAAAAGATAATTGATGCCTCTTCCGCCTTTGAGTGCTACCACAGACTAAAGGGGATTGAGAAGGCCGTGGTTGGCATGTTTTTTGCCTTGTCTTTGCAAAGGGTAACGGATCCGCATGAGCAACCCTATGGGGCAGCGCCTTGAAATAGGTAGTCTAGATAACCATAGATGGAGGCGGCTCCTAGCGCTCGGTTTTAGTCTGGATAATTCGTCAGTAGACGGAGGCGGCGCCTTGCGTTAGTAGTAGTCTGGATAATCCATGTAAGCCATGCGATGACACTCTCCTCTAACACTCCTTATTATGTTGCTTCTTTGGAAACCCTCTGGAAGTGGTTCTTTGTCTTGAACTGATGAAACATAGTTGTTTTGAATTGATTTATGGTTTTACCCTATTTTGATCTTCGGTGTATTCTTTGGTCTTGTGTAATCTTGTTGATAAATTGGGTCTCGACCTTGTACTCTTATGGTACTATGATATGATGTTATTGTGTCGGTTAATGATCTTCCTTTGGTTCCTTGTTTACTGGCTATTGCCTTGAATTATGTGATGAGATTTATGACTCTTGGATGTGGTTGATTATGTCATTGTAATTCCTGAGTGTTATGATACTTTTGTATGACGTTGAGTCTTGTGGTTCCATGTTTGGATGTTCTTGGTTGAGGTCTCTTTCTTGTTAGCTCCTAGCACAGGGGGTGGGTCTTCGGACTCACATGGTCGGGTGGAACGTGCTAAGCACCCCATTGGGTCCCCAGCCGAGGATCGTGAGGTGCGGATTGGTGCTGTTGCGGCAACTCCAGAATTGTATTTATCTTGGAACCAGTTATGATATTGTGCATCATGTTATCTTGTTGTATGGTTTCCGTTCATGATTGGAAACACTTTTGTATCATTGTACTTCTTAAACATTGTATTGTAATGAAATGTTAAACTTGGTGTGGATATTGGCTATGGCAGTTGTTATTCAATGTGTTAGGATGATCATGCATATGATGTATTTGCGTATTCAGATGGTTTCTTATCATTGATCATCATGTATGTGTTATATTTGTTATTGTTTACTTTATATCTTTGGATTTTATTCTTTATGGTTGTTGTATGGATCTAAGTTGCGTAATGACTCTTCGTGTACCCCAAAGGATGTTTGTGTTAGTGAGTTTACTTAAGTGAAATTCATGTTATGACTTAATGGGTATTGCAAGTATGTTATGTTTACCTAAATAAATAAATAAAAAAAAAATTGTGCTGTAATTATTGTGTTATTGTCCTTTGGGGTTCGCACGGCGGGGCGTTACAACATAAGCCATGCGATGACAAGGCAACGAACATGCCAACCATAGCCTTCTCAATCCCCTTTAGTCTGTGGTAGCACTCAAAGGCGGAAGAGGCATCAATTATCTTTTTAATGTGATTCTACCCACCCCCTAGTTAATTATTTAAATTATCACTTATTAATTTCACTCTAACGAGGGCTATCCTGGTGCCCCTTTGTGCGCCGACCACCCACTTAGAGCCACTCTCTCTCTATAACACTCAAAACATAAAAACCAAATCCCAAGGGTTGCACAACATAACAAGTACATTAGATCACAACAGAGAAGGGTGCAAGGCATTACCCATCTTGCCATAAATACATAATCAAAATCTCAATGATTCATGTACAACCCTTACAAAAACATGAAACCAAAACACTTGCCACAACAAGGGCACACAAAAGGAGGAAGATTATAATTAATTATTTACTTGGAAAAAAATTACAAAAATATATGCATCACATCGGGACATGACTCCTCTACTTATATCTAAAATCTTATAAAAAAATATTATCATTTTATTGTGGTTAAGGTGGTTAGACAGACAACTACTTATTTTTTCCCTAAAATTTAAGTACTACTGCATTGAAATTTCAAATTTTCACCAAATATATTTTTCTTTTTAAATAAACCTAGTAGTTTAGAAACTACATTCAATTTGCTACAGATTCTATTCTTACATATTTTTGAAATAATATAGATAACTTATTCAAATTTTTGCGTCAAGTTTCCTAACTCTGATTTTTTTGAATTTTTTCCATGATGATCCTGCACATACCCATTGGTAAAGGGGGTTGCCCTAAACCGAGGAGTGGTGTGGATGTTAATGGTAGAGGTGGAAGTGGTGGGAAAATTGGTGGTGTGTTTCCTTGAGAAAATGATGATTATGAGGGATCAAAGATGCCCCCTAGTCCAAATAGCCCACCTTCTCCTTGTGAAGTCATGGGGAGAGGGGTTTGTGTGTTAAGAGGACATGTCAATGTTGTGTTGAAAGAAGATGGCTTGGTGGGGTCATGAAAGACAAGTGAAACATATAGGTGTAGTGGATTCAATGGGACATATTGACCCAAGATGGTGTTTGCGTCCAAGTCTTGGTTATTTACAAGGGGGTGTGTTTGAAGAGCATGAAGTAATGAGCCCCCCTTGCTGACAATTAGTTGAGTTGGAGCAATGGATGATGTGATTTGTGGGATGGTTTGAGTGATTCTTTGGAATGGAGGTGTGGATGATATCAAGGGCATAATCCCAAGATTTTTCTCCATGATGGTTCTTACATCATAGTTAGAATCTTTTGCCAATTCTAGCATGTATTGTGAAGGTTTGAGCCTCATCATGGCATTGAAAATTTTGTGGTTTTTGGGATTTTGGACCATTTCAATAATTTCATCTTGAGTCATCCCTAGAACATTGTTGGTGATGTCCTTCACTTGGCCACCTTCCTCTTGATGATCTTGTGGAAGTGGAGGAAGATTGAGTGTGGGATCGCTAGACCTAATGAGATTCATTTCGGGTGTGGTTTGACTCAAGTCACTTGAATTGGATGTTTCCTTGTTCGTTTCCATGTTCTTGTGTTGAGATCTAGTTTGGACCATCAAATGAGGATCAATTTTCGGGAATGTGGGAGGTGAACCTCTAACTCCTTGGATTGATCTAAACTTTAGGTACAAAAAAGAAAGTCTAAGATATTAAGGATCAAAGGATGGTGATGAGATAATGAAAGATGGATGATTGGTGGATGATTTAAACCCTTAGGAAACCTTGAAGGAAATACTAAAATTTAGAACTTTTGGATTGATGTTTGATTTTATTTTGGATCTTGATTTTGGTTTGATTTGATTTGATTTTGATTGAATTTGGTTTGGATAATGAACTCATAAACTCCAAGAGGTTGGATGTTGTCCTAGAGTAAACTTGTTCACAAGATGACAATTTAACTAAGTGTGTAAAGAAGGATTCATCTACACACACCTAGTCAAACAAGATTATTTTTATTTTGATTTCAAGAGGATTTTCCCAAAGTTTAGTATGAAGGATTTTTTCAAGATTTCCAAGAGTTGTTTGTGAGATGGGGTTTTGATTTTGATGTTTTGAGGAATGGATGAAGGTGTTTTATTTTTATCCTAAGATACTTGGAGAGACTTTTGTTTACTAGACCTAGGTGTTGAAGAACATGCTAATACTTCCTATGTGAGATACTCAAACCTTTGAAAAAGTCTTGGATTTTGACAATAGTAAAATGAATACAAATTTGGATTGTTCTTTGCTACACGTTTGTAAAAGTTGAAGATCAATCTTTCAATAAATTCGTAAAGCATAGACAAACGTTTCTTGTGAGATTTTTGACTAAGACCTTTGGAATTTGGTTTTCAGACTTTGATCTTTTGGGAAATCATTTGAAAGAGCACATGTGTGGGGTTCAATGGTTCCTTATCTTTGCTTAATGATTCCTTTTTACTACAAACACTTTCTTGATTAGGTTTTCAAACTAAATGTCTAATATCCAAATTTCTTCTCATCCCACAAAGTCCATTATGTGGAAATCAAGGAAATTAAGGAAATAGTTCCCTAATGTTGAATTTAGTGAGAGAAAATTGAGATATAAATTCAAATGCTTAGAAGCCTCTAAGGATAGAATCCCTAGGGCAAGCAATAGCACTTGGATTTTGTCAAAGGTATTTGCTTCCTCTAAAGGGTTTGAAATTTGATGATCATGGTTGAATGTTTGTTTTCCAATGTTTTAGATCCAAGCAAAGTGTTTTGATTCCAAGAAAATGCACAACCCTATGGATAGTCAAGAGATAGTATTTGTTGAATCCCCACTTGGATAAATCCAATTGTGCTTATTCCAAGCGGATGACTAGAAGCTTGACCACACTAGCTCCCCTCCATGGCACACACTTCTCGAGTCAGCCAAGCTTCAATTCTCATGAATCTCCCATGATGAAATTCTCATCTCTACAAAGAACCGCAAAAATGTGGGGCGACTTCAGAGGTCTAACCTCTTACACCAACAAATAGAAAGGATTTTGGCTTTTACACAAATTGGTTCTTAGTCAGGGTGATCAGGGACATGGCACCTTGAGAGTGTCCAACAAGCCACTAAAGGCTTTAATCAATCCTACTGGGGGATCTTATACCTTTTTAAGGTAGTACCCAGTTCTGAAAGACACTATATGGCTAAGGCCTACATACCATTGGACTTGACAGTTTAGTCTTATCCTTTTATATATTGGCCCGAGTGAAAAACTGGTTGGATTTGCTTTTGAGTTCTCCTTTAGAATGTATCTCTTAGGTAGGCCCCTCTAAGGGTAAACAAAATCGAGCAAGCACATCCATAGTTCGATTGATCTTTGTTTATGTGAACAAAGAGAGAACACATGTGATATACTCCACTCACACTAGCAAGATTTGTTCAATTTTAAGAATCCAAATTGAAGTGTGGAGCCAATCTTTTATAAAAACTTAATATCACCAAAAGACTTTTGATTCTCATATCATTGTGAAGCGTGAGAGAAGTGCATACACCTTTTAAATGATATTACTTTGTAGAAATGATTACAAAGCATAAAGTACACATGTTCATTTTAACCTCAAAAACAAGAATGGATTCTTTTTAAGCACCAAGATGAAGTGTGAAGTTTGTTTGTTCAATTTTAGAATCCCAAAACCAACTCTAGTAAGTTCCTAAATTTCTTTTTAATCCCTTTAATTTTTTCTTTTTAAGCCCAAACAAAAAATATTTTGAGTCCTAAAACTTGAAGGTAACAAAGCCTTAAGAATGGTATTATAATTGCTCCCAAAGTGTTTAAGAACACTTGATACAATAGAAAGAATATTTCATAAGAATTCTTTTATTTTCTTCCTCCTTCCCCTTTTGATTGCTCCAACCTACAAAAACTAGTTAATCCATAAAAAATAGAGGCACAAAACATATTAGAAGTTCAAATGGATCAAAGACAAAAAGCACATGCTAAAAATAGCTTGAAATTTGACTTTTACCCCACCCCAATGATGCAATTTTAAAAGGCGGCGTAGTTTGGAGCAGGTCAATGGTGCTCTAGTGAAGCTAGTGGTGCTCTGTGGAGAAACAAAGATCACGATTACGTCGCTATTTCAACCAGCGGCACACTTTGGAGTTTCCGTTGACCCAGGCTATGTGAGAATTCTTTCAATGTCACAGTTTGAAGTTTGATAGCATTGCTAAATAGCGCCATTGGACTGATAGCAGCGTTGTTTGACTCTGGCAGCATTGCAGTTTTTTGTAGACACATAAAATTTTGAAAAACAACAAAAAATTGGTCAAAAAATGTGTTAATTCTTCAAGATTCGCCCTCCTTCTAGTGCCAAAATGTGAATGGTGGATCTAGACCTACACAAACATGAACAAACAACACAATTTTAGTCCATTATGCAAATCAAAACCATCATTCCCCATAAGATTCATTTGAAACATGAAGAACAAAAAATAAAGTAAAAAACACAAATGAAAGAAAACTAAATCTTATTCAAATGCTTAAACTCTCAATCCCATGGGAGAATTGGTGTTATTTTGATGTGGAAAATAGCCCTTTCCCAATTATGTGCAAGCTTGAAGATGATCAATGGTGATCCTTGATAAAATTTTCCATAACCTAGCTATGAAATTGATGAAAACTATGAAACTTGGACGAGAATCGATCAAATTGCTCAAAACATGAATATAATAATCTTGCCTAAAGTTGTGGATCCCAAATTAGTAAAAGAGCCTTCTATTTATAGAAGAGAAGGATGGAATAATGAGCCAAAAGGATGAATGTGGGACAAAAGATCAACCAATAAAACAATGCCACTTGTCAACATGTTAGTGGATAGAGGTGGAGCACATTTTGATGAATGTGCACATAAATTCTATTAGGTGGATATTTGAAATTTGGAGAAGTGACATGTAGGAGGGAGAAGAAAGAAGAGTTAATGCCACTTGGCTCAAGAAAAAGGACATTTAAGAGGCCTTTAATTCCTTGTTGGATGGACAAGTCCTTTGGGAGGGAGAATTCAAATTTGAAGAATATTCCAATGAGATGCCTTTTTGAATGAAATAGAAGAATTTATAAATCAATTAAATTGATTTACTTTCACAAGTTGTAAAATCTAGAGGATTTGAGGGATTAGTGTTATGATTAATCATGATTTGATTAACTTAGATGATAATTAGTTTATTTGATATTTTGACTTAGATTTTTTGGATTTAAATAAATCAAAATGAGAGGAATAATGAATATTAGATTTAATTAAATAAAGTTAGATTTATTTAATTAAAAGGGGATGGTGTTAGACTTAAATCAAATAAAGATTAGTTTGTTTAATTTAAAGGAGATGACTTTAGAACTTAATTAAATGAAATGAATTATTTAATTAAAAGAGGGATATTAGGATTAATTAAACAAAATGATTTATTCAATTAATAGAAGATAATGATTTAATCAAACAAAATTGATTTATTTAATTAAAGGATGAAATATGATGAATTTAATTAAATAAGGGTTATTTAATTAAATAGTTAGTAAAGGAGATGATTTAGACAAAACTAGTGTCAGTAAATCAGGATCAAGTGCCCAAGATCAATCAGTATAATTTACATGTCTACAAGTAGTAGGTAAAGGTGAAAAGGTAGGCACATTGTATTTTTGTACTGGTAATACTTATTCTACCTTAGCTGCTATAGAAATAGTTAGTACTAAGACAGTTAGAGCACTTGCTACAGGGACAAAAATAGAATTGTGGCACCATAGACTTGGGCACATGAGTGAGGAAGGGATGAAGATCCTTCACTCCAAAAAGTTGCTACTGGGTCTAAAGCATATTGACTTGGAGTTCTGTGAAAATTGTGTTTATGGAAAACAAAAAAGAGTCTAATTTCTCAAAGTTGGGAAAGAGAAGAAGAGTGAGAAATTAGAGCTTGTGCATTCAAATGTATATGGACCAACTCAGGTATCTTCTCTTGGTGGATCTTGTTATTATATTAATTTTATTGATGATTCAATTTGGAAAACATGGGTGTATTTTCTAAAACATAAATTAGAATTATTTGAAAGTTTTAAAAAGTGGAAAGCTTTGGTTGAGAATGAGATAGGAAAAATTGAAGTGTCTCAGATTTGATAATGGAGGTGAGTATTGCAGCATATAATTTTAAAATTATTGTTCATACAATGGAATCCATAGGTAGAAAACAGTTCCTAAAACCCCATAAGAAAATGGTTTGTCTAAGAGGATGAATAGGACCATTATGTAGCATGCAAGGAGCATGAGATTGCATGTTGGACCACCCTTACAATTTTGGGCAGATGTTATACATACCATTGTTTATTTAATAAACATAGGACCTTCAAATCCTTTGGATGGTGGCATTCCAGAGGCATGGACAGGTAAAAAGGTAAACTATTCATTTCTGAAAACCTTTGGTTGTGAAGCTTTTGTCCATGTTGATATTAAAAATAGAACCAAGCTTGAGGCTAAGTCTAAAAAATTTACCTTCATTAGATATGGAGTAGATGAATTTGGTTATCGGTTATGGGATTATGAAAATCATAAAATCATTAGGAGCAAAGATGTTATATTCACTAATAAGGTCATGTATAAGGATCGGCTGCAGGAAAAGAAGCATGAACAGGCCAAAAAGGAATATGTGGTGTTGGATGAGATTCCAAAAAATAAAATGCCAGTGGTACATGATGCTCAACAACAACAAGTTATCCCACAAACTCCTGCAAGTGTTAGACATTCTACAAGGATAACTAGACCTCTAGAAATATTTTCTCCATCATTGTATTCTATATTATTAACTGATTTTGGTGAACCTAAAGGTTATGACGAAGCAATGCAGGTAGATACCAAAAAGGAGTGGGAGCTAGGCATGAAAGGGGAAATTGATTCCTTGCTTCAGAATCAAACTTGGGACTTAGCCCAATTTCCTGCAAGTAAAAGAGCACTGCCAAATAATATAGCTTGAAGGAAGAAGATGGAGGCAAGAAAAGATATAAGGCCAGACTCGTGGTAAAAGGTTTTGCATAGAAAAAAAGGTAAGATTTTGATGAAATATTTTCTCTAGTTGTAAAGATGACTTCTATTAGAACTATTCTAAGTCATGTGGTTGTAGAAGACCTGCATCTTGAATAGCTAGATGTGAAAACAACATTTCTCCATGGGGATTTAGAAGAGGAAATATACATGCAGCAACCACAAGGATATGAGGTCAAGGGTAAGGAGGAATTTGTGTGCAGGTTAAAGAAGATTTTGTATGGCCTGAAGCAAGAACCTCGGCAATGGTATTTGAAATTTGATAGTTTTATGGCTAAACAAGGTTACAAAAGATGTCATTCTAATTATTGTGTTTATTTTAAGAAATTGGATAATGAGAGTTATATTATCATGTTGCTTTATGTTGATGACATGCTTGTTGTTGAGTCTAACATACAGCATATTAATGAACTTAAGAAAAAATTAGAAAATTCATTTACTATGAAGGATTTGGGTGGAGAAAAACAAATCCTTGGTATGAGGATCACATGGGATAGAACAAACATGAAATTATTTATGTCTCAAAGTGAGTATGTAGAGAAGGTGTTGAAAAGGTTTAACATGTAGAATGCAAAAGCAATTAGTACACCTTTTCCTAGTCATTTTAAGTTGACTAAGGGGATGTGTCCAAAGACACTAGAGGAGGAAGAAAAAATGTCTAAGATACCAGATGCATCAATAGTTGGTAGCTTGATGTATGCAATGGTATGCACAAGGCCAGATATTCCACATGCAGTGGGAGTTGTGAGCAGGTATATGAGCAATCCAAGAATGGAACATTGGAATGTAGTAAAATGGATTCTCTAATATTTGAGAGGTACTACTTCAAAGAAACTATGTTTTGGAGGAACAAATTCTGCTCTAAAAGGATATGTTGACTCTGATCTAGTGGGTGATATTGATAGCAGGAGGAGTACTACAGGGTATGTTTTATTGTAGGAGGTACTGCAGTCAGGTGGATTTTGAGACTACAAAATGTTGTTTCACTTTCAACCATTGAAGCTAAGTATGTTGTTGCTATGGAAGCCAATAAGGAGATGATTTGGTTACAACACTTTCTAGAAGAATTGGGACAACAAAAACAAGATAACCCTTTGTACATTGATAGCCAGAGTGTCATTCATCTTGCTAAGAATTCAGGTTTGCATTCAAAAACTAAGCACATATAGCTCAGATACCACTTCATCTGATCAGTTTTGGAGGATGGACAGTTGAAGTTGGAGACTATAGATATGTTCACAAAGGCAATTACATGGGAGAAACTGATTTCCTCATCAGTTTCTATTGGCCTCCATGACTGATAATGGTGGACATAAGAAACTATCCAGACCTATAATCCAGTGGGAGCTACAAGGGCAACGATGTCCAATATCAGTCTCCAAGTGGGAGATTGTTTGGTGTGGAGCCTGATTAGTCTCCAACTGGGAGATTGTTGGTATGTGGTGACTAATCATGCAAATATTGTACACTCATAATGTATCCTCACTGGGGTTTGGGGTTGGTTCGAGCCCTAAGTGGGGATTCGAGGGTGGTAGCCCCCATTAGTGGGGGTTCACGGGTGTCAGCCCTTGACAGTGGGGGTTCAGGGGCGCAGCCTCTAAATTTTTTTTCTCATTAACACATCAAGGTTTTCCCACTGACATGTCAAATGAAAAAAATGACTTTGTAAAACCCTAATTTAGAAGCTTCCAAAAATCTTGTTATAAGTAGTTGGGATGTAAGTTGTGGTGTGTAATTTGTGAGATTGTAATCTATTTTGCACTGGATAATAAAATCATTGGGTGGATGAGTTTCTATAGATGTAACCCATAGTGGGTGAACCATGTTAAATTTATGTGTTAATCTCTTTTGTGTTATTCTTCATTTTTAGTTATGGGTTATTTAATCTACATATAATTGTTAATGTTTATTGCTCCAATTTTCCTAAACCCTAACATCCACCTCCATCTCACAACACAATCAATGATCTTGTCCTTAACCAACTCTTGCAAAATGTTCCATCCCTCCAACAACAAATTTCTAGACATTGAGTCAAAATCACAATGGCCAACCTTCACAATATGTCAAAAGAAACCCCCTATCCTTGGAGATATTGAGAACACAAATGCCACAAGGTATAGAGATTCCTATATTTGATAAATATTGTGGGAAAGGAAATCATGTTAGCCATGTTTCTGCATATACAACCATATATAATGACTTCATTTTTGAGGATAAACTCCTGGCTAAAATCTTCCATGGATCCTTGAAAGACACTTCTTTGGAATGGTTTTTCTCCTTACCAAATAATTCAATGCATTCATTTAATGAACTTATTGATGCCTTTCTCAATTACTTACAAATACACATGGGTCCTAAGATGGCCTTAGTTGATTTAATGACATGAAAAAAAAGGATGATGAAAAGGTCACTAATTTCATAGCATGATACCAATTGCTTTACTCATAAATAAACATTAAGATTCTCAATGTTAACCTTCAAAGAATGTTTATTGCCAATTTTCAGAACAAAATCCAAACTAAACTTGAGGTGTTGAAATTTCATTCCTTTACAAACTTGTGTACTGCCCTTCATGATTACCAAAATTCAGTTAGTAGTCATGAAGTGAAAACTCCCTCTAACCATCCTGAAAAATATAAATCCACGCCTCAAAATAACTATCAACCATTCAAGAAATAAAATAAGGGATTTTTACAACTTAATCCCCCTCAACCAACTCAACATGTTGACACCCAAGTGTATGCTATAAAGACAACAAATCCATACACATTTGGAGATAGAAATAGACAATTTACCCCTCTACCAAATACCCTTTATAACACCATGTTTCAGCTCTTAAACAAGAAATTAATTTCCTTACCTCTTGTTAGAGCTCTTGATCCTACTCAACCTTTACCTCCAAACTATAGAAAAAATTCTTGTTTCCATTTTCATCGACAAAATGGACATGACACGAAACATTGCAAGTGTCTTAAACATGTTGTGCAAGACCTCATTGATTCTAACCATATTCAAATTGGTGGTGTTAATGATCAAGGTAACAAGTTTGCAGCCCCTCCTAACCAAAACTTGCAAATATTTACTAATCCCATGCCAAATCATAACATCTCCTTTTCAAAGCTAGTGAAACAAAGAATGATGTGATGAATGTTGACATGAGTGATGATAACATGAAAGACATGGAAAATATGATTGGATTCATTTAAGTTCAACCTTGTAAGGGCCTAACCAAAATTCCCCTTGAAATTTCTTTCTCACAACATGACATAATCAAACATGCACCTGATGGTCCTCTTTACATAGCTAGAAGAATTAATGACAAGCATACTAATGGGATATTAATTGATCTCATTTGTGTAGAGAATATGATCACTAAATAATTCTTGTTTGTGCATTATCTTTATCAAGATACTTAAGAAAATTGAAAGCATGGATCAAAACGCATAATGATTTTGCTTTCCCTATGATAGGTTTGATAACTCTTCCTTAAAAAGTTGGACCGAAAACATTAAGTGTCACATTTTACATCATCTTGTCATCGAACCAATTTCATGTGAAGTTAGGCTACCCATGGCTTTGCTCCATGAAATTCATCCTATTGGTAGTGCAAAAATTCATAAAGTTTCCATTTGACAATGAGGTTTTTACTGTGCATCATAGTGGCTTTAATCTAGTGTCTTCCTATGGGAATTTCTCATTGGATTTCTTTTGGCCCAAACCTATGGAACCTATTCTAGGCCTTGTGAGGACTTCTTTTTAAAATCTTATCAAAAGTTTAAAGCAAAGCACATAACAAAATTATCCCTTACTAATATGCCTCAACCTATGATTGAGCCTCCTATCCTTAATGAGACCATGACTAAACAAAAAGTCCTTCGAAGTAACCAAGACCAAAACATGACAAATCCTTCACCCATTTCCTATAAGAGACCACGAGATAGCCAAATAAGTCTCGATGTGCCTCCTAAAATCAAAAAAGTTTATAAAGCTAAAGAGAAATTGGTTGAACAACCTCCCATGGTTTCTTCTATTCCTCCCTTAAGGGAAGAAAAGAAACCATTGGTTGATAAACCCACTCCTACACAATCGCAACTTGAAAATTGAACGAAAAGAAATCAAAATGCTAGAGAATGTAGGCATAGACATTGTGCTATTGCTCCTTTGTTACAAGGAAAAGAAAAGAACAACATAGAAAATAAAAATCCTAACTTACCTCAAGTAATGCATGATGGTTCTCCACCTTCGCTAAAGCAAGAAAATCTTATATCTTGAACACAAAAAGAACAAGCACCTTCCATGGATATTATCATTAGACCTCCTATTGTAATTAACTTAGATAATGTTAATGAAATTACAAATATTGATGAGGAAGTACATAATGAGATGAATTTATTGTTTTCCTCTTCTATGAGCTTAAATGAAAATAACCGTGATGATCCTCTTAAAAAGATTGATTCACCATGTGTTGAACTTGGTGATTATCCTAGTTTGGAACTTGACATTGTCCATTTGGATAGTTTTCTACCTTCCACATACAATGAATAATATTGGGATGAAGATGACCTACTATAGGTTGACTCGCATGGGCCCTACTAATCTTGTCTTTGTTTTTATTTTGTCATGTGTGATTGCATGTGCATAATGTGATCCCTTGTATTGTTCAATTTGATGTGTCTTTATGTTCATTCCTTTATTTGTATCTACATTCTTCTATATGTCGTAAATCCTTTATCTTTTATTTTGTCTTGTGTTTCCTTTTGGGAATGACGCAACGCGTCGAGACATTCAAGTCTCTTCCATGTTGACCCAAAAGCTTTTCTTTGTTTTCACTCTTTATGTGTCACTCTTCTTGTTCCATGACTTATTTGGGGAATGATGATGCTTTTGAGTTCTATAATATATTTGTAGCAAAGACATATGTTGATCCCAAATCCATGGATCCCTTATGTGTTTGGGATTTATTTGGGGGAAACCCCTTTTTCATAATGTAGCTTCATTTGGAAACATATGTTTGACATACAACTTTCCAAATAAACTCTAATTTCATGTTAGCATTTATCATTTTCTACTTTAAAGTAATTTCTCACAGTGTGGTGTTTAGCAATTTCTTTAAAGTGGGAGCCTACATTGGAATTATCATTTTGAAATTTTTGGTTGTATCTTATGTTTCATAGTGCGGTCTTCTTACTTCATGTGATGTGTCTTCTTCTTGGTGGTGTCATTATATTTAATGTTCTTCAAGAGTGTGACCTTTCATGGCATACGACTTTCCTCTTAGTGGTGATGTTATGCATTACATTCCCTATGTTGTGAATCTTTTATCCTAGACTTCTCCTCTCTTAGAGACATTAGGCATGAAGTTCCCTAAGAGGAGGCCTTACATGAACTAAGAAAAACCCCTTTGAACATGTCTTATCTTATTTTCATTTTTTTCATAAGTGTTTAGCATAACACAACTTGCTAACCTTGTGAATCTCGAAGTTACAACCCTTTTTCATGGCCACCAAGTATAACACACCTTGCTTGCCTATGGAGCACTATTTGTTCATAAGTTTTTAGCATAATGCAACTTGCTAAGCCTTATGAAGCTCGAATTTCATATTGTGTGGTTCTTTATCAAATTTATTGGAGGTGTAACTTTGGTATGGTTATGGGAGCCTAATAAGATTCTCTCATTTTCTAACTTTTGTGGGGCTCACCTAGAGGATAGTAGATTTCACTAGCTCATGTGAGCATGCATTGTTATTTGCATAGTGGATAGCGAGTTCCACTTGTAAATAATTTTTTGGACAAACAATTAAGTCTTGATCCACATCAAGTTGGAAAAATAGTCAAACCTTGATCCACCCCTTCCCCTTTTTCTTTTTCTATTTCTCTTTCTTGAGTCTTTGACATTGTACTATTGAGTATCTTGTCATTTTTGCATATATATATTTAACATAGGCATTTTTCTCCTTGTGCCTTTGTTGGTTTTTCCATGAGATCTTAGTTCTCAGGGGCTTGATCGTCCTCCTTGATCTTTATCATCTTATCTTTCCAACAATTGTACAATTAGACCTCTCTTGATTGTCTACTTTAGTGTGAGTTTGATGCAAGGTCATCCTCTCACTAAAGTGGGGGCTAAATGTAGTGTAGAAAAATGCATCCCTTTACATTTTCACACTTTTTTGGTCCCTCCTAATTAATTTGGACTTAATAATGCCTTAATTTAGTGTTGACAAATGTACCCCTTTACATTTTCACACTTATTTGGGCCCTCTTAATTAAATTGGACTTAATTACTCCTTAATAAGCTCGATAATTCATTTACAAGCCTAATAAATTACATTTTTCGAAGGGGAAACCCAACAATAATTAATGCCAACACATAACACTTTACCTTGAGTAATGTGTGTTCCAAGAATAAGGACCTTGGACCCATTCGCCCATGAGTGAATGGATCCTCCCTAGGCCTTTGAACCTAAATTTAAAATATGTTTTTGGTGGTATTTTAAGGTCCCTAAATTCATATTTCAATGTCGGCTTGTAATATTTGAATTTTGGGAAATTAAGGATACATACCTATAAATGTAAGGTTATTTCATCATTTCAACATCTAAGAAGGTAGCATTTTTTAAGAACTTTAAGAGAAATTTTACAAGGGAAAAGTTGATGATCAAGAGCATTCAAGAGCAGATATATCATATATTTATTGCAGCATTCAAGATCTAATGATCATATCAAATTCTTGAATCAAGCATGTTTTTGGAGCTAACATTGTGATGCAGGTTTCAAGATCAAGTTCAAGAATTCAAAGCATTATTCAAGTATCAAGATTTACATCCATTGAAGCCATTTCATACAAGTTTCATACCTTCCAAGATCTTCATTTCAAAGATTCATACAAGAGTTTGTTGAGTGGTAACATAGCATTGTTAACTCTTCATTCCCTCTTCCATGCTTTATTTCATTTCAAGGTTTGATTACCAAAGTGGGGTTTGACCAAGGCAAACCCCCATTCACCAAAAACAAACAATTTTTCCCTCTTGTGTTTGTTGCAGATTTAGGTTGAAGAAGAATTGAAGACCTCTTGAAGTGCAATATTAGAGAAGTTTTCAAAGTTGTCTTCAAATCACATAATCTAACCAACATATCTGATTTCTGACATTCTGACACTAAAACCTAGACAAATCAGAAGCTACATATCAACATTAGAGACTCTTGAAAGATTTCTAAAAACCTTGACAAAAGACCCATTCACCCATGGGCGAATGAGTCCCAATTTTCCTTTAGAAACTGACTTTTGGTGACTGGGAAACACCTTTCTACCCTTCTCACATCTACAATCAATTTTTTGGTTTTGCTAATATTGAGTTTCATAATTTTGTTTCAAATTTGAATTGGCATAATTAGGTTGATTTGCTATTTCTAGTTTTTCTGCCAAAAGTGATGTTTGAAACTAACCCCTATCCTCAAAGCATAAGGAAATCTGCAGATTCTCACATTGAGTTGATTTTCCTAAGGGTTGTTAGTTAATTCATTATGGGGATCTTATTTCCTAATGAAATAAAGGAAAATAGGTTTGTCATAACCCCCTTGTTATCATTGATTGGTGAACCCTATTTTTTAGTGTTTCAAGGATGTGATTAAATAAATGGGATTTATTTAATTAATTAGGAAAGAATAATAGTAAAGCGATTTAATTAAATAATATAAAATCATTTAATTAATAGTAGAACATGAAGTTAGATATTAATTAAATAATTGAGCATTATTTAATCATTATGACTAGGATGATAATTAGTGTAAAAGTGTCGCTTGTAGGCTAAGAAAATTTTGAGTATCTGCACTATTATTGTTTATTCAATTATTGATAAGTTGTTTGCTACTTACAACAAAATTATGGTAATCTCTAATAGTTTTTTTATGGATTCAATTGTAAGCAAACAAAGTGGCTTTAGAGGTGGCCTATCTTCAAATTAGTATACACTCCTCACATAGAAGCTAAAGGTGAGGCTACAACAATAATTATCACTAGTGTGGTTATAGTTGTGATTCTTGATCCCCTTCACCTAAATGTAATTCTTCTTTGTGCCCTCTCAAAAATGCAGTTAGGCTCAGCCAAATAGGCAAGATAAGTTTCATTGCCTTGCCAAGGTAATTTCACCTTACTAGGAGCATGATCAACACAAGGTGGTTGCAAAGGAACATAATGAAGCAGGTAATTCTAACATGAGTTGGAATCCTATTTCTAATGGCCAAGAATCATTAGATGTTGGTTGGGGTTCCAAATCTGATGATTAAATATCCAACATATATTAGCAACATGTGATCAATATACTAATTATTTTCATGAACACCTAAATCTCCATATAATAATCAACACTTGACCATAAAAGATCAACAAATTAAGCTATTATATTATCAAAACCCACCACTCACTTCCCACCTATGATCTTTTTTATATTTGATACATAACTTTTTATATAATCTAATGTTTTAGATTTACAAAAACCTTGTTTTCCTAAAATTAGTTTACATGACTTAAAACATAATCCCATACAAATGTTTTGTATAATCCAAAAATTATTTATTTTCAAAATAATATATAGGCCTTTTTAAGTAAAACAATTTTTCATTTAAGTTGTACCAAGCCTCCTACCCATATGCCAAATAAGAAAATCTTCATGGACCACATAAAACCCTAGGAAGTTGGAAAGGTCCCAAGAAAAATGGAAAGTCGCACGTCCTTTTCAAGAGTACGAAAAGCCAAGCACCAGCTGGATAAGACGAAGTAAGCTTTGCATGAATTTGTTGGTGGAAGTGATAAAATGGCAGTAGGGTTTTTAATAAAAATGAAATCCATTGTTTTAGTAGATTTTTACGTGAAAAAATATCAACATTATAATCATCCGTTCTCCTTATTCATAATTCAGCATTATGAAATTAAATTATAAACCTTTAAGCATGGAGAAAAGAAATAACATAGTATCTATTCATAAATTTATGGATATAATGATAATCAAATTATATATTATTTATAATAATGGCATTTGTTTATTTAAATATGGTGAAAATGATTTTCAAGTGTTTAAATTTATCATTAAATTTTAAGTTAAAACTATTGTTGTTATAAGTTGAATGGCATACATCAATTTATGGGATCTTGAATTAGGTGAGAGCTAATATAGTATAGAAACTTAGGATAACGTCTATTATACTAATTAGTTAGAATATTTTATCTATTTAATAAGACGGTGTAAGATAACATGTATCAACATTCATATAACACTTGAAAACATGTATTTATTATGTAATTATTTATAATGGTACATGCATTATATTTGCAATGAATACCTATTGCTATACTATTATTTATTATTTATCTCTTGCATCCCTATATATCTTTATTGTTACATTATGTGTGTGTCCACACACACACACGTGCATACATTGTGATAATTTGACAATAAAGATATAAATTGTGTGAGGGGATCCTTTCCATAGTTGGTGAGGTGAGCTCAACCCATTGACAAGTAGAGCAAGTGGAGAGGGAGATATTTTTCAAATACTCAAAGAGGGAGAGTGTCAAGCCTATTTATAATAGGGGGATCAACTAATATGTCAAGCGATTGTAAATACTTGACATTAGTATTCATTCTCCACTTTAACAAAATTAGATGCTCCTAAAGAATCAAAATGTGTCTTAACCAACAAGTTAGTTTACATTTAAATAATTGTAACTATAGAAAATAAAGGGCATATGTTTATTAATCAAATATAAATAGGGTGTACCATTATGTTCTATCCTACCATGAGTAGTCTACTCCTACTAAATGTGCATAATAAGGAATGGTGAGTAGAGCCCCCATGCATATTACTATAAATTCAATTATTCCAATAGATCTCATTTCTAAAAGTAATATATGTGATTAGGTATGTAATAGGCCTCTAATTGAAGGTAGCCAATGTAACATTAAATTTAACACTAAAATTAAGAAAATGGTTGGCACAAAATAGCTAGATGGCCAAATAGTGGAAGTTATCACTATTCTAAACATTAATATAAATCTTTTGGGGAGATATTTAAAGTAAGTGTATATATACCATTTGGTAAGACCTAAAAAATTTGGAACACAATTAAATCAATTAGCTTAATGGAATGTATCAATATAGGAGAATATAGATGATATTACTTGTGATGTGTCTAACACATTAGCAAAAGTAGAAGAATCAAGGCAAATAGTTAATAATATTAACCAACAAATAAATATCTTTAAAATATAATAACTACATACTTTGTCTCAAATACAAGTTGTTTAAAACCAAATGTTGGTCCAAGCCATAGTAAATAATATTCAAAAATATCAAATTCAATTGAATGAGACTTTATATTATATCAAAGATAGAGAAGAAACTATTCAATTTTAGAATTAAATGGTCGTAAAACAATTTTTTAATATAGCCTTAAAGTTTAGAAAGGTCAGAGCCTACATCAAAAACATAAAGGTAAGGAAAGAAAAAGTAGATAGCTCTAATGAAGAAAATAAAGCAATAGATCCTTTCAGTCAAATAAAAAACAATAAAGACCAAAGAATAATTAGGTATGTCTTCTCATAGATCAAGAAAAGGGTTACACATATAGATATTTTCAAAATACTCTAACATTAAGGTTGTAGTAAAATAGAAAGAAAACTTGCTCAAACAAATAGGCATAGTTGAAAAACAAAAAGAACAAATATAGGTTGAGAAAGAAGATTTTAAAATTAAAGAAGAATAATTTATTCTAAGATAATAATAATCAAACTACTAGGACAAAAATGAACAAGAAGTATGAAAATAGGAAACGCCTAATATCAATGTTAAAATAGAAATTGGTTAAAGAATGGATAAATATGGAAGATGCACTAGATAAAATTATAATTTTGATCCAATTTAAATTTTCTACTTCCAATAGTTATCTAATTAATATAGTTAAGATCATTGATCTTTATCATATCATCGTGACTTTGTTTTATAGTCCCTAAAACTTTTATGATGGTAGAAACACTTGGATAAACGTCTAAAAAGGTTAATTATGCTACCATATTATTTTCTAATAAATTGTGGGACTAATAGGAAAGACTTGTAGATAGAGGTCCTAGAAATAGCGATGCTTCTATTGATGAAGATTATATATATATGAGAAATTGACAAATTAAAATTATAAATTATTTCTCAATTCTATGCTTATAGAAAAGACAATGAAAGGGAGGTTAAAACAATATTTGATGCATCTTAAGATTTAGATTATAATATTTATATTTATCATTATAGTAAAATAAATTCAATTACAAAAGAATTTCATTTTCATCTCCATTTTGCCTTCTAAAACTGAAAAAAAATCCTTAACTAGTAAAATTCCCTCCTAAAAATCTACCCCTTTTAATACTATTACATGCTCATTTAGCCATGAAACTTTCCAATTATTCAAGTATAGCTAAAGTAAGACTAATTTTGAACTAAAAATTTTGAATTTCATAATAAAATTCAAAAATATCAAAAAAACCCAAATTTGGAAATTGTTGGAAAAATATTAAAACTTCAATTTGAGGCCTTAGATGGTTGGAAATGACCCTAGAAAAGTGTCAATACGTGCTCCAACCAAACCAGTTTAGTTGGCATCACATTCAACTCTTCAAGACACTCCTCCACATAAAATTTTATCTCAATTGAACTCCCTAGTCAAAATTTATGGCCTCCAAAATTCATTGCATTAATATTGGATACTATGAATTCATGTAATCTTTGCAAACTTTCATTAACATTACCTAGCATATGAAAAGTATATATACAAATAATGGTATTGGCACCAACCAGCCTTAAAAAGATATGTTATCATCTCATTACCTTATATAATAAGATAATGTGAAGAACATTTAGTCAAAATTGATGAAAATTAGGAAACCATATATTATACCATATTTGAGTTAAAATACATTGTCCAATAGAGATTGAAATATTGCATACAAGTAGTTGTTAAAAGTAACTTAGATGAGTATAAGTCACCTTATAATATTTATAGTTTGTATACAACCACACCTATTCACGATAATTGAGGATGTCCTAATTCTAATTTCTTTTACAAATCTTCCCATATGCATAAGCATCCTATTACCTAATGGAATCCCAAGAATTATAGTAAAGAAAAAAATGATATGGTGCCATGGCCAACCATCATATATTCATAGCTATAAGGCTACTCCTATTAAAAAGTATCATTTTTAAACATTTAATTATAAGTCTCTTTATGTCTTATCAAATTACAAACTCTCTATGAAGTTCACTCTTAAGTTTGCTACTACTCTACAAAGGTCCACATTATGCCATTAACTATCCAAAGAAATACTATGAATTTTCCACTAAAGGGTGTGTGCAAAAATATGGGGACCAAAAAGTGGCCACCCCACATTTTGGCCCTCATGAAAGCATAACATGAGCACATTATAACACGATCATGTTATTCTTTATTTGAACAATAAATAAAAACACATTCATTCTACATTTTTCCTTCAATCCATGACCTGGTCTTCCTTCCAAGCATGCTCGCATTTTTGTAGACCTTTTTTTTATCCAAAGCTTTTCCAATTCAACACCAAAATTTTATGAAGACACCAAGGAGGTAAAAGAATAATTTTTAGTTTTTAGTGTCAAATTTAGATTAAATAGGTAGATTGAATTAGTCTTTTAATTATTATTTTTTAATTTTAGAAGTTGATAATTCATCCCAAAATGTTCAAAACCTAATTCACCTCTTCATAAAAACCCTCCTAAATAATAGCTACAACAAACACCTCTCACAATTCCTCATCACCCTTTAGGAACACAACAAAATATATTAGGAAAAAATGAAAATAATATAAAACAACTTGAGGAGTTAATTGCAAGGTTGAAAGATCCTATAGGAACAAACTCTCATAGGAGAACCCTTGTTGAATCATTGCAATCCATTATGTCCCATGTAGAACCAATTAGTGGACAAATAAATAGTTGGTCTAATAAGAGGGAACAACAAAAATAATTTTACCAAGAAAAATTATCATATGAACAAGTTAAAGAAAAAAACAATTGAAATCTAACTTATGTGCATTCTTCACCAACCCATAAACCAATCAAACCTTACACAGTGCATGTAATAGGTTCCCTATCTGTTGGTACCACCACCAATGGATAAAGAGTAATTTTTGGTATAGGTGATGGATGTTTTTTACCATCCTCCATGAGGAAGAAAACTAGTATTGTACTCCCCACACCCTCTTCCAAGAGAGTGGAGTGTGAAGAGAAGACCCCTAAATACTTTGAGCTATTTAGGAATGGTAAAGAGCCATTGACCAATCCTATTAATAATGACTCTTAATTGTACTTCCTAGAACATATAAGGGGATTGGAATCCCCATATAGGAAATATATTATAAGGAGATTTCTCAATTTGGAGAAGGATAAAAATTTTGTTCATCTCCAAGAGATTAAGGCTATAAGGTTCACTCTGGAGACTAATTTAAGATTTGTATGGATCAAATCCTTTCAAATTGTGTCAAAACATGAAAAAGGTAGAGGGAGTACTACCATTCTAGTGGCCAATAAGTGGGAACAACATTTAATCAGCTCAGGGTCCTCCCCTATAATAGGGTTATATGGGCCACATTTGAAAAAGGTAACTCTATGTTTGGTATTTGTTCAATATATTCCCCTAATGAGTATAAGTATGGAACTGAGTTATGGAAGTAGTTACTTGACCTCCCTAATGTCTCATGGGTTGTAGGTCGAGACTTTAATATGATTGAAAATAAGGAAGATAAAAAAGGTGGACTCAGTATGGAATGGAAAGCTAGTGAAAGGCACATCTAGATGAGGTTGAAAGCCAAAGTTTAGTCTATGTGACCCATTGGTAGGGAGAAAGGATGACACCAATACCATCTACTATACATGCTACAACACCCAAAAAGGGTGGAGGAGGATCTACTATAGACATGACAGGTTCTATGCCAATCATGATTTCTTTAACTTTGAGCCCGTCAATGATGGAAGTAAGGTGATGGTCTACCCTTACACTCTATCTAATCACCACCTAATCAATTCCAACATCATTATAAATAGTGAGTGAAAAAAAGTTGCTCAAAAAATGAAAAACTTCATTCTCAATACCAATCTACTAAAAGATGAAGACTGTAAGGATGTCATTGTCACCCTATGGTGCATCAATAAATGGATGTTGAAAGAGTTAATCCCAATTGAAAGATGGAATAAAAATGTAAAGGGGTGGAAAATCTTGTTCCAAACCATTGGAAAAAATGGGTAATGGATAGGAGAAAAAAGAAAACTGTCTTTGAGATGAGCTTTTAGAGGTTGAAAATATAATACATAATGATCATATACATGAAAAACTTTATGAAGACCCCAACAAGGAAAAATGCTTATTGAGAAGGTTGTAAGGTAATAAAATTCAATGGATTGAAACTAGGACCAAGATTAACTGGCTAAGCAATGGGGACTGTTATCACCTGAAATTGTACCCTTGTTGAACCTGATGTTCAACACCTTAGTGTAACATGGGAAGACCTCTAAAGCTATGGGTCACTTATAGATAGAGGTCAACCTCCGGAGAAGGCCGACTTCCTTTGGTGTCACCTAACTACTGATTCTGTAAAGGGAAAGGGAGAAGGAGAATGCATTAAAATGAAAATTAAATCCTAAGGTGATACACCGAGCTGATAAGAACAATGAGATACTCAACAATTTACACTTGAAAACTGATAATGGATATGGGACTACACAACAAGATTCTATGGATTATGCATACAAACAGGTTCGACATGCACACACTTTTAAGAAGGAAAAACAGACTTTCACAAATTAAAAGCTCATGTGCAATTGAGTAAACACAGTTTATAACCTACATGATACCACTTTTGCAAAGAAAGGCATGCTAACATGAAACAAAGCTATAAGGAAAAGAAATATTTCACTAAGTACCTTGATGAATCACTTAAAAATGCACAATACTTCACAAGAACCAGAAGGCAAAAAATGAAACATCAATAGTAATCAAGGTAAATTTTATATAACATGCTCCAAAATGAGTTACAGAATTTTGTTAATCTGAGAGAGGACTGTAAAAGTCACAGACTTTCGAAAAGCATCTAAAGAACTCCTTTACAAGAAGGCAAAAAATGCCTTATATACAAAAGTGTGTCAGCCCCTAGGGCTTACAAAAATATCTTCCTTTGGAAAAGATCTGCCTTTTGATCTTTTCATTTAGTTAATGTTGTGTTCGATTGCATCCCTGCTGTCTATGTCGGTGAAGAGATGCTCTAGGAATGGCCTCCTTGATATTTTGCAACCACAACATTAACTTCTGGTCATCGTGCCCATTCTCAAACTTCCTTGCTGAGTTGCCCGATTGAATGCTTCTAAGCATTACCATAAATGTCGATCAACCCTTGCCAGTTGACATCCCAGCTGTCCCTGTGGTCATGACCTCTCTGTTGCTTGATGACACCTTCTGGATATCAATCTAATTCATCGCTTTATTCTCAGAGCAGATACATGTTGCTTATTCTCTGTTGATCTTGTCCACAGGGGAAGTCAGGCAGTCAAATGGTTCATGGTGCATCCTTAGCTCCCATCTAATTGGTCAAACTCATACCCCATAGATACCAGATGGTGAAAGGGTCCCTCAAACAACATCGCATGTTAGTGAGACACTGATCGTGTCTCACTGATGCGAGTATACTTCACAGGATGGTAGGCATAGCTTGGGACTGTCGGTAGGACGTTTCGGCGAGCTATAGAAGTCATATCGAGCTCGCAAAACCTATTGGAAAGACTGCATTCTTTCGGCAAGACCACATGGCGAAGTCCTTCTTCTCTCGGCGAGAAGTCCAGGTTGGGGATACCTCTTCATGTCGGGGGGATATTACCCTAAGTTCACGCCCTGTCGCCGAGACTCCTACGTTTCGCTGAGACCTTTCATCGAAGCCCCCTCTATCTCAGCGAGACCATCGCACTCGGGGAGACATCTCCCCGAGTCCATCCTTACTTCCCCAAGCCCGAGTCCCCCTTTCCTTTTGGCATGACTTCCTTCTTCGCCAAGACCTTATGGTAAAGGCATGATCCTTTTCCAAGATCCATTTCTTTCGGTGGGGTCCCCTTATAGCATTCTCCCATTGCTGAGACCTCATCGAGTCGGCAAGACATCTTACCGAACCCATTCCATTCGTTCAAAGTCTCCCTGAGTTCTTTCTATTTCCCCAAGCTCGGGCCCTTTTTCTTTGGCAAGACCCTTCTTCGGTGAAACTTTTCGCCAAAGGAAACACCTCCCGGCGAGATCCTATCAGGCTGAACCCTCTTCAGCAAGAGCCTGCTTGGTCGGCGAGACATTTTGCCGAATGCATTCGCTCTCACCGAAGGCACATCCTATCAGCGAGACATCTCCTAATCGCCAAGACCTCGTGGTGATGAAAACTTGCTTTTCCGATGCCGTTTCATTCATTGAGACTCTGATGGATCGGCAAGACTTATGCCGATATTACCTCATGTCGGCGAGACCCTTTTCTGTTGGTGAGAGTTTACACCGACTAAAGCTTTCTTTTGCTGAGCCCTGAACACTTTGGGAGACCAATAGCCATCGGTGAGACATCTCACCGAGTTCATTTCATTTCGGCTAGACTTTATCTCCTCGGCATGACATCACATCAAATCCCCTGTACTCTCAATGAGACCATGCTTATCAGCCAGACCTCCTGTCGAAGGCAAAATTATTGCCGAACTGAAACTTTGGTGGGACCCTCTTCCTGTCGGGCAGACCTATGGCGATATCTCTTCTATGTCATCGATACTCTAGCACGTTGGCCAGACTTTATGCCGAAGGCATAACCTTTTTCTGATCTTTTCATTTCGAGGAGACCCTCGAGCTTCGGCTAGACCCTTTCCACCGCAAAGTTCTCACTGAGATGCATATATTTATCAGTGGTCGACAAGACTTAAGGGACTTGGCAAGACCACACACCGAAGAAGACCACTCCTGCCAAAGTGTTTACCCGATGTGATTAGTCGGTGAGACCTAAAGAAGTCGCCGAGACTTTTCTCTGAAGGAGACCTTCATGCCGATGGGAAACCCCTAGTCGTCGGGACGATGATCGATGTCTTGCCGATAGGAACCTATAGGTGAAGCATTCAGACTTGATGGAACCCTTGCAAGTTGGCAAGACATCTGGAAGGTCTTGCTGACTTTCTCCTTAAAGGAAAATTTTGTCAAACTTGACTGAGGACGACCTTTTCAACTGAGCTCCCTATGACCTAGCATTAGATGTATAATTTTATCCTTGATGTAGATGTCCCATTTGGCCTCCTTGAACATCTGAAACATAATTTGTCCTACTTGATTGAGCCCATAGGTGAAAATTGGGTAACAGGGACAAAGGATCAAAATTCCTTTTTAGGTATATAAAAGATAAAGGAATGAAGGAGAAAATCAATCGGATTTGTCACAATAGCTCTATCCTGTCAACCAAGGTGATATTTTACAATAGTTCTTCTAATTTTACAGAGAATTATTCACCTTGAAAGGAGACAAAGAGAAATGCCATAATGCTAGAGTTGCAATTAGACAATAGATTATTAGAAATATCACTAAAGAAGATGCCACCAAATTGTCAAAAACCATATCTAAGGATGAGATTAGTAAGGAAATTAACTCCATGAGCAATGACAAGTCACCTAGCCTAGATTGACTATTGTTGAATTTTATAAAACATTTAGTGATTGCGTATGTGATGATTTGCATCAGGTCTATATGGAGGCATTAAGCAAAGGTTCACTGGATAGAAGCATAAATACAAGACTCATAAAGCTCTTTCCCAAAGGAGACAAGACCTTAATTAAGAACTAGAGACCAATCACCCTATTGAATGTCTCCTATAAAATTCTGGTAAAAATAATTGCAACAAGGCTTACAAACATCCTCCCAAAGTTTATAAATAGTACTCAGACAGGTTTCA
Organism: Sequoia sempervirens; assembly: GCA_007258455.2. NCBI lineage: Eukaryota > Viridiplantae > Streptophyta > Pinopsida > Cupressales > Cupressaceae > Sequoia > Sequoia sempervirens. The sequence continues at coordinate 298,298,341 of VDFB02271358.1, forward strand.
TAAAAGGAAGGTATATTTTGGAAATTTTGATAACAAGTCCAGAGGCCATGGAATGGTCCAGGCACTCTGGATAGAATGTTTCCATGCTCTTGCTAAATTTTGAGAAGGCCTACGATAGGGTGGAATGGAATTTTCCTAAAAATATCCCTGGAAGCCTTTGGATTTTATCAAGCATTCTACAGTATGGTTAACATGCTCCTAAATGATGTTATATAAATTGAGGTAAATGGATCCATTTCTGAAGTTTTTAATTTGGAAAGATCCATTAGGCAAGGGTACCCTTTTGCCCCTACCTTTTTTTTCATTGCCTTGGATTCCCTTCACTACCTCCTAAGATAAAGCAATACCTCACCCATGGATGAATGATTGGTACTACCCAACCACAATGAACTCCTTAATATTCAATTTGTTAATGAAACAACAATATTTCTTGACCTTGATGAAGAAAACCTTCTAAACCTAATGAACAAGCTAAACTTGTTTTGTTTGGAATCAGGGACAAAGATCTCAAGGACAAAGTCCATAATCCTAGGTAGGCTAGAAGCTCCCCCAATCTAGTTGCAAAAATTTGACTTCCAATGGGGAGGCCCTAATAAGTAGGTTAGATATCTTGGAATTCCATTCTATGTTTGTCCCAATCTCAAGGAAATGTGGTTGTGGATTAAATCCAAAATAGAGAAGAAAATTGATAGTTGGAATAGGCAATATCTATCCATTGTTGGTAGGATCAAAGTATGCCAAAATATTCTATCTTTGTACACTATTTATCTTTCCTCAGTGTGGTTCTTCAACAACTATCAAGTTAATGAGGTAAAAAAAAAATCATAGGTTTTCTTTGGTCAGATGGAAAGGGGAAAAGAAGATGCACTCGATAAAGTGGGAGTGGTGTCAAGCATGGAGAAAACACATGGGAGGCTAGGGCTCAAGGATCTCAAAAAGCATAGCACTGTCCTGCTAGAGTAATCATGCATTAGATAATAATTAATTAATCTTTAATTAATTATTAGTCTAATTTATTCTCATGCACTTATAATAAACCTAGGAGTGATTTACTATGTTAACTAGAGAGCTATTATTAGATCATTCTATCTCATTGCATGAGATGTTGATAGTTGTCATGATTTAATCCATTTCTCATTTAGGGTTGCTCCTATATAGCACTCCCTCATTGTATTATCATGCCTGGAAACCTTTGAGGACTCTTATTTTCCTTAACCCAATCCTCATGTGTCACTTGGACCTCATTCTCTATGTGATCCATACAATCCTCTTGCCTATTCAAAATCTCTAGAATCTATTCTAGCCTCTTGTTTGGTCCATAGTCTGACCCACTAATACATGTCTCTTGTCTGGTGGTTACCATACTAACTCACACTCGACTTGCATCACATTTCACATCTACCATAACTTAACGTTGGGTTCTATGAGTAAACGTTCTTATTCACATACACTACATACACATGCATATATCACTCATTCATTGAAGACATACACATTCATGCACAGTAACACGTTTTGGAGTTCTTCACTTGAACACAACAAAAATAACATCTTTCTTTATTTATATTAGGTGTGGGTCAATAGACCCTCATTTACAAAAGCTTCTTGTTACATTATTTAGTTTTCTCATTCTTAGAGAGAGGACACTCCTTTGGGTCCTCATCAGAACTTACATCAATTTTCTAAGAAGAGGGTTGAGCACATAAGCTCTCCTTTACCTCTTTAGTTGATAAGGGTGTGTTTGGTCCACACCCTAGGGGACAATCTTTGATTGAAAAAAGCTTCTTAATCTTAGGAGTTTTCCTCGACTCCTCAATCTTCTTTCCCCTCTCCATCTTAAGTTGAGTGAGGTCTTGAGCTAGAGTCTCATCGTCAGGAATCTAGGGTTAGGTCCTAATGCTCTTCCCTTTCTTCCTAAATTAGACCTTCCCATACCTACATTCAATCTAGGTTTAGTCAATTCTTAGGAAAACTCATTTTTGTCAAGGGTCAACTATCCCTTAGTCATGGCTATTGTGAACTCAAAAGGCCTAGAGTTGAACCCTAAGCTCTAATACCAAATATAATAACCCATTCTAATTATTACTTAAATATTTATTGCAAGTGACATTATAAATATTAAATTTTAAAAAGACATAACTTAGCAGTTATTATCAATCATAGCAACACATGTCTGATAAAAATAAGATTCAAATATATATATATATATATAGTTGACTTGGCTCATTTTCCACATAGTCAATACAATATACAAATTTTACATCAAGGTTACATCATAATATTTTGACAACTTGAATAACATCCAAGGTTTCCTTCTAATACTCGCCTCCTCTAGTGGATGAGAACATGGTTGAAGCACTTTACTGCCCAACCATGAAGCTTGAGCTTCCCCAGAATTCTTCCAACTTAAAGAATACCTAACCCTGCACATAAATTTTAGCAAGAGAACAATATGTAAGGTGGAATCTAGTGTGTGACCAAACATCAACATGCATCTCTATTTGTGATTATAATATACAAGATCTATGCTATGAATAGTAGAGAATGAACTATCAAAAATTCCATTCATACATAATGGGCTAATTGCTTGGCCAAGCATAAAATTTAGTTGCAAAAAGAAAAGATTGGTTTTGGATAAAGAAAAACCTATACCCTCTGAACTCCATTTTGGCACCCATCCTGGAAGGTAACTTTCTAACATCACAAGTCTATTCCTTAGTAACTATCTACCCTCTAACAGCATCTACCCTGAGGTGCTCTAGTCTACTTGGGTGTTGCTTTTCTACTAAACAAAATGAATAATTCTTAAACACATATCATCAGAAAAGTAACTCAGTCTACTTAATTCCTTAAATTGATAGAATTCAAAAAGATGGTTTAAGTGGATCAAATCAATACATTAACCATTTCATTCATATGTCACATGAGTACATTCAATGTATTCTACCACTTCATATTTAATGTAATTCAATTTTCAATATAGAAGAAAATGAATAAAGTAACAAAAGAAGGTATGTCACAAGTATGTGTATGTACATAGATGAAGTCTATGTGCATACACATATGTGCCTTGACTTTAGTTAATAATTTTGTGCATACATTCTGAAATGAATAGCCATTACAATAGATTTTTCTTCGTTCATTCAAAATAATGGTACAGATTGTCATTTCATTTAACAGTTATACAAAGAGTAAAATTTTCTTTTTCAAAGAAAGAAGAAGAACAATTCCAACTAAATAGTTACTTCATGATGGTACATTGTTTGTAACACAACCATGTCATTTACAAAAGTACTACAAGTTTCAGTTTCAAGTTATCTAGTGTTTGATCTATTGAAGTCTCATCTAGGGACCCTTAGTTATTCAAATACAATCAGGGTCAAAGATCTGAAATGACATAATTATCGTTCTTATGTTTTCATTCAAGGCTCTATCATTCTGAGAATAGTTGTATATAAATATACATATAAAGAAAATAACTAAACAATATTGATATTGTTTTATACAAGGTAAAAGAATTCGAACAAAATGCTTGTTGTTTTGAAAATAACAATTTACACAATAATGGAATAATCTTATTATTGCTTGAGGTTTGAAGAACCTGTGTTCATTGTTTTATCACATTTATGTCACTTTCGTTCTATGGAATGAACAACAATCAATTGATTGTTTCTTATTATTTAACAGTACCAATGTCATAGCCTATACATGTTGACCCTTGGCTTGGTTGCATTTGTTTCTAAGAGATTATTTGGGTATCATTTGTAGAGAACGATAATAAACATACTTAACATGCAAGCATAAAGATGGAATGATACATCATTCTGCCATCATCCTTTTTAGATGAGGCAACATGAAATAATAATATCACAATGACATGGTAATAACACATAGATATGGAAATAATATCATTTGATGATAATGGAATGACACAATTCTCTACCATCGCTCTCTGTGAAGAGGTGAGAAGGTTAACAACGATGTTGCCCATTAATCCAAGATCGATTTCTATGGTTCTCACACCCATATGGTGTGGCTAACCGAAGGGTTCTGTCACACGATGAATGGTATAACATGTATAAACAATGATGGATTTTTTCCTCCCTTAGAGGGGTGATAAACGATTTGAGAATCATTACATTCCATACCCATAGGCTATTAGTTTCACCTGGTTAGCTGTGTGAATGGCTAAGGATTTTCACATGCAAGAGATAAAAGGATAGAGGCGACAACATATAACTTACAGTATATAAAAAAATTGACTTTCATGCCATTTGAAGAGCATGTACAAAGCATGGGTAAGCAAGAAATGGTTGAAATGTCCTTTGCATATAATAGAGAATGTAATAAAATCAATCGAACGGGTTGCACATAGAAGATCATCGAACAATTTTATGTTGATTCAATGGAATCGTCGAAATAAACTAAACATATAATGCTTATGAATAAACTTAGATTGAAAACGCAAGATTTTTACAAAACAATTACATTGGTTACCTCTAATTATATGGATTTTTCCCTCAGCTTTTTCTCAGCACTTGTCGACCCAACCCGTTCTCTTCAGTTCTTGCTTCGATTATGTGTTACCAAAATGGTAACTTGCCTTGTTTTTACTGTGCACTCCACTAATAGGTCATTACAATTCATAATTTCCATTAACTAGCTGCCCACTACAAATTTTGAATATCTTGCCTTTATTTGAATGCAAGCCACTGTGATTTTATCACATATTTTATTCTCTTTTCATTTATGATCAGAATTTAACAATAATCTTTGAATTCAAACTCATATTCAATTTTATTAAATAGTTTTCCTTTGTTTATGTGTGTGTGTGTGTGTGTTTATATATATATATATATATATATATCACTATTTTATGTTTATAACAACATAGTGAAATCACTTTCAAGTAAAGAAGCAACTTTTATTATTATTTGAATAATAGTTTTTTTTTTTAATGAAATTATTTCCTCATCCTTCGAGCATGCCATTTTAATGCATTCATATATGTTAAATCATGCTATCATTTTCTATTCAAATTTTCAAAAATACAAGATCGAAATAGACAATGAAATAATAAATCACATGTATATCATTCCATAAGCCTACTTTTTCAATCATTGAATCAGATTATTAAAATCTCCTATATGAAATTTCAAATGCAAACATCATGTCATTTTGTGGTGTGTGCACCCAGATTCCATCAAACTTATCATTCAATCTAGCTAAACGATCCTACTTCAACCATGTTCTTGTCCTTCAACCTGTTACCCTACACTTGCACACACTTTCATTTACACAGTTCATTAGTAACATTCAATCATGATAAAGTATAAGATAGTTCAAAAGATCACATAGTCAAAAGATGGTCAACTTTTTCCAAACATTTCAAATATATCAGATTTTTCATTCAACATATTGAATTTCCTCAATAATTCAATTTATCATATTATAATTTAAATGCAATAAAAAAATTGGGGTATGACATGAATGATGACTAATATAGTGCCAAAAAGACGAACCTACAAAAATAGGAATGCTAGAGTGTCCATATGGTAAATGATTCATCTCATTGAAATGCATGTAACAAGCCATTGATGTACATTGCATCTGAAATTACATAGGAACAAGAACTAGATACATAGATCACTCCAACCATGAAACCAAGGAATCATTAGCACCAATAGTAGAAACCCCCCATAATGTTGAAAAGGGAGAGACAAGATAGGTACACTAAAAATTTGTGAAACTAAGAAGTTCATGTCAGAGAAGCAACCTACAAATAAAAGGGTGTGCAAACTAAGGCACACATGCATGAGGCAAGAATCACCAAGATTCATTGTTGTCCATTCACTTAAGCTAAACTTAGGAGTGATTTACTATGTTAACTAAAGAGCTATTATTAGATCATTTTGTCTCATTGCATGAGATGTTGATACTTGTCATTAACTAATCCCTTTCTCATTTAGGGTTGCTCCTATATAGCACTCAACCCTCATTGTATTATCGTGCCTTTTGAATAACTTGGAAACCTTTGAGGACTCTTGTTTTCCTTGAAGATTCTTTAGTTTCATTCTATAGTTTTTTTTTTTTGAGCAATATTGCATATATTTTTTGTAGATCTCTTGTGTGGAATGTGTCTTTGTTCATTGTTTGATCTTGTGGCTTGTGTTTTTCACAATTCTAACATGCCCTAATTGCCAAGTGTATTATTCAAGCACTTGAGGGGGAGGATCCTTAGAAGATTCTTGTAAGGAACAATATTCAAAGAGCAATTCCCATACAAGAAAAATCTTGGAAATCACTTTTATTCACCGATCTTCTCATTTCCAAATACCAAACAGTGCCTACAAGTTCAATGGATTTCAAAATTATTTGGAGAGCCTGGGAGATAATTAAGGGAAAGATCCAAAGTCCTCTCTTTCTTGATCATAATGGCAATCAAATTCACTCCAATAATTCCATCTGGTAGAACCTAACACAAAATGGAAAACCCTTGGCGCTCCTCCAAGGATGCTCTACCAGAAAGTGGGCCTAGGCTGGTATTCAAACTTTCGGCAATATTCTAATTAATGGTACCTTAAAAAATTGGAATCTCCTAAGAGAGGAATATGGATTGCCAAATTCTAATTTTAGAATTTATAGTGTCCTCAAAGGTGCCTGCAAAGGCTTTTTTTGGACTCGATAATTAAAGACAACAATGAAAAACCTATCAAATATAATTGGCAAGGTTCTACCCCATTGCTTGAAGTTGAAACAAAAATCATCTATAAGGAACTCTCAAAGTCTAACCCCCTAATTGATTACTTAAATAAAACTTGGAATGTGAACCTTGAAATAAAAGTTTAGAATAAAATGTTTACCTCTCTCTAGCATAGTATTGTGGATTCAAAGAAAGCTTGTTTTAGATGGCTTCTTTTGTTTCAAAAATTTCCTTACAAAATGAATTATTTTGATATTGATGTTTGTAATATCTGTAGAGTCCCTGAAACTATAAATCATATTTATTTTAATATTTATATGCTATTGAAATTTGGAGGATTTTTTGCAATGATCAAAAAATTTAGGGGGATAATGGGAAAGTCAATTGGAAGGAAATTCTTATGGGGCATGCCACAAAATTGAATAAAGAACTACAATATTTTTGGTACTCTTTATCCACTAAGATTCTTTGGTGCATTTACAAAGCAAGAAATGAGGGAAAATTCAATGGAATTCGGAGGGCACTTACTAGGTCTTCCAAAAGACTCGTATTATTCAATGTTGTAATGTAGGTTACAGTTGCTTTGAATGTCTCTGAATGAATTGTACTAGTAGCACAGAAGGATGTCCAATATGGACATACCTAGCAGCATGGCCAACCCAACCTAGCCATCTTCATGAAGGCACTTGATTTGTTTCAAAAAGAACTCAATGCCAAATCCAAAAGGGAGGAAAATAAATAGAAAGTTGTAAGAACCAAGATGCACATGTGGACCACTGATGAGAGGATGGCTGCTATTGTTTTAATGGGTTAGAAAAATGTGGGTTCCTGTAGTGAAAGTAGGAGATTCTATAGGTCTTTAAAATGTTCTTCATACCTCCTTTTATCCTCTTGACCGGGCTGTGAAGATGGACTGTTGTATATAGTGTACAAGGCACCAAATTTTATAAAAATTATGTATTCACTCAGTTTATGTTTTGTGTATTCAGTAATAACATACTCGGTGTATATGCAGTCGCAACACTATAGTTGTAAAATTTAATTCATAGCATTCTTGATATATATGTGGTTATAAACAATATCCATGAATGTAACTACTAAGCATTTATACTATCATTAATACAAAAAAAAAAAATTGTTGTAGCTATTATCGAGGATAATGTGAGTGTAGTTTAGTTAACCAAAAACTCAACCATATCAAAGTGAAGTTGTAGAGGTTCCATACACTTGTATCCTTAAAGAGAAATATGAGATTTTGATGTAAATTTAGCATATTTCTAACAAAGGATAATGTTACACTTGGGAACACTCTAATGTTACCACATAAAATTATGCAAATCTTGTGGTTTATGTGAGTCAAAATGTTGAAATTTGTGTTTTCTATTATGGTGTGTATCATACATTTTATATAACTCTACATGTAATTGAAAATAAAGGATGTGCAGTTGAGACACACAATGGATTATGTATATAAACTCCACCTAGTTGGTGGAGTCACCAAAAAAGTAACCCTTCTACTTTTTCTGACTTGTTCGGGCCCTCCTTGTGATTTTGGATTAATTTTACCTTGATTTGATGTTGCAATGTGGATAACACATTCACATTAGGTCTTGGGCCCTTGTGAACTAATGGAATTTTAATGGTTCCTTGCAAAAGTGTTGTGAAGTGTTGTAACACACTTTCACACTTTTCTAGGGTTTTATCAATTAAATAAGCATAATAAACATAATTTTAATCATAATCAACCTTAATCTTGTCTTATTTGGAGTGTTGTAAAGTGTTGTAACACACTTTCACATTAATTGGGCTTCTTATGCTTTAATTGGCCCTATTTTGTATCCACAAGCCTCATTTATTGCATCTTTTTGAGGATAATTCTGACACCAATCAGTAACCAATCATAATTCAGGTGTTCCTCGCTTGTGTGGCCCAAGTTTAGTGTCTGGGAATCATTCACCACCTTGGGAAAATGAGTCCCACCTAGGTATTTTTAGCCCCGATGTAGGTTTCACACATTTCTAAGCACTTTTCATTTTTGGTCCTGTACATTATGTCTGGTGGGACTCATTCACCACCTTGGGTGAATGAATCTCGTGTGACCAAAATTCAAATTTAATTCAAATTTTTGGTAGGATTTTAGTCTCCTAGATCTGATGTCAGCTTGTAGTGTTGTAATTTTGGGAATTCTTGCATATAAATACAAGGTTCTTTCACACATATTCTTGCCTAGCAAATTTTACAAGCATTCAAGAGTTCACAAGAGCATTCAAGGAATTTCAAGGGAAAATTATCAAGCATTTTAGAGCATCCTTTAAGTACCAATCATCATGTCAAATATTTCATTCATCATGTTTGTCATCGTGCTAACATTTGTGATGTAGGGTTTCATGATTCAAACTAGCATTCTATTCAAGATATATCTTATCCAAGAAAGAGTCAAGATCTAAATCCATTGCAGCCATTTCAAGCACATTTGCAACACCTTATTGCTAGGGTTTAGTGAGTTGCAACATTGTCTTTTGTTCGGTCATCATTCTCCTTTCATATTTTCTTTCATTTCAAGGTTTAATTACCAACAAAGGGGTTTGACCAGGGAAAACCCCTATTCACTAACCCCCACAATATTTTTCCCTCTTCTTGTGTGTGATTTGTAGGGCTAGGTTACAGATTTTTCAAGAAGTGATATTGGAGAAAAGTTTTCAAATCCCTAAAGTTTTCATCAAGCCTTGGAGAAGGTCTGCAGGTGGCAATTTGCAGTTTCAGATCCAGAAACCAATCAAGAAGAGCAAAGCAAGCCGAAAGGAACAAAATCTAGTTCAGAATTTCTAGAAAAGCAGAAGTGGAAGGATTCACCACTATTGGTGAATGAGTCCTACTATATAGGCCTGATAGAGATTTTTATAGATCTGGATACCCTTTTAGTTGAAACTTGTATCTACACATTTTCCCAAAAATTGGACTGATTCACTTAGCTTGGTGAATGAGTCCCAGTCAGTAGAGACATCAGATTTTCTAGAATTCCAAACCTCCATTCTGCCTTCTTCAGTCTCCCAAGTGCACACTTTTAGTTTTATAACTTTCTGTTAGAAATTTTTCATCCTTCTATGTCATTTAGGATTAGTTTGCATCCAACTAGGGTTTTGTTTTACAACTTGCATTGCATTGTCTTTTCCAAGTCTAAACTTGGTGGTGAACCCCTCATTATATCATATTCAATCCCTAGGACAATCCTATTACAAGATTTCAATCTCCTTCACATTGAGATCTCAAGGGTTATCCTTGGGTGGAACCTATTGGAAAGTGGGTGTGAATACATCAATCAACCATTCATCCCCCTTATTAATTTTTCATAGGTTCCAGTTGGTACTTCTGAATTTAGATTGTTGTGTAGATTCTTGTGTATGGTTGGTATCTCTATTTGTACTTCAAAATTATCTATAGAATGTATAAATATGACCATGTTGAGGTTAGCTTTATGGTTCAAGTGACTTGATTGAAGCTTTGGATTTGGTAGCCATTTATATGGAGGGAGTAATTTTAGGAGAGTAAATTTTGAAACTTTTCCACCTACTTTGCTCATAGTTTTTAAGAACAAGCATGTGGAAATATAGGAAATAAGTAAAAAATTTGTGCTTTTTTTTTACCTATTTCCATCCTTAATTCTAAATATATAATTGTAAATAGCTTCAACAAGCTAAAAGTTCATTACTTAAGTGCATTTTTTTTAGTTGCTACTTTGAATTTGAAGATGTTAGATCTCTAGATATGAATGATTAGTTTCCTCCAAGGAATAGTATAAGGTCCCTTTCTAAGGAAAATTTAGATCTATATCTCATCCCTTTATGGTTTAGTGCAAATAAATATAAGAGTGTCATAATACCTAGAACCTAGCTAGGTGAAACTAGCATCAAGTAGTAAGGAGTGAGCTCATGTATTTTATATGAATGATCTAGTTTCAAACTAGAATTAGAGGACTTCACATGTAGGAAAAGTTATGCAGCTATGAAAATTGAGAGATACATTTCTAATAGTGAGATTTTGATGCAAAAGCATTCTTATAATACCAAGGCAAAATGACAAGTCATGATAAATGTGTGAACTAGAATTTCCTTCTTTATCAAATGTGTAAAGAGCATGATAAATAACACCCCCATGTTGAACCCTTTCCTAATATTTCCATGCATGCCTTAGCCAATGTCATCACACCTTACATAATGAAAGTTAAGGAACACTTGAAATAATAACCCTTAATTATCCTTGTTAATTTACGCAGCACCCATAATTTCCTAGACCCTTCGACTACAAAATAGGAAGATTATTATGTGCATCCTTGCTCTAGTTTTGAGGACATAATTTATCATAGGGGAAAACTAGATTGTAACAAGAAATTCCAAAACATATAACTTTCTATAGATGTTATGTTAGGATTTATTATGACCCTTTGACTACAAAATTGGAAGATTATTATGTCCATGCTTGCTCTAGTTTTGAGGACATAATTTATCATAGGGGAAAAGTAGATTGTAACAAGAAATGCCAAAACATCTAACTTTCTATGGATGTTATATTAGGATTTATTGGTGTGAACGAGGTATATTAATTAGCTAGTTTCACTTTAATAATTATTCACACCTAATTAATTAAGCTTACTTAAGTCATTTTTTCTCATGCAATACAATTAAGACACTTGCAATGATCTCAGTTTGTTTGAGGGTTTCATTTAGATTTAATTCTAACCTATATAGCAAGGTTATATTTTATTTTTATAATAATTTCAAATTTTGCATCTATTATTTTCTAGAAATAGAGTGATTATTTCTATTGCATCTCTCATGTGGAAATTATTTGGTCTTGTTGGTTAGATTCAGAACTCCTATGAGTTGTTATATTTCTACAACATGGCATCAAAACATTGAATCAACAAACATGTTCTTATTTTTAAAGGACTCTTCTAAAAAAAATATAAGGTGCCTCTTGTAGAAAAATAAACCTCACAGTTATGCTCAAAAGGGCCCAAAACTTATAAATCCATATAAGGCATGATAGGTTGTGGTGATGAAAAATTTTCAATCTTTTCTAAGGGTTGACTAGGTTGCAACTATTCTAGTCCATACCGTTGTATGAATTCCATTAATATAACTTCAATTATTGTGCCTATTATTGAAAAATACAAAAAATAAATTTTTGCATCATCCTCCACTACCATTTTCCTAGTATGGTTTTGACTTAAAAATTTTAATTTTGAAAATAGTTTTTTTTTAATTTAAAGTTTTTCTTTTTTAATTTTAAAATATTTTATTATTAAAAAATTATATGCCTTGGGGGTCATGGGGGTGCCTACCCCCTACTATGGGCTTACCATGGCAAGGGTGGTAATCCCCTCATGTCGTGCTCCATAAATGGGGTGTGGTAACTTGGGGTACCACCCCTATCTATGACTTAGGCCATGGTAGGATGGTGGCCCCTTGGCCTAATCCTTACATTTGATTGGCCACAACCCCATCCACTTTCTTAATAATATTTTTAAAAATTTCAAAAATAAATTCTAGAAAACCCATACATACTAGTCTATATTGGCCAATTTGGGAAAAAAATTGACTAGCAACAATTAATTTTGGTAGACCTCCATATTTGATGGCAATTTTTCTAAATTTGGTAGTGAAATCATGATAATGTCAATTGTCCAATTGGATTTTTTTTCCCTTCATTGTTGGAAGTTTTTTTTTGAAGCATCTCTTTAGAGGCTTCGCTCTTGCACACACAATCTCATTTTTTAGAGCTCTTTTTTTTGAAATGGCGTGGAATTGTGTGATCTTCACAATGATGTGGGTATTTTTTAATTTAGAATGCTATTTTTTCCATAATTTTATTTTTCTCAGTGATCTAGCTATGTAATTGTCATTTTAGGAACTTTGAAGGGCCATAACTTTGCATATAGACTCATTTTAGATGCAAATTTTTAGAGTGATTTTTGTGTGTGTAATTTGTAATGGTTCCTTATGTTTCCTCTCATGTTATATTATTTTTATTAGGGCCACTCATACAAATTAATGTGCCATATGTATCTTCAATTGTCAAATTGTTTCCTTGACTAGCCATTTGATCATGATTTGAGTAGTGTTATTGGGGTCACTCATGTAGAATTATGTCTCTTTGATATTGATATTAATACTAATTTCAAAGGAAGTTATTTAGTTTCTATTGAACAAGACAACTGAGAGGGGGGTGAATCAATTGTAACAATTTTAACCTTTAAAACTTTCACCAGAAGTTAGATCAACAACCATTCACAAATCCTTTACTCTACTAATGTAATTAATCATTGAGTGCAAAAGCAGAAACTGAAAGAAGTAAAAACATACACACAATAACACCAGATTTACATGGAAAACCCAATGAGGGAAAAACCCTAGTTAGGATTAACTCATAGTATAAAGAATTCCAAAACCAAATAGAAAGGCTCACTACCAAGACATGACTTACTTGTCCAAAATAGGACTTATTGTCCAATGAGGGTTAACCACCCATAGGACTTACTACCACAAAATTACAAAGAAGATAGAAGAGGACTATCACAAAGAGAAAATTTTCTTAGTGCAACAGATATTTCCACCATAATTCACTCACACACTTGTAGACATGCTTGAATGATAGAGTACACCTTCAGCTCACTACCTCCAATAACTCGCCACTTTGAATTTCACTCTAATCTACTCAAACTCACATCACACACTATTTCGCATCTGTATTTCATCTATCTTGCTTGCATTCATCTTTCACAAACATCTCAACTTATATTTATACCACAAAAGGTTCAACCTTGAAACTCATCCAAGGTCAACTATACATCATTTGTATTTACAAATTCAAATTAGGTCAATGCCAAAACATTCTATGATGGAATTAGAATGAGGGGGTCCAAAAACATACTTAATGAGGACCTAAATAAGTCCCAACATGCTTCAACAAACTTCCATAAACTTCGTGAGTAGTTTTTAACACAAGGTCGGCCAACACTAGTGTAAAACACATAAAACAATTAAGCACATGCATCCTTAACTTGATCCAATATTTTTGGTCAAAAAATTTCACTTAAACACAACCTTATCAACTCACTCTCAGAACTGCAAGTCCTTAAACTAGAATACAGAGAAATACAAAGCAACTGCATTTCTCCTAGACCTCATCTAGACGCATCAAAATGCACAATCACAACTGGTGAATATATCTCATATTGAACAACAATCCAAAGACTCAAATTTTGGATACAACAACTACTAATAGCCATGAATAATATGTATGGAACTCACAAGCATAGAGACAGTACAAAGAACATCCCAGAGCATATCTTGAAGCACACATAGAATACCTATAAACATTCTTTATTACAATTTTCTCAATATCCTCAACATATACAACCAATAACCAACTTTCATGACATCAATGACAACATCAACTAGTTGACAACCAGTTAACCAGTTGACATCAATGAAAAAACCTTCATACTTTCAACAATTTCCCCCTTTTTCATTGATGGCAACACATGATGTGAAAAATCATCAAAGACAACACAACAACTCTAAACCATCAATCTCCAAGAATACTTTCTCCCCTTTACTTTTTCAATGATAATTTCTCCCCCTTTGACATAAATGGCAAAGGAAAAAGATATTTTACATTGTTTTCCCCTTTGACATTAAGAACATTACTAGTACAGAATACTCCCCCTTAGGAGTACACCCAAACAAATGCATAATTATAACACGTGACACTACCTGCTCCCCCTGAGAGGTAGCCACTAAACATCAGTCCAGAAGAAAGATAGATCCATAGATCCATTGGACTGATGCATCTCTGTATGCATCTAGTTCAAGAAAGGAGGGGAAATAACCCCTAACTTCTCCTAGAGATACTCAAAAGTATCTTTAGGAAGAGCCCTAGTAAATATGTCAGCAATATGATCCTTTGTAGGTACATATCAAGCTTTAATTCATTCTCCATAACCTTCTCTCTAAAAAATTGATACCTTATTGATATATTATTTTTCCTTGAGTGCACCACTAGATTCTTTGAAATGTTAGTTGCACTTGCATTATCACAAAAAATAGAGATGGGATCATCATACATTACTTTGATATCCTTCAATGCCCATCTCATCCACAAAACTTGTGTGCAACATGATGTTGTAGAAATATACTCAACCTCTACAATGTATAAGGAAACTAAATCTTTCTTTTTACTTAACCATGACACCAATTTGCGGCCAAGAAAGAATGCACCGCCACTTGTAATTTTTTTGTCATCAACACAACCTACCCAATCTGCATCAGTATAAGCTCTTAGTGTAAAATCAGCATCCCTAGGATACCATAAGCCATAATTCAGAGTGTCATTTAGATATCTGAATATCCTCTTAATAGCAACAACATGTGTTTCTTTAAGGTCCTCTTGAAATCTAGCCACAAGACAAACTACATGCATGATATTCAATCTGCTAGCAGTTAAATACAATAGTCCTCCAATCATAGATTTGTATTTTATTTGATCAACCTTAGGTGAATCATCATCTTTACCCAATTTGTAGCCAGTCACCATAGGGGTGCATACTAGTTTGGAACCATCCATCCCAAACTTCTTCAACATTTATTTTGCATACTTCGACTGTGAAATAAAAATCCATTTTTCTATTTGATTGATTTTTAGCCCAAGAAAGAAATTCATTTCACCAAACATAGACATCTCAAACTCTTTTTGCATTTCTTCAGAAAACATTTTGTACATTGTTTCATTTCCTCCAAATATAATATCCTCAATATATACAACCACTATCAAGATTTTTTCATTTTCAATTTTGAAATAAATATTCCTATCTATCTTACCTTTATTGAAACCTTGCTAAATCAAATATCTATCCAACCTAGCACGCCAAGCTCTAGGAGCTTTCCTCAATCCATATAAAGCCTTCTTTAATTTGTAGACCATGTCTAGTTTTTCTAACAACTAAAATCCTTTCGGTTGTTCCATGTAGACTTCTTCTTCTAGCTCACCATTCAAAAATGTAGACTTCACATCCATCTAATAAACTTTAAAATCCTTATGAGTAGCAAATGCCAAAAAAATTATGATAGCTCCCATTCTAGCCACTGAAGCAAAAGTATCCTAAAAATATATACCTTCTATTTGTGAGTAACCCTTACACACAAGCCTTGCCTTATTTTTAACCACTTCTCCATTCTCATTCAACTCGTTTCTGAATACCCATTTTGATCCAATTATGTTTTTATTTTCTAGACTAGGAACAATTCCCAAGTTTTTTTTTTCTCAATCTACATAATTTATTCTTCCATTTCTCTCATCCAATGCTCATCTTTACATGATTCACTCAATGTCTTAGGTTCTACTATAGAAAGTAAACACAAATTTATTTTAGCAGCACTAGTAGCAGCTCTGCTTCTTATCAATACACCTTTCCTCTTGTCTCCAATGATTTGATCTTCTGAATGATTATTTTTCACATATTTAGGTGTCTTTGGGGACACCACTGGAGCTTCTTATTATTAACTACACTTTTCTTGTTCTTCAAAAACTTCTTCTACTTCTATGCAATCAGGTTCATCTGATACATATCCATCAACTTCAATTGAATTCTTCAAATTTTCATCAACCTTAACATTTGTGCTTTCTACAATCTTTCTTAGCCTTTTATTGTAGCATATGTAAGCTTTGCTTCTAAGGGAGCATCCAAGGAAATTACCCTCATCACATCTTGCATCAAACTTTACTAAATTTCCTTCATCTTTTTTAATATAACATCTGCTTCCAAATACCTTGAAATACTTTACAGTAGGAATCTTTCCATACCACAACTCGTATGGAGTCTTAGTGTTATTGGTTTTTTCTTAAACTCGGTTAAATACATAAAAAACAATGTGAATTGCTTCTCTCCAGTAGATTTTTGGTAGACCTGCCTCAGTAATCATTGATCTAGCAGCTTCTTGAATCATTTTGTTCTTTCTTTCAACAACTCCATTCTATTGAGGAGTTCTTAGAGCATAAAATTTCCTTCTTATTCCATGTGCTTCACAAAATATGTTAAACTCATTGGAGGTGAATTATCCACCTCTGTCATACCTTAAGAATTTGATTTTCATGTCCATTTCATTTTCAACCATAGCTTTGAATGCTTTGAATTTTTCTAATGCATCATATTTTTCACTAAGAAAAGTAACCCATGTCATTCTAGAGTAATCATCAATCAAAACCATAAAATACCTATCACCTTGTATACTTCTCACTCTTGTAGGACCACAGAGATTTGTGTGAATTAAATCCAATAGTCCAGAAGTAGATTGTTCCTTTGACCTAAAGCTACTTCTAGCTTGTTTTCCAAACTGACGGTCCTTGCAAATAGCATTAACAGGCTTTGTAATTCTTTGTAAATATCTCACAGCTTGCACAACACTGGTTCTCATAATATTGTCAAAATTCACATGACACATCCTTTGGTGCCATAACCAACTGTCATTAATCTAAGACATAAAGAAAATTCCATATGCACCCTTAATTTGATAAATATTTCCTTCAGACTCCTTTCCAACAATAATCACTATTTTAGATCCTTTCCTTATTTCACATTTATCATCCTTAAACACAAGATTGTATCCTTTACTATGCATCTATCCAACACTCAAAACATTATTCCTTAAACCCTTAACATAGTAGGAATCATCAATATTATGCTTGCCATCAAAACTAACTAAACATATCCCAAAAATCTTAACACTGGTATCATCTCCAAACTTAACTAAGCCTCCATCATATTTTTCAACTTTAACAAACTTACTTTTGTCACTAGTCATGTGATATGAAAAACCACTATCAACAACCCAATAGTTATTTTTCTTGTTTAGCATGGAGTGTAGAGATTGCATTACCTTCAACCTTCTCTAAAGTGCTTTCCTTCACATTTCTTTCAATATTAGTAGGAGTAGATTCATCTTTTATAGCTAACAACAAGCATTCATTATCATCAAAATCTCAATAATTAGACTCTTCATCATAAATACGATCATCTTCATTCACATAATATGCTCTCTTGATCATTTTTCATTTGTTTTCTTTGCCTTCTCTATGTTTATTCCTCTCATCTCTTTTAGGACATCTCAAAGCATAATGACCAATTCCTCCACAACTAAAACATTTGAAAGGTAACTTACCTTGATACTTACTAGAGCCCTTTTTCATTCTTCTTACAAAGTTAGCTTCCACTTCAGCAAAGTTTTCTTCATCTAGATCTTCAGCCTTTGTAGCCCTAAAAGAAGTGTTTGTCTTTGATCCATTTATCAAGCTAGGATTTCTCATTTCAAATGAGGTTAGAGTACCCAACAAATGATCCTTAGTATAGGTCTTATAATCAAAAAAATCCTCAATAATAGATAGATTTTCACTATATGCATTAGGGAGAGTTCTAAGAATATTTTTAACTATCCTGGATTAATCCACTGTTGCACCAAGTCCTCACATTTCACCTACCAACTCATCCACTCTCTGTACATAGGATTTAATTTTCTCATCTTTAGACATTCGTAGGATCTCGAATTGTGCCTCCAAATTCTATAACTTTTCTTCTTTAACATTTTCATCTTTGAATGCAATGCAAATGATATATAATAAATAGACATAAAATGTAAGCTAAATCAAACCAAGTGCAATGCAAACCTCAAAGACTAAGAGTAGCATAAGGATGTGTTGGATCTTTGGATGTGGTTGCTCTTACTCCAATAGCATGACAATGAGATCAATGGATATTTTTGCAGCATAACATTAGCATATGAGATGTGTTGAAAATGGAATGGGAAGCCTCTCATTTATAGAAATGAGAGGGGCTAAATAAAGGTTCAAGATTGATTGAAAAGGTGAGGTTTGGATCAAGACAGAGTGGAGTATTATGATTGTGAAAGTGTCACAAGATAGAAAGGGGTTAAGAGGTGAGGTGTGCTCACACATTGGGAAGAGAGGCATTAAATTTGTGTAAGAGATAGTGGGGGTAGGTGAGATCTCACAAATGTATGAGAAGAGGCTAGAAGATAGTCTATGACACTTGTCACTTTATGACAAGTTTGGGGGGAGTGTAGGAATTTAAAATTAGAGGATAATGATAATGGAGATTAGTAATAGGGGTTAAATTAATTAATCAAAGATTAATTAATTTAACGGGGTAGGTTGAGAAAATGAACTAAGGGTTTATTTAACTTGGGTGAAGTTAAATGTTTGAGAATGGGCTAGGATGGAATTAAATAATAAGAAAATGGTAATGGAGGTTAGGAAGGGGATAACTTTAATTAATCAAGGATTAATTAACGTGAGTAGGATTAAGGTATTTTAGAAGAAAGTGGGAAAATGGTTAGCTTTAATTAAATAAAGGTAAATTTATTTAATTAAAGGTCGTGGATATAGGATGATGGGAAAATTAATTAAATAAATAATGAATATTTATTTAATTAACTATTAGGATAAAGGATATAGGTTAAATTAAATAAATAACAAGTGTTTATTTAATTAAATATTATTTTGGGTGACTAAATTTTTCCCCTCTTTGAGATGATGTTGTGACTAAGAGAAGTAGCATCATTTCAAAGAAGAATAAAACATAGTGGGAAGGAAAGTGATAAGGACTAGTGACATGATGCACTAGTCACTAGGAAGGATGAGGAAGGATGATGAGGAGGTAATGGTATGCCCCCTCGAGAGGACATGTGGGTTAGGAGAACATGGGTGTGATCTCAAAATGGGTGAGAGGTCAAAAGGATGAAGGATGAAAAGATGAAATACATGAGGATGGATGAAAAAAAGATAAGGCAGATGAAGATATGGATGGAGATGTAAAATGGATGATCATCATGTTGCAATGATAAGAGCAACCTAGATTTGATATTGCACTTGCCTTTATGCACCAAGGTATAAGGAACTAGGATGACAATGTGCCAAGTATGTGATAAAAAGGTCAAGTACAAACATATGCCTTATGACACCATGATATGGAAGACCATGATGCCCCTATGGCAATAGAGTGCAAAATACCATGATAAATGCAAAAAAATATAACACACACAAGAAACAAGTGAGCATGCACATAAACCAAAAGCAAACCAGTACTATACTCCAAGTCAAGGTAAAGACTAATTTGTGGTTTGATTGAGGGATTGGTGATGATGATTGGATTGGGAAGGATACATCCCTATGATGATACTTGGATTAAAGTGGATCAAATTATTTGAGATTGATTTGGATTAAGATGGTGGATTTCTTAAGGATGATGTGCTAGATTGCAAGGTTGGATTGTGTGGATTAGGAATGATTGCATTGGATAGGATTAAATGGGGATGGTTGGACTAGAAGCATATATGGATTGGATAAGATAGGATGATTAGGATAGAGGAATGGATGAGATCCAATGATAAGGGAGAACCAAGTCTTAGGAAAAGGATGTGAGGATAATAGATTATGTGGATAGGAGATAAATAGATTTAGTATATCGAGGATAGGTGATGGGAGATAAGAGGATGGTGGATGAAGGATAGGAGGATGGAGCCCTAAGGACTAGTTGAAAATGACTAAAATTCCCCCACACTAGAGGTAGTGCAATCATGGATGGAAGAATAGTAGGATGATATGGAAGGGTAGTAAGAGTGAGGATGGAATTGTCCAAATCATGCATGGATATTTTTCCCCTAGCTTTAGGAAGACCAAGGGTGAAGAGAGGGGGTGAATTGGATAGGATAGGGGGATGGAGGATATGGATAGGATGATCAAGGTTAAGTGGATAAAATGTGGATGCATGAATATTTTGTTGTTCTAACCCCTTTGTTGTTTGTACTTGATGACAAAGTCACAAATGGTGCTATGGTATTTATAGGTCCTCTTATACTTACATTGAATAATTGATGCACCTTATTGATGGAATTCATGATATGTTGGTCATGATTCAGAGGTTGCAGAATCTTGATGCTACTTCACTTTCAGATATTCATTTGCAAATGTTTATGATGATTCAAGTTTTTCATGTTGATATTACTCATGTGGCTTCTAGTTCAGATTTATGAATTCAATATATCTTCAGTTGGTTATGGTTGCTGATAGTGTGATAAAGCATTATTACAAGTCATTCAAGATGATAATGTAACAAGTTCAAGATATTCAATATGACAGGTATATTGTTTCAGTTGATATTTGGTTTGGCATCTTTCTATCTTCATGGTATCAATGGTTATGACTTGTTGATTGATAAATATGGCTTTGGGCATTATGGTATTATCACTGTGACCTATCTTAATAAAAGTCTTTTTCAAAGGTCATCTATTTTAAAGGCATGTAGGAATCGGCATATAAAATGAAGTAAACCCTATTGGGTTTCCTTAAGAATTCTCTTGAGGTGATATTATTCCTATTGATTTCTAAATTTATTGACTTTTTGTAAAGTCTTGTGAAAGTAATGTTTGGCAGATTATGGTGGGAATTCGACAACCTTCTTATATCATTCTTCTAAGTCGTCATTTTTGGAGGATCTTTGACTTAGAATAAAATTTATTCCATGATCATTGTGTATCGACAACCTGTATACAATTTATGGAGTGTGACTTGGAATTTGAGTTGGTAATAATATGGTCGACATTCTTTGAAATTGATGTGAAAGTGAACTCAAACATATTTTAAGTTGATTATTATAATGTTTTGATTTGTCTTTGGACTTCAAAACTTTATTAATTTTGGAAAATTCATTGATTGACTTGAGAAGAGACTTGCTTAGGGAAAAAGGATATTACATTTTCATTGTTTGTGGTTTGGAACCCTAGCCATGTCACTGCCATGAAGGAATGTAATTGTTGTTTTTCATTAAATTGTTGACTCTAATGGCTTTGACATGAAGCAAAATCAGTATGGAAGCTATGTTTGGTGTGCTTCACTGGCTGAAAGCTTGACATTGGTGAAAGAACGTTGTGGGAGTTACAAATCTGTCAGCTATGGTTGTTGGCTTCAAATTTGTCTGGTACTTATTTGATTTCCATGCTACTTGAACATGTATCACATCCATCATTTGATATTTATGGCAGTTATTGTTTTTACTTGAATCAGGAAAAAGAAAAAATGGGCTCTCATTTATCTCTCTCAGAAATGCATCTTTTGATTTCAGTTATTCTTGACTGCATTATGGGCATTTTGAAAAAATGATTTATTGTTGGTATTTGGCGGAGATATGGGTTTGATTCTCTAATAAATATTCTTCCAATCTGAGTTTGCAGTGATGGTTTATTGTCATTGTATTTGATTTCTAAAATGGCTTTCTGCATTTCAGTTACTAATGAAGTAAATGATGCCTTGATAGATTACTGTTCTTGCAATGAGGGTTTGTGACTTTCGGTTGATGGGTAGTCATGCATTTTGAAGATTCTATCAATATCACTGTGGATTTAAATGGATTTATTGATACATTTCAAAAATGATGGTATTCTGCAAAAAGTGTTTTTTCTGAAAATAGATTCATATGGCTATTTTGTTTTTAATGAAGGAAATGGTATTACTTGATTTGGGTTTTGAAAAACTCTTGCAGTTTGAAAAGGGAGCTTTGATTTATTCTTGTCAAAGTTTATTGCAGCCTATTGTATAGGCATTACTCATGTTAATCCATCATCTGCTGATCATCATTCTACTGGTTCATAGTCTAAAAATAAAATGGGGGTTTCAGATTCTTTTGAAAATGAAATCTATGAAGACTTTTTTTATTGGCAGACATATATTTGAAATTATATATAAACACAGTGATTGATCACTGTGAGGTTGAGGTGAGGGGATTATGTGATATCATAACTTAGTGTTGTATCAAAAATGAAATTGTGAAAAAAGCTATGTTATAAAAGTTTGAAAACATGATGCAGCGTAATATTATAAAAAAAAAACCTTGTTTATTTAATATTTTAAGGATTCATTGTGTTGAATATTTAGGCTATTAGATAAAGAGTTATGCATGAGCTTATCTAAGAAATAGAGAGATCCTTTGTGTTATTGTAATTCTGAAATATGAGTAAGGGGTTGGTGCTCCTTGAGATTGGTGTCTCTAAATGAGGGGTTGGTGCTCAAAAATTAGCCTGTAAGGCATTGTTAATAGTGGTTTTTGAAGATTAAGCCAGTAAGGCAGTTTAGGAGTGGTTTTTCTACCCCAGGAGGGTTTTCCACTTGGAAAATCCTTTGTCTTATGGTCTCTTTGTTTTGATGTCATAATGCTTCTTGATTGTGATAATTTTGTGAGTGATAGTTTTTATTAGTCTGAACATTGTTGAATATTAGTTCCTTCATCTCTGCAAGTATTTATTTTAAATGTCTTGCACAAGTCATTGTTGAAGAGTCTAATTCAAAAGGAAGCATAAAAGTACTCATTTGATTCATAGCTCAAGAATTGTTATAATTTGCTAAAGGTGTTTGTTGTCTCAATACCTTTCTTGTGTCATTTTGTTGCACTATTGTTGCAGTGTCTTATAAATCTACATTCAAATCAGTTGTTTAAGAAGTGAATCAATAATGTTGACCTTCATTTGTATAGTCTTATGAGTTGCACCTACACTATCATCATGCTTTGATTGTTAATCAATGTCAGTCACAATTGTTTTGGCAAATGCAAGATATCTCACTCAAATCATATTTGCATAAGTTGTCTAATGGACTGAGTTAACGTTGTCATATCTTTATTTACCCCTTTTTCATGAATGCTTTCAAAGTGATTACTCTCTTTGTTGTCAATAGAAAGGATATCAGAATTAAAATTTTTGGTCAAAGTTGAAAAAGGTTTAGACACTAATTCACCCCCCCTCTCAGTGTCTGTCCATAACTCCAACATATTTGACCCTTAGGCTCTTTATCAAGATCAAAGATGGGAAGGTAAGATGGATTTAGATAGGATGAGGGATATATGATGAATGATCTAGATAGGAAAAGGTAGATGGTGATTATGAAGATCCTTAGCCTTGTTAAGATCTGAACTAAAAACATGAACAAATGCAAATAAAACTTAATGAGACTGAACAGAGTGCACCTGAAGATGAATTGTTGATGTTGGAAGATTCTAGAATCTGGAAAAAATCACTATTGATCACTAGTGGGACTCATTCACCACTGATGGCGAATCAGTCCTGCTTCTAGTAAAATGACCTGAAATTGGTTTCTGACTGTCGGGAACTAACTTCTGAAAAAATCAACTTTTTAGCCTAAAATTGGGACTCATTTGCCACTGATGATGAATGATTCCTCCTAAATTCTGCAAATTTAGGGGTCAAGTTTGTGGGTCCAGATTTGCACTTGTCTTCTTATCAGGTTGACGAAGTCAAATCTACAGAAAATGGGTTGAATGTTGTCTCCAAGCTTGAATTAGGGTTTAGTTGACTTGAATCACTTTGATGACTTATTGACCACTTTTCAACACCTATTTCTTTGACAAATATTCCTACAAGACCTGCAAACACACATGCAAAGAGGGGGAAAATGGTTAAGGGTTAAAGTATAGGGGTTCGCCTTGGTCAAATCCCACTTTGGTAATCAAACCCTTGATAAAGAAATGAAATGAAAAAAAGAAAGGAATGATGAATAAATAACATGCTAGTGTCCTAAACTAACCAAAACCTTGTTGTTGAAGTCTAAATATACGTGAATGGCTGCTCCAAGATGCTTGATGATTGCTTGATTGAATGATGCTTTGATGGATTGAATACAAAAATGCCAATTAATGGTGTATGAGTGAATGAGATTAATGGGGGTTAAAATGGATCGAAAAACACTTATTTATACACACTTATGCCCTAATTACCCGAAAATACATCATAGGCTGACATAAGGTCTTAATGAATAAAAACCCAAAATAAATTTTGAATTATTTTGAATTTTGAGCCAAGAGGGACTCATTCACGACCCATGGTGAATGGATTCCACTCTAGGCTTGCAAGTGGGTGTCGGGAATTAAGTTACTTTTAATGTTGTTTGTCGGGTTTGTATTCAAAAATACACTTAATTATGACCTATAAGTGCATAAAGGGGCCAAATAAAGCATAAGAAAGGTGTAATTAGTGATGACAAGCCTAGAAAATCATGAAAGCTTGTTACACAATTTTACAACACTTTAAAATAGGACTTGATAAGGGATAAAAAGGCTATTTTTAGATGAATTATAATAAAAAGAGTCTAGAAAAGTGTAGAAATGTGTTACAAAACTTCAAAACACCTTCACAAGACATCATAATTTGAATATTCAGTACCTAATGTGAATGCATCAGTTACATTGCAACATTAAATCAAAGAAAAATAGGTCAAGCATCATAAGAGAAAGACCTAAATAACCATGAAAATTTCCAAGATCCATTTTTCTATGGTACAAGATCAAAGGTGGAAAGGGGGAGATGGATTTGGATAGGATGATGGATAAATGTTGGAGGCTAGTGGAGGATGTGGATAATATGTGGTATGGATGAAGTTTCCCCCCAAGTGTAGAGTTCAAGAAGATGGGCACAAAGGACTCAAGCATCTAGTTCCATAGATGGTATTCCTTAATTATGTGCTATTATGCTCATAGACATTGGTATAATGATGGTAAGGGGGATAAGATGGATTGAAATATGGAGAAGGATATGTATTTATGCAAAGGATTGGATAAGAGGGATGGAAGGATGGAACATGGATATTGGATAGTGGATGGATTGATGGAAGATATATGGATGAGTGGAATGAAATATTGGCAAGATCAACATCGGCACACACCTTGAAGGGTGGAAGAATTGTGGAAGAGAAGAGGATTTTGGATTTTTAAGTTTATATGGAGGAGTGGATGTAGAGTTTGGGACATGATGACCCAAAATAGATGAGGGTGATGAAGGAATATTAGATGGGGTGAAAGACTTACCTAATTAGATGAAGCTTTTGGATAAGCAAGTTTGGATGCAAATTTTGATTTTTCTTTGGGATGCATTGATTCTATGAGTATTTTTGGTATCCACATGGTTTTTGGATTTTATTTTTCCTTCATGGCCTTTGTGGCCTTCTGAATTTTTTTATTTTGGATCATATTTTTCTTTATTTTTGCATGTCTTTTGATGGGACATGTTGATCCTTTGATTTTTGTGGATCTTTGGCTTTATGCATTTTAGATTTGGCATCCAAATTGCTTCCAACAGAAATGGGATTGGTGGATGGATATGAAGGATGTTGATGCATTATGGATGGGTTGGTGTAAGTGGTATGTTGGAATGATTTCAAAGGTGTGTGCCTTCATTGATCTTGATTGTGGATATGAGGTGATAAATAGAGAGGATAATGGGATTTTGGAATTTAGGAATGTTAGGTGGTGGAATATAAGGACCCAAGATGGATGGAGGGGATGAAGGAATTTGTTTTGGGATATAGGGACCCAAAATAGATGGAAGGGATGAGGGATTGGGATTTGGAACATTAGGCCCAAGATATATTTGGTGGATGGGGAATGGGGAATGTGGAAGTTTTGATACAGATGGTGTTTTGGATTTAGGGTGGGTGGAAGGAGTGCCAACATCTAGAGCTTGGTATCCAAGGCCATGATTTTTTGGATTTTATTTTATATTAAGGGGTTATAAGATTCCTTGCTCATGGAGGCATAACCATTTTCCTTTATAATGCACAACTTGATAAATATTTTTACCAATGGGATACTTATTATCTTGGAAGCAAGATGCGAGTCCATTTTGATGGGATATATTATGGAAGGAATGATAGGTTCTTGGAGTAGACCAGCATGGATGAAAGTGGAGGAACCCATTTGATAAATACGGGGTTTGTGGGTAGCTTGGATGGGGGGTGATGGGATCTTGTGGAGGATTAGGCTCATGAGATGGAGATGAAGGGATGCTTTGATCTTGACTTGGGGTAGGACCATGGGATGAGGTGGATGGTATAGTGTTCTCTTGTTTATGAGATGGAGGATGATCATGACATGAAGTGGTATGGGTGTTTTTATCATGAGAGGGGAGATGATCATTAGATGGGGTGGATGGAGTACTTTGATCTTGATTTAGAGAGGGATCATGTAATGAAGTGGAAGGGGTTGATCTTGGGATGGAAAAGTATCATTAGATGGTATGAGAGGGATATGTTGTTCTTGATTAGAGATGGGATCATATGATGGAGGAAAAGGGATTCCTTGATCTTTACATGGAGGGAAATCTATGTTAGCATGCTTTGGAGTTGAGGATTTACATAGCTCATTTGATGTGGATGGTGTGATGTGTGACGAAGTTTGGAAAGATGATTAAACTTGGATGGATGGAGTATTAGAGGATTCATGAGACTTGGGAGATTGGGATTTTTCTTGATGTGGAGGTTATGGAGGTGGATGCATGACACAAGAGGATTGCAATGTATATTTTGAATCTTCAAATGCTTAAAATTTGACATATATTAGCATGGTTAGTCAATTTAAACAAAGAAAATCAAACATCTCTATGAAATACTTGATCATGTTAGATATGCAAACAAGATAAAAAGAAAACAAGGAAGCTAAATGAAAGCATATGAAAACATGAATAAAAATCTATCCCATAGTTGGAGTGGTGCTCCTTTGATGTGAAAAGGATGCCCTTTCCCACCCCCTTGATAAGCTTCCAATGAACCAAATGTGATATAATGCAAAGATGAGTGATCAAGTGTAAGATGAAATGTGCCTATAGTGTAAATGCATAAGACTGTGGATGGATTTCAAATAGAAGTGGCTTCTATTTATAGGTTGAAGGATTGAAGAATGGAGAGATGGGAGGAATGTAGGGCTAAAAGAGAGCCAATGAGATTGGGACATTTGTCTCAATGCTAATGGGTGAGGATTGATCACACTTTGCATGTGTTTGAGATGTAAGAGGCACTAAATGCATGTTTGAGAGGCATGAAATGCAAGTGGTTGAATTGTTTTGGAGAGAAATTGTTTGAGGTTAGAAATTCAAATAAAGGGATTCAATGAGGGAATATTCCCTAGAATATGCTTTTGAGAGGGAAAATGAGATAATTAGTTAATTAAAAGAATTTATTTTCATGTGCAAGTGGGTTAGTTAATCAGGGGTTGATTTAACTCTTGGGGAGTTAAAAGCTAGAGAATTTATTAATGATGATTAGAAGGTGATTGAGGTTAATTGATTTAGAATTTAATTAACTTTAAGTGGGTTAGTGAATTTGATTTAAATCATTTGATTTATTTAATCAAATAAGAGGACTTTAGGGATTTAATTAAAAAATTGATTTATTTAATTAAATAAGAGGACTTTGGGGATTTAATTCAACAAATTGATTTATTTAATTAAACAAGAAGAATTTGGGGATTTAATTAAACAAATTGATTTATTTAATTAAACAAGAGGACTTTGGGGATTGTATTAAAAAAAATGATTTATTTAATTAAACAAGAAGACTTTGGGGATTTAATTAAATAAATAAATTTAATTAATTAAACAAGAGGACTTTGGGGATTTAATTAAATAAATTGATTTATTTAATTAAATAAAAGGACCTTAGTGAATTAATCTAATAAATTATTTTATTTTATTAATTGAGGAAATGATGTTAATTGATCAAAATTAGATGCATGATGTCAATTAAGATTATTTGCATGTCTACATTTTACCCCTCTTTGAAGCAATGTACCTATTGCATTGGTTCAAAGAATAACCTTGTTGAGATCAAAATTCAAAAAAAAAATGATTTTCTTAGATGTCCCAGTGGGAAGTACGCTGGTACCCTGCCCCTTCAAGAGATCGGGCGAAAGTTCTAATTTTTAGGTTGAGCTCATGATAAAGATTCAGGATTAGTTCAGCTCAGAGAGGACTAGAAAGCTCGAATGTTTGATGTAGACAAATTTGATGATGTATAGATAGTCATTAGCCATGGGTAGCCTCATGTATATCACACATATTTTGGATAGAAATGTTAGTAAAGATAGAAGAAAAAGAAGAATAAGAGGGATCAACCCTTGATTCTGAGATGTAGAAGTCCAACAAGTCTATGAATCATTGAGACTTTATTAGATAGTGATGAATGATGATGATGTTTTTCTTATCCAGGGATTAAGGATGTAAAGAGAATAACTTTCTTTATGTTTGATAACACACATAGATACGATGTGCGGTATCTAGTGTGATGGAATTTGACTCAAAAAATAGATAGGAGTATTCTTGTTCATACTTGACATACGAAACCTCATTAGGGTGTACTCTAGACATTTCAAACATCTCAGACCAAAACATAGAAAGGTAAAGTCTACCAAATAATAGTCAACAAGACATCCAAAATGTCTTCCATACACACCTACCAAAGCAAGTGGCACCAAGTGTAGTACCCCTCCATTTTGCTTCTGTTTTCTGACAGTATGTTATTACTTTGATAGACCCTGATACCTTCTTTTGATGTATTTGATCGCTGACTGTAGAGCGATGGTGGATTTATTTTATGATGTGATGATACATTGTTTGATGGTGATTATTTTTGTTATGCTTTATGTTAGCATATATGTTTACTTCAGATATTACTGCTATATTTATGCTTATGGTAGATTAATTGTTATTTATTTTGTTAGTTTGATGTGATATTGTATTGGTGAGAAGAATGGAGTTGCATCACTCGCTTGCGAGTGCCTTGTGATTTCCACGATCTTCTCCTCATGGTGTGTTTGAATCATGGATTATATATATGTATGTTATTTGTCTGATTGTAGGATTGTAGGTATATGACACCGACTCCACCTGGCTTCATAGGTCTGAGCGTGTCTAGACTCAACAATAATATTGATTGGGAGGTAGTAACGAGGTTTTTCCTAGTCTAGCCTTAAACCTAGTCATAGTATGTTGTCAGGTTAGGTCTGGTATTTTTGGTTGTCTCATCTATGTCTGTCTTGATTATTTGTTATGAAAGGTTTATTTTGTGAATTTTAATGGTAGATTAATGTTCTTTATAATTTAATGCTTATTTAAATTAATTTTAAATATTTTAGATAAAAGCTTCATATTTTATTTAATTAATTAAATTAGTTTATTGGTAAAATAATTTAATCATTGTGATTAAAGTTATTTTATTAAATAAATTAATTAATTGATTAAAGTTACTTTTATTGAGAGAATAGATTAAATAAAGATTAAATGCTTTTGTGTGAAATGGAATTTTTAATATGTATTTAAATAAAATATGAAATTAGTTTGTGAAATTTTAAATTCTTTAAAATAAAATAAATTTTTGATAATTGATAGAAGAAAATATCTGTGAGTTTGTTAGAAGATATTTTCTTGATTTGCCATGTGTGTTAATTGAATTAAATGCAAAATTCTTGTTGAGGATTTTCTCGAAGAGAATATTGTTAGAATTGGGAAGGCAAGAAAGTACTTCACAAAAAAAGAAAGAAAACAGAGTTTTGGCTGGAAAAATTGTGATTTTTGATTTAAAATTTCTGGAAGAAGATCTTGGGTTTACATTTGTTCAGTATTTTGTATTCCTTTGGAAAGTGGAGATTTGAAAAGGGATTTGGAGGTTGCACGCAGCAGGCAAAGCTTTTCTTCATCTGTCAATTCTTCAAGCTACAGGAATACAGGTTCTTTGCTATTTACTATTTATTTATTTTATTGTTTTTTGAAAAGATTGTCTGTATAAAGGATTAATTTTGTAGAAGTTTTGTTAAAATTTGTAAAATAAAAGATTGCCTATAGAAGAAATTTTTATTGAAGCCTATGTTGTTCTTAGTAAATTTTTATTGAAAATATTATGTAGAAAATTTGTTACCTCTCTGTGAAAAATTTGAAAACAAAACTTTATAATAAAATCAAAGAGAAACCCAAAAAAAAGTTATTGTTAAACAATAGAAAAGTATCAAAAGAAAACAGAAGAAATATTTGTAGATTAAATTGAGGAAATGGAAATCTCTGTGATGACTGTAGAAAAGAATTTGAGAATTTAGTTTTGAGTGAAATTCTTATTTTGTTATGGAAAATAAAAACCCTCTGTCAAATTGTGAGATATGAAAATCTCAGTGTCATTTGATCAAAATCTTCCTGAAGAAAATACTTTATTTAAATTTGTTTTTCTTCAGCAATCTCTCTCTATTTATTGTTTTTATATATAAATATATATATATATATATGAAAAAATATATATATATATAAATACATTGTTACATAAATATGCATTTAATATCAGGTTAAAAAAAAACTCAGAGAAATTTGATTTTTGGGTGAATCATCCTAAAGGCGAAATAGGTCTTGATGTTTTAAAAACAAAAAAAATGAAATCGCCATTTGGGCGAAACTCGTCACGGAATTTATATTTATAAAAAAAAATAAAGAAAAATTTTCCTTTGTTCATAAGGGAGGCGCAGGGGGCTATTTCCCCCACAGCCGTCCCCCATAAGGGAGCGGTTGTGAGGGCAGCGCCCAGCGCTGCCTTCATAGGCAGCGTCGGCCCTGCCTACACAGCCGCGCCCATGGAGGGTTCGGCTGTGAAAAGGCAGCCGACCCTGCCTCTTTTAAATTTATTAAACTTTAATTTATTTTAATTTTATTTTGTTAATTTATATTTATAATATATATATTTTATAAATATAATATATATTATTTTTAATATATGTTATATATAATATATATATATATATATTTTATATAAATTTGTAATTATGTTTAAAATGTTAATGTTGATAAACTATTTCAAAATATATATATTAAAATAGTTATTCAAATATATTGAATTGAATGTGTATTAATTTAAATGTATAAATTAGTGTTGTTTAGTGCAAGAAAATTATGATTAGATATTTTATAATGAAATATATCAAGTAGAGAAAATGAAAATTTCATTATAATGCATAAGTACAGAGTTGGAGTTAATTGTTAGTTTTGATTTTCATATTGAATGGAAGATGAGTTATATTTAAGTTGAATAATTTCATGCTTTAAGTTATTGGTTTGATTGGATTTAGTAAATCCTAATATTAGATTTTTATTATGCCTGAATTGCTTAAAGTTTTTTTTACTCTTATTGGGCATAATGAGGGGTTATATGAGATTTTAAGTCTTCCAAACATATTTTCTTTTTGAGGGAGTTGTATTTATGATGATTCCATATTTTGAATAAACTAGGGTAGTGCACATGGTTCTATTCGGTTTTAGACACCTAGTTCTATGAACAGGTTATGATGTCCATTATTATATGATTGGGTTTTGATGTTAGTTTATGTGCACCTTGTTTACCCTTAGTTAGTGGAATTAGTTTCCTTGTGTTATTATTAGGGGAGTGGCTCTTTATGAGGGTCGACACACAAAGTGGTGCCAGGGTAGCTCATGTAGAGTTAGTTAATCAGTGAAAACTAAAACAACACATTAGGTAGTCTAAAACCTTTAACTAGATTAATAAGCCTCACTCATAGACTCAAGGGCTAGTTCAGACTTGGGAATGAGTCGAGAAGGCCTGGAATGGAAAAATCGATATCTAGTGTTTATGAAAGATATTTGATTCTGCAACAGATTGCATGTGGGGCCGGGTTTTGTAAGAGGTTACCAGGGTAACCCAAGATGGGGGTCAGAACCTAGGAAGAAACACCTAGGTAACCTATGCAACATTGTGATGACACTCCACCTATAATAACAATATCCTTCTGAACTTAGTATATTTGATCATTTTGTTCTAGAAGCAATGTAACCATTAAGTTAAGATGATATTTGTATAGTTTTGTCTTTGGTTTTGCTTGTGTCTAGGGTTTGTAGGTTATGTCTAGGGGACCTTTTTACTATCTCCTAGCACGGGGGGTGGACCTACGAGTACCACATGGTTGGGTGGAATGTGCACCTTACTCCATTGGGTCCCCAGTTCTTGTTTGTGGCAACGAGTACTTCTTGGATGGAGAGCTCGTATGTGGATATATGTCTTCTTATTTATATCACTCCTCAATTGTAAACGAGGTGAACATTTGTAATATGTAACTGTACATTTTTATATGACCTACCTCATTTGGAAAATGAGTATTGTAAATGTTATTTCAAATGCAATGTAAGAAAGAATCTCTTATGTACATTATACCTTCATTGATGTAATTTAAATGTTATTCAATGTATGCTCTTAAGTTTATGTGAATTAAATACATGCTAAGTTAATTACTTTTGTCATCTATGGGATTTACATGTAGTGTGTTGTCGCGTATCTTAGGGAATATTTGAATTAATGAAGTTAATGTTTACACTTTTTTTAAAATAATTATTACACTTTCATAGTCAATGCAATATTCTTTAGGTTACAAGACGAGGCATTACACCAAGTTATATTACAAGAATATCAAACAAGCACAACAAAAAAAATATAATGATCAATGCCCCATTCCTTTCTCTCTAAATATTTTTAGATAGAAATCCTCGAGAGATCATGGGAATAGGTGCAATAAGATAAATCACAAGAAAATATCAAGTAAACAAACAAGTCAATGTTCTTCATACCTCTAGCCAACACTAAACTATGGTGAGGTCTGATGTTGATGTCCATTGTAGGAAGGATGCATCCTAGGACATGATGTTATCAAATGATTTTGAGACTAATGGGATGATGGGCTAGTGATACCAAGAATTGACCAACTTGTTTACCTACTGATCTAGACTTGAGACCTTGACATTTGGGTTGACACTTTTCAATTTACTATACTTGTTTTTTATTTTTTTTCCAAAGGTTGTAGATGACAATCGTTTATTGTGAGTGGATGTTTATTGCGAGTGAAGGTGAAACAAGATGGATGATTTTGGGTTTTTTGAATGTTTTTGGTATTTTGAAATTTTTTTAGGCTATTTTTGGATTTTCAAGATGTTTTACAAATGTTTTGATTTTCAAAATTTCCAATGTTTTTTGTGTTTTTTTGATATGTTGACCAAGAACCTAACCTAAGGACCTATCCTAGGGGCCTCGGGGGTTGATCAAAGATAAGCTTTACCTATGTTATACACACAGAGACCTGTTGTGCCCTCAGCACACATGCCCCATTTGGAATGGGGACCCTCTTTTCTTTTGCTTTGTTAGAGCATTTTGTCAATGGCTCATTTTGCATGCCCCGTTTTGGTGTCCTAAATGGTTAATGTGCCTCCAAAGTCTCATCTTAAGTTGACCATGTTTCATCCTCTCCAATTTTGTCATGTCCTGGTGCCTTGTGGAGTCTCCTTGGTAGTTTGTTTCTGCCAGTGGCCTTGGTGCCTAGCGGGCCCGCCTCGCCAGGTTTCCCTAGCCGAGTTTCCTCTGAGCGTTTCACTATTCTAAATGGTGGAAGGCTTTCACCTTCCCGAGCCTCGAGACCCGGCTCCTTCTTTGCCAACCCCGTTTGACTTGTGATGAAATTGGACTACTTTTACCCCTATCGGGCCTGCCCCTCCAGACTTCCATCCCTAAACTTTGTGTTGTCTTCGTCATTTTTGACAACCAAGTTGTGGTGGGCTCCGTCCTCCAGACCCCGGGTTCCTTGTCACCGGTGATTTACAAAATGAACTTTGAAGCGGCCATCTAACCACATCCTTCTAGCCCCCAGACCCCGAACCTCCAGCCGCTGTCCGAGATTTAAGCACACCAACCCTCCTGTCGTCCGTACAGGCATTAAATAGGTGTATTAAATGCTAATTAGGGTATAAATATCTAGCTCGACCTATCATTTTCATATGTCAAGTTAACCAAATGAAGTCAGAGAGAGTTCAAGGAGTCCAACGCCTTCATCACCTACCACCCTCGTGCCCGCTGCCCTCATTTGCCGATCCTTAGTAGATTTTGCAACTTACTTCACTAGGCTTCCAAGGTTGGTTTGTCGTTCACCCTCCTGTGAGGTTTTTTGTAATTTTGCTATTAAAATGATGAACAAAATGGGCTAAAAATGCTTTAATTAGGTAAAACATCACAACATCTAAAAAACCCATGAGTTCAAATTTTTCAAAAACCTTCAAAACATCCTCAAAATTAAATCTGGAACTAGGCCTCGTCATTACCATTCTTCGCACATGGAATTTGCACCCTTCGGGCCTAGGTCTTCCCATCACTAGAAAAATTAGCTAATAAACTGATCGAATGGTGGGATGCCCTATCGGGCCCGCTACCCTGGACTTTCGTCGGTACGTCGTCGTCGGACTTAAAAATTGACAAACTTTGAAGTTCGACCTCCATTTTGACTTCTCAGACCTGCTCCCGTGAGACTCTACATCATTTCCATCGTTCTAAAATGGTAGGGTGGCCCTGTCTTCCCGAGATTCGGAACCTGCCACTCTTTTCGTCGTTCGTTAGCCCATACCAAAATGAACCAATCAAACATGTCCTCGGGCCCCGATTCACGAATTTTTGTCTGTGGATTTCCCTTGTGTCACTGCCGTTTCAAATGGCTATTTGGCCTTGCTTTTTGTCTCCCGAGTCCTGACCCTCCATTTTCAAAAAAGACCAAATAGAATGAAAACTTTGGCACCATTTCCCTCGCTAAGCTCTGTCCATCGGGATTTTGTTCCATCTTAGCTGGTTCAAAAGGGAAAAGAAGGTCTGTCTTCCTAATATCTGGGACCTGCTGTCTGGATCACCGAAAGAAAATTAAGAGAAACCTAGCATCCAAGTTCAATGTCAGGTCCAGTCCACCGGGCCGCTCCCACCATATTTCCGCACAACGACCGCTATTCTAAAGGGTGAAACCTTGACAACTTTCTGCCCCTTCAAGCCCAAATTCTTTGAAGTTTAAAATTACATTGGCCGTCCTTCGACCTCCTGGGTCCCAGATCTCAAAATTATGACCTCGAGATTCCATTTCATTCTGGCCGTTCCAAATGGCGAAGCCCTGACAGCTTTCTGCCCTGGTATCTCTGGGTGCCTTAAAAGTGATCCAAATGACCTTCAATTTGAAAACCAATCTCGACCCACATTCTCTAAATTCAACCTTCCCCTACATAAGCATTTCAAACAATCAAAATTTGAAGTCGGAAGAAATCACATGGATTTCCCTACCCTATTCGCCCTTTAAAACAACATTGATGCCAGGGAAGTCTAGCCCTCCCGGCCTAGTTTGTCTGAAATCCCTCCAGAAAATTACTAATGACATCTGGAGGTAATAGTTTTATTTCATGAATGATATATTGTCTAATTGGATTTTTTCAATGGGATTTCAACTAATGTTCATGCTTTTGTGATCAGTTGTGCTCATTATGCCCTTGTTTGCAGGATATATGGAATCGGGTGTAGGACCCTCGGGGGGAACTGCAAAAAAAGGACAAAGGGAAAAAGGTAGGAAAGGCTCCTCGTGGAAAGGAGGATAAAGACCAAATGAAGTACCAGCTCTAGGGAGAGCCTTCGCATTTGAAGATGATCACAGACTAGAAATAAATTACAGATACCAATATCGGCCAAGTCAATATTGATGAGTTGAAGCAAAGGTTCAAAGTCCACCCTAAGACCAACAATGCTAGGCTAATTAGACAAAGTGGAATTGCTAAAGCTACAGGCTTCCCTCCATCCCTCATAGCCCTTGAATTGGTCATGGCTTGCTAGCAAGCATATCAGCCACAGACATGAACAATTGTTGACAGAGATGGAAACATCCTTGCTGACATGTCAGGTGAGGTGATTACGAAGAATTTTCACATCCCCACCTTTGGGGAGATGGAGATTCCCACCATATCAGAGTGTAAAGCGATGTGGGATGAGGACTCGATGGGCTGCAAGAAGTTAATAAACCAATACTGGCTTAAAGAGAAAAGGGGCAGCAGTACAAAGGTTCCTCAAGAACTCTTCGACAATGACTTATATGAGGACTACCATGACTTGGTCACCATGTTGAGCAAGGTGATGCGCCTCCCCACTATTGCCTATTTTCATGAGTGGATGAGGATGTCACCACAAAAGCCTTATTCTACTAGGGAGGCATAATAACATACTACTTCCATGAACAATTCATGAATGTAAAGAAGACCTCCAAGTTCTACATGACCTCCTATATGATGTACTCAGTAGCCAAGCAGAGGCAGTACACTAGATTGTTCATGGAACCTAATGAGGAAACAGGTCATGCAATGAAGGACTATGATAGATATCCCATGTTCCAGTTCAGGAACTTCAAGAAAGAGTATTGCAGGGTGAAAAATGCCTTCATTGGCCACAACATTAGATTGCTTGGAGGGGATTTTGAAAGAAGGGTCTCTCACAGTGCTCAAGAATTCTTGAAGCAATACACCTTCTTATTCATACAATACCCTAAGTTCACATATATTTGTGCCCAAGGTTTCGCAGAGAGGCCAAATAAGTTGTCCCGATACCCTAATGATTAGATCATACTGTTAGAGCTCTCCCGATAGTTGCAGCATGTGCACTCAGTCGTTGGCAGTAGACATTTGGATGGAATCCCTTATCCCTTAACCTTCGGCCAAGGGATGTACAAATTACAAACCTCCCAGTGCAATGGGAATTATGAGAAGGAATTGGCAGAGTATCATTTTTTCTTACACACTGCTTGCCAGTGGATGGACTCGTATGGGCATGTAAGGAAAGCATTAGGACTAGGGTGCGCCCATGTGCATCACGTTAAATATTTCTAGGCGGATTTCCAGGATGAAAAGGAGGTGCGCGCAAGGCACTACATGCAAATGACTACGTATTTCATAAAAAGAGTACAATTGTTTCCTGTACCTGATCAAGTTGAAGAGTATGACACCACCATCATGGACCCAAAGTATAACGCAGTTGCTAACTTGTCATTGCTAGTAGTAGATTGGGATGAGCAGGAGGTCGATGACCTCGACATTATAACCAAGCCAATTTAGGCTCGTACCAAAGAATGGGTTGATGGACAAGTAGCCTGATTGAAGCAACAAGGGGTTGTCCTAATATATGAGGGACTCAAGCATGAGCCTAGTGCTACAGAGGATGTTGCTGCCATAACTTCAACAAGAGGGACATCCAAGTCTCCTCCACTCACAAGATTGAAGAAGAGGAAAGGGATTGAAGTGGAACAGTCACTAGATCCAAAGGTTTATTCCAGAAAAGATTCAGGAGGTTCACCCTCTAAGAAGCCCAAATGGATGGGAAGCATCGTGGGGCAGCTAGCAATTCAAGAGGATCCCCTTCAAGAGGGTGAGGAAGGAAAAATAGATCTTCCAAAACCTCCTCTAGCTCTCCCTATTTCTGTCGCCCTTCCATCTATTTCCCAGGCCATGGTTTCCACATCCCCACCTGTGGTGGACATCTTAGTCCATCTCGCTTCCTCTCCACCATTTGAGCCCATAATAATGGTCGACTCCTCCTCTGCTGTAACTTCTGCACTCTCCTTTGCCTCCATGTCACCCACTAAATCGCTTCCATTGGCGACAGTGATAGTATCAATTCCCACACTCACACTGTTGGAGGCTTTCTCGGGGCATATGTAGAATGTCCCCTCTGAGATTTCTTAAATCTTTTTTGGATCCCACCATCCAAGCTGCCCTAGCACAGGTCCTCGCCAACGCTTCACCCTCTCATTCTTCGATGGAATCACTAGAAATGGAGGCCACAATGCTAATCTCTGAGGAATGGGTGAAGCAGTAGATGGAAGCTTCAAAAGCAGCAGAGGATGAAGCTAATGAGTACCATGAACACCCAAAATATGAACAATGGAAAATTGATAGGGTGGTCCGTGAAGAAGAAGAAATAGGGTCTTCTGAAAGTGGAGACGAAGAGGAGGGTGCAGGTGGTAGAACTATTGTACAAACCTTTGATGATGATTTAAAGGAGGAAATGGCTTGACAATTTAGGGATGATAAAGAAGAGGTAGAAAGGTCACCTCCCAGAGAAGAAAGGCAAGAAGATTTCAAGGCAGCAGAAAATGTAGAACTCCCTATAGGGGAACAACAGGAGAATGTATCACCTCCTTGTAGAGAAGAAGAAAATGTAGAAGAAGACAAGCCTGAGGGTGAGGCTCAAGCTGACAAAAGCCTCAAAATTGAACAGCCCAAAGAGCATGAGCATAAGGATGAACAAGATGAAGAAAGGGAAGGAAAGGAGGCTGAGAAAGAAGAAAGTCCTCAGGAGCAATTGCCTACTAATCTTCCCATCAAGCACCTTGTGTTTGTCCAAGATTCTGATGAGGAAGAGGGAGAAGACACTAAAATGGAAGAAAAGGCTCCTAGAGATAAAAAAAAATAGAGGTTTGAACAAAGGAGGGCGAGGGTGATCATGAATCACCTAAGGGAAAATTTGGTATGCCCAAATAGTTGGAAAGACATCTTGAAAAGAAAACTCCTACCCCAAAGGATCCAAGAGTAAGACTGGAGGCTATCTTAGCCTAAGCACAGATCACAACCAAGAAAGAGAAGAAGCCCAAGATTAGATCCATGGTAACAATGGACTCTTCCAGATCCTGAATTGTGTAGGTAGCAATGCCAGTGGTGGGAAAAGGAGGGGTGAGCTATAATATCTCTGCCATTGACTTGGGAACAGCTACTAGAGAACATAAGGTGGAGCACCTCTAGGAATCTGTTGCAATGGTCATTCATTTGATACAACAGAATAAAGTTTCAAAGGACAAGCTTAAAACACAGGTAGTTGATCTGATAGCTTACATCCGACAATGGTCCTCAACTGAAGAAATACCTAACATGTCTATGGCTCCACCGCAACTGCTATCCAGGGAACAAATTGATAAGCTTGAAAAGAGAAATAATTTGGACAAGACTACAGAAAGTTGGTTCCGACAACTTTTATACATCAGAAATATGGATATTAGCTGGGTTGTTCGAACAACCAACAAGTTCCTGGACTTATAGCAATCTCTTGAGAGAATGAAGAAACTTTGCTCTGACTTCCCAACAAGATGCGATTCCTCCTATCCAAAGATCGAAGCTATCCTCCAGCTGTCAAGTGCCACATGGGAAAAGGAACTCACGCTCAAGAGAAATGATCATTGGCTTGTGGATGTTTGGAGATGGGACTTTGAGAACAAAAAAGAAAGATTGGAGCAAGTGATTAACAAAGTAGATCTAGATATTGATTGGGTCAAAGAGATTAAGACAGATTACATTTGATATTTAAAGCTAATTATAGGATATGAGATTCCCATCATACAAATGGACCCAAATAACGTAAGGCCTCATTTATAGAAAAATATGGAGGACAGGATGTCAGATGAGATAACCACAGATTTCATGAGTTTTTCCACCTGAGCCTTTGCCCAGTTAGAGTTGTTTTGGGACCACACTGCTAAGTATGATGAAGACTAGAAAAGGCTTGAGGACAACTCCAAGGAGTGGAGTTATTAAGTATTGCGGTATGAAGTCATAGAGGTCGAAAAACTCCAACCGATAATTTTGAAGTTCATGGAGTATGCAGCTTTGAAGAAGCAGGAAGGCGACCCTATTATTAGTGAAGAGCTTAGAAAGGAATAGCTACAACAAAAGGGAAATCAACAACAATACAAAAGGCTACAGTGTTGTCACTAGAAGACAAAATAGGGATGAAGAAAATTTTGTATTTTAAATTGTAATATATTGGGGGGTAGGTAGAACCCTAGTTTGTAGTGAATCTTGGCCACACAATGAGATTAAATCTTGGCCATTCATTCTACTTTGTGGGCACTATAAATGGGGGGTCTCCTCTCATTTTCAAGAGAGAGTTGAGTTGTTGTAAAAACATGCTGCAGAAATTTCTAATGAAAATACATTGACTTGGTGCATTTTCTGAGTTCTTCACATGTTTCATGATTCAATCTCCCATTGTTAGATATTTTATTTAGATTTACACTATTGTTCTAGTTAACTTTAAATTTCTTAGATAGATTTTGGTAATGATGTTTTGTGATTGTAGAAATTTATGTTGTGTTGATGCCTTCCAGTCCATACTTTTTGCTATTTGTTGCTGGTAAATGGTCTTGTAAAGTTAGTCTGGGCTGAAACTTGAAGCTACTTTTAAAATTTTATCTTCATTCATGCATGTATGTGGAGGATGAATGGTAAAATATCTGTAGACCTTTGAAGATGGCACAAATTTCATGATACTGTAGGTTTCTTGGTTAAGTGGAATCTTGTTTGAAGGAAGTTGTCCATAGCAGAACCTCCATGATCATTGTTCACAATTAGTTGCAAATCCAGGAACCTTCCCTCTTCCCTGCCTACCCTTTTTCCCTTTTTTTTGAATAAGTAACCTATGCTAAGGTTCATTTCACATTGTAAAGCCAAAACTTAAGGAAAACATTGAAGTTTTAGATTATTGTTCGAACCTACAGCAAACTGCACCTTAACTCCCATCTCAGAAACTTCATATTTTAAGATCCACCTCACATCTAGCCACGTAAGTCTTCCCTGTGATTACCAGCAAAAATCACATCAAACATCAACTAAGGAATTCCATGCAAGTCATGACCTGAAACCCGAGAGACCTTGGGGTGATTTTTAGCAACTTGTTATTAGAAGTCTCCTTTCAAGAGAGGTAGCCTCAACTTGGTCATTACCTTGGGGGTAGTATGGAGTGGAGAAGTGATGTTGGATATTTAATTTTTGGCATAGCTCATGAACGTCCTAGTTTTTGAAAGGTGTCCCATTATTTCATATAAGGGCTTGTGGGACACCATAATGGAAAATGAGGTAGTTCAGGATGAACTTGGATATCTACTTTCCTATGATATAGGTCATGGGGATGGCTTCTACCCACTTTGTGAAGTATTCGGTGGTAGTGATAATGAACTTTTGTCCATTAGATGAGGTGGGGGATATTTTTCTAATGAGATCGAGCCCCCATTATGAAAAGGGCCGAGGTGTTATAATTGGTTGGAGCTCTTGAGCTAGTGCATGGATGAGGTCCCCATGCTATTGGCATTGCAAACATTTTTTAACATAGTCATGAGCTTCCCTCTCCATTGTAGGCCAGTAGTACCCAGTCCTTAGTAGTTTCTTGTCCAAGGTCATACCACTAGAATGCAAACCAAAAATACCATCGTGTACCTTGATTAAAGTAGTCAAAGCTTCCTCGGGGTTAAGGCATCATAAAAGGGTTCCTTCAATACTTCTACAGTACAGGGTATCACCTAAGATAATGAAATGAGATGAATTCTTAATAAAGATTCTTTTAAGGTTTAGGGTGATGTCAGCAGGGAGGACTCCTATTTTTAGGTAGGTGTATATGTCATGGTACCAAGGATCACCGGGATCAACAATTTCACATACAAATTCAAAATCTAGTACCTCGAAAGCTGGTATGAGAAGCTACTCAACTAGGAATTCATGGTTAGGGACATTTTGTGGGATATCCAACAATGATTCAATTGTAGCCATAGCATTAGCTACTCTATTGTTTACCCTCGGTATTTGCTCAAATGTGATGTCAATGAAGAATTCCTTGAGATCCTCCACTAGTTTTTTGTATGGGGTAAGATTGTTATCCTTTCTTTGGTATTCATCATTGACTTGGTTGATAATTAATTGTGAGTCCCTATAAACCTTAAGTGCCATGATTTTCCATTGTACTACAAGTTGAATTCCTATGACTAGAGCCTCGTACTCTGTGATATTGTTGGTGCATGGAAAAGATAGCTTATATGACTTCAAGGTGCAATCTCCTTGTGGTGTGATGAAGAAGACTCCTGCTCCTGACCCATGTTGAGTATATGACCTGTCGAAGTACACCTTCCAATGATCTACTAAACTGAGATTGAAAAAGGACTCATCTAGAAACTCAGATACTAGGGGGTTCTCTAAATATATAGGTGCTTCCACCAATTGATTTGTGATTACCTGTCCCTTGATAGCTTTTTGTTCTACATAATCAATATCATATTCTATCAATATCATGACCCACTTAGTCATTCACCATGTGAGTGTTGCCTTAGAGAGAAAATACTTGAGAGGGTCTATTTTGGTGATGAGTTTTATTTGATGAGAAAGCATGTAGTGTCTGAACTTCTGTGAGGCAAATACTACTGCAAGACAAGATTTTTCAATGAATTTATTGTTTATCTCATGCCCCACCAAGGTTCTATTGATATAGTAAATGGCTCTATTTTCCTATTTCATCATGTTGCAATAGAAGAGCACCAAGGGTTGTTGATGTTAGTGATATGTACAAGATCAATGGTTTGTTCTAGATCAGTGGCATGAGGACTAGCGGTGTTAGCAAGTATTCCTTGATTTTATTGAATTCCTTATCACATTTCTCATCCCATTTGTATGTTACCCCATTGTGGAGTAGATGATAATAGGAGCCAACTTTATCTGCTAAATATGCTATGAATCTACAAATTGATTGGAGCCTTCCCTACAAGCCCCTTAATTGCTTCAATGTTTGTGGCACTTCCATTTCAAGAATTTCTTTGACTTTTGTAGGGTCTATCTTGATTCCCACCATTTATACAATATACCCTAGAAGTTTTCCTGATTGCACGCCGAAGACACATTTCATAGGATTGAGTCATACTTTATATTCTTCTAGTCTATCAAAAATAGAGCCTAGTGCTGCTATGTGGTCCTGACGCTTCCTTGATTTGGCTAGTATGTCATCCATATAGTCTTCTACAAATGTGTGGATCATGTCATGAAAAATTAGTCATATCCCTTTGGTATGTAGCTCCAATGTTCTTTAACCCAAATGGCATCATGTTCCAATAGTAAGTGCCCCATGGGCAGGTGAAGGTTGTCTTATGCTAATCATCATTTGCTATCATTATTTGATTATACCCTGAAAACCCATCCATTAATGATAGCATTTCATGTCCTACTATTAAAACCACAATCATGTATATGTTGGGAAGATGGAAATCGTCCTTAGGGCATGCTTTGTTCAGGTCCCTAAAGTTTGTGTAGATATAGACGCCCTCGGTGGGCTTAGAAATAGGTACAAGACTAGGCATGTTAGCATAGGTCCATGAAAAAATTACTTTCTTTCTTTCAAAAATGTAGCTAGAATTTCTTGTTCCT
This sequence comes from Sequoia sempervirens, assembly GCA_007258455.2. Classification (NCBI taxonomy): domain Eukaryota; kingdom Viridiplantae; phylum Streptophyta; class Pinopsida; order Cupressales; family Cupressaceae; genus Sequoia; species Sequoia sempervirens. Next base: position 298,341,988 of record VDFB02271358.1, read on the forward strand.
CAGTCAAAAGTGACTGCATAGAAAGTGATGTGTGGTGTCTCTTCAATTCCTAGATTGATTGGGTTACATTTTTCTATTAGTACTATTGATCTTTCTTGATGGATGGAACTAAGGGGACTATTAAATCCCTCATCCTTTGGCACCTCGAAGAGGTTTTCACCATCAAATACATCCTTTCTTTTTACTATTTTTGGGTCAGAAAGTACCACAATTTTGTTTTCACTTAGAAACCTAGATATTACTCTTAGATTTTATATTTTGCAACTAAGAGATTCAATTGTTTCCCCATAGTAGGCATGTGTGTCCAGCTCAATAACAAAACCTGCTTTGTGGTCTCCATTTGGTAGAGTATCCTTTAGTCCTATGAATTCTGAGAGAGCCTCATTGTTTTTTAATGTGTCTAAGATCGGTGGTCCTCATTAGTCAGAGTCTATCAGTTTGGGGTACAAAATTTTTGGTTTAGTGGTTTGGTTACTCAGCTCAAAAGATATGGTAGAGATCATAAAAAGGGAGGAATCCTCAAACAACATGGTTAAATCAGAGATGAAATCCTCGTCACACAGTTATATCGAAGGTATAATTATCTAGAGGTAGACTTGTGGATATCAATAATTGAGGAGGAGCTTTGACTTTTTAATAGAGGTACCTTTGTTAAGAATGGTTATCTTTATACGAGTACATCCAAGGCCAAGATTCTTTAAGCAATTCTCAGGAACAATGGGTTCTAATAGGCTGTTGTCATTTTTCTTGAGCTTTTAATTTTTTTTTGTAGCCCGAACCACGCATCAATTGTAGTCCTTTGTTATCATCTTCCATGGGAAGATCAAGCATGATTCTTTCATCTTGATACAATAGGATTGACACATCCTTCTCATCTACTACCTCTTTGCTTAGGTCCTCCCATTTTCTGAAGGTGGTAGCTTCTACTTTGAAGTTTTGAGATGTTGTGTCGATTGGCTGTGGTTTCCCATGAGATCTAAGAGATTGAGGTAACTCTCCTATCAAAAAAGTAGTCTGTTTCATTTTATTGTCTCCACATCCATTATCTTGGATCATAACCTTAATGTATGGGATGTCCTAAATGGAAGGTGTCTTTGTCTCAAAAGTGGAGGCTAGGGAGGATGGGTCTATATAAGGATATGTGGGTCCCTCATCATTCTTCAGGACTTGGGGGATCTTATAATACTTGGCCTCTAGGTTTTTTCAATAATAAAAAGTCTTAGGATCACCATGGATTGTGATTTCTTGGTTTTGATAAGGGGCCTTGACACATTGGTGGAATGTGGATGTGGCAGCTTACATCCTATGGATCCATGGGTGCCCCAGGAGAACATTATAAGGGAGTTCAAGGTTAAGAACCTAGCAAGTGGTCTCCATGATTGTTGTCCCTACTTGAATGGGTATTTGAATGGTGCCTTGAGACACCCATTCTTGATCATCATAAGCTCTGATTGTGATACCTTTCCCCTTTTCAATGACATCTTCTAAGAATCCCAGATTATTTATTAGATTGAGAGTACAAATATTTAAACCGGCACCTCCATCCACCTAGACTCTTTTGAATTTGTTCTTGTGGACTAAGACTTCGAGATAGAGTGCACAGTTATGAGATGGTTGGGTTGGAAGATCATGCTCAGAAAATGAGAGGAGATGTAGTGTGGTGATATGTCCAACTTAGAACTAGTCAGCATCAACATTTGTGGGGATGGAAGATGCAGCTAATGCCTTTTCTAGGATATCCCTATGTGTGGGCGAGATTTTTAGCAACTCCATGATGGAGATTTGGGCGGGGGTCTTTTTTAGTTGATCTAGGACAATATAACCATTAGGGATTGACTTTGGATTCATAGTGGGTGCTTTGGGTGATGGTGAAGTTCCTAGAATGGTAATTTTGTCACTACGTGTGGTGACTCCACACTTGGCTCTAGATCTTTTGATATTAACAACTGCTACCCATTCATCCAAGGATGCAACAACATGATCATAAACATGGTTCACATTGTTGGTTCCTTTATTGTGATCTGGAATTGGATTCGTGTATATCTTAAGGTCTTGATTCCCAGTTGGTTGTGTATACGCATAAAAATGGTCATGTCTATAATCCTGGCAATTAATTAAATATTTATTATATAATTAATTTTTCTAAAAGTCCTCTACATATGATTAAATTTATTTAATTTAATTATATTGTTCATTCATCTTATTCTTCTTCCATAATTAAATAAATTTATTTTATTTAATTATTTTCACATGTCCACTTAATTAATTAAATAAATACATTCTATTTATTTAAATTAATTATCACTGTTTGAATTTAAATTAAATCTTTTGATTTAATTAAGTTTAAATATTTCCCCTTTCTTCTATTTTAATTCTTCTTCTAATTAATTAAATGTTTCATTTAATTAATTTCATAAAAGTGATTTAATTGAATAGATCTTATTTAATTAAAAATATCTTATGATTTCTTTCTAAATCCAAAATTAGGTATTTTAACCTAATTGTGCAATCTTCTCATATCATAATTAAATATTTTATTTAATTATGAGATATTCTGCTTTTTTTCAATAAAACTGATTAAAGCTCTTTTCTCACCACAAGTTTTCTTCTGCTTTTAAAAGCTTAATTAAATATTTTATTTAATTAAGGAAAAGTTGAATGTCCTCCATAAATAAATAATTGATTTTTTTAATTAATTATTTATTAGCTTTAAATCTTTCTTTTATTCTTATCTTCTCTTCTTTTTCCTCTTTCATAATAAAATAGAAAAATCTGTTTCTAGAGTTCTTCTATCTTTCTCTTCAAATTCATCTTTCCTCAACCGTTTGATCTGCCAGGAATTATCACAACCGTCAATCGAGACAGCCAATCAGAATCATTCAGAAATCCCTATAAATACCTGTGTGAATCCAAACATTGGTAATAGGCAATTAAGTAGAGTTTATGCATTTAATTCATTTAGTATTCATTTATCATAGCATCTTGCTTATTTCAAGTTTCTTAGCTAAAATCATTATCATAGCTTAATCATGCATTCATATCATAGCAAAAATCTCGTTCTTTAGGAAGACAGTTTGTTGAGCCTAGCCACTAATCTGAGAACACAAGGCTGGAATCTACAAAAACACTAAAGATAGAGGACGATAGGATGACAACGGAAACAGGATACTGAGTTTGCACATCTCTATTCCTTTTATATTTCTGTTTTTGTTATAATGTTCTATTGGTGTGTTTGAACTGATTTTAATTCATTTATGAACTTAATTTTCACACACACAGGTTGTTCAATGGTTATGGTCTTATCATCAATGAGATCGTAGATTAGATTCTTGAGTCTCATACAACTAGATGTCATGTGTCCCTTTATTTTGTGAAAATCGTAGAGATGTTTTTCATTATACCATGGTGGTTTACCCTGAGGCTCTTGATAATTTTCATAAATAGGGATTTTGATGAGATTTGCTTATACCAGCTATTTCATGATAGATTAAATTGGTTCCCCAAGTGGTGTGTATTTTTTTTTAGGGGGATATTTATTCCTTGGGGGTGGTCCCCCTTGAGCATTTAGGCTGTTGAAAATTTGATTGTTGGGTTGTTGTTGTGATGATGGGTCGATTTGTGGGTTGTTTTGGGTATTGATTTGTGGTTTTTGGTATTTTTTTGTTGTGTATTCTGCCTCGGGGTGCTAATAACAAATTTGGCATCAACGACACCATCATTGGTGACATTTTTGTTCTTTTCCCACATGTGAGGTTTTTCATTGTAACTTGTTGATGGTCAATTGTCTTGGTATGTGGGTGTTCACCCTTATGCTATAAGGGCTCTTTCGGTGTTGAGTGCTTTGGGAATCAATTGGTCATAGGTTGTTATGCATTGCATTTTCAAGTGAAAGGACAAGGTCCCTTCAAGGTTGGAGATGATAGTCCCAATTTTTTGTTCTTCAGGCATAGCCCATTTTCTCCTATTATCCTTGGATTGCCATAGTTGCAAGAAGGTTGTGAATGTTTCCCCTTTGGCTTGTTTTAGGCTGGATAATTCTTCCAAGCTCACATCCATGCCTATGTTAAATGAATAGTTCTATATGAATAAGTCCAAAATTTCCTGAAACTTTTTAATTTCAGGGGGAAGGTGGGAGAACCATTCCATTTCTATACCAACCAAAATTTGAGGGAAGAGTCACATCAGATAGGAGTCATCATATGTAACTTCCATACAATGTACATGGAATTCCCTGATGTGATCTTTAGGATTGCTAGTCCCACAATATTTTTCAAATTTTGGTATCTCAAATCCTTATGGGAATGAAACCATCGCAATGCTTCTATCAAATGGATAGGGACACACCCTTGTTATTTTGTTGTATTTCCTAATTACATGTCTAGCATAGGTTGCGAGAGCAATTTAAATTGTGCAGAAAAGTCATTTTGTGGATCAGGTGGTGGGATGTAAGTGTTTTGTGGTGGTATGGTTGCTTGGGTAATGGGTGGGATGACTTGTGTATCAGGATACTTGTTTGCGAGAGGTTGTTGTAAGATTTGTTGTGCAAGCAACACTTGTTGGTATGCTTGTAGTTGTTGATGTGCCAACAACGCTTATTGTTGGTCTTGTTGTTTTTGAGATATCAGTGCTTGTTGTTGTGCATTTTGTTGCAAGGGTTGTTGATAGGCTTGTTGTTGTAACAAGGCTTGTTCTTGGGCTTGTTGTGCTTAGCATTAAGCGTGTGCTTGAGCTTGAGCTTGTTGAGCGGCTTGTGTAGCTTGAGTGGCTTGTTGTTGTAGTAAAGCTTGCACTTGTGCTTGGGAAACATGTTGTGATTGTTATGTGACTTGTTGTGTAGCTTGTGTGGATTGTGCAACTTGTGTAGCTTGTGTGGATTATGCAGCTTGTGCGGCTTGTGTGGCTTGTTGAGCTTGGAATTGTTGAAGTTCCTTTTGATATGCTTGTTAGGCTACTTGCAATGTGATACTGTATTGGTTTTCCATATTTAGATTTGGTGGTGGAGGTGGGGGATTTGGTGGAATGGTGTGATATGGTGTGATGAGAGATTGCTGGGGTGGTTGTGTAGGTGCTTGTTGAGTGATGCCAAGAGGTTGTCTGGGAGGTGGTATGATTTATGTGCTAGGTCCTTGGGAGCCCACGTTTTGGAGATTTTGGGGTGTTGTAGATGGAGTGATGATTGGTTGAGATGTTTGGATTTGTTCCACTTGGTGTTGTGATATTAGTGGCATGCTTGGAGGATTTTATACGATTGACATGCTTATTTGATTTTTGACTAGAGGATTGATTTGACTTGATTGGTTTTAAATTGGTGTGTTGGGTAAAGGGGGTTGCCCTAAACCTTGGATTGGTGTGGATTTTGATGTTAAAAGAGGGAATGATGGGAAGATTGGTGGTGTGTTCCCTTGTAGAAGTTTAAAAGTTCCCACTTGTCCAAATGAATCTACTTATCCTTGTGATATCACGGGGAGAGAGACTTGTGTATCAAGAAGGTATGTCGGTATTGCAGAAAAGGTGGAGGGATTGTTGGTATCATGAAACATGAGTGGTACATATGGATGTTTAGTATCTTTTGGGATAGTGTTAGGTATACCCAATATTGTGTTAGCCTCTATATTTTGAGTGTTGACAAGTGGATGTGTTTGAAGAACTTGGAGTAATGAACTCCCCTTGGTGATCATGGGTTCACTTGCAGCATGAGAAGATGTTGGTTGTATGATGGGTTGGATGACGTTTGGGAATGAAGGCATGAATGGTGCTTGAGGTATGCTCCCAAGAGGTTGTTCAACAATAGTGCTCACATCAAAATCAGAAGGGAGTTTAGCCCATTCTTTTGCTAATGCCAACATGTATTGTGTGGGATTGAGCCTCATGACCGTGTTGACAATCTTGTGTATTTCAAGATTTTGTACAAGCTCAACTATTTCATCTTGGGTCATTCCTTGGAAGTTTTTGGTGACATCCTCTACTTGTAAACCTCCCTCTTGAAGATCTTGAGGTAGTTGTGGAGGGTTGGTAGATTCCATGGGGTTGAATTCTTATGCAGTTTGACTCAAATCACTTGAAGTGGATGTTTCCTTGTTTTGTACCATGCTCTTCTTGTGTTGAGATCTAGTTTGGACCATAAAATAAGGATCAACTTTGGGAATACATGAGGTAAACCTCTAATTCCTTTGGTTGGTCTAAACTTTAGGCATAAAAAAGAAAATCTAGGTTGTTAAGGATCACATGATGTTGGTGTGATAAATGAAGGGATGATTGATATGAATGCTCAAACTTTTGAGAATCTAGGAGGAATACTAGACTTTAGGATTTTAGGATTTTGATTTGAATTCAGTTTTATTTGGATAATGGACTCATAAATTACAATATGTTAGATGTTATCTTGGAGTAAACTAGTCCACAAGGATGATAATTTAACTTAATGTATGAGGAAGGATTCATCCACACATACTTAGCCAAACAAGGTGACTTTGATTTTGATTTGAAAAAGTCTAGTATGAATGATTTTTTCCAAGGTTCTAAAAGTTGTTTGTGGGATGGGATTTGATTGATGTTGTGACAAATGAGAGTGTTTGATTTGATCCTAGATGAACCTAGAGAGAATTTGTTTACAAGACCAAGGTATTGAAGAACATGCTATACTTCTAAGACTTTCAACCCTATGTGAGAAACTCAAAACATTGGAAAAGACCTGGATTTTGACAATAATAGAAGGAATACAAGTTTGGATTATTTCTTGAAGCATGCTTGTAAAAGTTGTAAACCAATCTATCTCTGACTTTGTAAAGTGTTGAATGATATTTCTTGAGAGCCTTTAGACTAAGACGCTTACAACTGATAGACTTTGGTTTTGGGATTTTAACTTTGCGGGAAATCATTTGAACAAACACATATGTGGGATTCATTTGTCTTTTATCTTGATTAAATGGATTTTTTTACCACATCTTGCTTAGATTTCAAACTAAATGTCTATGTCTCAACTCCTTTTCATTCCACAAGGTCCATTATGTGAAAATCAAAGAATCAAAGGTATAGTTGTCCTAGGTTTCCTTAGAGAGAACAAATTGAGATATGGGCCCAAAAATTTAGAAGCCTCTAAGGATAAAATCCCAAGGGACAAGTAGTAATATTTGTACTTTTCAAGGATATTTTCTCTTCTAAAGGGTTTGAAATTTTGATGACTTGTTGAATGTTTGTTTCAAAGTTTGAGATCCAATAAATTTATTTAACTAACTAATAGATTGTACAATCCTAGGATAGAAATGGCTATATTTTTTGAGTCTCCACTTGGATTTCTCCAAACACTAGACAAAGAAAATAGTTAGAGATTTGGTGACACTAGCTCCCCTCCACGGGACACACTTCTTGGGGCCACCAAATCTCAAAATCCTAAAGATCCAGAGACCTTAAGGATTTATTTTTCTACTATTGAATAGTAGAGATGTGAAGTGGCTTCAAAATGACTGTTCTTACACCAACAAATATTTAAGGATTTTTGGCCTTATAAACAAAGGGTTGTAGTAAGGACATCTGGTTCAGGGGATACTATGATAAACTCCCTCAAGAGGTATCCCTACCCTTAGAACAAGGGATTTACGCATCATAAAGATATTGGGGGAGAGCTATCATGCATCACTCATGTTGATTGCAAACTTTCCTTGCAACCACAAATTTGTATAACGATTTGAAAGAGCCTGGCTTTAGCTCATTACCGCTTGGGTCATTTCCTTGGGTGAGTACTTTTTCCCACCAAGGAAGACCCTCTAAAGATAAACAATAGAAAAGAAGTAAATTTGTAGTTCAACCTCCTAGATTTCATAAAGTACTAGGAGGGAGCACACACAATGCCTTTCCTTCACACACACATGATTGTTCAATTTTAGATCAAAATTTGAAATGTGTGGGTAATTTTAGACAACCAATGTCACTAGAATGCTTTTGATTCTCAATATCACTAGGAGGCACGAGAGAAGTGCATACACATTCAAATGACACAAATTGTAAAAAATCACAAAACAATTGAAGGAACAAGTTCATTTTAAACCCAAAGTAAAGATGATTTTTTTTTAAAGCACCAAGCTTAAATGTGAGTTTGCTTTGTTCACTTTTAGCCCAAAATCAAAATTAAGTTCCTAATGTAGACATTTGAATTTGAACATCCCCATATGGTCAAATTCATCCCCTTTATTCTTCTATCTTGCATCCTTCATCTATGCTAATTAAATAATTTATTATTTAATTAATATTCCCCTTTTCAAATGTTCCTAAGGTATTTAATTAAATAATTAAATACTTTATCCTTTGTCCCCTCTCTTCCCTAAATTAAATAAATAATTTAATATATTTAATTTAGTCATTTGGCTTTATGAATTTAAATCAATTTTAAAGTCACATTTTTCTCTCTCCTTCTCCCATCCTCCATAATTATCTTTAATCTAGATTAATTTAATTAATCTATGATTAAGATGTGCACACCCCTAATCAGGATTAGTGTCACATCCTCCATAATTATCCACTTTCCCTTAATCCTCCATTAACCTACTTAATCCTTTGTTTGCACAACCCTAATTACTTGATTAGGTCAACCTAGTCCTTATTCCATTTATGGCATACCCCCAAGTCAAGCTTCATTAATTGTTTTCTCCTTTTGGAGAAGGCAACCCATTCCCCATGTGAATTTAAAATTCACATTATTATTCCTATGTATTTTTAGGAATTTTTAATTCCTCTCCTCTTCTCTCATTTGAAACATTCAACATTCAACATCAACTCACATTTGCACTCTAAATATCAAGCACTAAAGCCAATCCATAACCTCCATTGTTGCAGCTTCATTTGCATCCATATTTTGCATCTATCAAAATAACCACTTGCATCATTGCATTCACCATCTCATACTCATCATTTTGCATTAGGTGTTATGTTTTTTTCCATCTAAAGGAGCACACAATCAAATGAATCAATAGGGCCAACCAACTCATCAACTTCAACAAGGCAACACACTCTCTTTATCTTTTCTTTTGTTCAAGTTCAACTAGGCTAATCGTTGAGGTGTTGTTTTTGTTTTCCTTGTTTGCATTCCAATTATTTTACATTTTAGACTAAGGATTCACCTACACACATTTCTAGCACGCTTGGTGGGACCCACATCATGGGTCTATACTTTCACATTTGTTGTTTCATGTTTTGCAAGTTCATATTTTACACGTAGGGGCTAATCTACCTTGATGGACGAACTTTCCAGTTACAAAGGCGAGTATGTAGAGAGCAAAGGCGAAAGAAAATTAGCCCTTTCTTGGAAAGGGGTGAATTTGCTCGTATTAGAGGTGAACTTGCAACAATTTCTGGGAAATAGGAGAGAATGATTAGGTTGCAGAGGAAAAAGAGAATTCACCTATCCTTCAAAATAGAAGCGAAATTGAATTTTCCTATCTTCCCAGAGTAAGTGAATTTGACCAAAAGAACAAGAAAATTTTCATATTATAGGGGAAAATTTGAGGTAGACCCAAAACTTGATAGACGTAATCGTGAAGATCTCTATACAATGATGCAAGAAGAACTGGCCCCCAAGCAAAACGAGTAGGCCTATCACGCATCACCATGCACTCCCAGCAGAGTCCCCAACCGGGACTGAAGTACCGGCCTCGTCGATCTGGGGTAACGAGACCTGAAATAATTGCCACAACAACCAAGTGGAAGGGAGGGGCTAGAGCCCTATGGCGCTCAAGCTCAATCTGCCCCTCGCAAATGATAATGTCCTTTGTGGTGAGGACTGTGTGGCAGGAATTCTGCCCATCATCTATATTGAAAATGACGTGCCGACCATGAATTAACAATCTCAAGATGTGCCAAATGTCCTCCAAGGTGACAGTGGCCTCACTGGTGGGAAGGTGGAAAGAAGAGGTCTCGCTATGCCATCTCTCAAAAAGCGTTGACATCATCCCAAGGTGGGTGCAAATGGGCACTACATAGGCGATGTACCACAACCCCATGTCTCGTAGTCGATCTTGATCTCTATCGCTGAGATCCCGCAAGTAACCGAATAGATCCCGTGACCTATGCTCTTGGGAATAGAGCTCCCTCGCCGTGTCCTGCATCAAGAAGGGCCATCATGTTAAAAAAATTGAAAAAAAATTTGTGGGGTGTCCAAGAAACCACTCCAACGTCGCAATCCGTGAAGGCATCACAGTTTGATTTTTATCAACTACGACACTGGGGAACAACATGTTGAAAGTGCACCATCACGGTGCACTTTCCTTCCAAGTGGTGCAGTTTGAAAAGATTCTTGTCAAAAAAAAACCACCGCGTCGCACTTTGGAAATGACCCCGTGGGCCATAACCTTAGCGTCGAAGTTTTCAAACTCCAAACGCCACCGTTGTCGCGCAATCTGACATCGAGCGATGCAGTTTGATTTTTGAACGGCGCTCTATAGCGGCACTATAGAAGGACTGACTTTGAAAGCAATAAATGAATGCTAAAAACAAAAAGTAAAGCTCAAGTAAGGATCACTTACCGGTGCCCCAATGTCGGGTGGCCGCTGATATGTCTGGACTTGATCAGAAATGCACATCCAGAGCTGTTGTTGTGCCATATCGTCAGGAGGTCAGAGCTCAAATCTCAAGGTTGCTAGATGGTTGTGTGTGAAAATGAATTGAAAGTGACCCGTCGGAGACTTTTTAAGCTTGAAAATTAGGGTTTTTCACCCTAATTGGCTATCGTGCTAGGGTTTTGAACCCTTGAGCCTATTTTTGTCTAGTTGAGGCCTATTTTACATCATTTTATTGTGTTTAGACACATTTTTGGCCTCCTGGAGCCTTTTGGACCTGTCGAGCACCTTGTCCTCTTTTTTCTCGAGATCACCCAAAAATTGAAATTTTCGTCCAATCTCTCGAGGGAGCAATATATTGGCATGTTTTCTCTCGCCAGGCAATAGTGGGGCAAGATTTTTAAAAATAGAAAATTTTGGCTTTAATCCAGATCGTTTATTCTTTGAACCAACGCAACAAGTGCATTGTTTCAAAGAGGGGCAAAATGTAGACACGTAAAATGTACCGATTGACATTGTGCATCTGAGTCTGACTACTAACATTGTTTCATCCTGACTCATCCTTCAGTCTAACCATTTAATCAAATCCCCTTATCTGATTAAATTCATCAATATTCCTCTCTTAATTAAATAAACTAGTTATCTAATTAAGTCACCTCTTCTCGATAATTAAATTAACCATTTTGATCTAATTATCCAATTTAATTAAATAATTAATTTTATTTGATTAAATCTCTAAAGTCTATCTATTAAATTAAATAAATTAAAACCTTATTTAGTTTAATCTAACATCATCTCTTTTAATTAAATAAATCAAAATCTTTATTTAATTAATCTCTTATCACATTCCTCTCATATTTGATTTAAATAAATCCACAAATTTAAGTCAAATAGGTCACATCATTTAACTCCTTTCATTAAATTAATTAACTTTTGATTAATTTAATCTCCTCATGTCCCATCCTCTAGCTTTTTTTACCTGCACATGAAAATATATTTAATTGATTTATTAAATCTCTATTTTCCTCAACAAGGCATCTTTTGGGAATATTCTCCAAGTTTGAATTCAAAATCTGTTGACATGTACATCCAACAAGGAATTTACTATCTCTTACATGTCCTTTGCCTTGAGCAAAGTGGCATTCAATGCATTCTTTCTTCCCTCTTGCATGTCATTTCAACAAATTCAAAATTCAAAATAGGCATTTATTGGCACAATCCTCAAAACTTGCACATCCTTCATCCACTCATAGGTTGACAAGTGGCATCTTGCCATTGGATGAATGTTAGTCCCACATTGCTCTATTTTTGACATTCATCCATCTTGGCATTCTATAAATAAGAGGCTTCATTCCTCATTTTATCATCCACAATTTGAGTAAACTTACTATGCTCGAATTATTAGCAAAATTTCATCCATCATCATTGAATCTTAGCTAGGTTATGCAGATTTTTCAATTGGAGCACTCATCAAGCATCAATAAAGTGGATGATTCATCAACATTCATCAAGCTTGCATCATAGGAGTTGGGAAAGGGCCAATTTTCACATCAAATTGGCACCAATTCCCCCATGGGATCATGAGTTTGCTAGTTTAATTAGGATTCAATCTCTATTTTATTGTTTTCTTATTGTGTTCTTCATCTCTTTTCCTAATTTAAAATTTGTAAATGGATTTCATGGGGAATCCTTGTTCTTGCTTCCATTTCATCATCTAATGTGTTTGTTCTTATTGTTTTGCAGGTACTAGGATTGGGGTTCGCACATTTGGCACTAGAAGGAGGACATAATCTTGTTTTTAATCACATTTTTCTAAAAATTTTGTGTTTCTGTTTTGTGCACAGGAAAATTCCAACGTTGGAAGCTCAGCGTCACCATATAGCACCACTGACTCTCCAGCATCACCATATAGCACCGTTGGAAAGTCCAAATTGCTATGCTTTAGCCTTCCTGCCTAAAATTTTTGAATTTAAATTTTAAACAGCGACGCTGGTCAAAATGGCGACGCATTTGAGCTCACTAGTTCGGGTACAGAGCATCGCTGACTGGTAAGCAATGATAAACAACATTGCTAGAGAAATCAAACTGTGACGCAATCAAGGGTTGTGCCACTGGCAGGGAGTAAAAAGTTGGAATTTCATTTTAGCACGTGCCTTTTGTCAAATGATAAGTTTATCTTCTTTTTTCTGCTTTTTAACCTCTGTGTTTTGCAGAATTTAACTGATTTTCTTTCTTGTAGGTTGGATTAATTAAAAAATGAAAGAAAGAGAAGCATGATGATGGTATTTCACAAAATCAAATTATTTTTAAACACTTTAGTGTTTGTTTAACACTCTTAGGAAACTGTTATTTCTTATTTTTTAGGATACTAATTTATTTTGGGCTTTTAAAAAGAACCTTTTCAATTTTTCGCAAAGGATTAACGTGAACATTAGGACTACAACTTACTAGAGTTTGTTTTTTGGTTAACAATTGAACAAAACAACTCTCATTTGTCCTTTGGTGCTTTAAAATGAACTCACAATTGCTTTGTGGCTCTAAAATGAAGTGCAACTTTGTCTTTGTGATGGATTACTTAAACTAACCTCATTCAAAAAGGACGTATGCACTTCTCTCACACTTTATAGCGATCTTGAGAATCAAAAGGCCTTTTTTGTGATTTTAGGGTTGGATAAAGCAATCTCCTCCACATTTCATTTTGGGTTTAAAATTGAACAAAACATTGTGCGAGTGTGAGTAGAGCATTATTGTGTACATTCTCTCTCTTTGTGTTGCAAACAAAGATTGATCGAGTTACGGATATTGTCTTTACTCACTTTTATTTATCTTACAGGGCCTGCCTTGGGGAAAAAGTACTCACCCAAGGGAACGACTCAACTGGTAACACTCTAAAGCCAAGAGTATTTCCAACCAGGATATAAATGTGGGTATTGGAATAAACGCCAATATCACGTGGTTGGCTCTGACAAGATGGATCTAAAAAGGGACTCTCACCATATGGGTCAATCGCCACAAACAGAAAGTCCTAATTAAAACCCATGTTTTAGAATTGCCAAAATCTTTGATCTATTTGTTGGTGCAAGAATAGTTGTTCTAAAGCCACCCCACACTTTTACGGTCTTTTAGTGGAAATGGAAAGCATGCCATGGGAGTTTCATGGGTGTTGATGTTTGGCTGCCCCGAATGGTGTTAATGAGCCGTGGAGGGGAGCCATTGGGGTCAAGCATCTAACCATTTGATAAAGATAAGCGTAGATAGACTTGTCCAAGTGGGGACTAAACAAATATTGTCTTCCATATCCATAGGGTTGTACTTATTCTTGGTTACGAAATACTTTGCTTGTTTGAAAACATCTTGGAAACAAACACTTAAACTTCATAATCAAAATTTCAAACCCTTTAGGAGACAAATACAATTGACCAAACTCAAATTTTATTGCTTGTCTTTGGGATTCTATCCTTAGAGGTTTATAAACACTTGGATTACCTCTCAATTTTTCTACTAAAGTTAAATAATAGGAAACCCTTGCCTTGAATTCATCAAATTTCCACATAACATACTTTGTGGGATTCGAAGAAATTACGACATTGGACATCTAGTTTGGAAACCTAATCAAAGAAGTGTTTGTGGTAAAATAAAGCCACTAAGCAAAGATAACAAAATAAACTATCACATGTGTTGAAACCTCATGATTTTAATGAAATTCAAAACTGAAAATGAAAGTCCTTGGTTCAAAATCCAAAAATGTATGCTCAAATTGAACCACTTCTTGGTTATAAAGGTCTATAGAAGCATTGCATTTTCTTCAATACTGAGGTTTAGGTAAACAAAGTGTCTTTTTAAGGTTCATCTTAGGATCAAAAGAAATCAAAATCTTTTTTTCATCCATCCTTCAAACATCAAACCAAAAATCATCTCATCATCACCTTTTGGGAAATCTTGAAATTATCCTTCATGCTAGGCTTTTTGGAAAAAATAAAAATCATCAAATCCTTGACACAAAATCCTTGAAATATTTATCAAATAATCTTTGGATAGGTATGTGTAGATGAATCCTTTTGCATATACTTAGTCAAAGTTATCAAACCATCTTGTTTATCTAGGTATATGTAGATGCATCCTTCTTCATATACTTGGTTAAATTATCATCTTGTTTGAATAGGTGTGGGTAGATGCATCCTTCTCCCTACACATATTAAAATTATCATCCTTTGAGAAAATCTACCCCTTAGATAATCATCCAACAACTTAGGGTCTATTTGTTCAATCAGAGAAAACCAAAATCAATCAATCAAGGGCAATCCAAACAATCAAAATAAAAATCTAAGACATATCTGAAAGTCCCAAAAGTCTTGCATCCCCCTCAAGATTTATCAAAAGATCAAAACATCCACATCATCCATCTCTTGCATCATCATCATATCACCTTTTTATTCTCAAGATATCCTAAAATTTTCTCTTTTGTGCATAAAGTAAAGATCAATTCGAAGAATTAAGAGATTCATCTCCCATATTCTTGAAAATTGATCCTTGTTTTATGGTTCAAACTAGATCTCAATACAAGAAGAACATGGAAGCCGACAAAGAAACACCCACTTCAAGTTGCCTAAGCCAAACGAACATTGAAATGAATCCAATTGAATCAAGCAATCCTTTGACTATCTCATCATCACAAAACCCACAAGAGGAAATCCAAGGAGAAGATCTTACCTTTGGGATGTTGCATGAAGAAATAACTGAAATGCTCCAAAATACAGAAAACCATAAGATCATCAACATCATGATGAGGCTTAACCCTTCACTATACATGCTTGAACTAGACAAATAGGGGGCCAAATTACCTTCGGATTTCGACATGAGCTCTATAGTGGAACCATCTTTGGAGGTCATTCCTTTAATTTCATCCATACTCCCCATCTCATCCACACCCCCATCCCAAAACATCACTCAAAAAATTTCGCAAATCACATCTTTTGCTCCAACTCAACCTAATGTCAATAAGGGAAATGCATTTCGTAATGCTATTCAATCACATCCCCTTGTTAACAATCAAGAATTGGATGCAAATACCATCTTGGAACAAAACATACCCCAAAATCTGTTACATAAGAATGTACCTCTCACTTTCCATAATGATCCATCATCATCATCCTTCCACGCAACACCTCAAACTTCTCTCCTCACAAATTTGCAAGAGGAAGGTGACATGTTCAGACCTGGGGGAATTTTCGACACCACATCATTTTCTCAAGAACTCACACCCCTCACATTTTCACCTCTTCCACCATTACCACCATTATCCACACCTATAATTGGCTTGGGACTCCCACCTTTACCAAATATCAATCAAAATGAAACCAACATTCCAAACACCAATCAAAACATCACACCAAACTCTCAAAACTTGTCATCAATATCACAACATATGACAACTACACAAGCAATCGCGACATCATCAACCACCCCCCTAAGATCTCAAAACATGGTCTCTCAAGGACCAACCACATCAACAACACCATTCACCACTCAAACCACCAACACGACAACACCATCCACCACTCAAATCACCAACACAACATCACCGCTCACCACCACCACAAATGCCATTCCTAATCTACCACCACCCCCACCACCACCTAACTTCAATGTATCAAGCCAATACAGCATGGCATTGCAAGCCACTCACCAAGCTGGTTATCAAAAGGAATTCCTGCAAGTGCAAAAGCGAAAATCCACACAAATAGCTTCCCAACAAGCCACACAAGCAACGCAAAATACTCAAGCTGCCCAAATTGCACAGCAAGCGCAATAGGCCGCACAAGCCCAAGCCTTATTGCAACAACAACAACAACAATCCGTTCAAGTTGCACAAGCTACTCAAGCAGCCCAAGCTGCATTACAAGCACAAAAGGCTGCCCAAGCCCAAATTCTATTCCAACAACAAGTGGCACAATCCCAAGCCCAAGCTCAAGCGCACACCCAATATCAAGTACAACAAGCACAAGGACAAGGACAACTTCTTGCACAAAAACAAGCAGCACAACTACAAGCATATCAGCAAGCAATAAAAAAATATCAAGAGCAGCAAGAAGCAGACCAATTGGCAGCCCAACAACAAGTGTTGTTCATACAATAACAAGTGCAAGCATACCTAGCTCGACAGAATGTGCAAATACCATCAAATAACACACCAACCAACCCACCCATCCAACCAATAATCAAAACACCCTAGAACGCCTTCATCCCACCCCCTGATCCACAAAATTACGTAATGACACAAATCAGGTTGCTCTCGCAACAAGTGCTTGATCTTCAATCAAGGCGAACCATAAAAACACCAAGCAACTTGTGTCCCTATCCATTTGACAGGAGCCCTATGATGAAACCATTCCCCAAGGGATTTGAGATCCCCAAGTTTGACAAATATCGTGGGATGGGAAACCCTCAAGATCACATCAAGGAATTCTAGGTTCATTGCATGGAAGTTGCATACGACGATACCTATCTGATGCGGATATTCCCTAGAAGTTTGGCTGGCCACGCTATGGAATGGTTCTCTCGCCTACCCACAGGCATCAAAACATTCCAAGAAATTATATATGCATTCATTAAAAACTATGCATGCAATATTGCAATGGATGTCAGTCTAGAAGAACTCTCAGCTCTGAAACAAGGAAAGAATGAATCATTCGCTTCATTCCTACAATGATGGCGATCCAAGGCCAATCGGAGCAAATGGACCATGCCCGAGGAACAACAAGTTTGCACCATTATATCCAACCTTGACGGCCTCTTGGAATTTCATCTCAAGGTACAAGGGATCACCACATATGACTAGTTGATCTCCAAGGCACTCAGCATTGAACGATCCCTTATGACACAACCCACAGGATCAACTTCATACCCCTAACAACAAAACAACTGCCCACCCGCCAATTACAATGATAAACCTCGCACGTGGGCAAGGAACAAAAAGGTTACTAATCATGGTGTTGTCGATGCCAAAGTGGTCATCAGTGCCCCACGCCAAAATACACCCACACCAAAAATCCAAATCCAACACCAAAACAATCATCAAGCAACACAACAAACAAACAACAATCCAACAATTAACAATCTCAATGATCAAAGGGGACCACCCCAATGGAACAAGAATTATCCCAAGAAAAAGTACACTGCTCTGGGGGAACCACTTGAAGTCATCATGAAGAATCTAATAAACGAAAAACTCATCAAAGCACCCACCTATGAGAATTACCAAGAACCGGATGTGAAACCTCTTTTGGTATAATGAGAATCAACTTTGTGATTTCCATAAAATCAAAGGGCATACCATGAATAGTTGTATGAGGCTAAAAACAATAATTCAAGATCTCATCGATCAAAGAATTATAAACATGGAACAGCCAACAGGAAACCAAGACCTTAAGATATACATGAATCTGATGCCTAACCATGGCAATAAAGGGAATAATAATAACACTGATAAGGGGAAAGGCACCCACACAAATGTGAATCATGTGTATGAAACTGTCGTCACCTCCCTAGATGAATATTCCACAATCATCATCATCAAAGGCGCCCATGCCGATTGTGGAGTCACCACAAGAGGCGAAAAAGTTACCATCGTAGGATCATCCCAGCCAAATAGAGTCCTTGCATCTAGATCTATCCCTAATGGATATAACGTCCTTTATCAGCTCAAAATAATGCCAGCACAAATCTCCATCATGGAGTTGCTAAAACACTCATCTTCCCATAGGAAAATCCTTGAGGAAGCACTGGCTTCATCCACTGTCCCCACAGATCTTGATGCAGAACAATTCCAAGCTATGGTCGGAAATATCATTATGCCAAATCTCCTCACATTCTCCTACCAGGCTCTCCCCACTCAAGCATCTCACAACCGTGCGCTCCACTTAGAATTCATAGTACAGAAAAACAAATTCAAAAGGGTCTTGGTGGATGGAGGTGCGGGCTTGAATATTTGTTCTCTCAAGCTCATCAAACAATTAAAAATCTCAAAGGATTCTATCGACAAAGGAAAGGGTATCACAATAAGAGCATATGATGATCAAGAAAGAGTGTCTCAGGGCACAACCAAAATCCCTATTCAAGTAGGGCCATCTATCATGGAAACCACTTGTCAGGTCTTGGACCTCGACTTGCCATATAAAATCCTCCTAGGATGCCCATGGATTCATGTGATGCAAGCAGTAGCATCAACTTTCCATCAATGTGTTAAATTCACACATGAAGGACAAGAAGTTACCGTCCATGGAGATCCCAAACCCTTCTCCTATTGCAAAATCCTTGAAGCAAAGTACTATAAAATCCCCCAAGTACCAAAAAATGATGAGGGTCCATCTACACCATACA
Organism: Sequoia sempervirens; assembly: GCA_007258455.2. NCBI lineage: Eukaryota > Viridiplantae > Streptophyta > Pinopsida > Cupressales > Cupressaceae > Sequoia > Sequoia sempervirens. Next base: position 298,360,914 of record VDFB02271358.1, read on the forward strand.
TTGATCCCGCCACTCTTTCATCCACTTCTGTGATAGAGACACCTATCACTCCCGCCATCCCTACCATTTCTAACATTAAGGTCATCATCCAAGATAACGGTTGTGGAAACTACAAGCTCCCTAAAAATGCTTTTTTGGTAGGAGAGTTACCACAATCTCTTAGATCACGGGGACGTTTGCAAATAAATGAAGCCTCCACATCCCAAACATCTCCTGAAGACTATCCCAACTTTACAAGTTGGGGAGATCTTGGCCAAGAATTTATTGAGATAGATCCATCTCATATGCTATATCAAGATGAGAGACCAGTAGCTGATTTACCAATGGATGATAGAAGCAAGGGTCTACAAATGATGCTCGCAATGGGCTATGACATAAACCAAAGACTTGGGTAAAATGACAATGGGATTATAATACCTATCATTCCAGAGATGCGAATGATAAAAAAACTTGGCCTTGGATGTACCCCTCTGAGTATAACCATATGTGGCCAAAGTCCTCCGTTAGAAGGGTTAATAATCATCCTCAACCAACCACAACAGAACTACGCTTACCAGTATCTATAGGTCACATCATAGATAACTTCACATTTGCAATAACCGACGTCTGTAGTAGTAGTGATGATGAGGATCCCATGACCAACTTACCTAGGCTATTTGAGGATACCACTCTTTGCATGATTAGCACCCTATCTTTTGAATCAGACCACCAAAATCATGAAATCTGCCTAGTATACCCCCAACTCATTGATTACGACCAATGAGGAGCACAAATTCTTGATACATTAAAAAATGATGAGGCACTCTCAGAATTCATGGGACTACGGGATAACATTCCATGTGGGGATCACAAAGCAAGGTTCATAATTGAGCTAGATACACATTCCTATTATGGGGAAAAGATTGAATCCCTCAGTCACAAAAGTGAAAAATTAAGAATAATATCTAAGTCCTTGAGTGAAAACCACACTGTGGCACTCTCCGACTAGAAAAAACCAAAAATAAAGGACACATCCAATGGTGAAAACCTCTCTGAGGCACCTGAGGATGGGGGATTCAATCTTCCTTTCAGAGCTCTTCATCAAGAAAAATCAACAGTCTTGGAAAAAAGATGCAATCCAGTCAATCTAGGAATAGAGGAAACCCCGCACATCACATTCTATGCGGATTCATTACTATCAAAGGAACAAGAGTTCCTAGTAGCCTTCCTAAGAGAGAGATAGATAAACTTCGCATGGAGCTATGCTGACATGCCAAGACTTGATCAAGAAATCATGGTTCACCACTTAGTAGTATATCCAAAAGCAAAACCTGTTAAACAAAAGCTTCGAAAAATGCACCCTCAGATCACCTTATTAGTCAAAATGGAGCTAAAAAAGCTATTAGATGTGGGATTCATCTGATCGATAGGTTATCCAGAATGTGTGTCAAACTTGGTACCTATCTCAAAACCCGTTGGGGGCATCAGAATCTACACAGACTTCAGGGACTTGAATAAAGTTGTCTGAAAGATAACTTCCCACTTCCAAACATCGACATGATAATAGACATGACAGTCGGACATGAAATGTTGTCACTAATGGATGGATTCTCAGGGTACAATCAGATCATGATAGCTAAAGAGGACCAACATGAGATGACTTTCACTTGTCCATGGGGGACTTACTGCTGGAACATGATGCCATTCAGCTTAAAGAATGTAGGAGCAACATACCAAAAGGCCATGAAATTTATATTCCATGATATGATCCATAAGATGGTCAAAGATTGTGTTGATGACATTCTAGCCAAATCTAGAAAGAGAAAGGATCACATAGCAACCTTAAGTTCCATCTTTGACTGGCTAGAGGAGTACAAAGTTAGATTAAACCCAAAGAAGTAAGTCTCCAGCGTACAATTGGGAAAACTGCTAGGATATATAGTGTCAATGAGAGGTATCGAGGTAGATCCAGCAAAGGTAAAAGCAATCCTCGAGATGGATGCACCAAAAACATTAAATCAATTAAGAGGTCTCCAAGGTAAGCTCCAATCCATTCGAAGATTCATAGCATAGTTGGCGGACAAACAGAACCCATACTCTCACCTACTTCACAATGGAGTAGCGTACAAATGGGATACAAAGTGTGAAGATGCATTCAATAAAATCAAAGAATATCTACTAACACCACTAGTCTTAATGCCACCAATCCCAAGAAAACCATTAATTCTCTACATATCAGCAACAACAACAGCCCTTGGAGCTCTCCTAGCTCAGCATGATGAAAATGGAACAGAAAGGGCTATCTATTACATCAGTAGAACAATGGTTGGGCATGAGCTAAACTATTCATTTATCGAGAAAGCATGCCTAGCAGTAGTATTTGCTTCACAGAAATTCAGACATTACATGTTGGCACACAAGATAAAACTCATCACCAAAATCGACCCTCTCAAGTACTTATTGTCAAAGGCAATGCTCATAGGAAGAATGGCCAAATGGGTGATGAAATTGTCAAAATATGACATTGAATATGTGGAGCGGAAAGCAATCAAAGGCCAAGTCATCACAGATCAACTTGTAGAAGCACCAATCTATTCAGAGAATCCTCTCATTTCAGAGTTTCTAGATGAATCTATTTTCAATCTCAACGTAGCTAACCACTGGAAACTATACTTTGATGGCTCATACATGCAGCATGGATCAGGAGACGATGTCTTCTTTATCACCCCACAAGGGGACTGCATACCAAGATCCTACAAACTGGTGTTTCCCTACACCAATAACATTGTAGAATATGAGAGTTTAACCATAGGTCTCAGAATAGTAGTGCAGTGGAACATTATAGCTCTTAGAGTATACGGAGAGTCCCAATTGATAATAAATCAAGTGAACAATGAATACCAGACCAAGGACGACAAGCTCACTCCATACAAGAAATTGGTGGATACTCTCAAAGAATCCTTCATCGAAATCACATTTGAGCAGATTCCCAGAGCCAACAATAGAGCAGCAGATGCCATGGAAACAATTGGATCCTTACTCGATATCCCCCACAACGTTCCAAAATATGAATTCCTGATAGAGCAGCTTCTTGTGCCCGCATTCGAGGTACCAGAATCAAAATTTGTGTGTGAAATCGTTGGTCCCAGTGATCCTTGGTACCATGACATTTATACATACCTTCGAATAGCTGTCATACCCACCAACTTACCCTCAAACCTAAAATGAACCTTTGTAAAAAAGGCATCCCAATTCATCATCCTAGGAGATGCCTTGTATTGTAGGAGCATAGAAGGAACCTTACTGCGCTGCTTAAGCACTGAGGAGGCATTGACTGCTCTAACTAAAGTACATAACGGTATCTATGGTTCACACACACTCGAGTGGAATGACCATAGCCAAGAAACTACTGAGCATGGGGTATTATTGGCCTACAATGGAAAGAGAGGCACATGACTATGTCAGAAGGAGTCTACAATGTCAGCAGCATGGGGACCTCATCCATGCTCCAGCTCAAGAGCTTCATCCCATCATCACACCATGGCCCTTTTCGCAGTGGGGACTCGATCTCATTGGAAAAATCATGCCCACTTCATCTAATGGCCACAAATTCATCATAACCACCACAGAGTACTTTACTAAGTGGGTGGAAGCCATACCCATGACGTATATAACTAAGAATCAGATTTCAAAGTTCATCCTTAACTATCTCATTTTTCACTATGGTGTTCCACAAGCCATTATCTCAAATAATGGGACACCATTCAAGAATTAGGAGGTTCGCGACTTATGCAAAAAATTCAAAATCCAACATCGCTTCTCCACCCCATACTATCCCCAAGGCAATGGCCAAGCAAAGGCTACAAACAAGACCATTCTAAAAATCTTCAAGAAAATAGTCAATGATACAGGTCGTGACTGGCATCTATAGCTTAATCCTGCCCTCTGGGCCTATCGAACCAGCATCCGCACACCCACTGGCACCACCCCTTTCTCCTTGGTCTATGGATCATAAGTAGTACTCCCCATTGAGATCGAGCTCCCATCACTCAAGATATCACTGCAAAACCTCATCACGGATGAAGAGTACCGAGTATCAAGATTGAGTGAGATGGAGCTACTAGATGAGCGATGTATAGATGCTTTGAATCATTTTCAAGTCTATCAAAATAGACTCAAAAGGAGCTATAATAAGAAAATCAGAAGCAGAACTTTCCAAATCAGAGAACTGGTATTAAAGGAGAATCAAAAGAATGTACCAAATCCAAGCAGCAAAGGAAAATTTGAACCCAATTGGTTGGGACCATTTTTCATCATAGCAAGTTATAAGTCAGGGGCATATCAGTTATCAACACCCAAAGGGGAACCTCTGCAAGAGCCCATGAATAGCTCTCATCTCAAAAAGTTTTATGCCTAAAATCTTTCAAGGTATAGAACCAAAAAATCAAAAAATCAAAAAAGAAGAGAAAATGTCCTAAAAAATGGCTACTTCGGCAAAAACCTGGCAAATAGGCATCTTGGTGACAACAAAAAAAAGCAAAAAAGCAAAAAAATCTAAAAAAATCAGAAAAAGGATCAAAAATAGTAAAGAAAAAAATCATCCTCTAGTGAAAACCAGTTCGGTGGCCTTTAGACAAGTACCTTGGTGAAAACCTAGCAAACAGGTGCCTTGTAAAAATAAGCACTTTCCATCCACCAAGATCGTTACAGCTTGTTCTGCATCATCCATCCATTACACTTCCATCATCCATCACATTCGGATCTCCATCCACCACTCATCCACCCACATCCGCATCATAGCTTGGTCCTATTTTCGTATCATGATTCCTCCTTGTACTACTCAGCCCATCCTCATGGTCAGCTTGTCCTGCCTTTATTGGAGTAGTCTATTGCATCATGTTGGGGACATGTTCTCATCGGATCGGATTCGTGTATATTCTTAAAGTCCTAAAATCAGAAAATCCAAAAACATCAGAAAATCAAAAAATCCAAAAACATCAGAAAATTAGAAAATCCAAAAACATCAAAACATCAGAAAATCCAAAAACATCAAAACATATCAAAATCCCAAAAATAGGTCAAAAATTAGTCAAAAAGTAGGCAAGGTTGATCTTTGATCATCCCTTGAGACACTTAGGTCAGTCCTTTAGGCGTCTATCATAATAAACTGACATCTCATCATGTATATCATCATCTGTAAATCGGTCAAGTCAAACTACGTGGTCTTTGCGTGTATAACATAGGCGAGGCTAATCTGTTGATGAGCCCCAAGGCCCCTAGGATAAGTCTTTAGGTTAGTCTCTTGGTCAAAATCTTAGAAAACCCCAAAAACATTAGAAAATCAAAAATCAAAACATTTGAAAATCTTCAAAAACACCAAAAAATAGCCTCTAAACATTGCAAAAAACTCCAAAAACATCCAAATATTTGATAAAATTCATCTGTCTCATCTCACTTGCACTCGTAATAACCTCACCCATAATAAACGATCGTCATCCTCAATCTTTGGTAAGACAATCAGAAACAAGTCTAGCAGGTGAAAACTAAAAACTCAAAACTCAAGTCTTAGGTCTAAGTCAGTATGTAAGCAAGTTGGTCAACTCTCTATGTCGATAACCTATCATCCATTTCATCCCATATCAATCATTTGAAAGAACACTTTGGATAAACAAAATGACGTGCCGCCATCCACTAACATGTCCTAGGAAGTATCCTTCCTACAATGGGAATTATCTTTTGGCAATAGTTTCGGTTCTTATCCTTAAGAAACACATCCCCTTTTGGTTAGCGGTATTAAAGAACATCAACTTGTTTGTTTACTTTGTCTTTATCTTTTGACTTATCTTATTGCACTCATTCCAAGGACCTCTCGATGATATCCGAGCAGAGGATTTAGAGAAATAGGAATGGGGAAATGATCATTATCTTTTGTCTATTGTGCTTGTTGGACGTTCTTGTAATATAACCTTGGTGAATACTTGCTTTGTTAGGTATGTATGGAGGAGGTTTTGGGAAACTTGTTGACTATTGCATTGATAGGTTATACCTTTACATGTTTTGGTCTGAGGTGTTTGAAACTTCTAAAGTGCATCCTAGCAAGGTTTCTGTATGTCAGCTGTGAACAAGGATACTCCTATATGTCTGTCAAGTCAAAGTCCATCACACTAGGTACAACGCCATCCTAGTTCTCTATACCTTGATGCATCGTACCACGTGTGTCATCAAACATAAGAAAATTGGCCCTTTGAAAATCCTAATTCCTCGGCAAGAAATCATCATCATTTGGATATTCATAATCTCATGACTTGTTGAAATGACTTTCTTTTTCATCCCTTCTTGCTCATCACACTAACAAGGTACTATGATAGTTAATCATCATTATCATCATCATCGTCATCGATCCTACATCCACAAATCATTAGCATATTGCATAAACATATCATACAGGAAACACATGCATTGCATTTCCATCATCATATAAACATTGTATTAGAAGCATTTTTCATAAATTAGCACATCCCATTCTCATTACATTGCATCCATTTTTTGCATTACATTCATCAAATAAATCATTGCATAACATTCATGTGCATAAACATTTCATAATCATTTCACACTACCACCTACTGCATAATCCTACATAATAAATACATAAGCATTATAGATAATCCATTGCATATTCACATCGCATAACATCATAAAGTTGTCTCACACATTACGTTCATTTTGCATAAAACATCATCATATCATTGCATATAGTACATCACAGTAAATTCATCACATACATTACATTATCATTTAACATGTTTAGGATAAAAATATTTGTTATTTTAAGCATCTTAGAAAACCATCTCGTTTGCATCATCAATACACATCATATAAAACACGACCATTGCATTTACATTGCATTATATCATCCATTAATCATCCATATCATCTCATAAATAGCATCACAATAATTTTTTGCATTTCATTGCATAAATCATTCCACATCATTATAAACATAAAAAGAAACACAAAAATCCATTACATGCAAAGCGTACATCCATCCATAATCTTTTCATATATAAGCATGATTCACATCATTTCGTGTATACACCATAGATCATTTCCATATCATTTTTCATATTGCATATTACATATCATATCATTTCGCATCATTACGCATCACATAAATACATCTGCATATCATAAGCCAACAACATAATATAGATCTGTTAGTCATAATCATTACATAATGCATATATCATCAGAAATAAATGCATCCATAAATACATCATATAACACCATAACATCATTGCACAACATATAGAAATAGAATCATCCATACATGCATAAATAAATGATACACATCACATCACATCAAAATCATCATCTCATATATATATCATCATCGAATAACTGTCATAGTACAAAATAATCAGATCATTGTACATGTATGTCAATCAGTGCAAAAAGGACCATCGGGCTATCAAAAAGGAGCCCATAAAGCACAAAATGGTATCATCTTGATCAAAAGGAGACCTAACCCTCTTGTCTGTTGCCCTTGCCCTTATCACTGTGACCCTCTGCTGGTCTGTGGCTGGTCTGCTGCGAGTACTCCAGAACTCGTGCTGCTCTGGGTATAGCCTAATGATAGTGCATGCGGTAATAATCTACCTCCCGAACGGACTCTCTGTAGGACCTAATCGACACTATGCTATGAGAGGAGGAGGCTGCCATGCTCTCCAACTGTTGTCTCTAGCCCATCTTTATGGCTGCCTATAACTCTGCGGCCTATCTCTGTAGTATGGCCTGGTCCCTCTCGACCTTGACCTGGTCCCTCATAGTCCGCGCCTGATCTCTCTCCCCTGTCAAAGTCTGTACCTAGGCCTTCAATTGTGCAATCAATGTATCTTAGGGATCCACCTGCCTTGCTGGGTGCCCTACTGGTTGTGCTTGTGGAGGTTGTACCTGAGGTTGATCCTCGCCCCCAGCCTATGTTGGTGCACCTTCATGCCCCTACTACCTAGCCAGTACCTGTTGTTCATCCTGCATCTGCATGTCACCCTGACCTGGCTGTGCTGGCTGAGCTAGCTAAATAGGAGGATCAGCCAGTTGGTCCTATCATGCACCATCTCTCTGTCCTCGTCCTCCCCCTCTGCCTCTCACCCTCTGATGATCGGGGATTGCTCCTAGAACTGTCAAACATAGGGGAGGCCAAAACTAATCCTTGTATGCCTATGTGACGCTTGGATCTATAGGCCCCTGATCATAGGCCCATGGCTGAGCCACCAAGTGCCTAAAGTTTTCCACGGCCTCAGAAGTAGGAATGTACCACCCCCATGAAACCTGTGACATGGTGCGGAAAAATACGGCCACATAATCATCATTTGGCCAATCCTGAGGCTCACCGAACTGACATTGCACGCGCCCGGGCAGATATCTCTCTTTCATCGTGTGCTCTCGCCCCTACATGAAGCAGTCCTGGTGGGCATAGAAAATCTAATGTGCATTGTCACCCCATCCGGGTCGACCAAGGTACATACGACATGTAAACACATGCATCTCATCTAGAACCCTCCTCCAATAGGGAATCATGTGCTCCCCTGTGTGTGTGAAGGACACACCACCTCTATAGCACCAAAAAAGGGGATCATTAGGCCCCATTGGAACTGCAACAACCTATGGACGAAGGACAACAATGTGCTCCCACACCCATACGTGGAGTGTGACACCTACTCTTAGTGCTCTGCCATCCAGGTAGACGTACTTATGAAGATCTCTATACAATGATGCAAGAAGAACCGACCCCCAAGCAAAATGAGTAGGCCTATCACGCATCACCATGCGCCCCGAGCAGAGTCCCCAACTGGGACTGAAGTACCAGCCTCATCGATCTGGGGTAACGAGACCCGCAATAATCACCATAACAACCAAGTGGAAGGGAGGGGCCAGAGCCCTATGGCACTCAAGCTTGATTTGCCCCTCAAAAATGGCAATGTTCTTTGTGGTGAGGACTGTGTGGCAGGCATTCCACCCCTCATCTATATTGAAAATAACGCGCCGACCATGAATTGGCAATCTCAAGATGCACCAAACGTCCTCCAAGGTGACGGTGGCCTCGCCAGTGGGAAGGTGGAAAGAAGAGGTCTTGCTGTGCCATCTCTCAGCAAGCACTAACATCATCCCAAGGTGGGTGTGAATGGGTGCTACGTAGGTGTTGTACCACAACCCCATGTCTCGTAGTCGATCCTAATCTCTGTTGCTGAGATCCCGCAAGTAACCGAACAGATCCCATGACCTGTGCTCTCGGGAATAGAGCTCCCTCGTCGTGTCCTGCATCAGGAAGGGCCATCATGTTAAAAAATTTGAAAAAAAATATGTCGGACGTCCAAGAAACCACTCCAGTGTCGCAATCCGTGAAGGCATCGCATTTTGATTTTTATCAAACTACGACGCTAGGGAACAACATGTCGAAAGTGCACCACCACGGCGCAATTTGAAAATATTCTTGTCGATAAAAAACTGCCACGTCGCACTTTGGAAATGACCCCGCGGGCCATGACCTCAGCATCAGAGTTTTGAAACTCCAAATGCCACCGCCACAGTGCAATTTGACACTGAGCAACGTAGTTTGATTTTTGAGCGGAGCTATATAGCGGCAGTGCAGAAGGACTAACTTTGAAAGCAATAAATGAATGCTAAAAACAAAAAGTAAAGCTCAAGTAAGGATCACTTACTGGTGCCCCAATGTCGAGTGATCGCTGGTATGTTTAGACTTGATCAGAAATGTGCATCTGGAGCTGTCATTGCGCCATATTGTCAGGAGGTCAGAGCTCAAATCTCAAGGTTGCTAGATGGTTGTGTGAAAATGAATTGAAAGTGACCCCTTAGAGCCTTTTTAAGCTTGAAAATTAGGGTTTTTTCACCCTAATTGGCTATCGTGCTAGGGTTTTGAACCCTTGAGCCTATATTTGTCTATTTGAGGCCTGTTTTACATCGTTTTATTGCGTTTAAACACTTTTTTGGCCTCCTAGAGCCTTTTTGGACCTGTCGAGCACCTTGTCCTCTTTTTTCGCAAGATCACCCAAAAATTGAAATTTTCGTCCAATCTCTCGAGGGAGCAATATATTGGCATGTTTTCTCTCGCCAAGCAGCAGTGGGGCAAGATTTTAAAAATGGAAAATTTTGGCTTTAATCGAAATCGTTTATTCTTTGAACCAACACAACAAGTGCATTGCTTCAAAGAGGTGCAAAATGTAGACATGTAAAATGTATCAATTGACATTGTGCATCTGATCCTGACTACTAACATCATTTCATCCTGAATCATCCTTCAGTCTAACCATTTAACCAAATCCCCTTATCTGATTAAATTCATCAATATTCCTCTCTTAATTAAATAAACCAGTTATCTAATTAACTCACCTCTTCTCGATAATTAAATTAACCATTTTTTATCTAATTATCCAATTTAATTAAATAATTAATTTTATTTTATTAAATCTCTAAAGTCTATCTATTAAATTAAACAAATTAAAACCTTATTTAGTTTAATCTAACATCATCTCTTTTAATTAAATAAATCAAAATCTTTATTTAATTAATCTCTTATCACATTCCTCTCATATTTGATTTAAATAAATCCACAAATTTAAGTCAAATAGGTCACATCATTTAACTCCTTTCATTAAATTAATTAACTTTGATTAATTTAATCTCCTCTCATGTCCCATCCTCTAGCTTTTACCACTTGCACATGAAAATATATTTAATTGATTTATTAAATCTCTATTTTCCTTAACAAGGAATCTTTTGGGAATATTCTCCAAGTTTGAATTCAAAATCTAAGTTGACATGTACATCCAACAAGGAATTACTATCTCTTACATGTCCTTTTCCTTGAGCAAAGTGGCATTCAATGCATTCTTTCTTCCCTCTTGCATGTCATTTCAACAAATTCAAAATTCAAAAATAGGCATTTATTGGCACAATCCTCAAAACTTGCACATCCTCCATCCACTCATAGGTTGACAAGTGGCATCTTGCCATTGGATGAATGTTAGTCCCACATTGCTCTATTTTGGACATTCATCCATCTTGGAATTCTATAAATAAGAGGCTTCATTCCTCATTTTATCATCCACAATTTGAGTAAACTTACTATGCTCAAATTATTAGCAATATTCCACCCATCATCATTGAATCTTAGCTAGGTTATGCAGATTTTTCCATTGGAGCACTCATCAAGCATCAAAAAAGTGGATCATTCATCAACATTCATCAAGCTTGCATCATAGGAGTTGGGAAAGGGCCAATTTTCACATCAAATTGGCACCAATTCCCCCATGGGATCATGAGTTTGCTAGTTTAATTAGGATTCAATCTCTATTTTATTGTTTTCTTATTGTGTTCTTCATCTCTTTTCCTAATTTAAACTTTGTAAATGGATTTCATGGGGAATCCTTGTTCTTGCTTGCATTTCATCATCTAATTTGTTTTTTTTTATTGTTTTGCAGGTAATAGGATTGGGGTTCACACAATCCCATTAGGTGATTTTGCAAATCTAGTCTACCCATTCCCTTGGTTTTAGACAATCTTGGTTTACCTAGAGGAGAACTTGTCATCTAGTTAGGAAAATTTGACTCACAACTTTGCCCATTTCTTGTGTGTCCCTCAAAAATAGGCGAATTTGCTTCCCTAACTTCGCCCATTTCTTGTGAGCCCTTCAAAAATGGGCAAATTTTCATCCCAAGTTTACTCGTTTCCTATTAGTCTTTCAGACATGGGCGAATTTGAGTCCCTAGATTAGGTGAGTTTAATCAACACAGAGGTAACTTTTCTCCCCTTGGATAGGTGAAGTCATGACCCAAAAAGGTGAATTTTGCTTACATAGAGGCGTATCCACTTCACATACAAACTCCAGAGAGTGAATCCTTTGAGCCATTGAAAGCCTGTCATTTTTTGAGTCCTTTGTCACGATCAAAAAAAATTATCATCATTTGTTTACTCATAATTGTCACTTTAGTCCATCTACATTTTCCAAAAGTCATCCATCCATCGACCAAATCATATAGGTGCATCTTAGAACATCTCTAGATTGCATATCCATCATTGGTTCATCAATCCTAATCTCCTAGACTACATTTTAGAGGTCTTTATCCATGTTGACTTAGGTGTCTGATTCCAATCGTCATCATCCACACCTACTTAGGATCGTCATCCATCCTGAGTCAGTAATCATCTTCAGCCCAATCAATCTGCTTCCATCTTAATGTGGATTCAGTGCCATAATCATCCTTTATGTCCTTTAATCTGATCATCTGCACCTCACGTCACCTAGTTTGATGTCTGAACTTGGTTTAGAATCTGTCTCATCATCCTATCTTATCAATCATCTAATCTTAGCGATCGTCTCATCCCATCAATCAATCTAATCAAATCCAATCACATTGCCTATCCAATCATCTGATCCATCAATCCATCATCTAATCCAATCAATCCTTTATTTTTCATCTAGATCCTTCACTTAAGTGCATCCTAGGGTGTAGTATCATCTTATTCCACCTGACAGTTTTACATTTTCATGCCCCTTACCTGATCACAAGCAAACAAACTCATGGTAAAACAATAGGCTCAAGGTACCTAGCCTAACATCCCTCAAGATCCCAATAATGGTGGCTCATCGCAATCCAATACTGAGGCCCATAACACTTCACCCCCTAGTGACGAGAGCATGGTCAATCAACCTAAAGTCACAGTTGACGAGTACCTCAGTAATCTTGCCAACATTCAAATGATAGATCGTCTCCTTAACGAGCGTGGGGATAAAATCCTTGCCACCTTACTCTTGAAGGGAGTCAAACTGCTACCTGAAATTGACCTATCTAAATACGTCAACATCACACCCCCTCTAGTGTCTTAAGACCCTCAGAATTCATAGAACATTTTGGGAGATTTGTATGTCCCCGAGGGTCCACCTATGGAAAATTGGTATCAACCTGGATTTGGGAATGTTGTGCTCTATCAAGCCGCAAACCACCCTCAGGTTCTTATTTTAGTCATGGGAGAATCACTTGATTCTAATGATCCCCTTGCTTATGGTATGTCGTAGAATCTCCCACATCTGCCAGCCATGCATGTCCTACAAGTTCTGACCCTCACACCATCTACATCACCTCTTCCACCTAATCAACCAGGTTAACCACCAGTAAACACTAGGGGAAATATTTTTCTTGAACTGCCACCACCTCCTAGATCTACACCTACATCCAACTTACTGCCGCCACCTTTCACATCTTAGCAGTTGCCCCAAGGCAACATCCCAACATTCTAGCAACCTCCAATTAACACGTAGTAGGCCACCTCATTGCAACAACCTCACCAATAGGTGACACAACATACCACCATCCCATCTCAAACACCACAACATACCGCTATCCCATCTTAAATACCACAAGATACTGTCATTCCCATGCAACCTCCACATCAAGAAACATAGTCTACTTCATAGCCTCAACAACCACAAATCCCTCAGCAGCATCACATTCCATCTCATCCACTCTATCAATAACCACTGCATCATCAACAACCACCCCGGCATACCCAAATCCTGACATAGATGTAAAGCAATCCTCTTGCTCAATACCGTTACCAGCCATCAAGTATATATGTCACTTTCACTACCCCATCCACTCCTAATCCCAATCCTATTTATCATAATCCTTAGCAATCCCAATCACCACCTTACACAAACCCCCAGCAATCACAATCCAATCCACAACAACCTCCATATGTCATCCAATAGCCAAATTATATTTACAATTATCATTCTAATCTGTATTAGACCCAGCAACAACCCCCATACCAAAACGGTGCTTCCACCACCTCATATTACCAACAACAACCACCCTACCAATAGGCTTCTTCCACCTCATCATATTACCAAGCCCCTCTATTGTACCAACAGGGTGCTTCCACCTCATATTATCAAATACCTCCACCGTATCAACAAGGTGCCTCCTCTTCATATTACCAAAATTTGTCATCCTACCATCAATCTTACTTCAATCCACAACGACAACCTATCTATACCAATTAGTATCAGCAAATGCCTCCATATATGTCTCCACTAGCATATGATCAAACCACTTCAACCCAATATTCATCCTACCAAAAATATGCTCCTTATAATCAATTCAATCCATCTAATCCACCTCCATTAGCACTTCCCAATAAGGAATGGGAAGAGGTCAAAGTTGCATTGAAAGACTTGCAAGTAGAGACTAACAAAAAGTCTTTCAAGTTTGAAGAGATTTGTCCCTATCCATTTGATCTCTCAATCTCACATGTTCCTTTTCCAAAGCATTTTGAAATGCCAAATTTTGACAAATACAAAGGAACTAAAGACCTAAAGAACCACGTTCAGGAGTTCTACTCCCATTGTTAAGAAGTCTTGTACAATCACATTTATCTCCTGTGGTTATTTCCAAGGAGTCTAACCAGGATAGCTCTTGATTGGTTTATGGCTCTTCCAAAGGGATCAATCTCTTCTTTTGCAGACCTTTCAGAAAAAAATTTCACACACTTCTCATTTAATTTGGAGAAGGATATCTATACCTTAGATCTTTTGAAAGAGAAGCAACATGAGGGAGATACTTTCAAAAGTTACCTATAAAGGTGTCACACTTTGGTTGGTCAGATGAAATCCCCACTCAGTGAGAAGGACATGGTCACTCTTTTTCATCACAAACTCTCACACAGTCATGTCACATAACCTTAATCTTCATTGTGTCATAACCTTTGAAGAGGTCGTAGAAAATGGTCCTATCATTGAGAGAGCACTCATTGCTAAGGGACAAATCAATATTTATAATCCTGATAAGGAAAAGTCATCTGGTGATAAGTCCCACTACTAGAACAAAAATAAGAACAATGTCAATGATGGTGTCACTGACACCAAACATGTATAGGTAGCTAATACCTCCCAAAGGCCATAGTATGTCCCAAATCAACCATCTATTTCTAATGTCATATCAATGCCATAGGGGGCACCTCATCCTCCTCAACAGTCCAATCAGAATAATCAAGGGAACAATAAACACCAATTCACTCAATTGGGAGAATCCTTAAGTGTTGTCTTTAATAGAATCCTTCAAGAAAGTTATCTGGTCACATATCCTGTGACCAAGCCTTTTGATGAGTCTAAACCAAAGCATGCATGGTATAAGGAAAATGAGTATTGTGATTTCCACAAAATCAAGGGTCATTCCATAAAAAATGTCAAGGATTAAAAACCTACATCCAGGATCTTATAGATCGGGGTGATATACAAGTGGATGCCAACCAGGCCCCATTGTCCAATGCTCAACTTCAGATATATCAAAATTCCTTCCCAAAACATAATTGGGGTGCTAGTACATCTAATGCAAATACTGGGTCAAGTAATAACAATAATCAAAATTATAACACAAATAATGTTAGCTATAAGAATGTGTCATATAACTATGATGGCATCATCATGTGCATCAGTAAGGTAGAGTTGTGTGTGTCTATGATATGCATAAAATGCAAAGACCCACAGTGTGTCGTCATGACCCATCTCACATGCATCACCGTCCCAAGAGCTTCCACTTCTACCCAACTAGTTCCTGTAAGCTCCCAATATAATATTCTTGATCACCTAGGAAATACATTGGCCCAAATATCTATCCTAGATTTGTTTAAGTCTTCTCTTATCCATCAAGAAATCCTAACCAAATTTTTATAGGATACCCATGTTCCCAACAATATAGATCCTACCCAATTTCAAGCCTTGGTAGGACACTTGTCAGCCACATATCAGCTAGGTTTCAGTCAAAATGATATCCCTTGCATTGATTTGAACCATAACCATCCCCTCCATATTGAGGTCCTCATAGCCAAACATAAAGTAAAAAAGGGTCTTGGTGGATAATGGCTATGCCCTTAATATTCGTACATTAAATTTCATAAAACAGGTAGGCTACACCCATGCTAACTTAAATAACTAGGTTATCACCATTAAGGCATATAACAATGCAGAACGTGACTCTAAGGGAACTATTTATCTTCCAATTTAGGTTGGTCCTATTGTATAGTACACTACCTGCCATGTCCTTGATCTGGAGCTTCCATATAACCTTCTTCTTGGCTGCCCATGGATCCATGCCATGCAGGTTGTCTCATCCAATTATCATCAATGCCTGAAGTTCCCATTTAATGGAATGGAAGTAACAATACATGCTGATTTGCAACCATTTGAGTATTTCCATGCACTAGAAGCTTCCTTCCCCCATTCTCACTACTTCTCAGGAGTAGAGGTGGGGACACATTAGGCATCATCATCCCATCCCTCTTCCAACACCCTATCCACCACATTTTCCATTCCATCCTCCACATCTAACTCCACAATCACCAAGGTCCAAATTACAGACAAAGGTTGTGGTGAGTATGAAATGCACATAGCTTTAAATGTGGCAACCATGCCACCCTCACCTCATAAGTATGGCCAACCCTCTCAATCCGCACCAATACAAGAAGAGAAGATAATCACTCTGAGCTCTAAGAACATAGGGTACAACAACTTCTGATCTCTTGGAATAAGACAAGATACACTAGAGGATGACATTAGTCAATAGATATATCGCGAGGAGCTACACCTTCCCCACCTCTTAAGGAATACTTCCAAGAGACGTATTTGCATGCCTCTAAGTTAGCCAAAAAATATAATTATCAAGGGGGAGGCCTTGGCATAGAAGAACAAGGAAGACAATAGCTTGTGGATACCCTTGTGCAACCAAAACACTTGGGCTTAGGCTATGAAACAAAGCAAAAAAGTCTCGCACCATCCACTAGTACTTCCAATACTGTTAGTGTGGAAAATGGTCACCTTGAAGACATCCCTAAGGAAGAGCCCATCATACTTGTATATGATGGCATGGATCTCTCTTCCATGTTTGATTACCTATCTATCTTTTCCATCAACCTGTCCCTTTGCCATCTTGAGCTCATTGACTAGGACCTACAAGGTAGTGCACCTATTGGCAC
Organism: Sequoia sempervirens; assembly: GCA_007258455.2. Classification (NCBI taxonomy): domain Eukaryota; kingdom Viridiplantae; phylum Streptophyta; class Pinopsida; order Cupressales; family Cupressaceae; genus Sequoia; species Sequoia sempervirens. The sequence goes on from VDFB02271358.1 coordinate 298,377,942, forward strand.
CTTTCCATCAATGGATACTTATGTACATCTCATGGGATTGGGGGAGGATGAACACCTTAACTGCAAAACTAAGAAGCAACTAAATAGAAAAGGGTCATCTAGTGAAAACCTCTCTGAGGCACTTCCTGACTCAACAAAAGTAAAAATAAAGGGTGTATCCGACAATGAAAACCTCGATGAGGACTTGGAAGATGGGGACGTTCATCTTCCCCTTGTAGGAACTCAATTTTCCAAACAATCTTCTATTATGATAGAAGAAACTCAAAAAGTAAACTTGGGAATTGAGGAAGATCCTAAGATCGCGTATGTAGCCAAGTCCTTATCAAAAGAAGAGCACTCTATCGTAGTCTATTTTCTCAAAGAGGGAATCATCAATTTTGTGTGGACCTATTCAGATATGCTAGGTTTGGATCATGCTTTAGTGGTACACTATTTGGACATACATCCAGATGCTAAACCTGTCAAACAAAAACTACGAAAGATGCATCTATAGACACGTAAAATATACTAATTGATCTTGTGCACTTGATCCCGATTAACTAACATCATTTCATCCTGAATCACCTCTTCAACTTATCATCACTATTCATCCCTTAATTAAATAAATAATCATTTATCTAATTAAGTCATCATCTCCTGTTAATTAAATAAATCAATTTTATTTAATTAATTTTGCAATCCCCCTTTTAATTAAATAATTAATTTTATTTAATTAAATCTCTAAAGTCATTATATTAAATTAAAACAATATTTATTTAATTTAATCCAACATCATCCCTCTTTAGTTAAATAAATCAAAATATTTATTTAATTAAATCTAAATCATTATTCTTCTCTTTTTTATTTAAATTAATCCAAAAATCTAAGTCAAAAGTCAAAATCACCTAATCACCTATTAAATTAATCAAATCTTGATTAATTTAATCCTAATCACTCCAATCCTCTAGATTTTGCAACTTGCACAAATAAAGGATTTTAATTCATTTATAAAATACTCATTTTTCTCAACTTGGCATAATGGAGGAATATTCCTCAAATTTTAATTCAAATTCTAAGTGGACTTTGTCCTTCCAACAAGGCATTTATGTCATCTTACAAGTCCTTTTGTATTGAGCCAAGTGGCCATTACTCCATTTGACTCTCCCTCCACCTTGTCATTTCACCATTTTCAAATTTCAAATATATGTATTTATTGACACATTTTTCAAAACTTGCACATCCTTCATCCATTCACATGTTGACAAGTGGCATCTTTCCATTGGTTGATTCTTAGTCCCACATTGCTCCATTTTGGACATCTCTTCAACTTGATATTCTATAAATAAGAGGCTAATCTCCTCATTTCATCATCCACAATTTGAGTAAACTTACTATACTCAAATACATCTTCAAGCATTTGCAAGATTCATCTATCCATAGCTAGGTTATGCAGGTTTTTCATCATGGAGCACATTTGAATCTTCAACAAAGTGGATCACTCTTCATCAATCTTCAACATTGCATCATAGGAGTTGGGAAAGGGCCAATTTTCACATCAAATTGGCACCAATTCTCCCATGGGATCAATAGTTTGCTTGTTTAAATAGGATTTAATCTATTTTGTTGTGTTCTTCATTCTTGTTTCTTATTTTAAGCATTGCAAATAGATTTCATGGGGAATCTAGATTCTAACTTGCATTTCAATCTTCTAATGTGTTTGCTTGTTGTGTTTTGTAGGTATTAGGATCTTGGGTCATACATTTGGTGCTAGAAGGAGGGCTTGAATTACAAATCTAACACGTTTATTTTAAAATTTCACTTTTTTTTAATAGTTTTGTTCATTAATCCCCATTATAGCATTTCTACACACTGTTTCGACACTTCTGCACATTCTTTTAGCGCTTCTACACATTCTTTTAGCGCTTCTGCACACTGTTTTAGTGCTTATGCACATCTTTTAGCACTTCCACACATTCTTTTAGTGCTTCTACCCATTCTTTTAGCGCTTCTGCAGATTCTTTTAGCGCATATGAGCACTATTTTAGTGCTTTTAGAGTCAATTTTAAAATGAGCATATCTTGGTCATATAGAGGTCTTTTTTGACACTTTTTTTTTTAAATGGGGTAGAATTTCGTAAGCTATCCAATGGTGTAGGTGTTTTGTAACTATTAATGAGTTAAAATTTTCAAATTTACATCTAAATTCAAAACACATTATAACTTGGTCTAAGTTTTAGGGTTTTTATACTTAATGATTCATCTAACCCCTATATCATTTTGTTTCTTGATCTCATCTAACATTTTTAGCACTTTTGTAGGTTAGGAAATCAAAAAGTGGAGGAGGAAACAAAAGCAAAGCTTCTTATGACATCATTTATCTATTGTATCAAGTGTCTTTAGACACTCTTGGAAGCAATTATAATTCCAAGTTTAAGGATTTTATCTCTTCAAGCTTTTAGGACTCAATAGATTTCAATTTGGGCCCTAAAAAGAACAAGAAAAAGGGATTAAAAAGAACCTTAGGAGAATTTACTAGATTTTGTTTAAGCTTAACAATTGAACAATCAAATCTCACACTTCTTTTGGTGTTGTAAAAAGAAATCATTATTGCTTTTGTGGGATTAAAAAGAACATGTGCAACTTTGTATTGTGATTACTTACTCAAACTAATGCCATCAAAAAGATGTATGCACTTCTCTCACACCTCACAGTGATCTTGAGAATCAAAAGGATTTTTGATGGTCTTAGGGTGGGATAAAGTAGTTACCTCCACACTTCATTTTGGAACTAAAATTGAACAAAACATTGTGCGAGTGTGAATAAACCTATTGCATGTGTTCTCCCTTTGTTTCTAAACAAAGGTGGATCAAACTATGAATATTTTTACTTGCTATTTTTTATCTTAGAGGGCCTGCCTTGGGGAAAAAGTACTCACCCAAGGGAACGAATCAACCGGTAACACTCTAAAACCAAGAGTATTTCCAACCAGGATATAAATGTGGGTATTGGAATAAATTACAGTACCACATGGTTGGCTCTGACAAGAAGGGAAGCAATTATCTCTCACCACGTTGGCTCAACTCCTACGAACGGAAAGTCCAAACTCAAACCCTTTGTTTAGAAATTTTCAAAATCCTTGATCTATTTGTTGGTGCAAGAACAGTCATTCTGAAGCTGCCCTACACTTTTACAGTCTTTAGTAGAGATGGAAAACATGCCATGGGAGTTTTATGGGTGTTGATGCTTGGCTACCCCGTATAAGTGAGTGTCGTGGAGGGGAGCCAGTGGGTTCAAGCATCTAACCATTCACTAAAGATAAGTATAGCTAGACTTGTCCAAGTGGGGACTCAACAAATATTATCTTTCATATCCATAGGGTTGTGCTTATTCTTGGTTACAAAATGCTTTGCTTGTTCGAAAACATCTTGGAAACAAACACTTAACGTCATCATCAAAATTTCAAACCCTTTACGAGGCAAATACAATTGACCCAATTCATGTGTTATTACTTGCCCTTGGGATCCGCATCCTTAGAGGTTTCTAAACACTTGAATCTACATCTCTATTTTCCTACTAAAGTTAAACAATAGGTAACCCTTGCCTTGACTTCATCAAGTTTCTATATAACATGCTTTGTGAGATTTGAAGAAATTGAGACATTGGACATCTAGTTTCGAAACCTAATCAAAGAAGTGTTTGTGGTAAAACAAAGTCACTAAGCAAAGATAACAAAATTGGTTCTCACATGTGTTAAATCCTCATGATTTCCAAGAAAGTCAAAATCCTGAAACAAAGGTCCTTGAGTCAAAATTCAAAATTTAGGAGTCACACTCGAAAGGTAATCAAAAAATACATTAGTAAGTGCAATCAAAGGAAACATATCAAAATAAGCAAAAAAATCACAAGGTTTTATAGACTCATTCCTTTGAACAATCCAGAAATGTATGCTCAGTATGAACCACTTCTTTGTTATATAGGTTCTTAGAAGTATCATATGTTCTTCAACACCAAGGTCTAGTAAACAAAGTGTCTCTTTAGGTACATCCTAGGATCAAAATCAAAATTTCACCCATCTTCGAACATCAAAACCAAAATAATCTCATCATCAACTCTTCAAAAATCTTGGAAAAAAGCCTTCATGTTAAACTATGGGCAAAGCATTTAAAATCAATCCAAAATCACCTTGTTTGATTGAATGTGTGTAGATGCATCCTTCTACACATATTTGATCAAATTATCAAAACTTGTGAACAAATTCATCCCTTGATAACATCCAATATCTTGGGATCTAGGAGTTTGTTATCAATATCATCTTGTTTGGATAGGAGTGTTTAGATGAATCCTTCTTCTCACACCTAGAAAAATTATCATCTTGTGAACGATTTAACTCTAGGACAACATCCAACCTCGTAGATTTTATGAGTCCACCAAAAATTTGAATCCAAAACGAATCAATCCCAAATCAAGTCCTAAAGTTTAACATACCCTTCAAGATTTTCTCAAAGAGTTCAAATCATCCATCAAACATCCATCTTACTTCCATATCATATCACCCTTTGATCCTTAAAACATCCTAAAATTTATCTTTTAGTTAAAGTTAGATCAATCCAAAGAATTAGAGATTCATCTCCTATATTCTTCAAAATTGATCCCTATTTTATGGTGCAGACTAGATCTCAACACAAGAATAACATGGAAGCCAACAAAGAAACACCCACTTCAAGTGACCTAAGTCAAATGAACTCCAAAGTGAATCTTGTTGAATCAAGAAATCCTTTGACTAACTTTCTCTCATCTTCATAGAATCCACAAGAGGAAAACTAAGAAAAATATCTTACCTGTGGGATGTCACACAAGGAAATCACCGAAATGATTCAAAATCCAGAGAACCATAAGATTATCAATATCATGATGAGACTCAACCCTTCACTATACATGCTCAAACTAGCAAATCAAGGAGCTAAACTCCCTTCTGATTTTGACATGAGCTATATAGTGGAACCATCTTTAGAGGTCATGACTCCAATTTCATCCACACTCCCCATCTCATCTACACCCCCATCCCAAAGCATCACTCAAAACATCCCGCAAATCACAACATCTTTTGCTCCAACTCAACCTAATGTTAATAAGGGAAGTTCATTTCTTAATTCCATTCAAACACATACCCTTCTCAATAATCAAGACTTTGATGCAAACACCATTTTGGAACAAAACATACCCCAAAATCCATTACATAAGTGTACCCCTCTCCCTTTCCATGATCCATCATCATCATCCTTTCACACAACACCCCAAACCTCTCTCCCCATAACTTCACAAGGAGAGGGTGACATATTCAGACCAGGGGGCATTTTCGACACTATGCCATTTTCTCAAGAGATCACATCCCTCACATTTTCACCTCTTCCACCATTACCACCATCATCCACACCATTACTTGGCTTAGGGCTTCCACCTTTACCAAATATCAATGAAAATCAAACTAACATCCTGAACATCAATCAAAACATCACGCCAAACTTGTCATCGACATCACAACAACAGATGACAACTACACAAGCAATCAAAACATCATCAAACCCCTTAAGATCTCAAAGCATGGTCTCTCAAGGACCAGCCACATTGATCACACCATCCACCACTCAAAATCCAAACACAACAACACCTCTCACCACCACCACAAGCACCATTATGAATCCACCACCACCAAGCTTCAATATATCAAGCCAATACAGTATGGAGTTGCAAGCCACTTAGCAAACTGCTTAACAAAAGGCATTCCTACAAGTACAAAAACAAAAATCCACGCAACTAGCTACTCAACAAGCCGCGTAACTAGCTGCTCAACAAGCCACACAACTAGCTGCTCAACAAGCCGCTCAAGCCGCACAAGCTGCTCAAGTAGCACAAGTTGCATTACAAGCACAAAATGCTACTCAAGCCCAAATCTTATTACAACAACAAGCAGCACAAGCACAAACACAAGCTCAAGCTTAAGCTTAGGCGCATACCCAATATCAAGCACAATAAGAACAAGCACAAGCACAATATCTAGCACAAAAACAAGTAGCACAACTACAAGCATATCAGTAAGTGATAAAATAATACCAAGAGAAGCAAGAAGCAGCCCAATTAGTAGCCCAACAACAAGCATTGTTGGTGCAACAACAAGCACAACAATAGGCTAAGCAACAGGCAATTCTAGCACAACAACAATAAGACCAACAACAAGCATTGTTTATACAGTAGCAAGTGCAAGCATACATGGCTCAACATAATGTACAAATACCACCAATCAACACATCAACCAATCCACCCGTCACATCCACCAGCGAACCACCTCAGAACACTTTCATCCCACCTCCCGATCCGCAAAATGATGTGACAACACAAATTAGGTTGCTCTCGCAACAAGTGCTCGACCTTCAATCAAGGTGAACCACAAGAACATCTAGTAACTTATGCCCTTATCCATTCGACTATAGCCTTGTGATGAAACCATTCTCGAAGGGATTTGAGATCCCCAAATTCGATAAGTATTGTGGGATAGGAAATCCTGAAGATCATATCAGGTAATTCCAGGTTCATTGCATGGAAGTCACATATGACGATACCTATCTGATGCGGCTATTTCCTAGGAGTCTGGCTAGCCATGCCATGGAATGGTTCTCTCACCTACCTATAGGCATCAATACATTCCAAGAAATCATAAACGCATTCATCAAAAACTACACGTGCAATATCACCATGGATGTTACTCTAGAGGATCTCTCAACTTTGAAACAAGGTAAGAATAAATCATTTGCTTCATTCCTACAATGATGGTGATCCAAGGCCAATCGGAGTAAATGGGTCATGCCCTAAGAACAACAAGTGTGCACCATCATATCCAACCTTGACGGCCTCTTGGAATTCCATCTCAAGGTCCAAGGGATCACCACATATGATCGATTGATTTCCAAGGTGCTCAACATCAAGTGAGCCCTTATGAAACAACCTAGAGGATCAACTGCATATCCTGAACAACAAAATAATCACCCACCCACCAATTACAATGACAAACCTTGCACATGGGAAAGAAACCAAAATGTTACGAATGATGGTGTCATCGATGCCAAAGTTTTCATCAGTGCCCCTCGACAAAACACACCCACACCACAACAACAAACCCAAAACCATCATCAAAACAACCATCACATGAACACAATAACACAATAACCAAAAAATCAAGCGATCAATAATATCAATGACCAAAGAGGACCGCCCCAGTGAAACAAGAATTTTACCAAGGAAAAGTACACTGCTCTTGGGGAACCACTTGAAGTCATCATGAAGAAACTAATAAATGAAAACCTCATCAAGATTCCCACCTATGAGAACTACCAAGAACCAGATGTTAAACCTCCTTGGTACAATGAAAATCAGCTCTGTGACTTCCACAAAATCAAAGGGCACACCACGAACAGTTGCATGAGGTTAAAGAACATATTCCAAGACCTTATTGATCAAAGAATCATAAATGTGGAACAGCCAATAGGAAACTAGAACCTCAAAATATACACGAATCTAATGCCTAACCATAACAATAAAGGAAATAATAACATTGATAACGGGAAAGGCACCTTCAAAAATGTGAATCATGTATATGAAATTGTCATCACTTCCCTAGATGAACACTGTGTAGTAATCACTATCAAAGGAGCTCAAGCCAATTGTGGAGTCACCACAAGAGGTGGAAAAGTTACTATCACAGGATCATCTCAACCAAACAGAACTTTCATGTCCAATTCAAGATTCGTTCCCAATGGTTACAATGTCCTTGATCAGATAAAAAGGATGCTAGCACAAATCTCCATCATTGAGTTATTAAAAATCTCATCCACCCACAAGAAAATCCTTGAGGAAGCATTGGCTTCATCCACTGTCCCTTCAGATCTTGATGTGGAACAATTCCAAGCTATGGTTGGAAACATCATTACCCTTAATCTCCTTACATTCTTCGGCCAAGATTTTCCCACTCAACCATCTCATATCCGTGCACTCCATTTAGAGCTTCTAGTGCAGAAAAGTAAAATCAAGTGAGTCTTGGTGGATGGAGGTGCAGGCTTGAATATTTGTTCCCTCAAGCTCATTAAAAAGTTAAAAATCTCAGAGGATTCAATCAACAAAGGAAAGGGTATTACAATCAAAGCATATGATTATCAGGAAAGAGTGTCCCAAGGAACAATCAAAATCCCTATTCAAGTAGGGCCAGCTATCATGGAAACCACCTGTCAAGTCCTGGACCTTGACTTGCCTTATAACATTCTCCTAGGACGTCCATGGATCCATGCAATGCAAGTGGTAGCATCAACTTTCCACCAATGTGTCAAATTCACCTATGAAGGAAAATAGGTCACCATCCATGGAGATCCTGAACCATTCTCCTACTACAAGAACCTTGAGGAAAAATACTACAAAATACCTCAAGTGCCAAAAAATGATGAAGGCCCACCAACACCGTGCATTGATCCATCCACTCTCGCTTCCACTTCTGTGATAGAGACACCCACCACTCCCACCATTCCCACCATCTCTGATGTCAAATTCGTCATCCAGGATAATGGTTGTGGAAACTACACGATTCCTAAAAATGCTTTTGTGGTAGGAGAGTTACCGCAATCTCCCAGATCATGAGGACGTCCGCAATCAAATGAATCCTCCATATCTCAAACATCCCCTAAAGAATATCCCAACTTCAAAATTTGGGGAGATCTCGGCCAAAAAGTCATAGAGGAGGACCCATCTCATCTCCTATACCAAGATAATAGACCAGGAGCTCATCTACCAATGGATTACAGAAGCAAAGGTTTGCAAATGATGCTCACAATGGGCTATGATAGAAACCAGAGACTTGGACAAAACAACAACAGGCTTATAATACCTATCATTCTAGAGACATGAATGAGAAATATTGGCCTTGGATGTACCCCTCCAAGCATAACCATACATGGCCAAATTCCTCCAGTTAGAAAGGTCAATAATCCTCAGCTATCCACAGTTGAACTTCGCTTACCCGTATCTATAGGTCGCGTCTTAGACAACTTCACATTTGACATAACTATCATCTGTAGTAGTAGTGATGATGAGGATCCCATAACCAACCTACCTAGGCTCTTCAAGGATACCACCCTTCTCATGATTAGCACCTTATCCTTTGAGTTGGACCATCAAAATCATGAAATCTGCCTAGTTTGCCCCAAACTCATCGGTTATGACCAACGAGGACCACCAGTTCTTGACACATTCAAAAATAATGAGGTGCTCTCAGAATTCATGGTACTACTGGATAACATTCCATGTGGGGATCACAAAGCAGGATTCATCATTGAGCTAGAAACACACACATACTATGGGGAAACGATTGAATCCCTCAGTCGCAAAAGTGAAAAATTAAAAATAATATCTAAGTCCTTGAGTGAAAACCACACTGTGGCACTCTCTAACATAAAAAAAGTAAAAAGAAAGGATGCATCCAACAGTGAATACCTCTCTAAGGCACCTAAGGATGGGGGATTCAATCTTCCTTCCAGAGCCCTTCATAAGGAAAAATCAGCAGTCCTAGCAAAAAAAGCAATCCAGTTAATCTAGGAATAGAGGAGACCCTGCCCATCACATTCTATGCAGAGTCATTATTATCAGAGGAACAAGATCTCCTAGTAGCTTTCTTGAGAGAGAGACAAGTTAACTTTGCATGGAGCTATGCTGACATGCCAGGGCTCGATCCAAAAATTGTAGTTCATCACCTAGCAGTATACTCTGAAGCAAAGCCTGTTAGACAAAAGCTCGGGAAAATGCACCCTCAGATTGGCCTGCTAGTCAAAATGGAACTAAAGAAGCTATTGGATGCAAGATTCATTCGACTGATAGATTATATAGAATGGGTGTCAAACCTGGTGCCTGTCTCAAAACCTGATGGGGGCATTAGAATCTGCACAGATTTCAGGGACTTGAACAAGGCATGTCCAAAAGACGATTTCCCATTGCCCAACATTGACATGATAATAGACATGACAGTGGGACACAAAATGCTTTCCTTGATCGACGGTTTCTCAGGATACAACCAGATAATGATTGCTAAAGAAGACCAACACAAAACGGCCTTCACTTGTCCATGGGGGACTTAATGCTAGAATATGATGCCATTCGGCTTGAAGAATGCAGGAGCAACATATCAAAGAGCCATGACACTAATCTTCCATGACATGATCCATAAAATTGTAGAAGATTATGTCGATGACATACTAGCCAAATCCAGAAAGAGGAAGGATCACATAGCAAACTTAAGTGCCATTTTTAATAGGCTGGAGGAATACAAGGTTTGATTAAATCCAAAGAAATGTGTCTTCAGCGTACAATCAAGAAAGTTACTAGGATACATAGTATCAATGAGAGGTATTGAGGTAGATCTAGCAAAATTAAAAGCAATCCTTGAAATAGAGGCACCCAAAACATTGAAACAATTGAGAGGTCTCCAAGGCAGGCTTCAGTCCATCTGAAGATTCATAGCACAGCTTGTAGATAAACAGAATCCATACTCTCACCTACTTCACAAGGGAGTAGCGTACAAATGGGATAACAAGTATGAGGAAGCCTTCAATAAGATCAAAGAATATTTGCTTACACCACTAGTCCTAATTCCACCAATCCAAAGAAAGCCATTAATTCTCTATGTGTTAGCAACAACAATAGCCCTTGGAGCTCTTCTAGCCCAGCACGATGAAAATGGGACAGAAAGGGCCATCTATTATATTAGCAGAACAATGGTTGGGCATGAGTTAAATTACTCATTCATCGAGAAAGCATGTCTAGCAGTAGTGTTTGCATCGAAACAACTCAAACATTACATGTTGGCACACAAAATAAAACTCATCACCAAAATTGACCCTCTCAAGTACTCACTATCAAAGTCCATGCTCACTAGAAGAATGGCCAAATCAGTCATGATACTATCAGAGTATGACATTGAATATGTGGAGCAAGAAGTAATTAAAGGCCAAGTCATTGCAGATCAGCTTGCAGAAACACCAATCTATTCAGAGAATCCTCTTATCTCAGATTTTCCAGATGAATCCATCTTCAATCTCAACATAGCTGACCACTAGAAACTTTACTTTGATGGATCATACACGCAACATGGATCAGGAGTCGGTGTCTTCTTTATCACCCCACAAGGGGATTGCATACCAAGGTCCTATAAATTGGTGTTTCCCTGCACTAATAACATTGCAGAATATGAGGCTTTAACCATAGATCTTAGAATAGTAGTGCAGTGGCACATCATGGCCCTCAGATTATATGGAGACTCTCAGCTAATAATAAACCAAGTGAATGGTGAATACCAGACTAAGGACGATAAGCTCACTCCATACAAGAAACTGGTGGAGACTCTCAAGGAATCCTTTATCAAGATCACATTTGATAAAATTCCCAGAGCCAACAACAGAGTAGTAGATGCCATGGAAATGATTGGATCCCTAGTAGACATCCCTCGTAACATCCTAAAACATAAATTCTTGGTAGAGCAGCTTCTCGTACCTGCATTCGAGGTACCAAAATTGGAATTTGTGTGTGAAATCGTTGGTCCTAGTGATCCCTGGTACCATGATATTTATACCTACCTACAAATAGGCGTCATACCTACTGACTTACCCTCAACCTTAAAATGAACCTTTGTCAAAAAGGCATCCTGATTCGTCATCCTAGGAGATACCCTGTATCGTAGGAGCATAGAAGGAACCTTATTACGTTGTTTAAATGTTGAGGAGGCATTAACCACTTTAACTAAAGTACATAACGGCATTTATGGTTCACACTCGAGTGGAATGACCCTAGCCAAGAAATTATTGAGGATGGGGTATTATTGGCCTACAATGGAAAGAGAGGCACATGACTATGTCAGAAGGTGTCTACAATATCAGCAACACGGGGACCTCATCCATGCTCCAGCTCAATAACTTCATCCCATCATCACACCATGGCCCTTTTCACAGTGGGGACTCGATCTCATTGGAAAAATTACTCCCACTTCATCTAATGGCCACATGTTCATCATAACCTCCACTGAGTACTTTACCAAGTGGGTGGAAGCCATACCCATGACATATATAACTGGAAAGAAGATATCAAAGTTCAGCCTGAACTATCTCATTTGCCACTATGGTGCCCCACAAGCCATTATCTCAGATAATGGAACACCATTCAAGAATTAGAATGTCCACAATTTCTGTGAAAATTTCAAAATCCAACATCGCTTCTCCAACCCATACTATCCCCAAGGCAATGGCCAAGTAGAAGCCACAAATAAAACCATTTTAAAGATCCTCAAGAAAATAATCAATGACGTAGATCGTGACTGGCATCTATAGCTCAATCCCACCCTCTGGGCCTACCAAACTAGTATCCACACACCCACCGGCATCACCCCTTTCTCCCTAGTCTATGGATCAAAAGCAGTACTCCCCATTAAGATTGAGCTCCCATCACTAAGAATATCATTGAAAACCTCATCACAGATGAAGAGTACCGAGTATCAAGACTGAATGAGCTAGAGCTACTGGATGAGTGGCATATAGATGCTTTAAATCATTTGCAAGTCTATCAGAAAAGACTCAAGAGGAGCTATAACAAGAAAATCAGAAGCAGGACTTTCCAAGTCAGAGAACTGGTACTAAAAGATAATCAAAAGAATGTCCCAAATCCAAACAACAAAGGAAAATTTGAACCCAACTAGTTGGGACCATTTTTTATCACAACAAGTTATAAGTCAGGGGCATATCAGTTATCAACACCTAAAGGGGAACCTCTACAAGATCCCATGAATAGCTCTCATCTCAAAAAAAATTATGCCTAACCTTTCAAGGTATAGAACCAAAAATCCAAAAAAATAAGAAAAAGTTCTGAAAAAATGGTTACCTTGGTGAAAACCTAGCAAACAGGCATCTTGGTGACAACAAAAAAAATTAAAAAGCAAGAAAATCCAAAATATATATATATATATATATAGAAAAAAGGATTAAAAACAGTAAAGAAAAAAATCATCCTCCGATGAAAACCACTTCGGTGGCACTTTGGACAAGTACCTTGGTGAAAACCTAGAAAACAGGCGCCTTGTGTAAATAAGCACCTTCCATCCACCAGGATCTTTACGGCTTGTTCTGCATCATCCATCACATTCAAATCTCCATCCATCACTCATCCACCCGCATCTGCACCACAGCTTGGTCCTATGTTTGTATCATGATCCCTCCTAGTACTACTCAGCCCATTCTCAAGGTTAGTTTGTCCTACCTTTATCGAAGTAGTCTATTGCATCACGTTGGGGGCATGTTCTCATCAAGATCGGATTCATGTATATTCTTGAAGTCCAAAAACATCAGAAAATCCAAAAATCCAAAAACATTAGAAAATCAAAAAATCCAAAAACATCAAAAAATCACAAAATCCAAAAACATTCAAAACATATCAAAATCCAAAAACAGGTCAAAAAGTCAAAAAAAAAATCATCTTGTCAAACTACGGGTCTTTGAACCTTGAACATAGGCAAGATTGATCTTTGATCATCCCCCAAGACACTTAGGTCAGTCCTTTAGGAGTCTCTCATAATAAACTAACATTTCATCATGTATATCATCATCTGTAAATCGGTCAAGTCGTCAGTCGAACTACGTGGTCTTTGCGTGTATAACGTAGACAAGGCTTATCTATTGATCAGCCCCTGAGGCCCCTAGGATAGGTCCTTAGGTTAGTCTCTTGGTCAAAATCTCAGAAAACCCCAAAAACATTTGAAAATCAAAAATTAAAACTTTTGAAAATCTCAAAAAATACCAAAAACAACCTCAAAACATTGCAAAACGTCAAAAACATCCAAATATTTGAAAAAATCCATCCATCTCATCTCGCTTACACCCACAATAACATCACAATCGTCACCCCCAACCTTTGGTGAAACAATTAGAAATGAGTCTAGTAGGTGAAAAGTGAAAACTCAAAATGTCAAGTCTCAGGTTTAAGTCAGTACATAAACAAGTTGGTCAACTCTTTGTGTCAATAGCCGATCATCCAATCAATCCCATATCAAATCATCTGATATCGTCATGTCCTAGGATGCATCCTTCCTACAATGGACATCAACATCAGGGATTACCGTAGTTTTGTCTTCGCTAGCGGTATTGAAGAACATCAGCTCATTTGTTTACTACATCTTTGTCTTTTGATTTATCTTATTATGCTCATTCCAAGGACCTCTCAATGATGTCCCTAACGAAGGGATTTAGAGAGATAGGAATGGGGCAATGATCATTATCTTTTTATCTGTAGTGCTTGTTGGACATTCTTGTAATATAACCTCGATGAATACTTGCTTTATTAGGTGTGTATGGAAGGTGTTTTAGATATTTTGTTGACCACATAGGAAGGCTTTCCTTTCTATGTTTTGGTCTGAGATATTTGAAGTACCTGAAGTACATCCTAGTAAGGTTTTCATATGTTAGGTGTGAACAAGGATACTCCTATCTAATTGTCGAGTCAAAGTCCATCACACTAAATACATCATTTTGGTTCTTAATAACTTGATGTATTGTATTTATGTGTGTTATCAAACATAAGGTAATTGGCCCTTTTAAAATCTCAACTCCTCGGTAAGAAAATCATCATCATCATCATCATCATCATTATCATCATCTCTAATAAATTTGGCTTGTTTGTGTCTCTTGTCATCATCTTATTTTCTTCCTACTTCCTTTCGCACTAACATGGTACCATGACAGTTAATCATAAATCATTGCAATGCATCCATCCTGCATTCAAAAACCATCTGCATATCATATCATATCATATAAGAAACATTGATCATCTCGCATGCATTGCTTTTCATCATTGCATAATATAGATTGTTTATTCTAAGCATCTCATAATCCATACATTTATCATCCACGGAATAATCATAAAATCATCATCATATCATATCGTGTGCATCCATATCATCCATGCATCATCATATCATCCATTAGATATAAACATCATAATCATCTCATATATATCATCAATAATGCAACTGTCATGGTACCAATCAGGATCAAGTGTGACATGAGATTACCCATGGCCAATGATTGTCTACATTATGAAATCTATCTACATCAAACATACGAGCTGAACTAATCTCGAACCTCTTTGTCGTGAGATGGACCCTTAAATTGAACTTTTCACTCGATCTCTCGAGGGGGAAGTATATTGGCATAATTCTTCATTCGTTGGGGCAGCAGTGAGGCATCTAAAAAAAATCAGAGAATTTTTTAATTTTGATCAAGATAATTTATTCTTTGAATCAAAGTAGCAAGTACATTGCTTCAAAGAGGGGCAAAATGTAGACACGTAAAATATACTAATTGATCTTGTGCACTTGATCCTAATTAACTAACATCATTTCATCCTGAATCACCTCTTCAGCTTATCATCAATATTCATCCCTTAATTAAATAAATAATCATTTATCTAATTAAAGCATCATCTCCTATTAATTAAATAAACAATTTTATTTAATTAATTTTGTAATCCCCCTTTTAATTAAATAATTCATTTTATTTAATTAAATCTCTAAAGTCATTCTATTAAATTAAATCAATATTTATTTAATTTAATCCAACATCATCCCTCTTTAGTTAAATAAATCAAAATATTTATTTAATTAAATCTAAATCATTATTCTTCTCTTTTTTATTTAAATTAATCCAAAAATCTAAGTCAAAAGTCAAAATCACCTAATCACCTATTTTATTAATCAAATCTTGATTAATTTAATCATAATCACTAAAATCTTCTAGATTTTTCAACTTGCACAAATGAAGGATTTTAATTCATTTATAAAATACTCATTTTTCTCAACTTGGCATAATGGAGGAATATTCCTCAAATTTGAATTCAAATTCTAAGTGGACTTTGTCCTTCCAACAAGGCATTTATGTCATCTTACAAGTCCTTTTGCATTGAGCCAAGTGGCCATTACTCCATTTGACTCTCCCTCCACCTTGTCATTTCACCATTTTCAAATTTCAAATATATGCATTTATTGACACATTCTTCAAAACTTGCACATCCTTCATCCATTCACATTTTGACAAGTGGCATCTTGCCATTGGTTGATTCTTAGTCCCACATTGCTCCATTTTGGACATCTCTTCAACTTGATATTCTATAAATAAGAGGCTAATCTCCTCATTTCATCATCCACAATTTGAGTAAACTTACTATACTCAAATACATCTTCAAGCATTTTCAAGATTCATCTATCCATAGCTAGGTTATGCAGGTTTTTCATCATGGAGCACATTTGAATCTTCAACAAAGTGGATCACTCTTCATCAATCTTCAACATTGCATCATAGGAGTTGGGAAAGGGCCAATTTTCACATCAAATTGGCACCAATTCCCCCATGGGATCAAGATTTTGCTTGTTTAAATAGGATTTAATCTATTTTGTTGTGTTCTTCATTCTTGTTTCCTATTTTAAGTATTGCAAATGGATTTCATGGGGAATCTAGATTCTAACTTGCATTTCAATCTTCTAATATGTTTGCTTGTTGTGTTTTGCAGGTATTAGAATCTTGGTTCATACAGCATCCTCTAGTGGCTTTTCTTGTCAAGAAAGAGTTGGAGAAACTATTAGAAGCTGGGTTCATAAGACCTATCGACTATTCTGATTGGATATCCAACATAGTGCTCATGGCCAAGACAAATGGAAACATCATAATTTGTACAGATTTATGGGATCTCAATAAAGCTTTTCCTAAGGATGACTTCCCTCTGCCAAACATTGACATTTTGGTTGACCTAACCATGGGACATGTGATGTTATCCCTCATGGATGGTTTCTCTAGCTATAATTGGATTAGGATTGCACCTGAAGATCAACATAAAATTGCCTTCACCACTCCTTGGGGCACCTTTTGCTACAATGTCATGCCCTTTAGACTCAAGAATGTGGGGGCAACTTATTAGTGTTCCATAACTGTCATATTCCATGACCTTATTCACATCATAATGGAAGATTATGTTGACTTGTTGGGGAAATCCAAGACTAGGGAAGAGCACCCTATGATCCTGAAGAAAATCTTTGAGTGGTTAGAGCACTACAAACTATGTCTGAATCCAAAGAAGTGCATTTTTGGGGTCACATCTGGAAAGCTTTTGGGATTCATTGTCTCTAGAATGGGTATAGAGGTGGATCCAGCTAAAGTCAAAGCAATCATGGAAATGCCCCCACCACATAATCTCAAGCAGTTGAGAAGCCTTCAAGGGAAGTTATAGTCCATCAGATGGTTCATAGCCCAACTAGCTGACAAGTGTCAATCATTCACCCATATCCTACATAAAGATACCACCTTCAAGTGAGATCCAAAATGTTAGTAAGGCTTCGATAAAATTAAGGAGTACTTGGCTCATCCACCCATCCTCATGCCTCCTATTCCAAGTAAACCACTTTTGTTGTGCATCTCGACTACTTTAGTTGCACTGGGGGAATGATTAGCTTAGCATGATGAATCCTCTAAAGAGCGCACAATTTATTACATTATTCGAACATTAGCGGGCTATAAAATCAACTATTCTCCAATGGAAAAATCTTGTCTAAATGTAGTCTTTAGTTCACAAAAGCTTCACCATTATATGCTCAGTCATCTTGTGAAGTTAATATCAAAAGTTGATCCACTCAAGTATTTGTTAGCTAGAACTTCTTTAACTGGACGCATGGCTAAGTGGGTCATGTTACTGAGTGAGTTTGATATAGAGCATGTGGACTGTAAGGCTATTAAGGGATAAGTAATTACAAATCAATTGGCAGATGCTCCTTCGGTGGATGCTTATCCCTTGGTAACTGAATTTCCTGATGAAGAGGTCCTCACAGTCATAGAAGCTACTATATGGATGCTCTATTTTGATGGGTCATACACACATAATGGAGCTAGTGCAGGTATCTTGTTTGTCACCCCACAATGTGACTACATCCTGAAGTCATTTAGGTTAGAATTCCCATGCACAAATAGTATAGCAAAGTATGAAGCTCTTATCACTGGTCTTAGGATCACCATTCAATGGAACATCACTCATTTCTGAGTCTTTAGCGATTCTTAGTTGATTATTAAATAGGCCAATGATGAGTTTCACACGAAACATGACAAGTTGTTACCTTACAAATGTATGGTATATCACTTTAAGAAATACTTCACCTTCATCCAGTTTGAACAAATCCCCAGAGTTCAAAACAAGGTAGCTAATGAAATGGCTACAATTGGTTCCCTCACTGATATTCCTAAGGATCAAATGAACTGTGACTTCCTCATTGAAAAACTTTTAATCCCCATATATGATATCCCTAAGAGTGAGATGGTGTGTGATATCATAGGTCCTGAGTCACCATGGTACCATGACATTTACACCTACCTCCATGATAACATCCTACCTCCTGACCTTACACGAAATCAACGTAAATAGTTCATCCAATGTACATCCCACTATACCATCATGGGAGATACACTTTATCGTCATGGGTATGATGGAACTCTTCTTATGTGTCTAAATGAATCAGAAGCTCACACTACATTAACTGATTCTCAGAGCTGGATATTATTTTCCTATAATGGAGCATGACTCTTCCGAGTTCAAGAAGAAATTCCTACCCTATCATCAACATGCGGATTTGATACATGCTCTAGCACAATATTTGCAACCTATCATAGCACCATGGCCCTTTTATCAATGGGGTTTTGACTTTATCAGCAAGATCTACCCTCCATGCTCTAACAGCCATACTTTCATAATCACCACCACTGAATACTTCACTAAGTGGGTGGAAGCAATGCCACTCTCCCAAATTATAGGTATTTAGATATCCAAATTCATCCTCTCCCATATTCTCTGTAGATATGGAATCCCTTCCACCATCATCACTAACAATAGAAAGCCATTCAAAAATCAGCTCATGAAACACCTTTGTGAAACTTATCATATCTAACATTGTTGGTCCATGCCCTATTACCCCCGAGGTAATGATCAAGCGGAGGCAACCATCAAAACGCTTATCAAGATCCTTAAAAAGGTGGTCAATAACACTAGTTGAGATTGGCACCTCCATCTCCATCCTACCCTTTGGGCTTATTGTACTTCCATTCGTACTCCCACTGGCACCACACCGTATTCTCTTGTTTATGGTGTTGATTCCATCTTGCCGATCGAATTCAAGATCCCATCACTTAGAATATCCCTGAAGAACCTCATAAGTGATGAAGGCATTTAGGTTGCATGGCTTAGTCAACTGGAGCTCCTAGATGAAAAGTGTATCAGGGGCTCTAATCATCTTCAAGAGTATCAACATTGTCTTAGGAGGAGCTACAACAAGAAATTTTTTCCTTTCCAGTTCAATGTTGGAGATCTAGTCCTCAAGGAGAATCAGCATACTCAACAAGATCGAGACAAGAAAGGAAAGTTTGAGGAAAATTTCCTAGGTCCTTATGTGGTCACAACTAAATATGGATATGGGGCATATAGGCTTGCTAAACTTGAAGGAGAGCCCCTCGAGGAGCCTATCAACATCATGCACCTGAAGAGGTTTTATACCTAAGTGAGTTGGGTTATCCTATCCTGAAAAATACCAAAAAAAAGTAAATAAATAAAATAAATAAAAATAAAAATAAAAATAAGTCAAAAAAATCAAAAAATAGTAAAGAGAAATAATTCGTCCTATGGTGAAAACCACCCTATGTGGCACCTTGGATAAGTACATTTGGTGAAAACCTGGTAACAAGAACCATTCATGGAGAGCTTAATCATTATCTACCTTGCATCCTAGGTACTTTATGCTTCCATCCATCCTATCCTCACATCCTATCCTAACATCATATTGATCCATTCCTTCCATCTATATCCGTCGCTTGGTATGTTTTAGTTGAGCACTGGATGATTTTCACCGACTATCTGTAATCCTGAGCTTCTTATCCCAATCTAATCTTGTGTCATCTATTCATGTTATCATTCAGTCTACTACCTCCGCTTAAGGTCCTTCATCATGTCAGTCCTCATTAGGTCTCATCATGACATGCCATTAATAACGAATCCGACTACATACACCTTAATTTAGGCATGGTCTTCCCCACCCTAGCAGATATCTTCATTAGTTTTTAATATCTAGAATAGTACGGTCTGAAAACTTATGTGGATCTTCCCCTTAGGGCTTTCATCTATCATTCATGCTAGTCCTTTGTCCTTCATCTATATGGTCCCATTCTTTTGTCGTTGGTCTTTTTTGAGCTATGTTGCCCCTGTGCTTTCACATAGGCAACATCGATCATTTGATCCACCCCCAGGGATTTTTTCTATTGGTCTTTGTCACCCATCTTCATCTCCATCATCCTCTTTTTGATCTTATCCATGGTCTTTTATCAAACTACGAGGGCTCTGCACTTTCATGTAGGAAAGGATAATCTTTGATCAGCCCTCAAGCCCCTAGGTCTTTAGGGTGTGTCATGTCATTGAGTATGTACCTATCTTTCTAGTTCTGAACAAATGAGATCCACTAGTATTATGAGGTTCAATCAGTTTCAAGCATCCTAATTCATGTTGATCACTTAGTTTAGTCTCCATCTTTGGTATTAACAAGATGCATCCTTCCTAATCGTACCGCATCAATCTCATCCACCTTTTGATCCTGTGGAAAAAGAAATTTGAAATAGATTGTTGTCTTGTGATGCTTTTTTATTTTGTTTATCATTTGAGCTTCCTATTATTCCTTGCCAGGTTCGCCATGATCCATCATATCATGGTGTTCTTTGACTAGTAAACATAGGGGCATATCTTGATCTTTTGTTTGTTGCTATCTACTTGGTTGTCCTGTGTAGTACCCACAAAGATCCATGTGGTCTTGTGTTATGCTAGGGCATCCTTTGTACTTTTGGTTAGCCCAATGTCTGGTCTAACCAAATTCATTGTGACTTTGCGGTGTTGAGATATCCTTCTTGTTTGTTGTGTTTGTTTCATTCATTAGACACTAATCTACCTTGGTTCCTCATACCTTGGCGTATCGTGTCTTGTGCTATAGAAAAAATCAATGCTCTGAAAATGGAAAAATAGCATTAGGATTGCATTTCATACATCATCCTGTTGCATTGCATTTATCCCCCATCCATCCTTTCCCTAACTTATGACTAGTGATTTTGTTTGTGCAAGCATTCTTCTCCCATCTCCTTTTCTTCTTAGGATTCCTATGGTTTTGATAGGTGCACTATCACACCCATCATCCCTTATTTTTATAATGATTACAAAGAAAGTACTTGCCATAAGCAAAAGCAAGTATGATACACAAATAATGGAGGTCTACCAATAGCTTCAATCACTATGCAAGCCCTTATTTATACTCATGATCTTGCTAATTTTAATTCAGATATTAATCCCATCACTCATGTAGGTTGCATTCACTTTATAATGTCAATAGTACCAAGGTCATCTCTACTGTCAAATCCCTGGTCTATGACATGCAAAATCAGAAAAGCAAATGAGACTAATACATAACTATAAGGCAAAGCATATTTTTCATAGAAATAGTTGAATCCAATCATTCATTAATCTTGATCCATGTCATATTAAAGTATAATTTGATCTCAAATGGTGACAATGTCATCTCATCTAGCATGGTAGGTTAATTGCATTTCATTTCCTCTCATATGCATTTATCATATCATGTTCATATTGAGTTGTTTAGATTAATCTTAATTGTTTATTCTAAGCATCTTATGTTCATTTCATCATAATTTCATTGCATTATCTTTTTAGGTTGTTTAGAGTCATTATTCTAAACATATTAGTCCATCTCATTACATAAATTGCATACATTGCTACCTGTATCACAAATCAATTGTCCCATGTCCATAACATATAACATCATGAATCATTCATCACATCCTATATCATAGGGTGTTAGGAATCATGCATATCATCCATGTCATCCACATAGGCATAAACATAAATAATCATAGTCGCATGCATATATCATAATCATCTGCATTTCCCATAATAAATCACATATATGCGCATGTTCATACATAAATCATCCATCACATAAGCACAACATAGTGTCGATAAGGGCTATCACATATTATATAAATATCAAAATATCATGTCCATCACAAAGTCCATCATATACATGTCCATCATATACATCAATAATCATTAAATAAAGTATTAGTACAGAGCTCTAAATCAAATGTAGAGACTACATAAATGACTAAAATTGTCTATATCTGATCTGCGCTATGGGATCTATGGTCTCTATCCCTATGTACTGCACATCCACCCTGCACCTATCAAAAACCTATATCCTATCCCCTTCTCCTATCCTATCTACCCTGTGTTGGCCTCATTTGACCTCTATGGGGAATCTAGCACTAGTCCTCTATGTGGGGTGGTCTCTCAATAGCTACTGTACCCTCGTGTGTGTGTCCCTAATGGCCATGATGTTGTTGGAATCTATGGTACTGCTCAGACGTATGGAGGTACATGATGTGCAGGATCTAAAACCTCTCTAAATTAAGCCTCCATGTAGTAATTGGACTCTCTCATGTACTCATCCCTCTCTGCTGCCTGTATCTTGGCCATGTCTCACTCCACCCTATACCTATCTCATAATCTAGCCAGGTACCTCCTCTCCTACTCCCATTCATCATGTGCCATCCTCAGCTGGTCTATCTTTTCCTGCTTCCATGACATCTGATCTACCACTACATCCCTCTCACCCTGTAGTACATGCACCTATGCCTCCACTACATTCCTCTCATCCTACATAGTTTTCATATGTGCAATCATTGCCTCTACTCTCTCTAGTACTGACCCTACCTCTTTCGTTGTCAACTCTACACACTTAGCCTTGTCCTAGAGCTCATCTCGCTCCCTCCTCATCTCCTCCATCTCCCTTCACATCTCTGCTAACTGTCTCTAGAAATCATCCCTCTCTGTCAGTGCCTCCAATAACCATCATCCTGCATCATCTTCTAGGTCCATATAGTCCCTCTTCCCCTCTCTCTGCGGTCTATCCACCTCGACCTACAACCTTTCTATGTATGCCTCTAAATCCCAGAGTCTATGCTCTACTATCCTTAGTCTCACTAGAGCTCCTATCAGCAGTACCATCGAATCCTCAAGTGGTGGAGGTAAATAGGGTACTATCACCATTGGATGTACCTCTGGGGCATCCTCCTCCATCATCTCCCCCTGTCCTCTCGCCCGTCGGTCTCCTCTCTCCTCTTCCGCCTCAACCTCTCTATCTCCACCCCTCCTCTTTTAGCCACCTCTCCTCCTAACTCTCCTCTACCTAGCCAATCTCCTCTCATCCTCTGAGCCATATCCTAGTGCCCCTACAATTGGGTGCACTATCGTCATTCATCTTGGTCTATGTTGTGCCCACCATGCAGAGTACCGCACCTTTCATCCCTGCATCCACCACCCCTCCTCTCCCAGGATACGACACTAGTTGCAAGTCCTCCCACATCTTCCTAGCAAAGTCCCCTGTGATCTGCTCACCCCATAATGCTCTCAAGTAATCAGACAATATCTTTGAGGCCCCAGAGGGGTATTCTACTGTACATTGAACTGCCTCATCACCCTATCTATCTTGTGAAGCTCAACAATGTTTGGGTCCTAGCTAATCAAGTAGCATACTATGAAAAAGTAGACCTTGTGCCTCCTCTCATCCTATCTCCAACTTGAAAACCTCCTCTGGTATGGTCTCCATATAATCTAATCCTTCTATAAGTCATCCAACCTCCTCCTCCATGCCTCCAAGTCACTAACATCCAAGTATTGCAACCACTAGCCGTACTCTATCCCATACCAATATGTTATTGGCAATGTATCATCTCATGCCTCTACTATCAGAACCCCTGGCCTCTCCATGCTAATGTGCTCCTAGGCCCACACTTGGATTAGTGTCACATGTTTGATGCTAAGGACTCTCCTGTAGCACACCACATGCACATCCCGATACAGTTAAGCTAGCAAGCATGGCCCCCATGCAAACTCTCCCTCCCTCCTCTCCACAATATGTCTGACAACCTCAATGATATTTACCCTTCATAATCATCTGCTCCTATTTGGTAGTAGTATCCTACTAATCATCCCACAGAGGTAATGGCAGTGCAGGCACCCCCAATCCCAAGCACTCATCCAAGTCTAACTCCCCCCTTGGATAGGGAGATCTTCCCATCCAAAGATCATTCATAGGCTCATGTATTGCTCTGTTCCATGGCTCCATGTCCAGCTCACCAAGTGCCCATCAATGGGCAATTGCAGTATCCTCCACACATCCTCTAGTGTCACTGTCATCTCCCCCATCGGGAGATGGAATGTCAAGGTCTCTGAGCTCCATCGCTCCATAATTTTTTTCAAGAGTGACTAGTGTGCTCTAATTTTGGGATGTCCCAACATATGCAATAATCTCACCTAAGCTAGCGTCGCATGATCTTGGGTGGTCATTTCTCTAGTAGTCACCTCCAAAACCGTTGAGTGTCTCTCACACATTTGTAGCGTCTCAAAGTTCTACATCCACACAGAACAACAGTATGTCAGTATTTCATGAATTTCACTTCCTTTTCTATCATTCTTCCCCTACCCCAAGTTTCTGATGAATTTTCCCCTATGTTGGGCACATTCACCCCTTTTTCAGTCCTTTCACAAATTTGCCTATTTTTTCAACGAGTTCACCCCCTTTTCTTTCTTCAAGCAAATCTTCCTTTTTTAAGGTGAATTCACCCTTTTTGCATTCTTCAGGCAGATTCACCTTTTATTTAGGTGAATTCACCTTTTTTACCCAATCCAACAAATTTTCCTTTTGTTTAGGTGAATTCTCCTTTTTTACCCAATCTAGCAAATTCGCCTTTTGTTTAGGCGAATTCGCCTTTTTTACCTAATCCAACAAATTTTCCTTTTTTTTAGGTGAATTCGCCTTTTTTACCCAATCTAGCGAATTCACCTTTTGTTTAGGTAAATTATCCTTTTTTACCCAATCCAGCAAATTCACCTTTTGTTTAGGCGAATTCACCTTTTTTACCTAATCCAACAAATTCACCTTTTTTTACTCAATACAGAAAATTCGCCTTTTGTTTAGGTGAATTCACCTTTTTTGCTTAACCAAGGAAATTTTCCCTTTGTTTAAGTGAATTCACCCTTTCTTTGGGTCACCCACGAATTCACTTCTCTTGCAAGCAAAATTCACCCCTCCCTCCTGACCATGCCCTAATTCACCTATCTATTTGGTGACTTCACCCCTCCCTTCCCCCTATCCTGCATTTTTCTTTCCTCTTAGCAAACTCGCCTTCTTCATAGAATGGGAGAATTTACCATGTCTTTAGGTGAAATTGATTTTTCCTCTTTCAAAATTTACCATTCATCAATGCCTGTGAATTCGCCCCTTTTTGAGTTCATCATTTCCCCTACTCGGCAAATTTTCTTCTGCAAGAGGAGAATTCACCTCTTCTATCACCCACCACCATGGATGGGTGAATTCATTGTACAAATGAGTGAATTCTCCCATCTGTCACAGCTCTCTACCCTAGCCTACCCCAAAACCCCCAAATTAAATGCATTAAAATTTAAATCTATCAAAAAATCACAAAGTGGGTTTTCGATCTTACCTAGCAGGGTACCACACACTTGTAGTAGAACTGGCGCACCTCCTTACCTCAGTGGATGATCTCATCATCTACAAATACCTCATCCTCGATGCCACTCCCATCAGCCATCCTCGTCACTCACTTCCTCTCTCTCTCTTGTTGAGTCAACTGCCAAGTGTGCAAATGGTGAATAGTAATTTCTAAAATTACTAGTTATAACTTTTCCCCCTTTTTTAACTTGTAGATGTTCAAATTATCCTAATTGATATCATGCACTCGATCTTGGTTTACTAACATCAGTTCTCTCTAACTCACTTTACTAACCATTTAATTGGATAATCTTTATTTGATTAAATTTGTCCTAATACCTCTATTAAATAAATAAATCAACTTTATTTGATTAAATCATCTTCTTTTAATTAAATAAATCATTTTATTAATCCTAATGTTCCCATTTTGATTAAATAAATCATTTTATTTATTTAATCCTAAAGTCATCTCCTTTAAATTGAATAAATTAACCTTTATTTGATTTAAATCTAATATCATCTCTTAATTAAATAAATAAAACTTTATTTAATTAAATCTAATGTTCATATTCCTCTCAATTGATTTAAATAAATCTAAAAATATAAATCAAATGTCATATCAACTAATTTCCATCTAAGTTAATTAAATCCTAATTAACTCTAACTCTAATCCTCAAATCCTCTAGATTTTGCAACTTGCACAAGTAAATCAATTTATTTGATTTATAAATTCTTCTATTTACATTCAAAAGGGCATCTCTTTGGAATATTCCTTCATTTTGAAATCTCCCTCCAAAAAGGACTTGTCCTCCAACTTGGCATTTATAACTCTTACATGTTCTTTTTTTAATCCAAGTGGCATTAACTCATCTTTCATCTCTTCCTCCACAAGCCATCTTTCAAATTTAAAATTCCACCTAATTACATTTATCATGCAAATTGATCAAAATGTGCTCCACCTCTCTTCAATAGAATGTTGACAAGTGGCACATTGTTATTGGCTCATTTTTAATCCCACATCCTTCATGCTTCTCATTCCTCCATCCTTTTTTCCTATAAATGGAGATCTCTTCTATTGATTTTGGATCCACAACTTTATGCAAGATTACTATCTACATATTTGGAGCAAGTTCATCCACTATTTTCGTAGTTTTTCATCCATCTTAGCTAGGTTATGGTCAACTTTCATCAAGGAGCACACAAGATCATCAAATCTTTGCAAGGAATTGGGAAAGGGCTACTTTCCACATCAAAGTAGCACCAATTCCCCCATGGGATGCTCGTTTGAATGCTTAGAATGAGTTTTATTAGCTTTCATTTGATTAATTTCACTTTGTTTCTTGTTATTGGCATTTGAATGAATTGCATCAGGAATGATTGTTTTAGATGTGTTTAATGACTAACATTCGATTGTTTGATCATGTTTGAGCAGGTCTAGACCAACCATTCACATTTTGGTGCTAGAGGGAGGGGCGCCTTTCAAAATTAACACATTTTTTCGTCTAATTTCATTGTTTTTTCAATTTTTATGTCTTCAGGAAACAACGACACTGAGAAGGTCAAAACGTGATGTTGCTTCTGCTTCAAAACATGACACTGTAGTGATCAACTAGGGAGCCAAACCAGTCAAACTCCAAAGGGTGACGCTAGGTGAAAATAGTGATGCAATCACAATCTTTGGTTTTCCACAAAGCGGCGCTAGTTTCACCTGACCGACATTGATTTCTTCAGACTACGATGCCTTTGTGGATTGCGATGCTGGAGTTGGGTAAAAGGTCATTTTTTAGTTTTATTTTGACATATTCTTTTTTATATCAATAACCTTTGACCTCTAACATGTTTTTCGCTCTATTTTTTGTAGGCTAACTATTTTTTGTAGGTTGAAGTGATCAAGAAGGGAAGGAGGAAACAAAGACAAGGCTTCTTATGGCATTATCACATAATTGTATCAAATGTTTTTAAACACTTTGGGATCAATTATAATCCCATTTTAAGGCTTTTGTTATCTTCAGGTTTTAGGATACAAATAAATTTCATTTTGGTTTTAAAAAGAGAAATCAAAGGGTTAAAAAGAACATTAGGAACTTACTAGAGTTGGTTTTGGATTTAAGAATTGAACAAAAAACTTCAAACATTTCATCTCGGTGCTATAAAAAGAATCCTTTACTGCTTTTGAAGTTAAAATGAATATGTGTCTTTTATGTTTTGTAATCTTTTTTACAAGTTAATATCATTTAAAAGGCATATGCACTTCTCTCATGCTTCACGGTGATCTTGAGAATCAAAAGTCTTTTGGTGATATTAGGTTGTCTAAAATATTGCCTCCACACTTCAATTTGGGCTTCTTAAAATTGGACAAATCTTGCTAGTGTGAGTTAAGTATATTGTGTGTGTTCTCTTTTTCTTCACACAAACAAAGATTGATTGAACTACGGATGTGCTTGCTCGCTATTGTTTACTTTTAGAGGGGCCTTCCTAAGACTAATTTTAAGGTGAATCCAACCAATTTTTCACTTGGGCTGGTATACAAATGGATAAGACTAAACTGTCAAGTCCTCATGATATGTAGGCCTTAGTCGTACAGTGTCTTTCAGAATGGAGTACTACCGTAAAAAGTATAAGTGCGCCTAGTAGGATTGATTAAATCCTTTAGTGGCTTGTTGGATGCTTGCAAGGTGCCATGTTGTCGATCACTCTGACTAAGAACTAATTTGTGTAGAAGCCAAAATCCCTTTCTATTTGTTGGTGTAAGAGTTCGGACCTCTGTAGCCACCCCACATTTTTTGTGGTTCTTTGTAGAGATGAAAATTTTGTCATGGGAGATTCATGAGAACTGAAGCTTGGCTAACTCGAGAAGTGTGTACCATGGAGGGGAGATAGTGTTGTCAAGCTTCTAGTCATCCTCTCTAAATAAGAACAGCTAGTTTATCCAAGTGGGGATTCAACAAATATTGTCTCTTTCTATCCTATGGTTGTGCATCATTTTGGAATCAAAACACTTTTCTTGGATCTAAAACATTGGAAAACAAACATTCAACAATGGTCATCAAATTTCAAACCCTTTAGTGGAAGCAAATACCTTTGAAAGAATCCAAGTGCTATTGCTTGCCCTAGGGATTTCATCCTTAGAGGCTTCTAAGTATTTGGATTTATATCTTAATTTTCTCTCACTAAAGTCAATATTAGGGAACTATTGCCTTGATTTCCTCAATTTCCACATAATGGACCTTGTGGGATGAAAAGAAATTGAGAAATTAGACATTGAGTTCAAAAGCTAAGCAAGAAAGTATTTGTAGTAAAAAGAACTCATTAAGCAAAGATAAGAAACAATTGAACCCCGCACATGTGCTTTTCCAAATGATTTCCCAAAAGATCAAAATCCAAAAACTAAAGTCCAAAGGTCTTAGTCCAATAGTTCTCAAGAAATGTCTCTCAACACTCTACAAATTTAGAGAGAGATTGGTCTTCAATTTTCACAAATGTGCATCAAAGAACAATCCCAATTTGTATTCATTTTACTATTGTCAAAATCCAAGAATTTTTCAAAGGTTTGAGTTTCTCACATAGGAAGTATAGGATGTTCTTCAATACCAAGGTCTTGTAAACAAAAGGTCTCTCTAGGTTCACTTAGGATCAAAATCAACACTCTCATCCATCCCTCAAACATCAACAAAAATTCCATCTCACAAACAAATCTTAGAAATATTGGAAAAAATCCTTCATATTAAGACTTTGGGAAAATCCTTTGAATCAAATCAAAATCATCTTATTTGACTAAGTGTGTGTGGATGCATCCTTCTTCATACACTTAGTTAAATTATCACTTTATGGACAAATTTATTCCAAGACAACATCTAACCTCTTGGAGTTTATGAGTTCATTATCAAATCCATATCAAATCAAAATCAAATCCAAACCAAATCAAAATCAAAATCCAAAATCAAATCCAACATCAAAAATTTGAAAGTCCTAAAGTCTAGTATCTCCTTCAAGGTTTCTTAAAGAGTTCAAACATTCACAATCATCCATCTTTCACTATCTCATCACCATCATTTGATCCTTAACATCTTAGACTTTCTTTTTTTACCTAAATTTTAGATCAATCTAAGGAGTTAGAGGTTCACCTCCCACATTCCTGAAAATCAATCCTTATTTTATGGTCCAAACTAGTTCTCAACACAAGAAGAACATGGAAACAAACAAAGAAACATCCACTTCAAGTGACTTGAGTCAAAACGCACCCAAAATCAGTCCCATTGGGTCTAGCAATCCCCCACCCAATATTCCTCCACTTCCACAAGATCCTCAAGAGGAAGGTTTCCAAGTGGAGGACATCACTAACAATGTCCTAGGGATCACTCAAGATGAAATCATAGAAATGGTCCAAAATCCCAAAATCCACAAAATTGTCAACATGATGATGAGGATGAATCCTTCGCAATACATGTTAGAGCTAAAGGAAGGGGCTAAACTCCCTTCTAACTATGATGTAAGCACTATTATGGAGAAACGTCTTGGGATTATGACACCAATATCATTCACACCCTCATTCCAAAGCATCATTCATCCCATCCCACAACCCAAATCATCTCTTGCTCCAACTCAACCAATTGTCAACAAGGGGAGTCCATTACTTCATGCTCTTCAAACACATCCCCTTGTAAACAACCAAGACTTGGATGCAAACACCATCTTGGGTCAATCTATTCCTCAAAATCCAAAACACACATACATTTTGCTTGTCTTTCATGACCCCAACGACCCATCATATTTTTTCACAACACTGGCATATCCTCTTAACACATAAGTCTCTCTCCCCATGACTTCACAAGAGGACAGTGGACTATTTAGACAAGGGGGAATCTTTGATTCCTCATCATCGTCATTTTCTCAAGGGAACACACCACCCATCTTCCCACCATTTCCACCTCTACCACTAACATCCACACCAATCCTTGGTTTAGGGAAACCCCCTTTACCAATCTTCAATCAAAAAAATCAAAACAATCCTCCAATCATAAATCAAACCATTATACCAAATCCTCTTATCATGCCACCGATATTGCAACAACAGGTGGCAACAATCCAAACAACCCAATCAATCATTGCACCATCTATAAGTGTGGTCTCTCAAGGACCTAGCATATCAATTGCACCATCTACCACAGTGACATCAAAACAACCACCTCAACAAACTCTCCTCACGACATCTCACACCATTTTGACTCCTCCACTGCCACCACCAAGACCAAACATGGAAAACCAATATAGCATCACATTACAAGCAGCTCAACAAGCCTACCAAAAGGCACTTTAGCAGTTTCAAACTCAACAAGCCATGCAAGCTACACAACAAGCTTCTTAACAAGAACAGGCACATCAAGCCACACAACAAGCACAACAGGCTGCTCAAGCTCAAGCTTTATAGCAACAATGATAAGCCACCCCAACTTCCCAAATTGTGCAAGCAGCTCAAGCCACACAAGTTACACAAGTTGCATAGGCTTCCTACATTGCACAAGCCGCCCAACAAGCTCAAGATCAGGCACAAGCCCAATATCAAGCTCAACAAGCACAATCAAAAGAATAATACCAAGCATCTCAGCAGCAAGCATATCAGCAAGCCCTGTAACAATACCAAACACAACAAGAAGTAGCTCAAAAACTAGCCAAACAACAAGCATTGTTGGCACAACAATAGCAAGACCAAAAACAAGTGTTGTTGGCACAACACCAATTGTAGGCATACCAACAAGCATTTATCACACAACAAAGCTTGCAACAACCTCCCATAAACATGCAAAATACCCCACCCATCACTCAAACGATCACACCGCCTCAAAACACATTCACCCCACCTCTCTATCCACAAAATGATGTGACAACACAAATCAAATTTCTCTTGCAACAAGTGCTAAACCTCCAATCTAAAAAGAAGATGAAAACACCAAGAAATTTCAGCCCCTATCCATTCAATAGAAGCCTTGCAATGGTACCATTCCCAAAAGGGTTTGAAATCCCTAAATTTGACAAATATCGTGGGACGGGTAATCCTAAAGATCACATCAGGGAATTCCAAGTACATTGTATGGAAGTTGCATACGATGACACATATCTAATGCAACTATTCCCTCAAAGTTTAGCTGGACCAACAATGGAATGGTTCTCTCACCTTCCTTCTGGAATCAAGAAGTTCCAAGAAATTGTGGACGCATTCATACAGAACTACGCATTCAACATAGGTATGGATGTGGGTCTAGAAGAACTATCTACTCTCAAAAAATCTAAGGGGGAAGCATTCACATCCTTCTTACCATGATGGCAATCCAAGGCCAACAAAAGTAAGTGAACCATGCCAGAAGAACAACAAATCTGCACCATCATTTCCAATATTGAGAAAACCTTGTCCTTCCATCTAAAGATGCAATACAACACCACATATGACCATTTGATTCCCAAGGTGCTCAACATTGAAAGAGCCCTTATTGCACAAGGAGGGACACCCATATATCAAGAATATCAAGAAAAATGCCCATCAACCAGTTACAACGAAAAACCTTGCACATGGGTGAAGAACA
This sequence comes from Sequoia sempervirens, assembly GCA_007258455.2. Taxonomy (NCBI): domain Eukaryota; kingdom Viridiplantae; phylum Streptophyta; class Pinopsida; order Cupressales; family Cupressaceae; genus Sequoia; species Sequoia sempervirens. The sequence goes on from VDFB02271358.1 coordinate 298,410,215, forward strand.
AAAATTTCACTAATGATGGTGTCGTTGATGCCAAGCTCATAATCAGTGCTCCAAAACAAAACACGCAATCATACCAACAACCACAAGGAAACAATAAAAAAAAAACACAAGCCAATGCAGTATCACAACAACCTAATAGTCAAATGGTCAATAACCTGAATAATCAAGGGGGACCACCACCATGAAACAAGTATCCCCCCAAACGAAAATATACAGCCCTTGTGGAATTAATCGAATTTGTCTTGAAGAAACTGATATAGGAGAATCTCATTAAAATCCCCATCTATAATAATTATCAAGAGCCCCAAGTGAAACCACCATGGTACAACAAAAATCACCTTTGCGATTTTCATAAAAAGGGACACACAACGGCCAGTTGCATGAGACTAAAAAATCAGATCCAAGACCTTATCAATGACAAAGTCATAAATGTTGAACAACCTATAGGAATTCAAGACTTTAAGATATACATGAATCTGATGCCGGATCATAACAAAGGGAGCAACCATGGAAAGACAAAGTATGGCAATGTAAACCATGTTTATGATCATGTTGTCACATCCCTAGATGAATGGGTCACTATTGTTAACGTCAAGGGAGCCAAAGCCAATTGTGGAGTCACCACACATGGTGGAAAAGTTACTATTGTTGGATCATCCCAGCCACCTAGGGCATCCAACTCTAATCCAATATCTATTCCCAATGGTTATAATGTCTTGCACCAACTGAAAAGAACCCCTGCTCAGATCTTCATCATGGAGTTGCTGAAGATCTCACCTGCACATAGGAAAATCCTAGAGAAAGCATTGGCTTCATCCACCATCTCTGTAGATCTTGATGCAAACCAGTTCCAAGCTATGGTTAGAAACATCACCACCCCGCATCTCCTAACATTTTATGATTATGAATTTCCCACTCAACCATCTCATAATTGTGCACTCCATCTTGAAGTCCTAGTCCATAAAAATAAATTCAAAAGGGTCTTGGTGGATGGGGGTGCAGGTCTAAATATCTATTCACTCAAGCTAATAAAGAATTTTGGATTCTCTGAGGATGCCATTGCAAAAGGTAAAGGTATTACAATCAGGGCATATGATGATCAGGAAAGACTGTCTCAAGGCATTATTCAACTCCTTATTCAAGTAGGGCCAGCCATCATGGAAACCACATGTCAGGTCCTTGACCTTGATTTACCTTATAATATTCTCCTGGGGCATCCATGGATCCATGGGATGCAAGTTGTCACATCCACCTTCCACCAATGTGTCAAATTTACCTACCAAAACCAAGAGGTCATAGTCCATGGTGATCCCAAGCCCTTTTATTATTGCAAGAACTTGGAAGCAAAGTACTACAAAATCCCTCAAGTCCCAAAGAATGATGAAGGCCCTACAACTCCATATGTAGACCCAGCTACTTTAGCCTCCACTTCTGAGACAAAGACACTCGCCATTCCTGACATCTTTGATGTTAAGGTCATTATCCAAGACAATGGGTGTGGGGATTATAAAATGAAGAAGAGTGCTTTCGTAATAGGAGAGTAACCTCAATCTCCTAGGTCTTGCAGGAAACCCTAACCAATCGAAACATCCCCCCAAACCTTTAAAGTAGACCCCTCTAGGTTTAGATTTTGGGGAGACCTAAGTCAAGAAGTGGTAGATGAAAAGGACATATCAAGTTTTCTATACCAAGATAAAAGGCACGTGCCTAATCTTTCCATGGATGATAGTAGCAAAGGACTACAAATGATACTTATCATGGGCTACAACAAAAATAAGAAACTTGGGGAGAACAACAATGGCCTATTAGAACCAATTGTTGCTAAGAAGCATATAAGAAATCTTGGCCTTGGATTTACCCCTCCGAAAATAACCATACTTGGCAAAGGCACCCTGGTTAGAAAAGTTAAAGCTCCCCCTCAGTTACTAGTGTCCACAGGTCTACCCTTAGACAACTATACCTTTGACATAATTGATGTGTGTGACGAGGACCCTATAACTGACTTACCCATGCTTTTTGAAGATTCCTCCCTTCTCATGATTAGTACCCTATCTTTTGATTCAAACAACCAAACCCATGAGCTCAACTTAGTCTATCCCCAACTCATCGATTACGACCAACAAGGACCACCAATTTTGGACACATTTGAAACTGATGAGGCTCTCTCAAAATTCATGGGATTACAGGATACTATACCATACAGAGATCAAAAATCTAGGTTCAACATCGTGATAGACACGCATTCCTATTATGGGTAAATGATTGAATCCCTCAATTGCAAAAGTTAAAATTTGAGAATAATCTCTAGGTCTTTGAGTGAAAACTACATTGTGGCACTCTCTGACCCAAAAATAGTAAAAATAAAGGAAAAATCCCATGGTGAAAACCTCTTTGAGGCACCATAGGATGAGGGATTCAATCTTCCCCTTAGTATTATTCATCAAGAGAAGTTAGTTGTCTTAGCAGAGAAATGCAATGCAGCCAACCTAGGAATAGAGGAAATGCCACATATCACCTTTTATGCAGAATCACTCTTGATGAAAGAACAAGAACTCCTAGCTACATTCCTAAGGGAAAGGAAGGTAAACTTTACATGGACCTATGCCGACATGCATGAACTTGATCCAGAAGTTGTGGTTCACCACCTAGTTGTATATCTTGAAGCAAAACCAGTAAGACAAAAATTGAGAAAGATGCATCCACAAATAGAATTGATGGTCAAGATGGAATTACAGAAGCTAATAGATGTAGGGTTCATAATTGATTATCTAGAATGGATTCCAAATCTTGTGCCTATTTCAAAGCCCATTGGGGGAATCTGCATCTGTAGTGACTACATATATTTGAACAAAGCATGTCCCAAGGATGATTTCCCTCTCCCAAACATTGACATGATTGTGGATATGATGACAGGACATGAAATGCTATCACTAATGGATGGATTCTTAGGGTATAATTAGATCATGATAGCTAAGGATGACCAACACAAAATAGCTTTCACGTGTCCATGGGGAACATATTGTTGGAATATGATGCCATTTGGGTTGAAAAACACATAAGATACCTATCAAAGGGCCATGACACTAATCTTCCATGATATGATTCACAAAACTATGGAAGATTATGTGGATGACATATTGGCCAAATCAAAGAAACGTCAAGATCACATAGTGGCATTAAGCTCCATCTTCGATAGGCTAGAAGAATACAAGGACAGGTTCAATCCAAAAAAGTGTTTCTTTGGGGTACAATTTGGAAAGTTACTAGGGTACATTGTATCTATGAGAGGAATCGAGATAGACCCCAAATTCAAAGCAATCCTCAAGATGGAGGCACCAAGGGCATTGAAGCAAATAAGGGGTTTTTAGGGAAGACTTCAATCCATCTGTTGATTCATAGCGCAACTAGCAGATAAGGCTATCCCATATTCTCATCTACTCCACAAGGGGGTAGCATACAAATGGGATGAGAAATGTGACCAAGCTTTCAATAAGATCAAGGAGTACTTGCTCACACCACCAATTCTCATGCCACCAATTCCAGGCAAGCACTTGATTCTGTATATATTAGCAACAGTAGTAGCCCTTAGCGCTCTCTTAGCACAACATGATGAGAATGGGAAAGAGAGATCTATTTACTACATTAGTAGAACCATGTGGGACATGAGCTGAATTACACATCCATTAAGAAGGCTTGCTTGGCAGTCATGTTTTCTGCACAAAATTTTAGACACTATATCCTAGCACATCAGATAAAACTCATTACCAAGATAGATCCTCTCAAGTATCTGCTTTCTAAAGCAACGCTCATAGGGAAAACAACTAAATGGGTTATGATCCTGATAGAACATGGCATTTAGTATGTAGAATAGAAGGCCATTAAAGGACAAGTGCTTGCATATTAGTTGGTAGAGGTACCGATATATTTAGAGAATCCACTTGTATCAGAGTTCCCCGATGAGTCAATCTTTAACCTAAGTGTGGCAGATCACTAGAAAATGTACTTTGATGGATCCTACACACAGTACAGGTCAGGAGCAAGAATCTTATTCATCACACCACAAGGGGATTGCATACCTAAATCATATAAGCTATCATTTCCTTGCACAAATAACATTGTAGAATATGAGGCTCTTGTCATAGGGTTGAGAATTGCAGTACAATGGCAGATCATGGCACTCAAGGTCTACGGAGATTCGCAACTAATCGTCAACCAAGTAAATGATGAATATCAAACGAAGGATGACAAGTTGACCCCATACAAGAAATTGGTGGAAAGCCTCAAATAATTCTTCATGGACATCGCATTTGAGTAGATACCAAGAGAAAATAATAGAGCAGAAAATTTTATGGCAACAATTGGATCACTACGGGATGTCCCACACAACGTCCCTAAGCAAGAATTCCTTGTAGAGTAGCTTCTCGTACCAGCATTTGAGGTACCAGAGTCTAATTTTTTGTGTGAAATCATTGGTCCTAGTGATCCCTGGTATCATGATATATACAGCTACTTGAGAATAGGAGTCCTCCCTACCGATATCACCCCAAACCTTAAAAGAACATTTTTTAACAAGTCATCCCGTTTTGTCATCTTAGGAGACACCCTATACCATAGGAGAATTGAAGGAACCCTTTTATGATTCCTAAACACTGAGGAAGCTTTGACTACTTTAATTGAGGTACACAATGGAATTTGTGGGTCACATTTGAGTAGTATGACCTTGGCTAAGAAACTGCTGAGGACTAGGTACTATTGTCCTATGATGGAGAGGGAAGCTCATGACTATGTATGAAGGTGTTTGTAGTGTCAAAAGCATGGGGATCTCATCCATACACCAACTCAGGAACTCCACCCAATCATAACCCCTTGGCCTTTTTCACAATGGGGGATCAATCTTGTTGGAAAAATTACCCCCACCTCATCGAGTGGACATAAGTTCATCATCACCACCATGGAGTACTTCACAAAGTGGGTAGAGGTCATTCCCATGACCAAATCACAGGAAAGTAGATATCCAAGTTCATCCTAAACTACCTAATTTTCCACTACGATGTCCCTCAAGCCATTATCTCAAATAAATGGACACCTTTCAAAAACTAGGATGTTCGGGACCTATGATAAAATTTCAATATCCAACATCATTTTTCCACTCCATACTACCCCAAGGTAATAGCCAATCTTAGGCTATGAATAAAACCATCTTAAAAATCCTCAAGAAGATAGTCAATGAAGTTGGTCGTGATTGGCGCTTATAGTTGAACCCCACCCTATGGGCCTACCAAACAAGTGTCTACACACCAACAAGTGCAACCCCTTTCTCCCTAGTCTATGGATCAGAAGCCATTCTCCCCATTGAGATCGAGCTCCCATCCTTGAGGATATCATTGTAGAATCTCATTACAAACGAAGAATATCGGGTATCACGATTGAATGAGCTAGAACTATTGGATGAGCAGTGCATGGATGCCTTAAACCATTTGCAAGTCTACCAAAATTGTCTCAAATGAAGCTACAAAAAGAAGATGAGGATTCAAACCTTTCAATTCAAAGAGCTCATGCTAAACGAGAATCAAAATAATGTACCAAATCCAAATAGCAAGGAAAAGTTTGAACCCAATTGGTTGGGACCCTTCATTGTCACAGCAAGCTACAAGTCAGGGGAGCCTCTGTAGGAGCCCATGAATAACTCCCATCTCAAAGAAAATTATGCCTAGTATTACAAAGTATAAATCCAAAAATTAAAAAAAAAATAGAAACATAAAGAAATAAAATAAGAAATAAAAAAAAAAGGATTGAAAATAGTAAAGAAAAAAATTGTCCTCTAGTGAAAACCACTTCGGTAGCACTTTTTGTAGGTAACTTGGTGAAAACCTAGCAATTAGGTGCCTTGAATAAATAATCACTTTCCATCCACCATGATCTTTGTGGCTTGTTCTGCATCACTCATCCATCATGCTTTTGTATCTCCATCCATCACCCATCTGCATCTGCATCATGGATTGATCCTCTGTTTGTATCATGATCCCTCCTAGTACCACTCAGCCCATTCTCAAGGTTAGTTTTTCCTGCCTATATCGAAGTAGTCTATTGCATCATGTTGGGGGCATGTTCTTATACCTGCATTGGGTTGGATTCGTGTATATTCGTGAAGTCTTCCTTGAAATCAGAAAATCCAAAAACATTCAAAACATATCAAAATCCAAAAACAAGTCAAAAAGTCATTCAAAAAAAGTCAAAAATAGAGTTGTCTTGTTGAACTATGGGTCTTTGAACTCTGAACATAGGCAAGCCCATCATTGATGTGCCCCCGAGACACTTAGGTTAGTCCTTTAGGAGTCTAGCATAATAAACTGGCAATCCATTTGTTCATATCTCATCAATAATCGAGTCTGTGTCAGTCAAACTACATGGTCTCTACATGTAAAACATAGGCAAGGCTAATCTTTGATTAGCCCCTGAGGCCCCTAGGATAGGTCTTTAGGTTAGGTTCTTGGTCAAAATCTTAGAAAACACCAAAACATTGGAAAATTCAAAAATTAAAACATTTGTAAAACATCTCAAAAAATAACAAAAACAGCCTCAAAACATTTCAAAACTTCAAAAACATCCAAATATTTGAAAAAAATCATTTGTCCCATCTTGCTTTCACTCACAATAAACATCCACTCATAATAAATCATCGTCACACTCAACCTTTGGTGAAACGGTCGGAAACAAGTCTAGCAAGTTTAAAAGTGAAAACTCAAATATCAAAGGTCTCAAGTCTAGGTCAGTAGGTAAACAAGTTGGTTAACTCTTGGTATCAATAGCTCATCATCCAATCAGTCTCAAATCACCTGATAACATCATGTCCTAGGATACATCCTTCCTACAATGGACATCAACATCAAGCATCACCTTATTTTAGTCTTGGCTA